>CM038679.1:115024442-115624442 GCA_021605205.1 Aegilops longissima | reverse complement strand
GGAGTCCTGGATTAGGGGGTATCCGGACAGCCGGACTATATCCTTTGGCCGGACTGTTGGACTATGAAGATACAAGATTGAAGACTTCATCTCGTGTACGGATGGGACTCTCTTGGCGTGGAAGGCAAGCCTAGCGATACGGATATGTAGATCTCCTTCTGTTGTAACCGACTCTGTGTAACCCTAGCCCCCTCCGGTGTCTATATAAACCGGAGGGTTTAGTCTGTAGGACAACAACAATCATACCATAGGCTAGCTTCTAGGGTTTAGCCTCTACGATCTCGTGGTAGATCAACTCTTGTAATACTCATATTCATTAAGATCAATCAAGCAGGAAGTAGGGTATTACCTCCATAGAGAGGGCCGAACTGGGTAAACATTGTGTCCCTTGCCTCCTGTTACCATCCGCCTTAGACGCATGATTCGGGACCCCTACCGAGATCCGTCGGTTTGACACCGACATTGGTGCTTTCATTGAGAGTTCCACCGTGTCGTCGCTGCAAGGTTTGATGGCCCTTTCGATCATCGACAACGATGCGTCCAGGTGAGGTTTTCCTCCCCGGACAGATCTTCATGTTCGGCGGCCAAGACCGCGAACCAACTCGTTGGCCATCTGGAGTAGATCGAGAGCTACGCCCCTGGCCATCAGGTCAGGTTTGGAAACTTGAATTGCACTGCCGATATCCGCGAAGACTTGATCTTCGACGGATTCGGGCCCATGCCAGGTGTGCCGCACGAGCACGACGAGCACGATATAGCTCTGTCATCGCACGGTGTTCGGGAGATCATGCCAGCAACTACTCCGGCCTCTAGTCCGGAGCAGATCGCGCCATCCGAGGACGGGAGGATAGATTCCGCCGCGGAGGCCGCGCCCTCAATGGCGATAGAGCCGAACACTGACCTTACCCTTCACGAGAGCCGTGTCGCTGAACTGCTGGACTCGTCCTCGGCCACGGACTCCGTACCACCCGCGCCCATACCTATCGAATCCGATTGGGCACCGATCATGGAGTTCACCTCCGCAGATATCTTTCAGCACTCGCCCTTCGGTGACATACTGAACTTATTGAAATCTCTCTCCCTGTCCGGAGAACCTTGTCCGAACTATGTCCGGTTAGAGTGGGATGCAGACGACGAAGAAATTCAATCCCCACCCACCACCCACTTAGTAGCCACTGTCGACAATTTAACCGACATGCTCGACTTTGACTCCGAAGACATCGATGGTATGGACACCGATGCGGAGGCGAACAGAACCATCGCCTTACGTGCATCGGACCGCCACCTCATCATATGATATATACATGGTGGACACACCCAAAGAAGGAAATGGCGACAAGACAACAAAGGACGACCCCTCCAAGAAGCAACCCCAGCACCGATATCAGCGGTGCCACTCTAAGTCTCGCCACAGCAAAAGCGGTGATACCGGCGTAGGAGATAACAGTACTCCGGACAGTGCCGAAGATGATGACAATCCCCTCCAGAACGATCAAGAGCCGGAGGATGAACAAGCCAGCCCTCCTAAGAGAGCGGCAGAGGGAGAAACGGAGGACGACAACTATATGCCTCCCTCTGAAGACGAAGTGAGCCTCGACGATGAAGAATTTGTCATGCCTGAGGATCCTGTCGAGTAGGAGCGCTTTAAGCGCCGGCTTATTGCCACAGCAAACAGCCTGAGGAAAAAGCAGCAACAGCTTCGAGCTGATCAGGATCTGCTAGCAGATAGATGGACTGAAGTCCTTGCGGCTGAGGAGTATGAACTCGAACGGCCTTCCAGAGGTCACCCCACGTTCGATGCGGCTGATCGGCCACCCCGTGGCCGAGATAGAGAGGCAGTACAACCTGAAAATCAGCCTGCACCCCGCCGCCATTCAAACAAACATACCAAGGCAACGGGAAACACGCGAGACCTGCGAGACGATTGGAAGACAGGCAAAACACGCTAGATCGATCTATGGATCACGGGCCGTGCCCTACAAGGGACGGTGACCGCCTCCCGGATCTGATAAAAGCAATTACGGGACGGGCGAATCGTGAGCGGGACTCATACGAGCTGCGTCGCGACATAGCCCAAAGACAAAGGCGCCGCACACCCCTATGCTTCACCAACGAAGTAATGGAGCATGAATTCCCGAAGGTTTTAAACTGTAAATATCGAATCATATGATGGTACAACAGATCCCATGGTATGGATCGAGGACTTCCTCCTCCACATCCACATGGCCCGCGGTGATGATCTACATGCCATCAAGTACCTCCCATTAAAACTCAAAGGACCAGCTCGGCATTGGCTGAATAGCTCGCGGAGACTCCGTCGGCTGCTTTGGGAGGATTTGGAAGACGATTTCTCGACAATTTCCGTGGCACTTATGTGCGACCACCGACGCCGATGACTTGAGCCACATCATTCAGCAGCTGGGAATTGGCGAGCAATTTCGACACGGTTCCTAACAAAGAAAAACCAAATTGTCGACTGTCCGGATGCAGAAGCCTTAGCGGCATTCAAGCACAACTTCCATGACGAGTGGCTCGCCCGGCACCTCGGCCAGGAAAAGCCGAAATCAATGGCAGCCCTGACGACACTCATGACCCGCTTTTGCGCGGGAGAGGATAGCTGGCTGGCTCGTAGCAATAACATACCAAGGAACCTTGGCACCTCGGATACCAAGGACAGCAACGGCAGGTCACGCCGCAGCAAACACAAGCGCCGCAACAACGGTGATAATGCCGAGGGCACGACAGTCAATGCCGGATTCAGAGGCTCTAAATCCGGTTAGCGGAAAAAGGCATTCAAAAGAAGTACTCCGGGCCCGTCCAGTTTGGACCGCATACTCGATCGCTCGTGTCAAATACACGGCACCCGATAAACCGCCAATCACACCAACAGAGAATGTTGGGTGTTCAAGCAGGCCGGCAAGTTAAATACCGAAGACAAGGACAAGGGGCTGTACAGCGATGACGAGGAGGAGCCACGGCCGCCGAACACGGGAGGACAGAAGAGGTTCCCCCCACAAGTGAGGACAGTAAACATGATATACGCAACCCACATCTCCAAAAGGGAACGGAAGCATGCACCAAGGGACGTATACGCGATGGAGCCCGTCGCCCCAAAGTTCAACCCATGGTCCTCTTGTCCGATCACATTTGATCATAGGGACCACCCCACGAGTATCCGTCATGGCGGATCTGCTGCATTGGTACTAGACCCAATCATCGACGGATACCACCTCACTCGAGTCCTTATGAATGGCGGCAGAGCTCGAACCTGCTTTACCGGGATACGGTCGCAAAATGGGTATAGACCCCTCGAGGATCAAGCCCACCATAACGACCTTTAAAGGCGTTATTCCAGGTGTAGAGGCCCATTGTACGGGCTCAATCACACTGGAAGTTGTCTTCGGATCTCCAGACAACTTCCGAAGCGGGGAGTTAATCTTCGATATCGCCCCGCTCGCGGCGGCTATCACGCGATCGCCGGGCGCACCGCATTTGCAAGATTCAATGCGGTACAGCATTACGCATACCTCAAGCTCAAGATGCCAGGACCTAGGGGGGTCATCACAGTCAATGGAAACACAGAACGCTCGCTCCGTACGGAGGAGCACACTGCGACCCTTGCAACAGAAGCACAAAGCAGCCTTTTGAGGCAATCCACCAGTTCGGCGATCAAGCCCCCGGACACCGTCAAGCGCGTCCAGAATAACCTGCAGCAGGATCGCCTGGCACGCTAAGAGCTCGCCTAGCAATTCGGCCCCCGCCCTAGTCTTAGTACAACGGCAAAATCCGCCCCACGCGTGCATAATTACGCATTGAAAATACCATGGGTATAGGCGGGGGCACGATCACGGCGCGTCCCACAATGCGGTTTAACCGCACTAGGGGCTTACTACCTTCATCATGCTCTCTCTTTCAGGACTCTACTCTCTGGAAGCCTTGTCCGGCAGTACGGTAGCCGGACACATGATACAACACCCAAGGAGGCAGGAAGCTACGCCGCACAACGGAATCCCTGTGTGGTCTCGATAACGAGCTAAATACATTTTAAGATACCAGTCCGCATCCTGCCCTTGGATGGGACATGTCAAATAGTCCTATTGTTTGCTTACCGCACCACTTGTATCAGTATGCTTTCACACATTTCTTAAATAAACAATGCATAGTACTAGTCTATTATTGCATCCTATATTCTTTTATATATGCTTATCTATGACAATCAGCACCCGTACACTATGGTACGGCCAATACGCCAGGGGCTTCCGTATACCCCATAATTCGGCGTGAGAAGTCCGAACACTTTCGACAGTGCGGCACCCCGAACTTATAGCATTATATGCATCAGCTCCGAATCATGTCTTGGGTCAATAGTTGGGTTTCCCGTCTCCCATGTTTTGGTACCTTACGTTCCGCTATATCGGCTAAGGTAGCACTGGGAGAACTACTGCGATTGGGCCCCGGTTCTCCGGCCGAGCACCTCAGTAGAGAAAGCTAAAACTGACTGTCATGATGAGGCGAGAGTTGGTCGCTGTTCGAGAGGTCTCAAGTCCCTAAAGACTTTTTCCGCTTCGGGCGAGGAGCCGTCCTTGTCCGGCTTAGGCGTGTATAGCGCCCCAAATTCGGCTTTCCGAAGACTAGGGGCTTCGCCAAAATTTAAAATTGTAGACTTCTATGGCTAAGTGAGAGCGATAAAGCATTATAGTCCGATTGCCTGGTTCGTTGCGCTGAACACCTCCCTCGAAGGACCCAAGAATGGGAAAAAGAGTGCTCAGATTTATCCCGAACACCCCAGCACTAGTTGCATGGGGGCAGAAGCCGACGACTAGCAACTCTCAGAATTTATAAACGGCCGCACAGAAGGTAATATTTTAAATACAAAAGCGTTGCATAACGAACATGAACTAGTTTTCATAAACACAAGGATCACATGAGCAAGTTCATTCAAAGATTACATCTTTGGTACATTCGTCCGCCACGAGACGGGCACCCTTCAGGACACTTTCATAATACATTTCGGGGTGGCGATGCTCGTTGCCCTGCGGCGGCCCCTCCTTCACCAGCTTTTCGGCGCCCATCTTCGCCCAGTGCACCTTTGCACGGGCAAGAGCCCTGCGTGCACCTTCGATGCAGATAGACCGCTTGATGACTTCCAACCGTGGGCATGCATCTACAAGCCGCGTCACCAGGCCGAAGTAGCTGTTGGGAAGGGAATTGCCAGGCCACATCCGGACTATAAGGCCCCTCATGGCCTGTTCGGCCGCCTTGTGGAGCTCGACCAGTTGCTTCAGCTGGTCGCTCACGGGCATCGGGTGTTCGGTCCCAGTATACTGCGACCAGAACAACTTCTCCGTCGTGCTTCCCTCCTCGGCCCGATAGAACTCCACGGCGTCAGACACACTACGGGGCAGATCTACGAACGCGCCTGGAGAGCTCCGAACTCGGGTAAGTAAAAGGAAAATTTCTTTCGCATGCCTACTTTGCATAATGAATGCCTTACCCGCCGCTATCTTTTTCACCGCCTCAACTTCTTGGAGGGCCTTATGGGCTTCGGCCTTGGCATTTTTTGCACTTTCGAGGGCCTGGGCAAGCTCGGACTCTCGCGTCCTCGAGGCAAGCTCCAGGGACTCATGCTTCTTGACGAGCACCTAGAGCTCTTGCTGCACCTCACCTACACGGGCTTCGTGTCTTTCTCGCTCAGTGCGTTCCTTGGCCGCTTTGTTTTCGGCCTCGGACAACGCCTTCTTGAGGGTCGCCACTTCGGTCGTGGCCCCTGGCAAAATTCATGATGATCCTATTATTCTGCAACCAACTCTTTCTTTTTTCATATTGACAAGGTATTGCTTACCTTTGTTCTCCTCGAGCTGCCTCTTGGCAAGGCCGAGCTCCTCCTTGGATCGCTCAAGGTCCTGCTGTAGTGTGGCGACCTCCGCAGTACGTGCGGCAGCGGCCAGCAGGGAAGCCTTCAGATTCACATAGACATACTATAGTTAGACTCCTGCGATTATTATTCGATCCTCTATTCGGCTTTTCTTCGCGAACGCCAAGCGAGCATCGGGCTACTGTCTATGCGGTGATATTTCCTATAATTTAATTACTTACCTCAAAGCACGTTAGGAGGTGGCACAAGCTTCGATTAGTCTGCTTTTGGCGGATGAACCTTCTCAATCACCACACTCATGATAGTGCGGTGCTCTTCGTCGATGGAAGCGCTGGGGCGCTTCCGGCAAGAGTCGGCGCCTCTGGATGGACAGAGGTCACCGGCACGGGCGGCTTACCCCTCTTCACAGGGGGTCGCCTGATAGAGTCCGGAACCACTTATGGTTCCGGCGCGGTGTTCGACTGGAGGCCGAACTCGGAGCCCATGGGAGTCTTGCTCCCTTTGCGCCCAGGGTCCGGAGTGTCGCCTTGAGGCGACTCCAGAACTACCTCCCCCCGGCTCGGTGCCCTTTGAGACAACACCTTGGCGTTGCCCGTAGGGCGAGGGGTGGAGGCGGTCGGAAGTGAATCACTGTTCATATTCGAGGGTCCAAAGAACCATCTAATGACGATACGTCGATATGGGCTTGGGACGGACTGCATAATCATGTTCGGCGTGATGAGAAGCAGTGCAATAAAATATATCAATAATTATTATGGTATCCGGATACTTACGACTTCGCCAGGGGCTTGTCCCTGGGCAACCACTCGTCGTCGCTGTGGGCGGCGGTCGTGGAGCAGTCCGGAAGGAGGGTCCTTCCTTTCTTGGACCCTTCGGCCTCCCCGGTTGGGGCGGCCTTCCTTTTCTTGTCTCCCCCGGCTGGGGGAGAACTTTCCTCTTCCTCCTCGTCGTCGTGGGAGGAGTGCGCCTCGGAGTGTTCGGACGATGAGTCCAACACAACCTTGCGCCGGAGACCCTGTCGGGTCCCCGTGGCCTTCTTCTTGGCCGTCTTCGCTGGCACCTCGTAAGGTGCCGGAGTCAGCATCTCCGTCAGGAGAGCGTCTGCTGGATCTTCGGGCAGGGGGGCTGGGCAGTCAATCCGCTCGGCCGTCTCCACCCAGTCCTGTCAAAGGCATGAGGGCTTAGATCCTGCATATGATTAAACCGAGAAACCAAACATCTTGTGATGTGTAAAACCTACGGATTGGTGGCGCTAATGCGCTGAGTCCATGGTCCTCGGTAAGGAGGAGGTACCTCGGCGCCTTTAAACAACACCTTCCAGACGTCCTTGTGCGCCGTGGTCGAAAAGCTCTGAAGGCGTCGGTGCTCGGCCGGGTCGAACTCCCACAAATTGAATACCCGTTGTTGACATGTGAGGATCCGGCGGAAGAGCATGACCTGGACCACGTTGACAAGCTTGATTTTCCTGTTCATCATGTCCTGATGTAGGTCTGGAGTCCGGTCAGCTCTACCGGATTGCCCCAGGACAAGCCCTTCTCTTTCCAGGAGGTGAGCCGCGTGGGGATTCTGGATCGGAACTCGAGGGCCGCCACCCAGTTGGTGTCGCGCGGCTCGGTGATGTAGAACCACCCCGATTGCCACCCCTTTATGGTCTCCACATATGAGCCCTCGAGCCATTTGACATTGGGCATTTTGCCCACCATGGCGCCGCCGCATTCCGCTTGCTGGCCGCCTAAAACCTTCGGCTTGACATTGAAGGTCTTCAGCCACATGCCGAAGTGGGGCTGGATTCGGAGGAAGGCCTCGCACACGATGATAAACGCTGAGATGTTGAGGATGAAGTTCGGGGCCAGGTCATGGAAGTCCAGCCCGTAGTAGAACATGAGGCCGCGGACGAATGGGTGGAGAGTAAATCCCAGTCCGCGGACAAAGTGGGCGAGGAAGACTACCCTCTCGTAAGGTTCCGGGGTAGGGACGATCTGCCCCGCATCGAGCAGCCGGTGCGCGATGTCCGCGGCCAAGTATCCGGCTCCCCGCAGCTTCTTGATGTCCTCCTCCGTGAAGGAGGATTTCATCCACTTGCCTCCCGCTCCAAACATGATTGAAGCGGTTTGAGGAGAAAAGGTGCAAGCTTGGGCGTTAGAGCTCGAGTGCGCAAGAATGGATATGCGAGAGGGAAGAAGGCATGGGTGAAAAAGGTGAAGTCCTTATCCCTTTATAAAGGCGGGTGAAACTATGCGCCCCCACTTGCCTAGTAAAACTCGCTTGATCCCCAAGCGCCGTAATTGATGGTGCGGTTGGGTTACCCACGTCCGTATTGATGAGAATCCCATGATAAGGGGACACGATCTCTGCTTCGACAAGACGTGCCTAGGAAACTGCCTCGTGATATGTGCGGTGGCTGGTTGTGAAAAACGGTTCGAATAATGACCGGGCCATGGTGTGATGTCATGCTACAATACGTCGGCAGATTAGATTTGTGGAAATATTATTCTCTCTACGATGGTATGTGGAACTTGTTTTGCAGAGCCGGACACTATCCTTGTGTTCAAGATCTTCTATGGAGTATTCAGAGGAGGAACCCGCCTCAAAATGCCGAAAACAATCTGCGCGCCGGACTCATCGTCATTGAAGCATGGTTCAGGGGCTACTGAGGGAGTCTTGAATTAGGGGGTATCCGGATAGCCGGACTATATCCTTTGGTTGGACTGTTGGACTATGAAGATACAAGATTGAAGACTTCGTCTCGTGTCCGGATGGGACTCTCTTGGCGTGGAAGGCAAGCTTGGCGATACGGATATGTAGATCTCCTTCATTGTAACCGACTGTAACCCTAGCCCCTCGGTGTCTATATAAACCGGAGGGTTTAGTCCAGAGGACAACAACAATCATACCATAGGCTAGCTTCCAGGGTTTAGCCTCTATGATCTCGTGGTAGATCAACTCTTGTAATACTCATATTCATCAAGATCAATCAAGCAGGAAGTAGGGTATTACCTCCATAGAGAGGGCCCGAACCTGGGTAAACATCGTGTCCCTTGCCTCCTGTTACTATCCGCCTTAGACGCACAGTTCGGGACCCCATAACCGAGATCCACCGGTTTTGACACCGACAGTAGCCCCTGAGGCTCTGGCCGGCTTCCACAGGGAGGTGATCAGAGGATCAAAAAGATATGCTCAAGAAATAACCTAATTAATTCGAACACGGGTTGTTACGTCCATGGCGATCGCCCAAGCTACAGAAGTTGCAGATCTAAAGCAGAAACTTGAGTTAGCGGATGAGGACATCACTCTTATTAACAGGCGGCTCGACGAGGCACAAGGTATGTGTTGGGGCAGCTTGTTTATGCATGTATACTAGTATGAGCACGAGGTTGAAAATCATATACTGTGACATGCATAACTGTAGATGGTGCTGCCGAGGTTGAGACCCTTTGGGCTGAACTTGCCCGGGCCAAGGAGCAGGCCAGAGTGAGCGACGCAGCTGCCAAGAAGGCGGATGCGGATTTAAAGGCCGAACAGGCCACTCAGCGCCAGTGCCAGGAGAGAATATCTACCATGGAGCGGGAGCTGAAGGATGCCCCTAGCAGGTGCAAATCTCTCGAGGAGGATAACAAAACCAAGGCAGCCAAATTCGACAAGGCCTTACGAGAGGCGAAAGAAGCGAGATCCAAATCTAGAGGGGCTCGGGAGGAGATCCGGCAGGCTGGGGAGATAGCGGCTGGTAAGCCCTTTCTTTTATAGACTAAGTTCGGTGACCCAAAGTATGCTCTGCTTAACCAAATGTGGAGTTCTCCAGACGCGTTCTTGGATCTGCCGAAGAGTGTTTCCGACGCGGCGCAGTTCTTCCAAGCACAGGAAGGACGTGCTGCGGAGAGGCTTTTCTCGTTGCAATTCAATGTGACAAGGCGTCCAGCGCTGCTGAACGAACAGATGGCCCAGTGGGCTGAGCTACAGAAGATGTCCGGAGCTGCCATGAAGGACGTTGTGGTTCGGCTATGGACAACCGAACCCATTCCGAGTAGCTATTTCGGTTTAGTGCAGCGGCTTGTCGATGCAGTGCCGCGTATTGACGCCGTCAAGCGGTCGTTGTGCATAGAAGGTGTCGGATGGCCTTCGCCCGTGTCAGGATGTACTGGGCAAAGATGAAGGCCCCCGATGTTGCAACCAAGGGTCCGCTCAGAGGCAAGGACCATCGCACACCGAAGCATTATTTGGAGGACGTCCAAGAGGGCGCCCGCTTGATAGAGGGTCAGTGCTCGAATAATATTATATTTGAATGAATGTACCGGAATTGTGAAAACAATATTATGATACGTTAAAGCTGTATTATATACCTTTGCCATTATTTTCCTCAGGCGGCCGTTTCTTATAACACGAAAGTTTGCCGGCCGTCGGCCGTCCCCTCGCATATAATACGAGGGTGTTGAATAGCTTTTGATCACTCTTGACCCAACGTCTTGGTCCGGAACGGAGGTGTCAGTGCGGCGAACTAGGCAATCAGACTATAGGGCTTTAACACCTTCACTTAGCCATAGGAGTTTTATGGAGGGTCTACGATGTAGCCCCTGGTATGTATGTAGTTATCCGAATATGGTTGCGTTACATAGGTGACCAGAAAAATGGTCCTTCGTGTAATACGGAAGAAATCGCAAAAAATTCTGATAAGTCACCGAGCGGTTGACCAGCTCTCGCCGCATCATGACAGTCAGTTTTCGGCTTTCTCCACTGAGGTGTTTGACCATGTGAACTGGAAACACAATTGCAGTAGTTCTCCCTTTACTACCCTAGCCAATAAGACAGAACGTAGGGTAGCAAGCACATGAGCCGGGCAACCCAACTATTAACCAAAGACATGATTCGGAGCTAATGCATACAATGCCAAACTCGTGACGCCGAAGTATGCTATAGAGTTGTTCGGACTTTTTCGGCAACCCATATGTTGCTGTATCAAGCCCCTGGCGATTTATGCCGAGGTGTTTGCGTGAAACAACCGAAGAAGCAAGGTACGTTTGTATGTGGAAAAGAAAATACTGAAGACGGATTATGTTCACTAAAATCTGATTGATACATCGAACGTAATCTTACAGATTATGACACCACCACCCAGGGCATTTTACGTGCCAGGGGTCGAGGGATGAGGAAAAAGGCTTTGTACAGGTTTCAAATAGAGTTTTTGGTCTACAAAAAAATCTTTTGGACCTCCTGTCGCACGTCTGCGCTACCTGTGCTTTCACGAAAAGGCTTCCTTAAAGGGAGGAATCCCCGGTTATTTGTAGGAAAGTCGGGCTCATAAAGAGTCCTTTCAGGTCCATAGGACATACATGTATTGATTCACCTGTGGCTAAAAGATAAGAAAATAGTTAGGAAAAAGAGAAAAGGCTAAAGTCCGGACGAACCGCTTTGTAGGCTTGTCCGTATTGTGCCTCCGCCAATGACCAAGGTATTTTGAGTGCATAATTATGTATGCGCGGTACAAACACTGCAGGTATAAGAGGCGAATGACGGAGGCGGAGCTGCTAATCCAGCTCTAAAATTGACCGGTCCTGTGCAGTAGAGGCCGACGATTTAATGACCGATGAGATATGCTGCTTGAGGAGGCCGCTTTGTACTTCGGCTGTGATTGCCACAGTGTGCCCCTCAGTGCGGAGGGAGCGTTCCGTGTTTCCGTTGACCATTATGGTGCCTCGTGGACCGGGCATCTTAAGCTTTAGATAGGCGTAGTTTGGGACCGCATTGAAACGAGCAAAAGCGGTCCGCCCGAGCAGTGCGTGGTAGCCAATTCGGAATGGGGCAATATCGAAGATCAAGTCTTCGCGTCGAAAGTTTTCCGATGAACTGAAGACGACTTCTAGTGAGATTGAGCCTGTGCCGTGAGCTTCTACGCTGGGTATTACTCCCTTGAAGGTAGTTGTGGTGGGCTTGATCCTTGAAGGGTCAATGCCCATTTTGCGGACAGTGTCTTGATAGAGTAAATTGAGGCTACTACCGCCGTCCATGAGGACTCGCGTGAGATGGAATCCGCCGATAATTGGATCGAGGACCAGAGCTGCCGAACCTCCGTGATGGCTACTGGTTGGGTGGTCCTTGTGATCAAAAGTGATTGAGCAGGCCGCCCATGGGTTGAATTTTGGGGCGTCCGGCTTTATGGCGTGGTCGTCTCGTAGTTTGTGCTTGCGCTCCCTTTCAGAGGTATGCGTCACATATATCATGTTTACTGTTTTTACTTCGTGGGGAAATTGGTTCTGTCCCTCGGTGCTCGGTAGGCGATCCTCCTCTTCTTCACTTTCACTGGGCGGCCCCTTCCCTTTGTGTTTGGCATTGAGCTTGCCAGCTTGTTTGAAAACCCAACAACTTCTGTTGGTATGGTTGGCGGGTTTGTCGGGGTTGCTATGGATCTGACAGGGCCGATCCAGTATCTTGTCTAGACTGGATGGACCATCTCGGTTTGCCTTAAATGGCTTCTTCCGTTGACCGGTTTTGGAGCCACTAAATCCGGTGTTGACCATTGTGTCTTGGGTTCCTGCATTATTGTTGCGACGCTTGTCTTCATTGCGTCGTGGCTTGCCATTGTCGTCTATCGTGGAATTGTCACGGTAGATGTCCTAGCGTGAGGACTTAGTAGTGAGGCCAACGCATCTATGTGGTAGCTTGAGGGGATTTGGGCGGAATCAAGAGACGCAACAGAAGACACGGATTTAGACAGCTTTGGGCCCCGGGAAACATCATCAGGTAACAACCCTACATGATGTTTGTGGCTAGGTCTCATTGTCATCATGAGGGAGTCGCCGTAAGCCGGCTCTCCTAATTATATCTAACCCTTAAGATTATTTTCTCCTCTTGGGGTGCCCTGCCCCTCCAATAAGTTGAAGGGGCGGGTTACATGTAGAGTCCAACTCGAATTAAGACTTAAACTACTTTGACTTCTCTTCATGGGCTTCTTAACGTCTTGGGCTTCATAACATCTCGGGCTTATTAACCCCAGGCGACTCTGTCTGCTGGGTTGTCTGCTGGGTTATGACTGTCTGCCGGGTTATGATTGTCTGCCGGGTTATGATTGTCTACCGGGTTATGATCGGACTTAACACCCGCCGAGTTATCATCTGACTTAACACCTGTCGGGTTATCATCTGACTTAACACCTGCCGGGTTATGATCTAACTTAACACCTGCCGGGTTATCATCTGACTTAACACCTGCCGGGTTATGATCTGACTTAACACCTGTCGGGTTATCATCTGACTTAACACCTGCCGGTTTACCAAGTCCCAGCCGGGTTATAACTCCGGCCGGGTCATACCGCGGGGTATATCCCCGACATTAGCCCCCAGTTTAATTTGGATTTATCCATGTTAAACTAATCCTGATCATCCTTAAGTCCTTGCCATTTCCTTCTTCTAGAAAATCCAGGTCAATAGGCCAGCTTCATGATCAATTTGCTGACATTGGTTTGTCACAGAGAAATATTGTGAAGAATAATTCATTTGATTCATCTCCCAATGCTTAAAAAAAATATTGGTTCTTGAAATCCTCATCTGATCTTCAGCCGGCCTAAGGATGTAGAACTTGCCGGTTTATCATAGCCAAAATTGCCGGTTTATAAATATTGATGGCACCAGGTCATAATTGTAGGCATATAATTGCCGGTTTATAAATATTGATGGCACCCGGCACTATGATATGATGAGTCGGGTCTTTAATGAGGTGAGCCAAAAAATGACTTTGCATTAGCCCCCAAGTGCCTTGGTGCATGCTGGCAGTGACATGGAACTTGCATATTTGATGTAATCTCAAATTGAATAATGTAGCCCCCAAGTGCCGGGTTGTAAGCCTGCAGCGCTTGGGACTATTCCTTCCATTGTAGAATACATCATATCCACTGATAAAATAATATCTATTGCGCTAAATCGACTTTGAAAACCTCAATCATAATACTGGTTATTGATAACCATAATAAAAATCCAGCCATGTTGGCTATTAAGGATTTGAATAATATACCCAATGATTTATAAGCGCATGATTCCAATGGCGCAATCCAAATATATGCTGGCGACTTATAGTCAAAATCCAGGCCGGGTTAATAAACACCGGTTGTTATCTTATCTCATACTGGCGACTTATAGTCAAAAACCAGGCCGGGTCAATAAACACTGGTGAATTATAATCATAAAACTTTATAAGCCTTATCAAATAAACCTCAAAAAGAAAGAATTTGCAAAAAACATACAAGAAGTGAGGCTTTTCATGGGCCGCCAAGCCCAAACGAGGCTTTTCATGGGCTGCCAGGCCACTGAGTTAAACCGTTTTACAAACCTTATAAGATGGACCTCACATTAACCAATCGTCATTTTAACTTTGACAAGTTCAGGGTCTGTATAAGATTGACTTGTTAAACGTTCGACGGGTCTTTCCAGGATTACCTGGGCGGAGTGACTTACTTAAAAAGGCAGGATAACCCGGGGATTTAGGTGAATACACCTGGCTTCCAAGCCTGGCTTTTATAGCCTATTACAAGGTTCTAGACTCTTTGGTCTTTAGAACAAAAGAGCCCCCAAGCAATATTTTGAGCTGTGCTCAATGGGCGCCTATGTTTGAGTTGTGCTTTTGCAACAAACTCTCTTTGGTCCCTTTAACCTGGGTAGTAAGCCCCCAAGTGTTTTTGTAAACATGGCGTATAAGCCGGATCAAAGGGTAATCATAGCTTAGCTCAATAAGTCGGAAGCCCCCAAGTGATATATTTCTGAGCTGTGCTCGTCGGGTGCCTATGTTTGAGTTCTGCTGTGCAACAAACTCTCTTTGGTCCCTGTAATTTTTTCTGAGAACTCGAACTTGCGAGAGATGAATTCCTTTTAACCTGAATTTCGAACCGGATATTGAGAGCTTCAAAGCTTTGTGGGAGACAGGTTTACCTTGAACCGGAATCCTTCTCTTTAAGCCGGAAATTTTCTGACGGCCTTTAAATTTTTCACCAATATAGCGGTAGCCTCCGGGACCGGGTTATCTTCTCTCCAATGACCCGGAGTTCTTGAATTCACTGAAACCGGCCAATTCTACCGAGTCATGTCATTATAGCCCCCGAGTCTCAAGACGACCCTCGAGGAGTTGGCTTGAGATTCCCCATATTAACCGTGATATAAACCGACACGAGTTATCCAATAGCTCAGTGATATAATAGTCCCTTTTTGCAGTAGACAATTTGTCCTGCATTGGAGAACTTGCAAGCCAGAGTAATTGCTCTTTTAAAGAAATGAATATGTAAAAAATATAATGGATGCATTTCACCTGGTATGTTGAGCCGGAATTTATCCGTCGCAGAGTTGATGATCACTGCGGTGAAGCTGAAATCAATCACGGCCGAACCGGCCGTAGGAGTGGAAAAATGAGCCGGCCGCGGCATTGTAAGCCAGCGCGGACGGGCGAGTCAATCGCAGGTGCGGTAAGACACGCGAACGGCGAGTCAGTCGCGGGCGCGGTCCCGCCAAGTTGATGTAGATTGAGCTGCACGGGCGGCGGTTTGTGCACATCCATTCAATCAGCAAGCAGGTGCAGAAACTGTGCACGATGATGCTGACGCGCACTTCATAGACGCAACCTGGCACCACCTTTGCTGCACATAAAAATATACAGACCAAAGTAATTGCTCTCTTCGATTAAAATATGTACTAAAAGTAGATGGAAACGATAGCACCTGGTATATTTTATTAGATGAACACAAACGCTGGCATTAGATGATGCTGAACAGCGTCATACGACCGCCTAGACATATGTCTGATAAAACAATAGCACCCACGTAGCTTTCCACTTTTTTTATGCAGTACTTCCTTCTTTTCCTGTGCTTTTTTTTTCAATCCGCCCTTGACTTTTCTCTCAACCGAACCTCATCTTATCCTTTCCTTCTTGCTGTCAGGGGAGCATATGAGAACAGAGGCAGGTGACGAAAAAACCCGTGACTGAACGAAGCATACGGCGGAGACCGGCAAGACAGCAAGATTCGGCTCAACAACGAGGGATTCCGGCGGCTTGAATATACCCCAACGACGGGCGGTTTCGACGCAGCGGGCAGGCCCACGGAGACAATTTGGGGGTGGAGATGAGGCTGCTTGGCCGGGCGTCGGGTCGATGCGCAGCAGCAGAGGTAAACCGGCTGCTTACAGCGGCGCGGTCGTGGGGGCGACTCAACCTGGCGGCAGCTCGAAGCTTGAGGCCCTGATACGTCTCCAACGTATCTATAATTTTTGATTGTTCCATGCTATTATATTATGTGTTTTGGATATTTATGGGCTTTATGAAACACTTTTATAATATTTCTGGGACTAACCTATTCACCCAGAGCCAGTGCTAGTTCCTGTTTTTTCCCTTGTTTCAGTGTTTCGAAGAAAAGGAATATCAAACGGAGTCGAAACGGAATGAAACCTTCTGGAGAAGTTATTTTTGGAAGGAAAGCAACCTGATAGACTTGGAGTGCACGTCAGGAAAGAAACGAGGAGCATGAGGTAGGGGCGCGCCACCCCCTAGAGCGCCCTCCACCTCGTGGGCCCTCGTGGCTCCCCGACGCATTTCTTGCTCCTATATATACCCATATACCCTAAAAACTTTGGGGAACAGAATAGATCTGGAGTTCCCCGCCGCAAGCCTCAGAGCCACCAAAACCTCTCGGGACCCTGTTCCAAGACCACTGGAGGGGGGGAACCTCACCGGTGGCCATCTTCATCATCCCGCGCTCTCCATGACGAGGAGGGAGTAGTTCACCCCGGGCTGAGGGTATGTACCAAGAGCTATGTGTTTGATCTCTCTCTCTCTCTCGTGTTCTTGATTTGGCACGATCTTGATGTATCGCGAGCTTTGCTATTATAGTTGGATCTTATGTTGCTTCTCCCCCTCTACTCTCTTGTAATGGATTGAGTTTTCCCTTTGAAGTAATCTTATCGGATTGAGTCTTTAATGATTTGAGAACACTTGATGTATGTCTTGCCGTGCATATCTGTGGTGACAATGGGATATCACGTGATTCACTTGATGTATGTTTTGGTGATCAACTTGCGGGTTCCGCCCATGAACTTATGCATAGGGGTTGGCACACGTTTTTGTCTTGATTCTTCGGTAGAAACTTTGGGGCACTCTTTGAGGTTCTATGTGTTGGTTGAATAGATGAATCTGAGATTGTGTGATGCATATCGTATAATCATACCCACGGATACTTGAGGTGACATTGGAGTATCTAGGTGACATTAGGGTTTTGGTTGGTTTGTGTCTTAAGGTGTTATTCTAGTACGAACTCTAGGGCTGTTTGTGACACTTATAGGAATATCCCAATGGATTGATTGGAAAGAATAACTTTGAGGTGGTTTATTACCCTACCATAATCTCTTCGTTTGTTCTCCGCTATTAGTGACTTTGGAGTGACTCTTTGTTGCATGTTGAGGGATAGTTATATGATCCAACTATGTTATTATTGTTGAGAGAACTTGCACTAGTGAAAGTATGAACCCTAGGCCTTGTTTCCTAGCATTGCAATATCGTTTACTCTCACTTTTACCACTTGTTACCTTGCTGTTTTTATATTTTCAGATTACAAATACCTATATCTACTATTGCACTTGTATCACCATCTCTTTGCCGACTAGTGCACCTACACAATTTACCATTGTATTAGGTGTGTTGGGGACACAAGAGACTCTTTGTTATTTGGTTGCAGGGTTGCTTGAGAGAGACCATCTTCATCCTACGCCTCCCACGGATTGATAAACCTTAGGTCATCCACTTGAGGGAAATTTGCTACTGTCCTACAAACCTCTGCACTTGGAGGCCCAACAACGTCTACAAGAAGAAGGTTGTGTAGTAGACATCAAGCTCTTTTCTAAGCGGCACTCACGCCCGTTGCCGGGAGGTGAGTGCTTGAAGGTATATCTTTAGATCTTGCAATCGAATCTTTTTGTTTCTTGTTTTAGCACTAGTTTAGTTTATAAAAGAAAACTACAAAAAATGGAATTGAGTTTGTCTCATACGCTTCATCTTTTTAATATCTTTCGTGAGTATGATGGAAAAGAAAATTGTGCCAAAGTGTTAGAAGAAGAATGCATTAAAATGTTTGGCACTAAATCTTTGAATGATGAGCATGATTGCAATGTTGTTAGTATGAACTCCTTGAATATCCATGGTACTAATGATGATTGCACTAGTTATGATGAAAATGTCTCCTATAAACATGTCAATTTTTGTGGAGTGCATTGGGTTTGCAAGTATACACCAAATAGGGAAGATAGATATTGCAAGAGGCATAAGTACTTAGAAACTAAATTGTTGCAATAAAATCTTGATGTATGTGCTAAAAAATTCAATATTTTTCGCGCCCCTTGTGAACTTTGCAATGAACATGGTCATTTAAATCTCCAATGCAAATTGTTTCATGACCAAGTCGTATCCAAATTTTTTGATAATTTGATTACCCTTGAGCATCATAAAGAGCTTAATCTTCTTTTGGGGTATGAGGAAATGAAACGTATAACTGAGGGTATTCCAAAGTTTAATCTTGATAGATTTCTTGATTTTGATCTAGAGAAGATTTATATGTATTGTGCGGTGAATTGCATTGAAAATCCTTATATTGCCAATTACATAAAGAAAAGAAAACAAATAGAAGATTAAGAGAATACTAATGAAAGGGAAGAGACTTCCCAATATCCTCCTATTATTTCTTATGATGAATCAGGTAACGAGGAGGAGCCTTCTATTCAACCAATCTCATTAATAAGGAGCTCCAAAAAGAGGATTGAACCCACACATGATGTGGTGAAGAAGAAGAAAAGAAAAAGGAAGAGAGGTAAAAAGGTATCTCTCCCAAATAATGTTGCTCCTATTATTGTTGTGCCTCATGAAAATGAATCAAAAATAATTGTGGAAGATGATGCACTTGATGATGATCTCGTTATGCCTATTGCTTGTTGTGATGATTATGATTGGGAAGATAATGATACTTCTTATGATCTTGAAAATCTTTTTGGCACTTGCTTGGAAGAATATGATAATTGCTATACTATTTGTGCTATCCATACTATTAATGATGAGAGTGATTATGCTTATGATATGAAAAGGCCCAAGCTTGGGGAAGCTATGTTTGATGAGGATGACATATTTGAGAATATATTTGCTGAAATTAATGTTTGTCCCAAGCTTGGGGATGCTACGTTTAATAAAGATGATATTTTTAGCCTCCCAAGTTTTGATATGCAAATTTATAATAATAATAGCATGCCTCCTACTTATGATGATTATATTGATGAAAGTGGGTTTGGAAGAGTGTCAACTTTAGGAAGTAGTGATCCCACAATATTGGAGGATGTTGAATCTTATTGTGATAATTATGAAAGTGGATTTGAAGAGGTCATGACTTTATTTAGTGATGTATCCACTATCTTGGAAGAGGTTTCAATCGATTATGATGAGAACAAAGTTGCTACTTATGATGATTATTGTGATGAAACTTATGCTATAAAAAGTAGTGATGATTATATTTATAAAACTTGTCATGATTATGATTACCCTTTTTCTGAACATTACTCTTTTAATGTGGAAACAATTTATAGTATTCAAGTCTCTTATGATACTCCCACTATTCCGAATGAGAAGAATTTTGCTTATGTGGAGAGTAGTAAAATTTCTATGCTTGTAGATCATGAAAAGAATGCTTTAGGTGCTGGTTATATTGTTGAATTCATTCATGATTCTACTGAAAGTTATTATGAGGGAGGAACATATGCTTGTAGGAATTGCAATAATATCAAGTTTCCTCTGTATGTGCTTAAAGTTTTGAAGTTATGCTTGTTTTTCCTTCCTATGCTAGTTCACTATTGTTCCCATAAGTTGTTTGCTCACAAAATCCCTATGCATAGGAAGTGGGTTAGACTTAAATGTTCTAGTCATATTCTTCATGATGCTCGCTTTATGTTTCAATTCTTATCTTTTCAATTCTTATCTTTTATGCGAGCATCATTGAAATCATCATGCCTAGCTAGGGGCATTAAACGTTAGCGCTTGTTGGGAGGCAACCCAATTTTATTTTAATTTCTTGCTTTTTGGTTCTGTTTAGGAATAAATAATCCTTCTAGCTTCTGTTTAGATGTAGTTTTGTGTTTTAATTAGTGTTTGTTCCAAGTAGAACCTTTGGGAAGACTTGGCTGAAGTCTTTATGATCATGCTGTAAAAAACAGAAACTTTAGTGCTCACGAGATTAGCTAAAACTTTTTACTGGAGAGTGCTATTTAGTTAATTCTTTTTGCAGATGATTACTAGACAAATTACTAAGGTCCACCAATTTATTTTAGAATTTTTGGAGTTCCAGAAGTTTGAGTTAGTTATAGATTACTACAGACTGTTCTGTTTTTGACAGATTCTGTTTTCATTGTGTTGCTTGCTTATTTTGATGAATCTATGGCTAATAAACTAGTTTATAAACCATAGATAAGTTGGAATACAGTAGGTTTAACACCAATATAAATAAATAATGAGTTCATTACAGTACCTTGAAGTGGTGTTTTGTTTTCTTTCGCTAACGGAGCTCACGAGATTTTCTGTTAAGTTTTGTGTTGTGAAGTTTTCAAGTTTTGGGTAAAGATTCGATGGACTATGGAATAAGGAGTGGCAAGAGCCTAAGCTTGGGGATGCCCAAGGCACCCCAAGGTAATATTCAAGGACAACCAAGAGCCTAAGCTTGGGGATGCCCCGGAAGGCATCCCCTCTTTCGTCTTCGTTCATCGGTAACTTTACTTGGAGCTATATTTTTATTCACCACATGATATGTGTTTTGCTTGGAGCGTCATTTTATTTTCTTTAGCTTTGCTTGCTGTTTGAATAAAATACCAAGATCTGAAATTATTAAATGGGAGAGTCTTCACATAGTTGCATAATTATTCGACTACTCATTGATCTTCACTTATATCTTTTGGAGTAGTTTGTAGTTTGCTCTAGTGCTTCACTTATATCTTTTAGAGCACGGTGGTGGATTCGTTTTATAGAAATTATTGATCTCTAATGCTTCACTTAGATTATTTTGAGAGTCTTAAATAGCATGGTAATTTGCTTAAATAATCTTAATATGCTAGGTATTCAAGAATAGTAAAAAAATTCTTATGAGTGTGTTGAATACTAAGAGAAGTTTGATGCTTGATGATTGTTTTGAGATATGGAGGTAATAATATCAAAGTCGTGCTAGTTGAGTAGTTGTGAATATGAGAAATTCTTGTGTTGAAGTTTGCAAGTCCCGTAGCATGCACGTATGGTAAACGTTATGTAACAAATTTGAAACATGAGGTGTTCTTTGATTGTCCTCCTTATGAGTGGCGGTCGGGGACGAGCGATGGTCTTTCCTACCAATCTATCCCCTAGGAGCATGCGTAAGTGCTTGGTTTTGATGACTTGTAGATTTTTGCAATAAGTATGTGAGTTCTTTATGACTAATGTTGAGTCCATGGATTATACCCACTCTCACCCTTCCATCATTGCTAGCCTCTTTGGTACCGTGCATTGCCCTTTCTCACATTGAGAATTGGTGCAAACATCGCCGGTGCATCCAAACCCCGTGATATGATACGCTCTTTCACACATAAGCCTCCTTATATCTTCCTCAAAACAGCCACCATACCTACCTATTATGGCATTTCCATAGCCATTCCGAGATATATTGCCATGCAACTTTCCACCATTCCGTTTATCATGACACATTCATCATTGTCATATTGCTAGCATGATCATGTAGTTGATATAGTATTTGTGGCAAAGCCACCATTCATAATTCTTTCATACATGTCACTCTTGGTTCATTGCATATCCCAGTACACCACCGGAGGCATTCATATAGAGTCATACTTTGTTCTAGTATCGAGTTGTAATCATTGAGTTGTAAATAAATAGAAGTGTGATGATCATCATTTTCTAGAGCATTGTCCCAAGTGAGGAATAAAAAAAGAGAGAAAGGCCATAAAAAAGAGAAGGCCCAAAAAATGAGAGAAAAAGAGAGAAGGGACAATGTTACTATCCTTTTCCACACTTGTGCTTCAAAGTAGCACCATAATCTTCATGATAGAGAGTCTCTTGTTTTGTCACTTTCATATACTAGTGGGAATTTTTCATTATAGAACTTGGCTTGTATATTCCAACAATGGGCCTCCTCAAGTGCCCTAGGTCTTCGTGAGCAAGCAAGTTGGATGCACACCCACTTAGTTTCTTTTGTTGAGCTTTCATACATTTATAGCTCTAGTGCATCCGTTGCATGGCAATCCCTACTCCTTGCATTAACATCAATCGATGGGCATCTCCATAGCCCATTGATTAGCCTAGTTGATGTGAGACTTTCTCCTTTTTTTGTCTTCTCCACATAAACCCCATCATCATATTCTATTCCACCCATAGTGCTATGTCCATGGCTCGCGCTCATATATTGCGTGAAAGTTTATAGGTTTGAGATTACTAAAGTATGAAACAATTGCTTGGCTTGTCATCGGGGTTGTGCATGATGAGAGCATTCTTGTGTGATGAAAATGGAGCATGACTAAACTATATGATTTTGTAGGGATGAACTTTCTTTGGCCATGTTATTTTGAGTGGACATAATTGCTTAGTTAGTATGCTTGAAGTATTATTACTTTTATGTCAATATGAACTTTTATCTTGAATCTTTCGGATCTGAATATTCATACCACAATTAAGAAGAATTACATTGAAATTATGCCAAGTAGCATTCCACATCAAACATTCTGTTTTTATCATTTACCTACTCGAGGACGAGCAGGAATTAAGCTTAGATGCTGATACGCTCCAACGTATCTATAATTTTTTATTGTTCCATGCTATTATATTATGTGTTTTGGATGTTTATGGGCTTTATTAAACACTTTTATATTACTTTTGGGACTAACCTATTGACCCAGAGCCCAGTGCCAGTTCCTGTTTTTTCCCTTGTTTCAGTGTTTCGAAGAAAAGGAATATCAAACGGAGTCAAAACGGAATGAAACCTTCTGGAGAAGTTATTTTTGGAAGGAAAGCTACCCGATAGACTTGGAGTGCACGTCAGAAAGAACGAGGGAGCCACGAGGTAGGGGCGCGCCCCCCCCTCGCCCACCACCCTCCTCGACTCCCCGACATTTCTTCTTCCTATATATACCCATATACCCTAAAAACTTCGAGGAACAGAATAGATTGGGAGTTCCGCCGCAAGCCTCTCATAGCCACCAAAATCTCTTGGGACCCTGTTTCGCACTCCGAGGGGGGAACCTCACCGTGGCCATCTTCATCATCCCGCGCTCTCCATGACGAGGAGGGAGTAGTTCACCCTCGGGCTGAGGGTATGTACCAAGAGCTATGTGTTTGATCTCTCTCTCTCTCGTGTTCTTGATTTGGCACGATCTTGATGTATCGCGAGCTTTGCTATTATAGTTGGATCTTATGTTGCTTCTCCCCTCTACTCTCTTGTAATGGATTGAGTTTTCCTTTGAAGTAATCTTATCGGATTGAGTCTTTAATGATTTGAGAACACTTGATGTATGTCTTGCCGTGCATATCTGTGGTGACAATGGGATACCACGTGATTCACTTGATGTATGTTTTGGTGATCAACTTATGGTTCCGCCCATGAACTTATGCATAGGGGTTGGCACACGTTTTTGTCTTGATTCTCCGGTAGAAACTTTGGGGCACTCTTTGAGGTTCTATGTGTTGGTTGAATAGATGAATCTGAGATTGTGTGATGCATATCATATAATCATACCCACGGATACTTGAGGTGACATTGGAGTATCTAGGTGACATTAGGGTTTTGGTTGATTTGTGTCTTAAGGTGTTATTCTAGTACTAACTCTAGGGCTGTTTGTGACACTTATAGGAATAGCCCAATGGATTGATTGGAAAGAATAACTTTGAGGTGGTTTCGCACCTACCATAATCTCTTTGTTTGTTCTCCGCTATTAGTGACTTTGGAGTGACTCTTTGTTGCATGTTGAGGGATAGTTATATGATCCAACTATGTTATTATTGTTGAGAGAACTTGCACTAGTGAAAGTATGAACCCTAGGCCTTGTTTCCTAGCATTGCAATACCGCTTACGCCACTTTTACCACTTGTTACCTTGCTGTTTTTATATTTTCAGATTACAAATACCTATATCTACCATCCATATTGCACTTGTATCACCATCTCTTCGCCGAACTAGTGCACCTATACAATTTACCATTGTATTGGGTGTGTTGGGGACACAAGAGACTCTTTGTTATTTGGTTGCAGGGTTGCTTGAGAGAGACCATCTTCATCCTATGCCTCCCACGGATTGATAAACCTTAGGTCATCCACTTGAGGGAAATTTGCTACTGTCCTACAAACCTCTGCACTTGGAGGCCCAACAACGTCTACAAGAAGAAGGTTGTGTAGTAGACATCAATCCGCTGAGTCACGCAGGGACGGGCTGCAACCATGGGAAAAGGCAGCTCAAGGCCACCATGACGTGACAGAGGCGGGCAGTTTCATGCGTCACGAATCCGTGGCAGCAGAAAACGACGATTCAGCAGAGTTGGCCTACCAGCGGTGGCGGTAGCGTGGCGATTTAATCAGGGCGGCCCACGAACCGGCGGCAGGTGGAAAGGTGCGTCGGTGGCCGCAACAGAGATAAGGCCATGGGAACGGCGGTTTAGACAACAGCCGGCGGGTTGGAGGCCACGGCGCGGGCCGACTCGGAGCAATGTGATCTTGGCGCTCGGGGAAAAAAGCCCGGAGTCCTCCTCCGAGTTGTGCTTGTGCTAATAAAACGACGAGGCAGAGACGGTGGCGGTTTAAGGCTGAACGAGAAGCGGGTCACGCAGGGCGAGCGACTCGTAACCCAACAATTGGGAGATCACAAAGCGGCTCTATGCGGTGGCTCCGTAACGCACCATTGACCGGGAGCAGTAAACCAGCGCGGGGGGCAAGAGAACCTGCAGCATCACCCTCCGGCCGTGGGCAGCAACTGACGGCGTCTTGAGGCACCAGACACCGCGGTACAGCGATTCAGCAGCAGTACAGGCCGGTTCAGCAGCAGTACAGGCCGGTTCAGCAGCAGTAGAGGCCGGGTCAGCAGCAGCAGAGGCCGGTTCACGGCGGAGGTGAACGGCATCTGCGACATCTCAAGGTAGCTCGCGACTTGGAAGCGAGGCTAAACCGGGGTGGCTCAGAAGAAGGCCGCGGCAACGGGCGACTCGGAGGTTGAAACGGAAAGCGTCTCGGAAGCTGGGCCACTTGGCGAGGCGACGACTCGAAATAGGAGAGGCGAGGCCAGCTCGGCGGCGAGGCAAACCGGCACAGCGCTTCACCACAGAGGTGAGACGGCCGGCGGTTTTACCATGGCGGAGTTGGCGCACGGCAAGACGGCTTGTGGCGCCAGCCCGCGGCATCCGCATCTGAAGGCCGCAGAGGGATGTAGTGGCTAGAGGCCAACCATGGAAGGGGCGGCGACAAAGATCTCTCTTGGCTGAGGAGGAAACGCAAGCCGGTTGGTTAGTAGCAGGTTGAACCGGCGAGGAGAGGTAGCCGGGTTGGCCTGTAGCTATGGAGGCAGAGGCGAACGGTGTACGGTGACCCAAGGCGCAACCGCAGCTGCAGCAGAGGCATAGACCGTGGAGGTTTCAGACTCCGAGTCCTTCTTCGGGTTATAGTTACTTTGATCGAAGTCAACCGGATTGGGTGGTTAGCGATTGTTGCACTAAGACTCTGCGGCGATGGATCAAATCCTTCTTGGCGCTTTGCTTCTTTTTCCTGACTTTTTTCCTTTGCTGTTGATGGTTGAACAGTGCACCAATGCTAATTGTAACGGTGACTTCAACCGTACCAGCTTTGGCCAGTTATGGATCTGGACTTAACACGCCAGCGAAAACAGGCGGTAGCAGAAAACGTCGATGTCGGCGACTTATGGTGGTACACAAGCACAACCCTAATTTCCTCTTGAAATTTAAATTTTACAGATCTTGAAGCGGATGCAAACTGTTTGTGAAAAATCCTTTCAAACTATCTCTTCTTCATCCATAAATTTACAAACTTCTTGATCCCTGGGAAAAATCCCTCCAAGAACTCAACACCATCGTGCACAGGCCCCACAGTGGGCGCCAACTGTCGTGGAATTGTCACGGCAAATGTCCTAGCGCGAGGACTTAGTCGTGAGGCCAACGCATCTATGTGGTAGCTTGAGAGGGGTTGGGCGGAATCGAGAGACGCAACAGAAGACAAGGATTTAGATAGCTTCGGGCCCTGGGAAACATCATCCGGTAACAACCCTACATGCTGTTTGTGGCTAGGTCTCATTATCATCACGAGGGAGTCGCCGTAAGCTGGCTCTCCTAGTTATGTCTAACCCTTAAGATTATTTTCTCCTCTTGGGGTGCCCTGCCCCTCCTTATATAAGTTGAAGGGGCAGGTTACATGTAGAGTCCAGCTTGGATTAAGACTTAAAATATTTTAACTTCTCTTCATGGGCTTCTCAACGTCTTGGGCTTCATAACGTCTCGGGCTTATTAACCCCAGGCGACTCTGTCTGCTGGGTTGTCTACCGGGTTATGACTGTCTGCCGGGTTATGATTGTCTACCGGGCTATGATTGTTTGCCGGGTTATGATCCGACTTAACACCTGCCTGGTTATCATCTGACTTAACACCTGCCGGGTTATGATCTGACTTAACACCTGCCAGGTTATGATCTGACATAACACCTGTCGGGTTATGATCTGACTTAACACCTGCCGGGTTATGATCTAATTTAACACCTGCCGGGTTATGATCTGACTTAACACTTGCCGGTTTACCAAGTCCCAGCCGGGTTATAATTCTGGCCAGGTCATACCGCGGGGTATATCCCCGACACCGTCCCTGACTCCGGAGGTGCCAGGATCGCTCGCGCTATTGCTTCTACGAGCGAGCCAGTTATCTTCTCCAGCGCAAAAGCGGGTCATTAGTGCGGTGAGAGCTGCCATGGACTTTGGCTTTTCTTGGTCGGGGTGGCGGGTGAGCCACTCATCGCGGACGCTATGTATAAAGGCCGCGAGTGCTTCGGCATCCGGACAGTCGACAATTTGGTTCTTTTTAATTAGGAACCTAGTCCAGAGTTTCCTGGCTGTTTCTCCGGGCTGCTGGGTGATGTGACTGAGGTCATCGGCATCCGGAGGCCGGACATATGTACCTTGGAAATTGTCGCGAAAGGCATCTTCCAAGTCTTCCCAGTTGCCAATGGAGTTCTCTGGGAGGCTGTTTAGCAAGTGTCGGGCTGGTCCCTTTAATTTTAGTGGGAGGTATTTAATGGCGTGGAGATCATCACTGCGGGCCATGTGGATATGGAGAAGAAAATCCTCAATCCATACTGCAGGGTCAGTTGTTCCATCATATGATTCAATATTGATGGGTTTAAACCCTCCTGGGAATTCGTGCTCCATTACTTCATCAGTGATGCAGAGGGGGTGTGCGGCGCCGCTATATCGGGCCAATCAGGGTTACCCTGCCCCTCCTCCCTATCATCATGTTCGGGTGTTGGTTTGACGGGGGCATCTGGGTCTTCGGCGTTCTCCGGAGTGTTATTGTCTCCGTTGCCGGTATTGCTTTCATTGCCGCGGCGTGATTTTGAACGGCGTCGTTGATGCCACTTCTTTGGTGGTTTATCAGTGTTTTTGTCCTTGATTGGGTCCTTACTACCCTCACCGCCATCCTCTCTTGGCGTATCTACCATGCATACGTCGAATGTGGAGGCAGCCGCCCAGCGTGTGGTATGCGGCGGGTTTTGGCTTTGTTCGTCTCCGGCATCAATGTCCATACCGTAGATGTCTTCGGAGTTACGGTCAAGCATGTCGGTAAGGTCCTCGACAGTGGCTACGAAGTGGGTGTTGGGTGGGACGTAAAATTCCCCGCCCTCAGCCCCTATTCCGGGCTGGGCGTAATTCGGAGTTGCTCCTTTGTAATGACGAGCGATCGCATTAGGTCCAAAGCCTCGCTTAAAGGCGAGGTTCAGCCAGGGAAAAGAGAGTGCATGGAGTACGGCGGGAAGAAAATCCCTTGGCCGGGCTCGCGTAATGCGGACTCCGAGGGTTCGGGGCCAGCGTTCAGAGAAGAGTCCGGCTTTATGATGATTGTCGTTGATACTACTTCCTCTGGCTCTCCCATGCTAGGCTCAATGGCTACAGAGAGTCCGGCGGGCTCGAGAATCCCGTCTTCGGACCCGGTGATGTGCTCCGGATCTAAGGCCAGAGCGGGAGTTGGGGGCGCGAACCCCTGGAAGATCAAGTCTCCTCTGGTACCAGCGACATGATCCAGGCTTCCAAAACTAATATGGTAATATGGGGCGTAGCTGTCGATCTGCTCTAGACGCTGCGAGTTGGCCCTTGAAAGGCGGTCACCGAACACAAAGATCTGGCCGGGGAGAAAGACCTCCCTCAGGGCAGTATTGTTGTAGATGATGGATGGAGCCATCGAACCTTCTGGCGACGACACAACGGATCTATCTCAATGAAAGCACCGATGTTGGTGTCAAAACCGGCGGATCTCGGGTAGGGGGTCCCGAACTGTGCGTCTGAGGTCGATGGTAACAGGAGACGGGTGATACGTCTCCAACGTATCTATAATTTTTAATTGTTCCATGCTATTATATTATCTGTTTTGGATGTTTAATGGGCTTTAATATGCTCTTTTATATTATTTTTGGGACTAACCTATTAACCGAAGGCCAAGTGCAAATTGCTGTTTTTTTGCCTATTTCAGTGTTTCGCAGAAAAGGAATATCAAACGGAATCCAAATGGAACGAAACCTTCGCGAGGATCTTTCTTGGAACAAACGCAACCCAGGAGACTTGGAGTGGAAGTCAAGGAAGCAACAAGGCGGCCACGAGGCAGGAGGGTGCGCCCAGGGGGGTAGGCGCACCCCCCACCCTCGTGGGCCCCTCGTAGCTCCACCAACCTACTTCTTTCGCCTATATATACTCTTATACCCTGAAAACATCTGGGGGAGCCACGAAACCACTTTTCCACCGCCGCAACCTTCTGTTCCCGTGAGATCCCATCTTGGGGCCTTTTTCTGGTGATCTGCCGGAGGGGGATTCAATCATGGAGGGCTTCTACATCAACACCATAGCCTCTCCGATGATGTGTGAGTAGTTTACCATAGACCTTCGGGTCCATAGTTATTAGCTAGATGGCTTCTTCTCTCTCTTTGGTTCTCAATACAAAGTTCTCCTCAATTTTCTTGGAGATCTATTCGATGTAATACTTTTTGCGGTGTGTTTGTCGAGATCCGATGAATTGTGGGTTTATGATCAAGATTATCTATGAACAATATTTGATTCTTCTCTGAATTCTTATATGCATGATTTAATTTCTTTGCAAGTCTCTTCGAATCATCGGTTTAGTTTGGCCTAATAGATTGATCTTTCTTGCAATGGGAGAAGTGCTTAGCTTTGGGTTCAATCTTGCGGTGCTCGATCCCAGTGACAGAAAGGGAACCAACATGTATTGTATTGTTGCCATCGAGGATAAAAAGATGGGGTTTATATCATATTGCTTGAGTTTATCCCTCTAAATCATGTCATCTTGCCTAATGCGTTACTCTGTTCTTATGAACTTAATACTCTAGATGCATGCTGGATAGCGGTCGATGTGTGGAGTAATAGTAGTAGATGCAAAATCGTTTCGGTCTACTTGACACAGACGTGATGCCTATGTTCATGATCATGCCTAGATATTCTCATAACTATGCGCTTTTCTATCAATTGCTCGGCAGTAATTTGTTCAGCCACCGTAATTTATGCTATCTTGAGAGAAGCCACTAGTGAAACCTATGGCCCCCGGGTCTATTTTACATCATATTAGGTTATCATCAACTTGTTATTTCTATCGCTTTTTATTTTGCAATCTTTACTTTCCAATATATACAACAAAAATACCAAAAATATTTATCTTATTATCTTTATCAGATCTCACTTTTGCAAGTGGCCGTGAAGGGATTGACAACCCCTTTATCGCGTTGGTTGCAAGGTTCTTTGATTGTTTGTGCAGGTACTAGGCAATTTGCGTGTAGTCTCCTACTGGACTGATACCTTGGTTCTCAAAAACTGAGGGAAATACTTATGCTACTTTGCTGCATCACCCTTTCCTCTTCAAGGGAAAACCAGCACATACTCAAGAGGTAGCAAGAAGGATTTCTGGCGCCGTTGCCAGGGAGATCTATGCAGAAGTCAAGACATACCAAGTACCCATCACAAACTCTTATCCCTCGCATTACATTATTTGCCATTTGCCTCTCGTTTTCCTCTCCCCCACTTCACCCTTGCCGTTTTATTCTCACTCTTTCATTCGTCTCTTTTCGCTTGCTTCTTCTGTGCTTGTGTGTTGGATTGATTGTTTCTCACGATGGACCAATATAATACTAAATTTTGTGACTTTTCCAATACCAACAACAATGATTTTATTAGCACTCTGATTGCTCCTATTACTGATGCTGAATCTTGTGAAATTAAGCTGCTTTGTTGAATCTCATCATGAAAGATCATTTTTCTGGCCTTCCTAGTGAAGATGCCGCTACCCATTTAAACAACTTCGTTGATTTGTGTGATATGCAAAAGAAGAAAGATGTGGATAATGATATTGTTAAATTGAAGCTATTTTCGTTATCGCTTAGAGATCATGCTAAAACTTGGTTCTCTTCTTTGCCTAAAAATAGTATTGATTCATGGAATAAGGGCAAAGATGCTTTTACCTCTAAGTATTTTCCTCCCGCTAAGATCATCTCTCTTAGAAACAATATTATGAATTTTAAGCAACTTGATCATGAGCATGTTGCACAAGCTTGGGAGAGGATGAAATTAATGATACGTAATTGCACTACACATGGTTTTAATTTATGGATGATTATACAAAAAATTTATGCCGGATTGAATTTTGATTTTAGAAATCTTTTAGATTTGGCCGCGGGAGGCACTTTTATGGAAATCACTTTAGGAGAAGCTACTAAACTCCTAGATAATATTATGGTTAATTATTCTCAATGGCACACCGAAAGATCCACTAGTAAAAAGGTTCATGCAATTGAAGAGATTAATGTTTTGAGTGGAAAGATGGATGAACTTATTAAATTGTTTGCTAATAAGAGTGTTTCTTCTGATCCTAATGATATCCTTTGTCCACTTTGATTGAGAATAATAATGAATCTATGGATGTGAATTTTGTTGGTAGGAACAATTTTGGTAAGAACGCGTATAGAGGAAACTTTAATTCTAGGCCGTTCCCTAGTAATTCCTATAATAATTATGGTAATTCCTACAACAACTCTTATGGAAATTTTAATAAGATGCCCTCTCATTTTGAGACTAGTGTTAAAGAATTTATGATTTCGCAAAAAAAAATTCAATGCTTTGCTTGAAGAAAAATTGCCTAAGATTGATGAGTTGGCTAGGAACGTGAATATAATTTCTCTTGATGTTGATTCTTTGAAACTTAGATCTATTTCACCTTAGCATGATACCAATGAGTCTCTCAAATCTATGATAATTTCCATTGATGAGTGCAAAGAAATAACCGCTAGGATGCATGCTGAAAAAGATTGCTTTGTAAAAGCGTGTTCTTCTAGTTTTCATGACAATAATGACAAATATCTAAAAGTGACTGATGTGTCTCCTATTAAATCTTGGTTTTCCAATATGAATCTTTATAAATATGTTACTGGATATGAGTCAACTTTAGTTAAAAGGCGTCCCAATGATTCAGAGTTTTTAGATCTTGATGCAAAAATCGGTAAAAGTGGGATTGAAGAGGTCAAAACTTTACATAGCAATGAACCCACTATTTTGGATTTCAAGGAATTTAATTATGATAATTGTTCTTTGATAGATTGTATTTCCTTGTTGCAATCCGTGTTAAACTCTCCTCATGCTTATGATCAAAATAAAGCTTTTACCAAACACATCGTTGATGCTTTAATGCAATCTTATGAAGAAAAACTTGAATTAGAAATTTCTATCCGTAGAAAACTTTATGATGAGTGGGAACCTACTATTAAAATTAATATTAAAGATCATGAATGCTATGCTTTATGTGATTTGGGTGCTAGTGTTTCCGCGATTCAAAAAACTTTGTGTGATGTGCTAGGGTTTCCGTGAATTTGATGATTGCTCTTTAAATTTGCATCTTGCGGATTCCCCCATTAAAAAACCTATGGGAAGGATTAATGATGTTCTTATTGTTGCAAATAGGAATTAGGTGCCCATAGATTTCATTGCTCTTGATATAGATTGCAATCCTACATGTCCTATTATTCTTGGTAGACCTTTCCTTAGAACGATTGGTACAATTATTGATATGAAAGAAGGAAATATTAGATTCCAATTTCCGTTAAGGAAAGACATGGAACACTTTCCTAGGAATAAAATTAAACTACCTTATGAATCTATTATGAGAGCCACTTATGGGTTGCATACCAAAGATGACAATAGCCACATCTATTCTTGTTTTTATGCCTATCTAGGGGAGTTAAACGATAGCGCTGGATGGGAGGCAACCCAATTTTATTTGTGTTCCTTGCTTTGTGTTCCTGTTTAGTAATAAATAATTAATCTAGCCTCTGTTTAGATGTGTTTTTATGTTTTAATTAGTGTTTGTGCCAAGTAGAACCTTTGGGAAGACTTGGGTGAAGTCTTTGTGATCTTGCTGTAAAAAACAGAAACTTTAGCGCTCACGAGATTAGCTGCCATTTTTTACTGGAGAGTGATTTTAGGTTGATTATTTTTGCATATTATCAATAGATAAATTTATCACGTCCACCAATTTATTTCAGAATTTTTGGAGTTCCAGAAGTATACGTTTCATACAGATTACTACAGACTGTTCTGTTTTTGACAGATTCTATTTTTCGTGTGTTGTTTGCTTATTTTGATGAATCTATGGCTAGTATCGGGGGGTATGAACCATAGATAAGTTGTAATACAGTAGGTTTAACACCAATATGAATAAATAATGAGTTCATTACAGTACCTTAAAGTGGTGGTTTGTTTTCTTACACTAACGGAGCTCATGAGATGTTCTGTTGAGTTTTGTGTTGTGAAGTTTTCAAGTTTTTGGGTAAAGATTTGATGGATTTTGGAACAAGGAGTGGCAAGAGCCTAAGCTTGGGGATTCACAAGGCACCCCAAGTTAAAATTTAAGGACAACCAAAAGCCTAAGCTTGGGGATGCCCCGGAAGGCATCCCCTCTTTGGTCTTCGTCTACCGGTAACTTTACTTGAGGCTATATTTTTATTCACCACATGATATGTGTTTTGCTTGGAGCGTCTTGTATGATTTGAGTCTTCTCTTTTTAGTTTACCACAACCATCCTTGCTGTACACACCTTTTGGAGAGACACATATGAATCGGAATTTATTAGAATACTCTATGTGCTTCACTTATATCTTTTGAGCTAGATAATTTTGCTCTAGTGCTTCACTTATATCTTTTTAGAGCACGACGGTGGTTTTATTTTATAGAAATTATTAATCTCTCATGCTTCACTTATATTATTTTGAGAGTCTTTTAGAATAGCATGGTACTTTGCTTTGGCTATAAAATTAGTCCTAATATGATAGGCATCCAAGATGGGTATAATAAAAAACTTTCATATAGAGTGCATTGAATACTATGAGAAGTTTGATACTTGATGATTGTTTTGAGATATGAAGATGGTAATATTAGAGTCATGCTAGCTGATTAATTGTGAATTTGAGAAATACTTGTGTTAGAGTTTGCAAGTCCCGTAGCATGCACGTATGGTAACCGTTGTGTGACAAATTTGAAGCATGAGGTGTTTCTTTGATTGTCTTCCTTATGAGTGGCGGTCGGGGACGAGCGATGGTCTCTTCCTACCAATCTATCCCCTAGGAGCATGCACGTAGTGCTTGGTTTTGATGACTTGTAGATTTTTGCAATAAGTATATGAGTTCTTTATGACTAATGTTGAGTCCATGGATTATACGCACTCTCACCCTTCCATCATTGCTAGACTCTTCGGTACCGTGCATTGCCCTTTCTCACCTTGAGAGTTGGTGCAAACTTCGCTGGTACATCCAAACCCCGTGATATGATATGCTCTATCACACATAAACCTCCTTATATCTTCCTCAAAACAGCCACCATACCTACCTATTATGGCATTTCCATAGCCATTCCGAGATATATTTCCATGCAACTTTCCACCGTTCCATTTATTATGACACGCTTCATCATTGTCATATTGCCTTGCATGATTATGTAGTTGACATCGTATTTGTGGCAAGGCCACCATGCATAATTTTTCATACATGTCACTCTTGATTCATTGCCTATCCCGTTACACCGCCGGAGGCACTTATATAGAGTCATGTTTTGTTCTAGTATCGAGTTGTGATCCTTGAGTTGTAAATAAATAGAAGTGTGATGATCATCATTATTAGAGCATTGTCCCGTGTGAGGAAAAAAAAGAGAAATGCCAAAAAAAGAGAAAGGCCAAATAAAAAAAAGGGAAAGGCCCAAAAAAATGAGAGAAAAAGAGAGAAGGGACAATGCTACTATCCTTTTTTTTCCACACTTGTGCTTCAAAGTAGCACCATGATCTTCATGATAGAGAGTCTCTTATATTGTCACTTTCATATGCTAGTGGGAATTTTTCATTATAGAACTTGGCTTGTATATTCTAACAATGGGCTTCCTCAAATTCCCTAGGTCTTCGTGAGCAAGCAAGTTGGATGCACACCCACTTAGTTTCTTTTGTTGAGCTTACAAACATTTATAGCTCTAGTGCATCCGTTGCATGGCAATCCCTACTCCTCGCATTGACATCAATTGATGGGCATCTCCATAGCCCGTTGATTAGCTGTGTCGATGTGATACTTTCTCCCTTTTTGTCTTCTTCACACAACCTCCATCATCATATTCTATTCCACTGATAGTGCTATGTCCATGGCTCATGCTCATGTATTGCGTGAAAGTTGAATAAGTTTGAAAATACTTAAGTATGAAACAATTGCTTGGCTTGTCATAGGGGTTGTGCATGATGAGAGCACTTTGTGTGACGAAAATGAAGCATAGCCAAACTATATGATTTTGTAGGGATGAGCTTTCTTTGGCCATGTTATTTTGAGAAGACATAATTGCTTAGTTAGTATGCTTGAAGTATTATTATTTTTATGTCAATATTAAACTTTTGTATTGAATCTTTCGGATCTGAACATTCATGCCACAATAAAAAAATTACATTTAAAACTATGTTAGGTAGCATTCCACATAAAAAATTATGTTTTTGTCATTTACCTACTCGAGGACGAGCAGGAATTAAGCTTGGGGATGCTTGATACGTCTCCAACGTATCTATAATTTTTTATTGTTCCATGCTATTAAATTACCTGCTTTGGATGTTTAATGGGCTTTAATATGCTATTTTATATTATTTTTGGGACTAACCTATTAACCGAAGGCCCAGTGCAAATTGCTGTTTTTTTGCCTATTTTAGTGTTTCGCAGAAAAGGAATATCAAACGGAATCCAAACGGAACGAAACCTTCGCGAGGATCTTTCTTGGAACAAACGCAACCCAGGAGACTTGGAGTGGAAGTCAAGGAAGTAACGAGGCGGCCACGAGGCAGGAGGGCGAGCCCAGGGGGTAGGCGCGCCCCCCACCCTCGTGGGCCCCTCGTAGCTCCACCGACCTACTTCTTTCGCCTATATATACTCTTATACCCTGAAAACATCCGGGGGTGCCACGAAACAACTTTTCCACCGCCGCAACCTTCTGTACCCGTGAGATCCCATCTTGGGGCCTTTTCCGGCGATCTGCCGGAGGGGGATTCGATCATGGAGGGCTTCTACATCAACACCGTAGCCTCTCCGATGATGTGTGAGTAGTTTACCACAGACCTTCGGGCCATAGTTATTATCTAGATGGCTTATTCTCTCTCTTTGGTTCTCAATACAAAGTTCTCCTTGATTTTCTTGGAGATCTATTCGATGTAATACTTTTTGCGGTGTGTTTGTCGAGATCCGATGAATTGTGGGTTTATGATCAAGATTATCTATGAACAATATTTGATTCTTCTCCGAATTCTTATATGCAATGTTTAATTTCTTTGCAAGTCTCTTCGAATTATCGGTTTAGTTTGGCCTACTAGATTGATCTTTCTTGCAATGGGAGAAGTGCTTAGCTTTGGGTTCAATCTTGCGGTGCTCGATCCTAGTGACAGAAAGGGAACCGACATGTATTGTATTGTTGCCATCGAGGATAAAAAGATGGGGTTTAGATCATATCGTTTGAGTTTATCCCTCTAAATCATGTCATCTTGCCTAATGCGTTACTCTGTTCTTATGAACTTAGTACTCTAGATGCATGCTGGATAGCGGTCGATGTGTGGAGTAATAGTAGTAGATGCAGAATCGTTTCGGTCTACTTGACACAGACGTGATGCCTATGTTCATGATCATGCCTAGATATTCTCATAACTATGCGCTTTTCTATCAATTTCTCGGCAGTAATTTGTTCAACCACCGTAATATATGCTATCTTGAGAGAAGCCACTAGTGAAACCTATGGCCCCCGGGTCTATTTTACATCATATTAGTTTATCATCAACTTGTTATTTCTATCGCTGTTTATTTTGCAATCTTTACTTTCCAATATATACAACAAAAATACCAAAAATATTTATCTTATTATCTTTATCAGATCTCACTTTTGCAAGTGGCCGTGAAGGGATTGACAACCCCTTTATCGCGTTGGCTGCAAGGTTCTTGATTGTTTGTGCAGGTACTAGGCGATTTGCGTGTAGTCTCCTACTGGATTGATACCTTGGTTCTCAAAAAACTGAGGGAAATACTTACGCTACTTTACTGCATCACCCTTTCCTCTTCAAGGGAAAACTAATGCATGATCAAGAGGTTGCAACGGGGGACACGATGTTTACCCAGGTTCGGGCCCTCTTGATGGAGGTAATACCCTACTTCCTGCTTGATTGATCTTGATGAATATGAGGATTACAAGAGTTGATCTACCACGAGATCGTAATGGCTAAACCCTAGATGTCTAGCGTGTATGATTGTGATTCAGCTCTACGGACTAAAACCTCCGGTTTATATAGACACCGGAGGGGCCTAGGGCTGTACAGAGTCGGTTTGCAGAGGAAAGAATCTTCATTTCCGAACGCTAAGCTTTCCATCCACACAAAGGAGAGTCCCACCTGGACACGGGAGGAGGTCTTCTGTCTTGTATCTTCATGGCCAATTAGTCTGGCCCATGTCACATAGCCCGGACGTCCGAGGACCCCTTAATCCAGGAATCCCTCAGCTGGCACCAAATAACAATTATTCAGGTCTAAAACTAATTCCGAAGGTAGATGTAGAGTTAGGATGCCAACGGTGATCACATTGACTTTGGAACCATTTCCCACGCGCATCGTCACCTCGTCCTTAGCCAATCTTTGTTTAATCCGTAGCCCATGTTTCGAGTTGCAAATATGAGCAACAGAACCAGTATCGAATACCCATGCGCTACTACGAGCATTAGTAAGGTACACATCAATAACAGGTATATCAAATATACCTTTCATTTTGCCATCTTTCTTATCCACCAAATACTTGGGGCAGTTCCGCTTCCAGTGACCAGTCCCTTTGCAGTAGAAGCACTCAGTCTCAGGCTTAGGTCCAGACTTGGGCTTCTTCACTTGAGCAGCAACTTGCTTGCCGTTCTTCTTGAAGTTCCCCTTCTGCCCTTTGCACTTTTTCTTGAAACTAGTGGTCTTGTTAACCATCAACACTTGATGCTCCTTCTTGATTTCTACCTCCGCAGCCTTTAGCATTGCGAAGAGCTCAGGAGTTGTCTTATCCATCCCTTGCATATTATAGTTCATCACAAAGCTTTTATAGCTTGGTGGCAGTGATTGAAGAACTCTGTCAATGACACTATCATCAGGAAAATTAACTCCCAGTTGAGTCAAGTGGTTGTGGTACCCAGACATTCTGAGTATATGTTCACTGACAAAACTATTCTCCTCCATTTTGCAGCTATAGAACTTATTGGAGACATCATATCTCTCAATTCGGGCATTTGCTTGAAATATTAACTTCAACTCCTGAAACATCTCATATGCTCCATGACGTTCAAAACGTCTTTGAAGCACTGGTGCACGTCGGTCCTAAACAAACGGTATTTTACCCCTTTCCGCGACGGCATTTGGAACCGTCGCCAAATGAGTGTGGGCGATAGGGGGTCCTTCCAGCACGACCCAGAAACCGTCGGGGATAGGGAGCCTTGATGCATACAGTTGTCCCTATATAACCGTTTCCGATATCTCGAATATCCCAAACGCTTCATCCTTGCTACTCGTTTTTGCTCGCATTGCCATCGCAGTCGGAGTTTTGTGGTTCTGCCTAAAACCAGGCAGATTCTAGGCATGGGAGCTTTCCAGGCAGATTCTAGGCAGATTCCAAGCACGGGAGATCTACGATGCCTGGCACATCACAAATAGTTCATGATTATAAACCGTGTACGATAGGTAGACAATCACACACATTTAGTTTTCCCGCACCGTATGTGATAGTGTCTGACATCACACACGCTTTGCGAATGACAACTGTGTGCATGCTTGCACATGTTTCCTCTCTGTTAACCGTCTCGGATTATGGTGTATATCACAAAGGTTTGTGTTTTACCAATCGTGTGTGCCGTAATGACCTGCACAACATAATTTCGCCCTAATTTAATTGCTGCTATTTAAAATTGTACCTAATTTAAGCTTGAAAGTAGGCTATAGCTTTATTCATATCCATCAGGTTCAAACAACCAATGCATTATTCGATTCACAGGTACATATGTTTAAGAATTACAGAAGCACCAAATAAAGAATGATGTACTAGGGTTCTATAGTTGTACTTTTACATATGGTAAAGAAAGGGGCGACAAACATTCCAGTTGCTGAACAAGGTGAAGCGGAATGGCCCTATTGTGCTCTCCTGGATGTAGAAGGCATGCAGGACTCTAGTCCAACCCCTTGTGATGGCCGGCCGCCAATCATGTAGTTTGAGAGGTAATCCTGAGTAACCTACTTCAGCATCCCCTGCAAAAGAAAAAAGATTTAGATATTGTCATCTAACACAACTCATTACGGGCAGTAAAAAGAAGGCTACAGGGTTCTTACTTACCATCATGTAGTTCACTGTTGTCTTGCATAAAGTGTAAACAAATAGTTCGATTGACATCTTTTGACCCATTTTAGTAACAATCTTTATCAGTTTCTCACTTGATGTCTGGTTCATGAATATCTCATTGCCCCATGCAGAAAGGGTCAAGTGTGGATCTTTGGCAATGATATATGTACCTAAAAGCACCAAGTTAATATTAGAAGCTAAACAACAATTGAAAAATGATGTAGTACAACATTCCATCCATCCCATTATATAAGATTTTATTACATCTATATCTAGACATCATCAGAACATTAAGGTAACTCTCTTCCTTGTTGCTATGTAGCCTGGGATTGCATATTTAGTCATTCAGTACAATGCATGTTGCTAAACAACAATTGAAAAACAAAAAGGCATGTTAACTGCAATATCCTTAACAGCAACCAAATATCGTAATTCATAGTGGTATTGTTGAAACTGTTATTGATGAAATTGAACTGCACATCAAATAATTGCACATATAGAGCATCACATTGTGAAGAACTGAAATAAACAAGTCATAAGGACATCTCTAGGCGATCCTTAAAAGTTAAAGGACTACAACCCTTAGTGGATATATATATACTCCACCAATTTTTGGCCTTTTCTAGTTGATCCCCTAAACTTAAGGTTGTAAACTTCAATTAGATCAAATTCAAAGTAGGTTCAACCGAAAGTAGCATGCATTCAAACATAAACATAGATAGTTTTGCATAACCGAACATAAAACATAAATTTAAACTAAGCTAAACTACTTTCGGTCGAAGTAGAGGTCGAGTCAATCCTTCCTCGTCATGTACGGTGTGCCGCGAGTCGGGTCCGGGCCAGTACCATCGTCGGGGTCATTGGGGAAGGCACTCCTCCACTCGTCGACGTCGATCTCCTCGTCCTGGGGGCCCACCTCGACACCCTCTGCACCGCCGCCTTTGACCTCGTCATCAGAGGAGAGCACGATAACCTCGCCGCCCTCCGCGCCATCGTCCTCGCCGCCTTCGACCTCATCATCAGAGGAGAGCGCGATAATCTCGGTGCCCTCCGTGCCGGCAAAGATCGCCCGCTCCGCCTCCATGAGCTCCGGGTGCTGCCGGCGGAGCTCTTGCATGTAGGCCTCGGCGGCGGCCTCGGCCTCGAGACGCTCCCACGCCTCGCGGTCCTCCCGCACCATAGCCGAGCTCACCACCCCTGGCTCCGGCGGAACGAGGTGTACCGGACGTGTGCCGAAGGGGAAATTGAGCCTAGCCGCCGCGCCATGGTAGCAAACCTGCCAGTGGTCGTACTCCATGGCCGCGAGCTCGGCCGTGTGGAAGCTACCGTGCCACCGGCGGGTGTGGGTCTCTCGATCTTTAATCTCGGCGACCCACGTCCCCCACCGCCGCTGCCAGACCCCGAGGTAGGACTTTGTCGATCGCCGGGTCCGGGAGGACGGGAAGTCTCGAACCGGGCGAAGGGCGCGGAGGCGGGCGGATCGGGGGACCGGCGACGGCGGATCGGGCCCGCGGAGGACGACGGGGCCACCTCGGCGGCCACCTCGCCAGCGTCGGGCGAAAAGGCCGCAAAAAACCTGTTTTTGGCCATTGGCTACTCGAGCCCGGCACACAGGCAGAGGTTGAGGATGGAGGCGCCGGTGATGGCGGCGACCTATCAATGGTTTCGAGGGTTGCGTGTGTCTGTGTGAGCGGAGGTTGTGTTTGAGGAAATACTGCGGCAACTGAAAAATTTACTAGGCGGGAGTAACAAGGCAGGGCTACTAAAAATTTGGATCAAGGGCGAGCAGATATTTCTGAGATTGCGAGGGATGTAGAGGCGGGAATAAAATGTCGGGGCTACTGAAAATTTGAATTAAGGGACTGAAGTAGAGAGGGATGCAGAGGCGGGAGTTTTGGGGGAGCGAGCTAGTGTGCTTGACACGCCGGCTGTGGACTGTAGCCGAAGCACCTTCTCACGTAAGCCATATGCGTACTATACACCGACGGTGCTCCAAGATATTTTGTACTACAGCTCACACGATTGGTGAGAATAAATTGTGTGGGATCTACTTGATTTGAATTACAAAATGGGTTCACAGCGTCAATGGACGGTGTTTGAATTGCTAGACCTTTTATCTGCAGTGAACATGAAACTGTATGTGTGTCATAAAAGAATTGGAATTATTCAGTGTTCGTTTGGACATTTCATATATTAAACTGGTTTTCTAGCAATTTCAGGTGCACAATTCAAAATTAAACTACATGCACATGCTCCAGTGCATACAAATTGGTTGAAAAATCAAATATGTGTCCTTCAGTGCATGCTTAGGTCCCATGGAAGAAATGGGAATGAATTTTTCGGGGTTTGTTTGGCCTTTTTATACATTAACTGGGTTTTCTAGGCATTTTATGTGCATAATTCAAATTTGAACTACAAGCACATGCTCCAATGCACTAAAGTTGGTTGAAAAATCACATGTGTGTCCTTGGGTGAATTTCTAGGTCCCATGCAAGAGATGGGAATGAATTTTAAACACCACTACAATGTTGATTGCCGGCAAAACGTTGAGATACCTGGTTTTTAAATTCTAGTAAATCCAAAAGTCGTCTAAAATTCATGAAACTTGGCATGCTATCATGGAGCGGCATCAACATGCCATGTTGAAAATTTTGTCCCAGTTGGGGCAGGTTTGGGTATGAGCTACTCACAAAACCAGAGCTTCTCACAACAAGCATGATAGTTTCGATAGGGAACGTACCACCTTTGGGGACGAGACGATATTCGTTGCCTCTTATTTCTTTCAAAAAAATTCTAGTGTCAACATAGAACAACAGGAGTGTTGTGTTCAATCTTGGAATTTTTGGGGTTCGCTTGGCCTTTTTATACATTAACTGGGTTTTCTAGGCATTTTATGTGCGTAATTCAAATTTGAACTACAAGCACATGCTCCAATGCACCAAAGTTGGTTGAAAAATCACATGTGTGTCCTTGGGTGAATTTCTAGGTCCCATGCAAGAGATGGGAATGAATTTCAAATACCAGGCCACTGTTGATTGCCGGCAAAATGTTGAGATGCCTGGTTTTTAAATTCTAGTAAATCCAAAACTCATTTGAAATTCATGAAACTTGGCATGCTATCATGGAGCGGCATCAACATCCCGTGGTGAAAATTTTGTCCCATTTGGGGAAGGTTTAGGTATAAGCTTCTCACAAATCAGAGCTTCTCACGACAAGCATGATGGTTTCAATAGGCAACGTACCACCTTTGGGGACGAGACGATATCCGTTGCCTCTTATTGCTTTCAAAAAATTTCTAGTGTCAACATAGAACAACAGGAGTCTTGTGTTCAACCTTGGAATTTTTCGGGGATCGTTTGGCCTTTTTTATACATTAACTAGGTTTTCTAGGCATTTTGTGTGCATAATTCAAATTTGAACTACAAGCACATGCTCCAATGCACCAAAGTTGGTTGAAAAATCACATGTGTGTCCTTGGGTGAATTTCTAGGTCCCATGCAAGAGATGGGAATGAATTTCAAACATCAGGCCACTATTGATTGCCGGCAAAACATTGAGAGCCTAGTTTTTAAATTCTAGTAAATCCAAAACTCATTTGAAATTCATGAAACTTGGCATGCTATCATGAAACGGTATCAACATGCCGTGGTGAAAATTTTGTCCCATTTGGGGCAGGTTTGGGTATAAGCTTCTCACAAATCAGAGCTTCTCACAACAAGCATGATGGTTTCGATAGGGAACGTACCACCTTTGGGGATGAGACGATATCCGTTGCCTCTTATTGCTTTCAAAATTTTTCTAGTGTCGACATAGAACAACAGGAGTGTTGTGTTCAATCTTGGAATTTTCCGGGGTTCATTGGCCTTTTTTATACATTAACTGGGTTTTCTAGGCATTTTATGTGCATAATTCAAATTTGAACTACAAGCACATGCTCCAATCCACCAAAGTTGGTTGAAAAATCACATGTGTGTCCTTGGGTGAATTTCTAGGTCCCATGCAAGAGATGGGAATGAAATTCAAACACCATGGCACCATTGATTGCCGACAAAACATTGAGATGCCCGGTTTTTAAATTCTAGTAAATCCAAAACTCGTCTGAAATTCATGAAACTTGGCATGCTATCATGGAATGGCGCCCGACATGATGTGGTATTTTTCGTGTCCATTTTGAGAGAAGGCGCACTCGAATAATGACAGCCAACAAAGGCATTTTGAAAAAATAGCTCCCACTTAATATCTCAAAAGTTTGTATAATTCAAAACGTGTGCGTTCTGTTAACCATTCACGTGACGCCACGTGTCTTGGTTTTAATGGCTGTAGGAGGTGTCGTGCGGACAGCTGCCTGACCTTGACTGAACGGGAGGTGTGCAAGCTGTCCTCCAATGCGCAGGCTCACCGGGAAGTGTGCGAGCTTTACGCTGCGCAGGCTCACTGGGAAGCAAGCCCTTTGACTTCCATGGCCGCCCGCCTTCCTCTCCATTAATGGTGCCCGAGCCGCTGTTTAATCCGGGCGGCCTTACTGGTCGCCTCCCATTCCCCTCCCCCCCACAGACCTCCACCGCCATGGCGCAGAATGATCATCTTCCACTAGTCTTCAAGTTTGGTGAAGTCGACTCCAAGCCGGAGGAGATAGAAAATAAGGAGGAATGGGGCCTCATGGACATGGCCCAGAACGAGCTGGCCGCGGAGGTTGCTGCCCCCGCTCCCGTCCCAGCTCCCATCCACGTGCCAACTCCAGCGACCATCCCCGTAGCAATGACGGGCTGGTCGCCGAGCACTATCGCAAAGCTGGAAGCCGCGGGCATCAGCGAGGTCTCTGCGGACCCGCGCGAGCTCGTGTACATGCTAGCGCCAACTCCCGCGCCGTGCTCGCGTTCGCGTTCGCGTGCCGTGCGCGCGCTTCTCCACCCACCGTGCCGCTGGCCCCCCGGCGCTTATTGCATCCGCGCGCCGCGGCGCACCTCACCCACCGCGCACCGTCCCGTGGCGCTTAGCTGCATCCGTCGTGCCGTGCCGTCGCGCGCCTCGGCGGCATGGGACGATGCCATCGACCGCTACCTCTCAGCAGCACCAGTTGCCGTCCTCCCGCACCCCGCCCATCGATCGCGCGACGACATGATGTTTGATTTACAGGTGAAGAACATTTTGTGTTGTCTTGAAGACTTCAACAACGGCGTCCCGGAGGATGACAACGACAACGATGGTGCGGCACGCCGCCTCCGCCACCGCCAGAAATAGTTTTTTTGAGGTTTAATACTGTATCTCAAATTCTCGATCATATGAATATAAATTCACGGTGTGACTGAATGAAAGATATGGTTTGAACGAACTTGCGTTTCTCTCTCTTAATGTACAGACTTATCAAACGATTTTCTTTTGAAAAAAACGTCAACGGTTTTTAAATATAAAACACTCATCACAAACGTTTTAGTTAGAACACCCGTATGGAAACCGACAGCTTCCCCAGGAAGCCAAGGGAAAATGTGTCGAGCAGGATTTCTACATCCCTTCAACGCAAACGGTTGTTTTGCATGACCCGTGTGCAACCACTAGGCCTGGGCGTTCAGTAGAAACCTAAAATTCGGTTTCTGTTGTTCGGTTTTTTGATGAATTCGGTTTGCATAAGTGAAAACCGAATTAAGCACTAAAAATCAACTAACCGAAATTTCGGTTAACCGATTTTTTCGGTTCCGTTTTCAGTTTAACCGAATTTTGTACCATAAACAAAATATGCCCTTTTGCTTTCAGAACATATTGACTACATGCGTATTTTAAAGAAAAAATTTGACAGCATAACAACGCAAATTTGTAAAATGTGTAGAACATATATGTGATATCAAATATAAGGATACTAGAATATTGAAACATGCATAATCAAGTCCAAGTTCCAGCACAATAACCAAAGTTAAACAAGGTAATATTGAAACATGCACAATCAGTTCCAAGTTCCATCACAATAACCAAAGTTAAACAAGGTTCACTAGAGACATAACCAAAGTTCCAGCACAATACATAACCAAGTCCAAGTTCAATAACACAGAGTGACAAACTGGTAGTCCAAGTTCCAGCACTAGACATAACCAAAGTCCAAGTTCAAGTGTTCAACAACACAAACTGATAGTGATAAATGACAATAGATATGCACTTGAAGTTGAAGAGCAGCCAACAGTAAGACTCCCAATTTTCCATCATGAACATGAGCATCTTGACCATTCCAAGTTCCAGCCAAGTGAGCCAATCTGACATTTTTTCTAGATAGTAGATAATTCGGTTAAAATAGAATACTAGATACCACACAATACTATTAAGCAAATCTAGTGATGTATATATGCCTAGAATTTGCAAAAACAAAGTACAGGAAGTGCATAAAGCAACATTTGCATAACATCATTCACATGAGGTTTATTACAACAACATTTGCATTTACATGACATAACAATCTGCAAGGAAACCACATGGTTGTGTTGTGCATGTTTTGAATGATACAACAATTGCATTACATCAGCATTTGAAAATATCAAAGTTGGTCTACTACAAAAAAAATGAAACCTAAAAGCATGAACAAGAGGAAGAAAATTTCTTGCAACTCACCAATGTTTAAGTAGAGGATGGAGGTGGGCAAGATGGCTCAGCCCCAGATGGCTTGCAAACAGACTTGCTACTACTTGCTTTCGATTTGGTTGAATTTGTACTACCAAACTCTTCAATTAGTTCTGAAAAATAATGAAATAAACATGTAATAAGCATAGGAAGTTAGAAATATAGAAAATTACATAGAAAACAATCACAATATGTTACCCTTTTCCAATCTTAACAATTCCTCCTCATCTTCTTCAATGTTGATTGTAATAGAACCCCTTAGCCAGTCTTGGGCACAAACAAGAGCTTGGACCATGAAAGGTGTAAGGGAGGTTCTAAATTCATTTAGGATGCGACCACTTGTGCTAAATGCCGACTCAGACGCAACTGTTGATACCGGAACACCCAACACATCACGGGCCATTCTTGCCAATATTGGGAATCTAGCAGCATTGTTCTTCCACCATTTTAGAATGTCAAAATCATCCCTATTTACTTCATTCTCTTCATGTAGGTATTTCTCATATTCAGATTTGCTCATGCTAGCTTCACCATCACCACCAACTCTCAACTTTTTATTTATCCGAGACACCAATTTCCTTCCTTCCCTTTTTTGAGTTAGTTCAGATTGTGGAGATCGCACATGCTTGCTTGCATCACTTGGTTCATACTTAGCTTTGTACTCTTCAAACAAAGCATGCATAAATGTTTTCACCGCCTCCCATGCTTTGCCTCCATTTAACTCACCATACATTTCTTTAATTGCTAGTTTTGTGAAGTTTGAAAGCTTGAATCTTGGATCAAGAACAGTTGCAGCAAATACAAACATGTTCACATTCTCCTCTTCCTTTTTCTTTCCTTTCCCCTTCCCCCTTTCATTCTCCACCTCCTCATTCCAACGTCCCCAATACTTATCATACTTATCTTGCATTTTCTTGGCCATTGTTTTGCGCAAAATATCATCACTATCAGCCCACTCTTCCAACACAACATTAATTTCAGCAATATCCATAACAAATTGATTCACTGTCACATAGAGTGTGGCAGAAACACTAAGAGTAAGGTGATAAAACTGTCCAAGAAATTTAGCCATTTTCGTAGCATTCTCCCAATCACTATCAACAGGAATACCAGGAGCTTTCTCACTAGTTAAATCTAACGTATAGAGTGGATCTTCTTCCTCATACCTCGCAAACACTTCCTCAAAGTTGATTGCGGTTGCTAACATTAGGTATGTGGAATTCCATCTAGTGCATACATCCAAACTCAAGAATGCCTCTCCATCCACCTTTTCTAACTGAGCAAGTTCTTTAAATCTTGTAATTCTAGATGGCCCATTTCTTATATATCTAACCGCAGCTCGCACACGCTTAACTGATTCATCCAACTCTTTTAGACCATCAGTAACAATCAGATTTATAATATGGGCAGCACATCTCATATGCATATATTTACCTTCAGCTATGCTATTTCCAGTTTTGATCATTTTCTTCCGTATGTAACCTACACCACCATCATTCGTGCTAGCATTATCAACAGTTATTGTCATAACTTTGTTTATTCCCCACTCCATCAAGCATTGCTCTAAGGCTTTTCCAATATCATCTCCCTTATGACCTTTTACAAGGAAAAAGCTAATGATTTTCTTGTGCAAATTCCATTCAGGATCAATAAAATGTGTTGTGACTGCCATATAACAATCTTGTGTTTCAGAAGTCCAACCATCAGTAGTGAGACACACTCTTTGACATGATTGTTTGAAAAAAAGTTTCAGCTTCGCTCTCTCTTCAAAATAAACCTTCACAACATCCCTAGTGCATGTTCTTCTAGAAGGCATATTGAAACGTGGACATGCAATTGACATCACTTCTCTAAAACCAGTTTTTTCAGTAAATGCGAATGGAAGCTCATCTACTATAATCATCTTAGAAATAGCTTTCCTTAGTGCTTCGGGATCAAATTTATGCACTGAAGGACTTCCCCCTTGGATAACTTGCAAAGTACCTTGATTCTTATTCTTATCATTATGAGGATTATACTTGCAAGTATTAAAATGACTGATTAAGGCAGATGTAGCGTTAATCTCTAGAACGGCCTTGATATCACGATTGCGAATGCTTGCACCTTACAAACTTGAGAAGACCACCAACTAGTACCTCAGAAAAGTGATCCCACATCCGTGATCTTTTCTGCATCTGCCTTCTTGTAGGTCGTTCCTCCATCTCCTTCTTTTCCTTTTCATACTCATCAATCTTTCTTTGTTCTTCCTCATAAACTCGCATCTCCTCTTCAGTCATGTCATCATCACCAATGGTACGCAGTCCACCAGGTTCAACCATCTAAAAAATAGTAACATAACTAGAATTCATGTGATCATTCTTCCATACCAATTACTTCGGAGAAGAATTAAAAAACATATTAAAAATACAAGTTACGAACGATGCAACTACTAAAATCAGTACATCCAGTGTGAGTGCACTAAGTACATGGCTGAGATGAGCTTCTTACAATATATATAACCATAAGACAAAACAATGTAACCAATGTAAATTTCCAGCAGTAGTAAATTTCCAGCAATGTAAATTTCCCGGCTGAGTTGGTGTCATGTCCAGATGTTACTAAACCAAAGAAATAGAGAACATTCATATAGTACATACAAACTACAAGGACATAGGCCTCCGCGTACATTCATACATATTATAGAATATTGCAGTATTGGCCAAACTGCACCTTTTTCTCTGCATAAAAAAAGAACGAGAGACCTCTTCTTTTTTCTCTACATCCACATCCACATCCACTGATCCATGTTTACCATCTACTCACAAAGAACAAAATAAAATTGGAGACAAAGGATGGGAGATTGGGCTTATTACTTGACTGAATGCTCAGTTTCTGCTGTGGAAGATGTGATGACGAACTGGAGAATACGCTGCCGAGAATCCGAGATGTTGTCGAGTGCCGAAGGAGACGGATGCGCGGCGCGACGGCGGGTCCTTGTATGACTTGTCTGACCTCTCCTTCCTTCCTGCAGATGCGGCGGCAGAGGCTGGGTAGGGCAGGCCGGCAGGGGGCGCCGAGTGGGGGAGAAGATGCGGTGGCCGCTGGCGCCGACGGTGGCGTCCCAGCCGCTCAGATGAGAAGCGGCGGCGGTGGCTGGGTAGGGCAGGGGGCGCCGGGCGGGGTGGCATGGGGGAGGGGAGGGGTCGAGGGCGAGGGTGCCTAGGTTTATGCTGGTGCGTGCCTCGACTGGGAAGTGTGAGGTTGCGGCCTGCGGGGGGTGGGCTGTACTGGACCAGGGGCGGGGCCACGGGGGGTGGGCTATATTTTGGTTAACTGAGAAATACACCGAACCGACCGAATTTGGTTCGGTTAGTAGCCCAGCTAACCGAATTTTTCTGTTTATACTAAAAAAATGAAATTTTGGTTTATTCGGCTTCGGTTTCGGTTCAGTTTTCGGTTGGTCGGTTTTTATGCCCAGCCCTAGCAACCACGTACAAACAATTGGGTAAGATTTGCATGTCTGCCATTTTGGGTATGTTGCCATTTCTCAAACTGGAAAGATTGACATTTGTTTATCTAGTAACATTGCCATTTGTCAACCTTGTAACACTGCGATTTGTCAAAATATGCAGCTACAAATCACTACCACTCTCTAATTTTTGCAATTAAAATCACTAGCACTGTTCATATGGACACCACTAGCAGGCGTGAGTTCATGGACGCATATGCAAATGTACCATTGATTACATACAACAAGTCATCAACCCACAATGACAACGAGGCTAGACGTTGTATTATAGATCATTTCCAATAAACATTCTAGTAAAGTTTTTCTCACACAATAAATAACAAAGCGATGAAATGAACTTCAGCTCAACCACTCGTCAGCGTTGGAAACGCTTGCTTTGAACTAGAAGTGATTCTCTCGAAGGGCCACCATCGGTCTATAGACCAACGCAGGACTGATCATCCAGGCTGAAGCGGCCTATTTCAATACCCATATTGGGACGGTAGGGAAGCATAGTAATGTCCGAGGTATAGATACAGCTGCTTCTCATAAATGGTAGTAACGTTGTGTCAACAACAGCTGGATCGCCTTCCACCATCATTGGATAGTTTTGTTCAAGGAAGAGCGAGTTTCCTCCAAGACTTTCAATACTGAACCAGGGAGAAGGTGTTGGCGCTAGTACACTAGTATCCATCCCGAATACCCTGTAACTGATGTTGGAATAGGTCCGGAGAGTGCGACCATAGGATACAACACCTGCTTCCTTAGTAACATCAGCAGTGCCCCGTATACAGACAAGAAGAAGTGATCCATCGGAATAAGTTGCCAGGCGCCACTGAGTATATGGGTCATGCTCGTCCTCATGCTCGTGAATAAAATTTTCAAGTATAGGTGGTAGAATGTTCACAGGACCTTGGAAACACAAGAAGGTTAATTAGTAAAGGGAAACTTGCTAACCCGCATGCATGTGGATGAAACAATTATAATTACGGTGGAAGACAAACATACCGAAATCATGAGGATTACATGCAAAAACAGTGCCACGAGTGGTGGCAACAAACACAAGACCCTCGTATTGAATTGCATCGCAGTACTCATCCGTGTATAGAAACTGATTTTTGAGCAATATCCATCGTGTCGAACCATGAAGGACGGCAACAAGCTTGTCGAAGATAGCGACAACATAAGCATTCCTATAACCCCAAGAGCGGTTGGGAACTCGACAAATTGCTATCTTCCGTAGACGACAGACATCATGATCGTATTTGAACTCACGTAGAATACCGATGTACTCAACCTCTGGCCAGTCGTCTGAGATTTTTCGAAGTGGAACCCGGTGACGAGTGTACACATTCACAAGTTCCCACTCGCAGTTGTACCCAATATAAACAACCCAATCTCCATTTGCGCCTGCCCAAGCCTTGCCCTCAAGCGATGGCATCTTAACATCATACGTATCATTATCAAGCAGCATCAACTTACACAAGGTGAGCCTTCCCTCGTCCCCACGCCAGTCAGCAGGGTCACGGCGAAGAAGATAGGGGAGATCAAACCGCTCCTGAACCCTTGGGTTCCTTGTAATGATGTTATTAGTTGAGTCAAGAATGGTCTTGAACGAACCTACCATGCTAGCCAAGGTGATGACGTCGCACCAATCAATGAGTTCCTCCACCGCGTCGTCATTCAGATCGGGGCAAGAATAATGGGGTCATTTCCGGCTTGTTCCCTCAATGGAGAAGACGATCAAACAATGGCAGAAGGAAGGGTGAAGGCAAATGGAGGAGGGAGGAAGAGCTAGCATGCGACAGCAGTTCCAAATCGAGAGGGAAAGGCGAAGAGTCGGTGGACGGTTGCCACGGTACACGAAGAGGCGCCTGGGGAGCGAACGGTTGCCACAGAGGTCACACACTGACGACAAGGGACAAGTGAACTGCATGCAATCCCATCGCACAACACACACACGTCTTGTTACGTTGAACCGTTTCTGTACTCTTGTGTCAACGCAAACAGTTCATCCGAGTGGACCGCATGCCATATATCCCACACACCTTGATCTGGCTGACCGTTTCTTTTGTGTTGCTTAATCACAAACAGTTCATCCGAGTGAACCGTATGCTGTATAGCGCACACACCTTCATCTGGCTGCCCGTTTCTTTTGTGTTGCCTAATCACAAACAGTTCATCCGAGTGAACCGTATGCTGTGTATCGCACACGCCTTCATCTGGCTGCCTGTTTCTTTTGTTCCTCCTCATCGCAAAACGTTAATTGAACTGAATCGTATGCCCTTCATCGCACACGCAACTAAAACCTCAACCGTGTTTGATGCATCCGTCATTGCAATCGTTTTATACATTTATGACGGTTTTCATACAACACTGTTTGCGATTATGGCATCGCACACAGTTTCTCGAAAGGTCTCTGATTGTAGTGTCACGTTAGCAGCATCCTGCAGTAGTGAAGTCCCAATTCTAAGCCGTAAAGCATGGCACACTGAACTATCGAGTAGTCATCAGCTTTGCTCTACCAGACGTTCATAACGTCCGGAGTTGCTCCTGCAGCGGGTCTTGCACCTAGCGGTGCTTCTAGGACGTAATTCTTCTGTGCAGCAATGAGGATAATCCTCAAGTTACGGACCCATTCCGTGTAGTTGCTACCATCATCTTTCAACTTAGCTTTCTCTATGAACGCATTAAAATTCAAAGGAACGGTAGCACGGACCATTGATCTACAACAACATAGACATGCAAAAACTATCAGGTACTAAGTTCATGATAAATTAAAGTTCAATTAATCATATTATTTAAGAACTCCCACTTAGATAGACATCCCTCTAGTCATCTAAATGATCACGTGATCCATATCAAGTAAACCATGTCCGATCATCACGTGAGATGGAGTAGTTTTCAATGGTGAACATCACTATGTTGATCATATCTACTATATGATTCATGTTCGATCTTTCGGTTCAGTGTTCCGAGGCCATATCTACATATTCTAGGCTCGTCAAGTTTAACCCGAGTATTCTGCACGTGCAAAACTGGCTTGCACCCGCTGTATGTGAACGTAGAGCTTATCACACCCGATCATCACGTGGTGTCTCGGCACGACGAACTATAGCAACGGTGCATACTCAGGGAGAACACTTATACCTTGAAATTTAGTGAGAGAGCATCTTATAATGCTACCGCCGTACTAAGCAAAATAAGATGCATAAAGGATAAACATCACATGCAATCAAAATATGTGACATGATATGGCCATCATCATCTTGTGCCTTTGATCTCCATTTCCAAAGCACCGTCATGATCTCCATCGTCACTGGCTTGACACCTTGATCTCCATCGTAGCATCGTTGTCGTCTCGGCAACTAGTGCTTCTACGACTATCACTACCGCTTAGTCCTCTAATTTGTTGTTGCAAGTTTTACGTGGCTGCTACGGGCTTCTAGCAAGAACCATTCTCACCTACGCATCAAAACCACGACTATTTTTCGTCAAGTGTGTTGTTTTAACCTTCAACAAGGACCAACCATAGTCAAATTTGATTCAACTAAAGTTGGAGAAACAAGCACCCGCCAACCACCTGTGTGCGAAGCACGTCGGTAGAACCAGTCTCATGAACGCGGTCATGTAATGTTGGTCCGGGCCACTTCACCCAACAATACCGCCGAATCAAAGTAAGACGTTGGTGGTAAGTAGTATGACTATTATTGCCCACAACTCTTTGTGTTCTACTTGTACATATATCATCTACGCATAGAACTGGCTCAGATGCCACTGTTTGGGGAACGTAGTAATTCAAAAAAATTCCTACGATCACGCAAGATCTATCTAGGAGATGCATCGCAAAGAGACGGGAGAGTGTGTCCACGTACCCTCGTAGACCGAAAGCGGAAGCGTTTAGTAACGCGGTTGATGTAGTCGAACGTCTTCATGATCCAACCGATCCAAGTACCAAATGTACGGCACCTCCGTGTTCAGCACACGTTCAGCACGATGACGTCCCTCGAACTCTTGATCCAGTAGAGGGACGAGGGAGAGTTCCGTCAGCACGACGACGTAGCGATGGTGATGATGAAGTTACCGGCGCAGGGCTTCGCCTAAGCACTACGACGATATGACCAAGGTGTTAAACTGTGGAGGGGGGCACCTCACACGGCTAAGAGATTCTCTGTTGTGCTTTGGCATGCCCCCTGGCCATGTATATAAAGGAGGGGGGAGAGAGGCCGGCGGCCAGGAGGGGCGCGCCATGGGGGGAGTCCTACTTGGACTCCTAGTCCTAGTAGGATTCAACCCCCTTTTCCTTTCTTCTACCGGAGGTAATAGGAAGGAGAGGGAGAGGGAAAGGGAAGGGGGGCGCCGCCCCCTCCTCCTTGTCCTATTTAGGCGATAAAAATTTGTTTTGACATTTTTAGATTTTTATTTATTTTTCTAGAAATTTTCTAAGTCTCGGCGGAATTATTTTAAAAAAATGCTCGCCCGCACCCGACTGGGCGAAGGACCAGCCGAGCCGCCCAGCCGCCGCCGCCGCCCCAGCTGGAGACCGCACCGCCGCCACCGAGTCCGGCCGGGCAAGCCTCCGAGGCCGACCCGCGCCCTTTCCCAAGTCGCCGCCCCTTTTTATAATCGCCGCCGGAGCCCCACCGAGCCCCACACGCCCCGCCTTGCCGCCGCTTTGCCCGCCGCCGCCGCCGCTCGAGCCGCCGCCCGCACCACCGCCGCCGCCCGAGCCGCCGAAGCCCGAGCCGAGGTAGCCGCCGCTTTTTTTTTTTTTGAGAAAAACCGTTTTGGTTTTTTTAGAAAACGCTATTTTTCTTTTTTTAAATAGATCGGTTTTTCCCCGGTTTATTTATTTAGCGAGCGTTCGCTCGTTCGTTCGTTTTAACGAACGCATTCATCGTTTAGATACAGATAACGAACGTTCGTTCATTAATCTGTTCATCATTTTTCTTTTTCTCAGATTTATTTCGTGATTTTTCTGAACGCGATTTCTGATCCGATTTTCGATCTAGTATAACTTTTCGCTCGTTTATCGGAATCAGGCGATTCAAGCGCCTAGAGTTTCATCTCGAAACCCTCTTTCTGAATAATCTACTCAAACAAGTTTTTGCCTCTATAAAATTTGACTTAGGCCCAGATTAGTAAAACAAAGCCAGATTCTTTCACCGTTTGACTTTCGTTGATTCGTTCGATTTGATTCTTTTTGCAAACCAGAGTTCTTAAGTTGAACTTTTTGGTTAGATCTTTTAATTGAGTTTTACCTGTGCATCAGTTGAGTACTTATTGTGTGCTTGTTGGTTTGCGATAGAGTACCCGGAGTGCGCCGCTTGCTACTTTGAATCTCTAGGTTTCACTGATCATCAGCAAGGCAAGTAACACTTTGATCATACCTCTTTTCATACCCAATTCTTATGCATTAGATCAATCCTCAAACATTGCATGATTAGGATCTAATTAAATTGTGGGTTTTGGGAAAGTAGATGAGGTAGTACCTATTTCCTGTTTTATTATCAAACCCTTGGGAGTTACTTCTACGTTTGCTTATTATGCCATGCTATGCTAGTAGACGTGGATTGGGTGAGTGTATCCATGACAGATGTGAGATTGTTATTTAATGGTTTATTTAAGGTGGCAACTTAAACACACATCTGGGTGGATTGAGGTACCTGGGTATTCCAGGATTGCCTGTTTTTCTTTTGGACCGCCACCCAGGCTCAAAGGGATCATGAGATTATTCATGCTAGAAACTTCCATGTGCAGCCACAAGCTACTAGGGGCTCTAGCATAGTTGACTAAGTCGTGCGAGCTCTTACAGTGGTAGACTAGCAGATGTAGAGGGATGTAGGTGTAACTGTCTACCCGTTCGTAAGGTGCTAGCGCTTCTGAAAGACTATGTCTCGGTCATCCGTTTCTCAAACACCATATGGTGCGAGAATCCCAACGGAGGATATCAAGTCTTGTGGGGAAAAGTGCACAAACCTCTGCAGAGTGTACAAACTAATCATGGTTAGCCGTGTCCCCGGTTATGGACATCTTGAGTATCTAGTACTTGGATTATCATGTGAATCTCATCATGTTACTATAATTAATATTGTTGGGTTTTAATGACGATGTTTAATTGGGATTGAGAATGCTGTCAACCATTCTCAATGTTTAACAATCACCATGATAGTTAAACAAAATTTATTCCTTTGCAGTAGGGAAAAATTGGCTTTACGCAAAACTGTAACCATAGAACTTTCCACCAGCCATATATGCATGTAGTATAGCATTACTCTATCATAATTTTTCTCTATGTGTTACATTGCCAGCATATTCCGTGTGCTGACCCATTTTCAGGCTGCAACGTTCATGTTGCAGACTTTTCAGACGACGAGTAAGGTGCCTTAGGTCGTGGTTCTATACTCAATGATGTCGTTGGAGTTGATGGACTCGCTTATCTTCCAGGCCTTCCGCTATTATCGTTATTAGATGGCCTTAAGCCATATTTATTGTAATAAGTTCTCTTTTGGAGACACTCGATGTAATAAGTGTGTGATTGCTACTCTGTTATAAATCCTTCAAATCATTGTGCGTGTCGACATTCTTGATCCGAGGATGACAACGATGCACGAGGTCGACTGTTTGAGGTCTGGTCGCTACAAGATGGTATCAGAGTACACGCTGACTGTAGGACACGACCACTAAGCTAAAGCCCTAGATCACTACTCTTTCTTCTCATTTCTGACTCCTCATCTTTACTATTCTTTTAGGATGGCGGATGCAAGGAACAAGTTCACACAACCGGATGAAGATACACCCTTTGGATGTCACTTGAAGGAAGTCACTAGATACCTGAACATCGGAGTACCAAGCTTCACCGAGACCTACAACGCCACTTTACCCGAAGAGGAGCGCTGGATGATTCAAGTTCAAGTTCCAGGAAGGACATTTGCACCAGTCACAGAGCCCATAGAGTTTTCCTTTGATGCACCAACCTGGAGTCTAGGAAAGAGCATGGCAGCCCACATCGCCATGGGACGTATCGGAGAAGTTTACCGCAATGATCTCAAGAATACTATCTACCAAATTTGTGGGCGCCGAGATGAGCAATGGGAGATGATCAGCACCAGGAGGGATAGATCAATCGCAGCATATATCCAGGAGTTAAACCAGCACATCCGACGTCAGGAGAACCAGATGTGCATAGGCATGGAGGATCTGCAGAAGGACTTGACCAAGATCAAGGAGCTAGAGGAAGAACTCAAGGCTACACGTGAAGATTACATGGAAGAAATTGAAGTGCTAGTGGAGAAGAATGATCACTTAACCAGGAAGCTCGGAGTTTTCATGGGAGACCCCGCGCCAGGAGGAAATGACGATGATTCCACTTGCCCGAATAACTATATCATCATCGAAGACACCGACTCGGATCCCGACGACAGTGATGATGACTATGTTGTTGAAGCTGGAGCAGATATCATGGAGTCTTCATCGGAGCAGTTTTTCTAGTTGACCACCATAACAGTAGTAGAAATTCCCCCATTGTATTTAGTTTAGTCCAAGCACTTTTGTAACGATAGTTAGACCATTGTATGCCCTTGTTTGAATTGATTGGAGTGTTATTGATTGAATTTGTCTCATGTGCATATGGGTAGTGTTTTCTCACTAGACCTCATTCTATTCTATTTTCTCACCCTCTCTAAACCCTCAGATGCCTCCGAGACGCGACACCGGATTTGTTTTCCCATCGGAGATCACTCAGTTGATACAGCAGCAGAATGCCTTGATTCAAACACTGGTACAGAACCAAGGCAACAACAACAACAACAACCCACCACCACCACCTGACTCGTTTCTTGAGGCTAAATCCGCCGGTGTTTTCCAGTAGCACCGAGCCGATTGTTGCAGATGATTGGCTCCGCAAGGTTGGAAGGGAGCTGACCACTGCAGGATGCACTTATGCGGAAAGAGTGCATTTTGCTGCACATCAGCTTGATGGACCCGCAGCATCATGGTGGGAGAATTACACAGCCACACACCCTATTGACACAGTCACGTGGGATCAGTTTCAGCAAGCTTTCCGTACTGCCCACGTTTCAGCAGGAGCTATGGCCATGAAGAAGCGTGAGTTTCGCAACTTACGCCAAGGAGGACGTACTGTAATCCAGTATGTGGAGGACTTTAGTAAGTTAGCATGTTATGCCCCAGATGATGTTGCTACAGATGCAGCTAAGCAGGAGAATTTTCTGGAAGGACTGAATGATGAGCTGAGCATGCAGTTGATGGTAGCCACTTTCAATAACTACCAGGAGTTGGTAGATCGTGCTCTTATGATTGAAGGGAAGCAGCAACAGATTGACAACCGCAAGAGAAAGTATGGACATGGGAAGTACAATTCTGGAGCTCAGCAGAAGCTACGCTTTACCCCAAAACCGACAATTTCAGCATACCCATGGAGGAGGTAGCTCGCACAATCATAATGGTACCAAGAATGGAAACGGGAATGGAGGAAGCAATGGACAAAACCGCACCAACCCGTCAACCCCAGCCAAGAGAGACCTGAGCCAAGTTACTTGCTTTAAGTGTCAGAAAACTGGACATTATGCCAATGAATGTCCCGAAGTCCAGAATGGAAATGGCAATGGAAGCTCAGGGAAGAAGCCGAACCCTTTCAACAGGGGACAGGTGAACCACGTTAACGTGGAGGAAGTTGAAGCTCAGCCAGATGCAGTAATAGGTAAGTTTTTGGTTAAGACATTTACTGCAATTGTTCTTTTTGGTACTGGTGCATCGCATTCATACATATCACGGGGATTTTTGGATAAGTACAAACTGCCCACCAAGGTTCTTAGAACACCTATGCTAGTAAGCTCACCAGGAGCGGAGTATATGGCCAGTCGTGGATGTTTTCAAGTACCTTTGAGCATAGGTAGGTGTGTTTTCCCCAGGATTTAATCATTCTGGAATCGCAAGGTTTGGACGTGATTCTAGGTATGGATTGGCTATCGATGTATGGAGGGAACATCGATTGCGCTAGTAAGTCGATTTTGCTTACAACGCCCGAAGGAAGAAGGATCAAGTATGTATCACGGCATGAGTCGAGGAGGACACAAGTAAACTCCTTATCAGGAGTTGTGCAGGAGGAAGTACCTGTGGTGAAGGATTACCCGGACGTGTTTCCAGAAGAGTTGCCAGGTATGCCACCGGATAGAGAAATTGAGTTTTTGATTGAGCTTTTGCCAGGCACAAGGCTAATATCCAAGATACCGTACCGGATGCCCGCACAAGATTTGGAAGAAATTAAGAAACAGATTAAGGAGTTACTGGATAAAGGTTTTATTCGCCCAAGTTCTTCGCCTTGGGGATCGCCGGTACTTCTAGTGGAGAAGAAGGATGGATCATTGAGAATGGTTGTTGATTATCGTGGATTGAATGAAGTGACAATTAAGAATAAGTACCCGTTACCGATGATCAACGACTTGTTTGACCAATTGCAAGGAGCTAAGGTTTTTTCCAAGATCGATTTGCGATCAGGATACCATCAGTTGTAGATTCGAGAGCAGGATATACCTAAGACGACTTTTACCACCAGGTACGGGTTGTATGAGTATACCGTTATGTCATTTGGTCTGACTAACGCACCTGCCTATTTCATGAACATGATGAACAAGGTGTTTATGGAGTTTTTGCATAAGTTCATCGTGGTGTTCATTGATGATATTTTGGTTTACTCGAAGAATGAAGAAGAGCATAAGGAGCATTTGCGTTGGTACTTGAGAAGCTCAGAGAACATCAGTTATATGCCAAATTCAGCAAATGTGAGTTTTGGTTGAAGGAAGTTGGATTTCTCGAACATGTTATATCCGGAGAAGGTATAGCAGTGGATCCCACTAAAGTTGTCACTGTGACAAACTGGGAAGCACCAACAACAGTTGGAGAGATCTGGAGTTTTCTTGGACTGGCAGGATACTACCGGAGATTCATTGAGAATTTCTCAAAGATTGCGAAGCCTATGACGGAGTTGTTGAAGAAGGACACTAAGTTCAATTGGACTGAGGAATGTGAGGCTAGTTTCCAAGAGTTGAAGAAACGTTTGGTTACCTCACCAGTGTTGATTCTGCCAGATCAAAGCAAGGATTACGAGGTGTATTGCGACGCTTCACGTCGAGGACTTGGAGCAGTGCTTATGCAGGAGGGAAGAGTTGTTTCATATGCTTCACGACAGCTTAAGCCTCATGAGTTGAATTATGCTACTCATGATTTGGAGTTAGCAGCCGTAGTACACGCATTGAAGACTTGGAGACATTTTCTCATTGGAAACCATTGCGAGGTGTACACGGACCACAAGAGTTTGAAGTACATCTTCACGCAGAAGGAGTTAAATCTCAGGCAAAGGAGATGGTTGGAACTCATCAAGGATTATGATATGAGATTGCATTATCTCCCCGGAAAGGCTAACGCAGTAGCAGATGTGTTGAGCCGCAAGAGCCATGTCAACACACTAATGACCGGAGGGTTACCAAAGGAGTTAAGCGAGGAATTACGAGAGCTATGTTTGGAGATAGTCCCTAGAGGCTATGTAGCAGCATTGGAGATACAGTCTACTTTGATGGATAAGATCAGAGAAGCTCAGAAGACGGATAAGGAGATTGCCTCTATTAAGGAGAAAATGAGCAAGGGAAAGGCTAAGGGATTTCGTGAGGATGAGCACGATACCCTATGGTTTGAGGACCGCGTTTACGTGGCTAGTGATCCGGAGATCAGGAAGTTGATTCTACAAGAGGCCCATGATTCGCGGTATTCGATTCACCCAGGAAATACCAAGATGTATTTGGATTTGAAGGATACTTTCTGGTGGACCGGAATGAAGAAGGATATTGCGAGTATGTAGCAGTTTGTGATGTATGTCGAGAGTGAAGGCGAGCATCGAAACCAAGCTGGATTATTACAGACCATTGCCGATACCCGAATGGAAGTGGGAAAAGTTAGGCATGGATTTTATCACGGATTGCCGGGACTCGTTCAAAGCTATGACTCGATTTGGGTTGTAGTCGATCGTTTGACGAAGGTAGCTCATTTCATTCCAGTGAAGACTACCTACAACAGTGCCAAGTTGGCTAAGATATACATGACCAGGATTGTATGTCTACATGGAGTTCCGAGGAATATCGTATCAGATAGAGGAACCCAATTCACCTCAAAGTTTTGGAATCAGTTGCACGAAACTTTGGGAACCAGACTAGAGTTTAGTACATCTTTTCATCCACAGACAGATGGACAGACCGAGAGAGTCAATCAACTTTTGGAGGATATGCTGAGAGCATGTGCATTGGATTATGGATCAAGTTGGGATGACAACTTGCCGTATGCGGAGTTTTCTTATAACAACAGCTATCAAACTAGTTTGAAGATGGCCCCTTTAGAAGCCTTGTACGGGGAGGTGCAGAACCCCGCTGTTGTGGGATGAAGTTGGAGACGGGCAGTTGTTTGGACCAGATTTGATTAAGGAGTCTGAACGGAAGGTAAAGTTGATTCGCGATAGGCTCAAGGTAGCCCAGTCTAGGCAGAAGAGCTATGCGGATTCAAAACGCCAGGAGACAGTATACGAAGTCGAAGACAGAGTTTATCTTCGTGTATCCCCGCTTCGAGGAGTTAAGCATTTTGGTGTTAAAGGAAAGTTAGCGCCACGTTTTGTGAGCCCATATAAAGTTTTGGAGCGCATGGGAGAAGTTGCTTACAAGTTGGAACTACCCGAAGGATTGTCAGGAGTTCACGACGTGTTCCACGTTTCTCATTTGAAGAAGTGCCACGCAGAGATGGCTGATATACCACTAAGAGATACTGTGCCACTGGAAGCGATTCAGTTGGGTAACGATTTGACCTACGAGGAGAAACCAGTCAAAATCCTCGAGTATGCCAGTCGAGTCACCCGCAGCAAGGTTATTAAGTTTTGCAAAGTTCTGTGGAGCCACCACACCGAGGATGAAGCCACCTGGGAGCGAGAGGAAGATCTGCTTAAGGACCACCCTCACCTATTTTCTAACCAACCCGAATCTCGAGGGCGAGATTCATCTTAAGGGGCGTAGGTTTGTAACATCCCAAATTTTCAATTTGGAATGTTATACATAGATCATCAATTGCATAGCATATTTTATTGCATTTTGGCCGATCCTAGAAATTTCACGCAACTCAAGGTCCCACGGAGAGAGTTGGAGATTTTGTTATTTTCATATTTGAGTTTTCTCAAATTTTGAAAATAGGATCATTTGATTTTATTTATTTTATCTTCAATTATTTCTACTATCAAAATATGAGAGAGGGAATAAAATGACTTTCCCCAAATAAAGGAATAATGAAGATTTACTAAAAAAATCAAATAAGATTTTATTTGGAGTTTTTCGCTATTTTATTTGAATTTAGGAAAAATTGCACGTTTTCAAAAACTGCATTTTAGGGCCAAGAAAATGTTCACCTCGTTCTAAATATTTTATTTAGGCGGTGAAAATTTGTTTTGGCATTTTTAGTTTTTTATTTATCTTTCTAAGTCTCGGCGGAATTATTTAAAAAAAACGCGCGCCCGCACCCGACTGGGCCAAAGGCCCAGCCGAGCTGGCCCAGCCACCGCCGCCTCCCCGCGGGAGACCGCACCCCCGCCACCACCGAGTCCGGCCGGGGCACACCTCCCGAGGCCGACCCGACGCCTGTTCCCAAGTCGCGCCCCCCCTTTTATAACCGCCGCCCGAGCCCCACACCACCACCACCAAGACTTCGCCGCCGCCGCGCCGCGCCGCCGCCAGCCAGCGCCTGCGCCGCCCGCCCGCACCACCGCCGCCGCCGGAACCCACTGAGCTTCGCCGGAGCCCGAGCCGAGGTAGCCGTCGCCGCCGTTTTTTTTTTGAGAAAAACCGTTTCTGTTTTTTTAGAAAACCCTATTTTTCGTTTTTTTAAATAGACCGGTTTTCCCCGGTTTATTTATTTAGTGAGCATTCTTCGTTCGTTTTAACGAACGCGTTCATCATTAGATACAGATAACAAACATTTGTTCGTTAATCTGTTCGTCGTTTTTCTTTTTCTCGGATTTATTTCGCGATTTTTCTGATCGCGATTTCTGATCTGATTTTCGATCTAATATAACTTTTCGCTCGTTTATCGAAATCAGGCGATTCAAGCTCCTAGAGTCTCGTCTCGAAACCCTCTTTCCGAATAATCTACTCAAACAAGTTTTTGCCTCTGTAAAATTTGACTTAGGCCCAGATTAGTAAAAACTAAGCCAGTTTCTTTCACCGTTTGACTTTCGTTGGTTCGTTCGATTTGATTCTTTTGCAAACCGGAGTTCTTAAGTTGAACTTTTTGGTTAGATCTTTTAATTGAGTTTTACCTGTGCATTAGTTGAGTACTTATTGTGTGCTTGTTTGTTTGCGATAGAGTTCCCGGAGTACGCCGCTTGCTACTTTGAATCTCTAGGTTTCACGGATCATCAGCAAGGCAAGTAACACTTTGATCATACCTCTTTTCATACCCAGTTTTTATGCATTAGATCAATCCTCAAACATTGCATGATTAGGATCTAATTAAATTATGGGGTTTGGGAAAGTAGATGAGGTAGTACCTATTTCCTGTTTTATTATCAAACCCTTGGGAGTTACTTCTACGTTTGCTTATTATGCCATGCTATGCTAGTAGACGTGGATTGGGTGAGTGTATCCATGACAGATGTGAGATTGTTATTTAATGGTTTATTTAAGGTGGCAACTTAAACACACATCTGGGTGGATTGAGGTACCTGGGTATTCCAGGATTGCCTGTTTTTCTTTTGGACCGCCACCCAGGCTCAAAGGGATCATGAGATTATTCATGCTAGAAACTTTCGTGTGCAGCCACAAGCTACTATGGGCTCTAGCATAGTTGACTAAGTCGTGCGAACTCTTACAGTGGTAGACTAGCAGATGTAGATGGATGTAGGTGTAACTGTCTACCCGTTCGTAAGGTGCTAGCACTTCTGAAAGACTATGTCTCAGTCATCCGTTTCTCAAACACCATGTGGTGCGAGAATCCCAACGGAGGAGATCGAGTCTTTTGGGGAAAAGTGCACAAACCTCTGCAGAGTGTACAAACTAATCATGGTTAGCCGTGTCCCCGGTTATGGACATATTGAGTATCTAGTACTTGGATTATCATGTGAATCTCATCATGTTACTATAATTAATATTGTTGGGTTTTAATGATGATGTTTAATTGGGATTGAGAATGCTGTCAACCATTCTCAATGTTTAACAACCACCATGATAGTTAAACAAAATTTATTCCTTTGTAGTAGGGAAAAATTGGCTTTACGCAAAACTGTAACTATAGAGCTTTCCACCAGCCATATATGCATGTAGTATAGCATTACTCTGTCATATTGTTTCTCTATGTGTAACATTGCCGGCATATTCCATGTCTTTGACCCGTTTCGGGCTGCAACGTTCATGTTGCAGACTTTTCGAACGACAGTAAGGTGCCTTAGGTCGTGGTTCTATACTCGATGATGCCGTTGGAGTTGATGGACTCGCTTATCTTCCAAGCCTTCCGCTGTTATCGTTATTAGATGGCCTTAAGCCATATTTATTGTAATAAGTTCTCTTTTGGAGACACTCGATGTAATAAGTGTGTGATTGCTACTCTGTTATAAATCCCTCAAGTACTGTGCGTGTCAGCATTACTGATCCAGGGATGACACTGATGCACAGAGGTCAGACTGTTTGAGGTCTGGTCGCTACACGAATATAACCTTACAATATATGAATCTTTACCTCTCAACCATTTCGAGACTCCTCGTCATGTCCGTGATCTCATCCGGGACTCCGAACGAACTTCGGTCATCAAATCACATAACTCATAATACAAATCATCATCGAATGTTAAGCGTGTGGACCCTACGGGTTCGAGAACCATGTAGACATGACCGAGACACGTCTCCGGTCAATAACCAATAACGGAACCTGGATGCTCATATTGGCTCCTACAATTTGTACGAAGATCTTTACCGGTCAAACCGTATAACAACATACGTCATTCCCTTTGTCATCGGTATGTTACTTGCCCGAGATTTGATCATGGGTATCCTCATACCTAGTTCAATCTCGTTACTGGCAAGTCTTTTTACTCGTTCCGTAATGCATCATCTCGTAACTAACTCATTAATCACATTGCTTGCAAGGCTTATAGTGATGTGCATTACCGAGAGGGCCCAGAGATACCTCTCTAATATACGGAGTGACAAATCCTAATCTTGATCTATGCCAAATCAACAAACAACTTCGGAGACACCTGTAGAGCATCTTTATAATCACCTAGTTACGTTGTGACGTTTGATAGCAAACAAAGTGTTCTTCCGGTATTCGGGAGTTTCATAATCTCATAGTCGGAGGAATATGTATAAGTCATGAAGAAAGCAATAGGAATAAAACTAAACGGTCATTATGCTAAGCTAACGGATGGGTCTTGTCCATCACATCATTCTCTAATGATGTGATCCCGTTCATCAAATGACAACACATGTCTATGGTTAGGAAACTTAACCATCTTTGATTAACGAGCTAGTCAAGTAGAGGCATACTAGGAACACTTTGTTTGTCTATGTATTCACACATGTACTAAGTTTTCGGTTAATACAACTCTAGCATGAATAATAAACATTTATCATGATATAAGGAAATATAAATAACAACTTTATTATTGCCTCTAGGGCATATTTCCTTCAGCCACCCCCATCGTCGACACTCACCTCCCTCTGCCGTTGTTGTTGCTTCCCCCACGGTCGGCACACACGTCTCTTCCTCACGCTGTGAGAGAGATTGGGAAGAAGAGAGAAAGGGAAAAAAGTTGGATAACCGACATGTCGGCCCGACACACGAAAGTATTTTGGGATGAGTTTGTTGGTGATCTACAACTCAACACGGATGCAAATACCAATAAATTTATTGGTAGAGCCCATATAAACATTTACACTTTTTTTATCTATAGGGCATCAACGACATAAATAGACATGTGAGATATGTGGACAATGGTATTAATAAAAAGGTTCTTTTATTAATTTAGGAAATATGGATTTTTTTTGTTTCGGAGATTAAAAACAAAAAATATGGAATTTAGTTTTTTAAATTCCAAACATTTTTTTTGAAATTTTTGACAATTGCTAAAATTGCCGTTTTCAAAATACAATCATTTTTTTGGTTTTGAACTATTAAAAACAAAACATTTATTTAAAAGAACAAGAAAATAGCGGCTCAAAAAACCACACACAGAAACCCCCCTAAAGAAAACCTACTTCTAGTGAAGAACAGAAAAGACCAAAAGAAAAATCAGCACTAGAAACAACATTTTTCTTGATTTGCAAACACATTGTTGATCCATGTGGATGTTCAAAGAAATACAAGATGGGTTAGAAGGATGAATTAGCCACAAATGACGACCTTGATCAAGCATAACAGATGTTTGGCAAGATTACGAGCTTCACTATTCAAAGCTCTCCCATCAGAAGTAACTAGACAAGAACTAGCCCTGGTTTTGAACTCTTTTACAATGGCCGCATAGGTGCCTCATCTTCCTTCCTCGACATCATTAATTACAGCCTTGTAATCATAGGCAATAACGACCTTAGTAGTACTAGAAACATCAGCGACCCCCACAGAGAGAAACCCAGAATTGGGTTGGCCCACCACACCCCACCATCATGCATCGCGTCGGCTATTTGCCGCGTGCCGGCATCAAATAGGATTGATCCCGCAAGCCGGCACAGTGCGGCAGTTTTATGTTATTTTCATACATTGGGCAAAAACAGTCCAAATAGCCTAAAAAATAGCCCATTAGGCCGAAAAGCACGCGGGCCAAACGTGCCACGGGCTGGCCCGTTTACTCTAAAGGGTCCATGCCTGGTACTGGAGGCGCTTAACGAGCTGTGCCGTGTCGGATGGTACAATATGTGAAGACCCCACTGAATTAGAAGAGATGGCAGTGAACTTTTATGAGGATCTTTACACATCAGAGGGAGTTATTGGGATGGAGGAGGTATTATCCCATGTTCCTTGTAAGGTTACAGCAGCCATGAATGTAAATCTGAGTAAAGCTTATACCAAGAGAGAAGTTAAGGAGGCTCTCTTTCAAATGTTCCCAACAAAGGCACCGGGGCCGGACGGTTTTCCGGCGCATTTCTTTCAGAAATATTGGCATCTGTGTGGAGAGGAAGTGACAAAGATTGTGATTCGGATTTTGAAGGGCGAAGACTCCCCAAAGGAGATCAATAGGACGTTCATCGTTATCATCCCCAAGGTAATAAATCCATTATATCTTGCTCAGTACCGGCCTATTAGCTTGTGCAATGTGATTTACAAAGTCGCATCAAAAGTGCTCGCTAACCGTCTAAAGCAGATTCTCCCTGAGATAATATCCGAAGAACAGTCAGCGTTTGTTCCTGGCCACCTCATTACTGATAATGTAATTACGGTCTTTGAGTGCCTGCATTTCATGAAAACAAATCGAAGTAAGAGAAATACCCATTGTGCAGTAAAGTTAGATATGAAGAAGGCATATGATCGAGTGGAGTGGGAATATTTGGAAGATATTATGCTCAAGCTGGGCTTTTGCCGTTCTTTTGTTGATTCAGTTATGAGAGGAGTAAGATCTGTGTCCTTCTCGGTTCTCTTCAACGGAGGAAGAACACGAGACTTTGCACCGACTAGGGGAATTAGGCAGGGGGATCCCATCTCCCCCTACTTGTTTCTCTTGGCAGGGGAAGGTCTGTCATGTTTGTTGAAGCATGAAGCGAGCTTGGGTAAAATCAAGGGGATCATGATTGCACCCACGGCACCTCAAGTAAATCATCTATTGTTCGCGGACGATTGCTTGCTGTTTTGTAAGGCAACAGAACCAAATGTAACACGGCTGAAGGAGACACTAGATTCATATTGTCAAGCTTCGGGCCAATGTGTCAATCCACAGAAGTCGTCGGTTTATTTTGGTAAAAAGTGCTCCGAGCAATCAAGGGTGCTGATCAAAGGGCTCCTTCAAATTCCTAATGAGACACTCGCTGAGAAATATTTGGGTCTACCTTGAGAGGTGGGTAGATCTGTTAATGGAACTTCTGCATATCTGAGAGATAGAGTTTGGAAAAATGTGCAGGGATGGATGGAGATGACCCTAGCTGGTACCGGCAAGGAAGTATTGATCAAGTCTGTAGTGCAAGCTATCCCCACGTACTCAATGGCAGTTTTCAAGCTGCCGAGAGGACTTTGTCAGAACATAACATCGCTCATACATAAATTTTGGTGGGGCAGTAAGTCGGGCGAGAGGAAAACAGCGTGGGTGTCGTGGGAGAAGATGTGTATGCCAAAGTATAAAGGGGGCCTCAGGTTCAGAGATATGGAGTTGTTCAACTTGTCACTGCTAGCACGGCAAGTTTGGCGAATACTACAGGACCCTACCTCGCTGAGCTCTCAAATTTTGAAGGCTGCCTATTACCCCGCTACGAATGTGCTTGAAGCCGAGTTGGGACCGAATCCATCTAAAGTATGGAGGTCTTTGTGTGAAGGCAGATATACTTTGAAAGTTGGGCTGATCAAACGCATGGGGGACGGGTCAAAGAAGAATGCATGGAATGACAATTGGCTGCCCAGAAAGTTCAGGCTACGCCCCACATTTGCTTTGAAAAGTGATCCCCCGTTGCTGGTTGCTGACTTCATTCAGGCCGAAACCAAGACATGGAATACAGAGAAGCTAGAAGAGTATATGTTGCCAATGGATGTCGAGGTAATCAGGCAAATTCCGCTTAGTTTTGAGGCACGTGAGGACTTCTGGGCATGGCAATATGAGAAATCTGGGTGTTTGTCAGTTCGGTCTGCTTATAGGATGTTGATGGAAACTAAAGTCCAACGTGAGATGTGGCTGGAGGGTGCTCCAGAAACGTCAAATACTGAAGAAGAAGAGAACAATTGGCGACAGTTATGGAAGGTTAAAGTGCCAGCAAAATTACGTGTTTTTGCCTGGCGTTTGGCAAGGGCATCTTTGCCCACTGGAGAAGAGAGGAAGAGACGAAAGCTGTCAGAGTCTGCAGCCTGCCCAATATGCAACAATGCGTCTGATTCATGTAGGCATGCTCTGCTCGACTGTGATATGGCAAAAAGTGTATGGTCGCTTCGCGGCGATGATGTCGCCCTTCCATTATTCGGCGACGAAACTCCGGACGCAAAGCTTTGGTTGTTCAGTTTAAGCAAAACTCTTGACAATGGCAGGTTTGTGGAGATCTGGTCACCCTTTGGGCGTCTGGTGGGCGCGTCGACGAGCCATCCATGAGGAGAATTCGAGTCCATTAACAACACATCTATTTATCCGAAGATACTTGGACGAGATTGAGTTGTGCAGGAACCTGACGACTATTGAAGCTGCTCTTACAACTAGACAAAAACGACCTAGGTGGATTCAGCCGGATCAGGGCAAGGTTAAAATAAATGCAGATGGTGCCGTTGCAAAGCAAAAAGTGTATGGTCGCTTCGCGGCGATGATGTCGCCCTTCCATTATTCGGCGACGAAACTCCGGACGCAAAGCTTTGGTTGTTCAGTTTAAGCAAAACTCTTGACAATGGCAGGTTTGTGGAGATCCTGGTCACCCTTTGGGCGATCTGGTGGGCACGTCGACGAGCCATCCATGAGGAGGAATTCCAGAGTCCATTAACAACACATCTATTTATCCGAAGATACTTGGACGAGATTGAGTTGTGCAGGAACCTGACGACTATTGAAGCTGCTCTTACAACTAGACAAAAACGACCTAGGTGGATTCAGCCGGATCAGGGCAAGGTTAAAATAAATGCAGATGGTGCCGTTGCAAAGAACCTGAACTGGGGCGCGGTCGCTGCTGTATGCCGGGATGAGAACGGTGTTTTCCTGGGTGCGTCGGCAGTGATTTTTGATGGGGTGGATGATCCTCCTACTCTCGAAGCACATGCATGTAGAGAAGCCATTGGCTTGGCGGACGACCTGCATGTAAATAAAGCTAATGTTGCAAAGGACTGTCTGAGAGTCATCAACGAGCTTCGAGACGCCACAGACTTCGGCCCCTACTGCATGATTCTCAGGGATATTCAGACCTAGGCAGAGGTACTGCAAGATGTCTCCTTTAGACATGAACAACGTGAATCCAATAGTGAACCACATAGATTAGCCAAGCTAGCTACTTACTTAGATGTGGGCAGATATGTTTGGCTGGATGATCCACCAGCTCACCTTTGTATCCCTCGTTTTATGAACTTTGAATAAATGCATGCTGTTACTCAAAAAAAAAAAAGAAAAAAGCTGTGCCGTGTCGGCTCAGGTAGCCAGGTTTGACTGCAAGCAAACTAGGGAGCTCATATCTGCCGCTCTTTGTGGCAAGTTGCCGGCCGAACGCACAGGCAGATACCCGACTGGGCCGGCCCAAGCTAGCGAGCAGCAGCGAACCAGTACTGTAGAGCGAGTCTGAGGTCTAAAAAAATGGCGTATCCCTCGTTTTATGAACTTTGAATAAATGCATGCTGTTACTCAAAAAAAAGAAAAAAAGAAAAAAGTTGTGCCGTGTCGGCTCAGGTAGCCAGGTTTGACTGCAAGCAAACTAGGGAGCTCATATCTGCCGCTCTTTGTGGCAAGTTGCCGGCCGAACGCACAGGCAGATACCCGACTGGGCCGGCCCAAGCTAGCGAGCAGCAGCGAACCAGTACTGTAGAGCGAGTCTAAGGTCTAAAAAAATGGCGTTGAGCAGGCATCGAACTCAGGAGCTCCACTTCGCCAAGACATGCTATTACCACTTCACCTCACGACCATATCTGACTATTGGCTATGCGAATAAATTAAGAACCAAAACCATCGCAGATCCGAGTATTTCCGAAATTTCAAACCCGAAACATTAGTTTTTTAAAAGGAAATGTTTATGAATTTGTGAACAAAATTTAAAAAAACTCAAACATTTTCAAAAAAGGAACATTTTTTGAAAATACCGAACAATTTTTTGAAACTCTGGGATAAAAAGAATACGTGAACATTTTTTCAAAACTGGAACATTTTTCGAAATTCTTAAATTTTTGGAAAACACGAACATTTTATAAAACTCTGGAACAAAATTTGAAAACACAAACATTTTTTTCATAACAGAACAATTTTTTAATTCCAAAACTAAAATTGGAAAGCGAATATTTTTTGAAAACCGAGTTTTTTAACCTTCAGAACAAAATTTCAAAACATGAACATTTTTTGGAAAATTCACATAATATTTGGAAAAACATTTTTTTAAACTCCAGAACACAATTTAATACATGAACAAATTTCGAAATTTTTGAACAAATTTTGGAATCTGTGAACAATTTTTCGAAACGAGAACATTTTTTGAATCTTCCGAACAAAATTTGGAAACTTGAACATATTCTTTGAAATTAGCGAACAAGTTTTGAAATGGAATTATTAATTGAAATCCCCAAATTTTTCTGAAGACGTTTTGAAAATTTTGAACAGAAACATAAAGAAAAGAAACTGAACAAAAAAGAAAAAAAGAAAAGAAACAGGAACAGGAACAGAAATTTGTTTTAGTAAAAAAACATAAGAAAGCGAAAAACCAGAAAATAACGGTTCAGGAACATTCTAGAATCTTCACAAAACCAGAAAAACCAGGCTGGAAGCTTCTAGAATGTACACAAAACCGGATGCCTGTACTCGTTAGCTTCTCCGATGGGCCGGCCCAATTCTATCGCTAGCTTTGATCTGGTCTGTGCGAGGGATCGACTACTACTTGACGCAGAATGCGTCAAATAGGAAAGGTAAACGTTTCCAATCGGCATTGCCGGCCGAAACGTTCGGCCGGCCGAACGCGCGCTGCGCGTATATTCTACTGAACCAGCGCGTCAGATCAAGGGCCCACGCACCGCTTTTTTCACCTGACCTTATCCTCGTCCTCCTCCACTCGTTTTTTTTCCTGTCTCTTCTTCGTTCTCCTTCTGTCGGTCTTCTTTCCTCTCCTCGCCATGAGCCACACCGCCATGGATGTGGCCTTCAAGCACCCTTTCCCTCCGTCCCTCTCTACCTTCCTGCCGCCGTGCGTCCTCACCGACACCTCCCATAAAGCCAGCGTTGGCGACGACGAGCTGCTCTCGCCTCCTCCCTCGTGAGCTTGAGGCGACGGCGCTCACACACCGCGACACCATTTTTTGCAAGGCGCCATGCGGCTATGGCTTTGTTTTTTATTTTAGCCGTTGTAACTTTTTGATTTGTCGGTTCCAGCTTTTTATTTCGCCGGTTGTAGCAATTTTCATCCACGAGCACTAATCTTTGATTCATTGGTTCCAATATTTTTTTCCCGTGGGTAGTAGCTTTTCGTTCTTTGGTTCCAACTTTTGATTTCGCGGTCGCAACAATCCCACTTTCGACAAGTAGCAACTTTTTGAGTCATAGGTTGTAGCACTTTATTTCGTCGGTAGTACCTTTTTCTTTGGAGGAAGGGATCGATGAAGTTTTTTGCTACAACCATGTAGCATGAAGCTTCAACCATGCGTGCGAGCTGCAAACCATGGTACAACAGAGCTACATTTGGAGACGCCCATCACCGTGGCGCCATCATCAAACAAAGGCTGCAACCGCACGAGGCGGTGCTACAACCGGTGTCAAATAGTGCAAGCGACACAACGACAAGCTTCAAACTGGTGGGTCAAGACATCTGGTGATGGCGACCATGCTGCGAGGGCTGCAACCATGGTGAGTTCTTTGGAACCGTCTTTTATTTTGCAATTTTGCTATGTTCGGTGGCGAAGGTCCACGGTTTCTTTGGAACCTACCAACTTTTTCTTTGGAACCGCTAAAATTTTGCTTCAATGACTTTTTGTTTTCTTAGTTGCGGCTAGTGGTGGCGGTGTGGCGGCGGACGTGGGGCGGTGACCACGCCGGCGGTTGGCAGCACCGGCGAGGGACGGTGTTGCAGTCGACGCCGTGGAGCTACCATGGATGCAACACGGAGGCAAGAGAAAAGGCCGCTACGGTCAACGACCTTTTTGTTGAGAGCGGCGACGGCGAGCATCGGCGGTGAGCGTGTGCGGCGAGGAAAATGGGCGTGGTTTGGCGAGCACGGGTCATCGGCGGCTGAGGACGAGCGGGGCGTTGGTCTTCCCTTTTTCTATTTTTATCCTCTGTTTTTTTGTTCTTCAGCGTTTTGTGTAAGGCCGGATCGTACGGTTTATAAAAGCTATATCGTGTGGCCCACGCGGGACCGGCCGAAATTTTCGGCCGGCGCGCCGGCGCAGAGTGGCGCCCAATAGGAAAAGCCAGCAAACTACTCCAGATTCCCTAAAAAAAAAAAAAAAGCAAGTTACTCCAGAAAGAAGCACGCTGCGCGAATCGTATCCAGTCATCCACCGTCTTCTCCGCCCAAAGCCAGCAAATTTCTTCCGCCATCGCATTTCAAAACCCCAAATCCCCAAACCCTCGCAGCCGATACCGTCAGCGGCGGCCACCTGCCTCCATGGACGCCGGTAACCCTGAGCACCGGTGCAGGTGTCCCCATGGACCCCGGTGCACCCGCGGACCGCGCCATGGAGGCCTCGCGGCGGCGGCCCTGGACCCTCGTGTGCGGGCCTTCCCCATGGACGCCGCGACGCAGGCCATGTACCGGGAGCACGGCATGGACCCGGTCACCCTCGAGTCCGACGTGACCACCGCCATGACCTTCCTCCACTATGTCCTCCCCAGCCCGCCCTTCGTCTCCACCCGCGCCGCCCTCTCCGCCGCCTTTCTCCCGCCCCAGGACGACGGCGGCGGCGTCGACCGCATCAGCGGCCTCCCCGAGGAGCTCCTCCGCAACATCGTCTCCCGCCTCCCCGCCAAGGACGGCGCGCGCACCACCGCGCTCTCCTGCCGCTGGCGCCGGGTCTGGCTCTCCACCCCGCTCGTCCTCGTCGACGCCGACCTCCTCCCCGCCGGATGCGGCTCCAGCCTGCGGGTCGAGCGCGCCCATGCGCAGCGCGTCGAGTCCGCCATCACCCGCATCCTCGACGCGCACCCGGGGCCCTTCCGCTTCGTCCACCTCATCTCATGCCACATGCAGGAGACCCCCGGCCTGCTCGCGCGCTGGCTCCAGCTCCTCGCCGTCAAAGGCGTCCGGGAGCTCATGCTCGTCAACCGCCCGTGGCCGCTCGACATGGCCCTCCCCGCCACCTTCTTCGGCATGGCGACGCTCACCCGCCTCTACCTTGGCACCCTTGCCTTCCCTAACACGGCCGACCTCCCGCGCGGAGTGTCGTTCCCACACCTCCGCGAGCTGGGCCTCTTGGGCATGGCCATTGTGAACCGGGACATGGACTTCGTCCTCGCCAGGAGCCCTGTGCTGGAGATCCTCTGCATCCAAGCCAACGTTCTGCTCAAGTGGCTCAGCCTCGTCAGCCGCAGCCTCCGGTGCGTGCAGATCATAGAAGGCATCGATCTGAATATCGTCGTCAAGAACGCCCCTAACCTTGAGAGGGTCATCATCTGGACATCATCAGCCCGCGATGGCTTGCACAGGATTGTCAAGATTGGCCATGCCCCTGCGCTGAGCTTACTTGGCTACTTGGAGCCGGCACGACACCTGCTAGAGATCGGCAACACCATCATCAAGGTGCAAATAGCCCTCACAAGTTTCCATTTGTTCGATATCTATGTCAATGGGTGAACTTTCCTCACAAAATTGGTGCATTGCAGGCTGGGACGAAGCCAAGCCCAAGCACCACGGTCCCGAGCGTTAAGATCCTCAGCTTAAGAGTGTGCTTTGGTGTCCGCAACGACGCTAAGATGCTGCCGAGCTTCCTCAGATGCTTCCCCAACGTCGAGAGGCTACATCTCGAGGTGAGAGTGAGACCCCCTCACTTATCTAGCATCACCCCTGTATCTGTAATTCTGTATGTGTTGTCGATGCATCATTGTGGAGCTGAATAAGTATTTACTGGTTTCACCGTTTTACAGTCCAATGAGACCGACGAGCCCACAGGCAAGCTCAACAACAAGTTCTGGCACGAGGCCGGCGACATCGAGTGCATCCAGTCACACCTTAAGCTGATGGTCTTCTACGCCTTCCGAGGGGAGAGGGGCGAGCTCTCCTTCCTCAAGTTCGTCCTGGAGAGCGCTCGGATGCTGACGAAGCTGGTGATTGTGTTCTGCAAAGGGAGCTTCGCTTCCATGGACGAGGCCAACTCCAAAGTGAAACCTCTGTTCGACGCAAGATGGGCCAGCCGAGGCTGTTCGCTGGTGCTCTTTGAGAGTCCACTCGAAACGGGAGATGACAAGTGGGTGCTGAACTTCGAGAGAGGATCTGATTTCTCCACGACGGACCCGTTCGCGTGCACTGCTGCTCTTCAGGGCTGCGTCGTCTGAGGAGAAGGCCGGTGTTAACTGAGACTTGGATAGAGGTTTTGGTTTTTGTACCAGGGGCCCTTTTGAGTCGGTCTGTTGCGGTATCTACCTGCAAGGCACTGTTTTGATTCTTAAGCTTGGGTTGCTGAAACCTACAATTTCTGCTGATTGTGTCGCTGAATGCTGGCAGACAGAGATATATTCGTGGGCCATTTCATGCTTTACTAATTTCCTTTAGCATATTATTGTATGAAAAATGTGCTCCGTCTGATGTGCCCTGGTTGATTCTGCTCGTCTGGAATGTCAATTTACCATCATCAGTCAGCTATCTTATGTGGTCTTGAACTCTTGATGACTAGGGATTCACAGACGAGTAGGGGTTTGTAGTCGAATTCCTGTCTATCTTAACTTCTGAAGGTCCTATCCATACCACAGTAGCATATCCAAAATAAGTTGATGTTTGTCACGAACAGCGGTCCAGACAGGAAGTGGCTGTTGGAACTCCACTCGAGTAGGAGTATTGTGAAAACTAGATGACACCCCGCGCGGTGCCGTGGAACTTTTAGCTAATATTAAGGGTTTTGTAGTAAAAATATAATATAATGCTAAATTGAATAAAAATTGCAAGAATAACAATGTGATAGCCACTGGTTGTAGAGTAGGCTTTATAAAAATATAGACAAAGTATATATATTAGCCTATGATCCTATTGGGTTACCGTCAATTGTGTTATGTGACATTGCACTGTAGAAATAGGATATAGTAGGAAAAAGGGGGTTGATGAGGAATAGTCCTTCATCATATTTGCAGTGTTGCATGTCGCAAGTAGATATTAGCACATGAAATTTATAAAGCTAAACACTAAGAAAGATGCACTCTAGTTGTTTACCCTTTGAGTTTCGTGATGTCACCGCACAACCCTGACAAAATGCAGCTTAGAAGCCTTAATTTCACAACCTTGCTCAACATCAGATAAATAAGTTTGACAAAGCCAAGCTTGAGCATGGATATTTGGCTCCTCATATTTTCAAGAATAACATGCATCCTGTAAGCATCAATCAGTAGATAGCTATTGGTAAAGCCAGTTTGAATTTCATGTGTTTATTACTATGAATCTATGACATGATGAGAGCTATGAAAAAAAATTATGGATACAAATGACGAATGTTGTGTGATAGATGGAACTTTTACATAGCAGGCCTACCAGGCTAAAACAATTAGAATACGGTTAAGTCAACACATCAATCATGCATGTTAGCAAAACCGTGCAGTTTTCATTTATATGTCCCAAAGCGTAAATATAATTTGACTTGTAATTATCGTTGAGTATACATAACTTTTGATACAACTCCTTAGCAACGTCTGACGGTGTCCTGGACTAGGGGGTACTTATCACGTCATCTCCCGATCAGTTGGATTGGGCCGAGGACCCCATGGTCGTATACTCACGGGCCAGTTCGGACAGCTGTCGCATACAAGGAAGATTCCACAAGACTTGGTGATCAAGACAAGGACTCCTCCCCACCGGCGTATTTGGCTAGGACTCTTGTTATCCTAGGCCTCTGGTGCATTATATAAACCGAGGCCAGACTATTCGATAGATCATATACAACGATCAGAATCATAGGCTAGCTTCTAGGGTTTAACCTTTACGATCTCGTGGTAGATCAACTCTTGTAATACTCATATCATCAAGACCAATCAAGCAGGAAGTAGGGTATTACCTCCATCGAGAGGGCCCGAACCTGGGTAAACATTGTGTCCCCCACCTCCTGTTACCATCGATCATAAACGCACAGTTTGGGACCTCCTACCCGAGATCCACCGGTTTTGACACCGACATTGGTGCTTTCATTGATTGTTCCGCTGTGTGATCAGCAAAAGGATCAATGGCTTGACTGCAGATCAACTGCGACGTCGGCTTCTTCATCACCGGCTCGGCTGGTCACCTTGGTTGGACCGAGGACTGCGCCCTACCTCCGATCGTCATGTTCGGATGAGGGCCTTCATCAACATCAACTCCGATCTCTATCAAGATCATGGAGGAATCACCTAGGGAGCCCGGGGGCTCAACGTCAACATTGCCCTCGGGCGACCGTGCTGTTTTTCTAGACAGCGAACTTGTATCCGTCGCCACCGCCTCCTCAAGTGTCGTTTTAACGATTGCTTCAGTGGAATTGTGCGGAATTGAGTCTACAACAACCCTGGAAAATTTCGTCGAGTTCCGATGGAGGAATCTCTAGCAACCCGCGATATCCGGAGCCTGTCAAATCTGGACGGGAATCGGGCGAGTTTAGGGCGTGGTGTCCAGCTTCTAGCTCGGACATCCTTTGGAAGATCCAAGCGTTGATCGGCTGCGGAATTCCTATATCTAGCACCCGTCAAAATTTCAGCTCGATCCGACCGTCCAAACTTTGGGAATCTTCCGATTAGTGCATCACTTTTCGGATCTGTTTTCTGCGCGAAAACGAATCCGACCTGAGTTCGTCTTTTTAATGAACGGGATTTCAGACATCCTTTTTGAAGGATGTTTTGTATGGGGTATTATGTTTTTTTCCCGAACACATCCCACTAAATTTAAAATCTTTTGAATATGATCTTCACCATCATGCTGGTGTCAAACCAGTCCGGCAATATTGCTCCACGGCTGCCGACTGCGCTGAACCGTCGTCTCTTTGTTGAGCCGAGCTCAACTTCTTCGGATCATCATCTCGGCGAGCCGAACAGGAGTTCGGCATCGCGAAGGATAAATCATCACCAACATCGCTGCCCCATGGATTACATGGAGCGGGCACGCCGGCATCGCCGCACGGTCACTTCATCAAGCCGGCATTGACCACGTCACGAGCCACGACCTGCATCGGCAGGGCCGCGCTGTTGCTTTTTCAAGCCGATGTCCATCACGCCGACCTACTTCGACTCATCGGCCGACATCGAGGCTTCAACACCTCGGCTGGACCGGGGGCTTTGCCATCTCTTCGCATAAATTATTTATTATGCAATATTTTTTATTTTATCATTATTATTATTATCTCTGATTTGCACTATTTTTTGTGCACAGGTGACGTGGTATGTCACCTCTTCGGAGTGCCGAGTTCTTCGCTTGGCCACATCGGGCTTGGGGGCTGAGACCTTGTCCCGCACCAAGCTCGGACCGCGTCATCAATGCCGAACACATTAACCAGCTAAGTCGCTTTGACGCTCAAAAACTCCCAATTTTAAATTTTGTTCGATTCAACCAAGCATTATACCTTTTTTGGCAAAAAGTGGCTTGTGAAAAACTTCTTCGTCGAAACTTTGTTTGTGACACACAAATTCAAATACCCTGTTTACTTGGGGGCTTCCTTTATGAAGCTTTTCCTCTTTCATATGATTATACTTGCACGACTTCGTTCCTTGTTCGTGTATTACGACACAATATGCACCATATTGACTTAAGCGATTGCAAGCTGGGTTGCCTCGCTCTGTGTTTACCCTCGTTCCCGATTGTTCGGCTAGGGAGTAAAGGAGCACCTCTGGGATTATCACGATCGGGTTATCCGAGCGGACCTCGATGGATGAATCAAAGCTAAGCGCTCTTATTGTTTTCAATTATGGTCGGCACACTGCGGAACTCATGAGTACAAAAATCTATTGCACAAGTCTCATAGTAACAATGAGCACCGAATAAAGGTATCGGTGGGGTACTATTTTCTTGAAGATGCTTCTTACACTTCGTCAGTAATATAGCATAATTTCCCTGAGCACGCTTTGTCGGTTACAGCCTTATGGCCTGATTGCCTGGTTATCGGAAACACCGTCGGTATTCTTGACAGGTGGAGTACATAACACTTTTCGGCCCTTGACGAAGAGGGAGAAGCCGATGGTCGGTTAAGGCGCATATAAAGTTCGGGTGAACACATATATGATATAAGTACTTTGGTACATACAATCATTATACATAAAATTCTTTTACCCAAGTCACTTGGGGGCTCTTAAATTTGCATGAGCCGTTTTACAATAAATTTTTCTTCTCAGTCGCTGCAAAGTCTTTTTCTATCACTCCATGTTCGACGCGAATGTGTGGTCAATAGCCAGGTAGCCTGATTTTTTCTCTCTCAAAGCTGCTAGAGTTTAGTTTGCTAAGCTGGCCTAACGAGAAGTACTCCGCCTTCGCGATAGGAGGTTGAAGCCGTAGGCTGACCCGCTTGAGGTCTTGAGATAAGATGTGTCATGATAAAGCACGACAGAAGCACCTTTTTTTGCCAAGACCAATTTTCGATTTGGCACCGAACACTTGATCTAGTTCGGGTGTCCAGTTTTTACTGAAGTTTTCGGTTTTCCAAGCCTATGGCACTTTTAAACTATTTGTGTGTTTCCAGCATTAGTCTCGTAGTGCGGCGCCGGAAACCTTTAGGGATTCGGCAAAAACATTCTCGCACATTGTTGTATATGCATCGGTTTCGAATTGCGTCTTTGGTCAATAGTTGGGTTGCCCGGCTCCTGTGCTTGCCTCCTACGTTCCGCTTTGTTCGGCTAGGTGCGCAACGGGAGAACCACTGCGATTGTGCTTCCAACTAGCATGGTTAAGCGCCTCAGTGGAGAAAGCCGAAAACTGACTGTCACAATAAGCGTAAACTGGTCACCGATCCGATGACTGTGTTAAATGATGGGCCGTTCATAATATTGGCCGAAGTGTTTACGGCTTGACCTCGACTGTCGCCGAACACTAACCGGAGGCTAGTAACCGGCCTTCCAACTTGAAGCTCCTATGACTAAGTGAAAGTTATAAAGCCCGCATATCTGATTGCCTCGTTTCTGCTACTCATATCATCAAGACCAATCAAGCAGGAAGTAGGGTATTACCTCCATCGAGAGGGCCCGAACCTGGGTAAACATTGTGTCCCCCACCTCCTGTTACCATCGATCCTAAACGCACAGTTTGGGACCTCCTACCCGAGATCCACCGGTTTTGACACCGACATTGGTGCTTTCATTGATTGTTCCGCTGTGTGATCAGCAAAAGGATCAATGGCTTGACTGCAGATCAACTGCGACGTCGGCTTCTTCATCACCGGCTCGGTTGGTCACCTTGGCTGGACCGAGGACTGCGCCCTACCTCCGATCGTCATGTTCGGATGAGGGCCTTCATCAACATCAACTCCGATCTCTATCAAGATCATGGAGGAATCACCTAGGGAGCCCGGGGGCTCAACGTCAACATTGCCCTCGGGCGACCGTGCTGTTTTTCTAGACAGCGAACTTGTATCCGTCGCCACCGCCTCCTCAAGTGTCGTTTTAATGATTGCTTCAGTGGAATTGTGCGGAATTGAGTCTACAACAACCCTGGAAAATTTCGTCGAGTTCCGATGGAGGAATCTCTAGCAACCTGCGATATACCGGAGCCCTGTCAAATCTGGACGGGAATCTGGACGAGTTTAGGGCGTGGTGTCCAGCTTCTAGCTCGGACATCCTTTGGAAGATCCAAGCGTTGATCGGCTGCGGAATTCCTATATCTAGCACCCCTCAAAATTTCAGCTCGATCCGACCGTCCAAACTTCGGGAATCTTCCGATTAGTGCATCACTTTTCGGATCTGTTTTCTGCAACGAATCCGACTGAGTTCGTCTTTTTAAGAACGGATTTCAGACATCCTTTTGAAGGATGTTTTGTATGGGGTATTGTGTTTTTCCGAACACATCCCACTAAATTTAAAATCTTTTGAATATGATCTTCACCATCATCTTTGGTGTCAAACCAGTCCGCAATATTGCTCCACGGCTGCCGACTGCGCTGAACACGTCGTCTCTTTGTTGAGCGAGCTCAACTTCTTGGATCATCATCTCGGCAAGCGAACAGGAGTTCGACATCGCGAAGATAAATCATCACCAACATCGCTGCCCCATGGATTACATGGGCGGGCACGCCGCATCGCCGCACGGTCACTTCATCAAGCGGCATTGACCACGTCACGAGCCACGACACGCATCGGCGGGGCAGCGCTGTTGCTTTTTCAAGCCGATGTCCATCACGCCGACCTACGCCGACTCATCGGCCGACGCCGAGGCTTCAACACCTCGGCTGGACCGGGGCTTTGCCATCTCTTCGCATAAATTATTTATTATGCAATATTTTTATTTTATCATTATTATTATTATCTCGATTTGCACTATTTTTGTGCACGGTGGCGTGGTATGTCACCTCTTGAGTCTTGAGTTCTTCGCTTAGCCACATCGGGCTTGGGGCTGAGACCTTGTCCCGCACCAAGCTCGGACAGCGTCATCAATGCGAACACATTAACCAGCTAAGTCGCTTTGGCGCTCAAAACTCCCAATTTTAAATTTTGTTCGATTCAACCAAGCATTATACCTTTTTGGCAAAAGTGGCTTGTGAAAAACTTCTTCGTCGAAACTTTGTTTGTGACACACAAATTCAAATACCCTGTTTACTTGGGGCTTCCTTTATGAAGCTTTTCCTCTTTCATATGATTATACTTGCGACTTCGTTCCTTGTTAGTGTATTCATACAATATGCACCATATTGACTTAAGCGATTTGCAAGCTGGGTTGCCTCGCTCTGTGTTTACCCTCGTTCCCGATTGTTCGGCTAGGGAGTAAAGGAGCACCTCTGGGATTGTCACGATCGGGTTATCCGAGCCGGACCTCAGACTGGATGAATCCGAAAGCTAGCGCTCTTATTGTTTTCAATTATGGTCGGCACACAACGGAACTCATGAGTACAAAAAATCTATTGCACAAGTCTCATAGTAACAATGAGCACCGAATAAAGGTATCGGTGGGGGTACTATTTTCTTCGAAGATGCTTCTTACACTTCGTCAGTAATATAGCATAATTTCCCTGAGCACGCTTTGTCGGTTACAGCCTTATGGCCTGATTGCCTGGTTATCGGAAACACCGTCGGTATTCTTGACAGGTGGAGTACATAACACTTTTCGGCCCTTGACCGAAGAGGGAGAAGCCGATGGTCGGTTAAGACGCATATAAAGTTCGGGTGAACACATATATGATATAAGTACTTTGGTACATACAATCATTATACATAAAATTCTTTTACCCAAGTCACTTGGGGGCTCTTAAATTTGCATGAGCCGTTTTACAATAAATTTTTCTTCTCAGTCGCTGCAAAGTCTTTTTCTATCACTCCATGTTCGACGCGAATGTGTGGTCAATAGCCAGGTAGCCTGATTTTTTCTCTCTCAAAGCTGCTAGAGTTTAGTTTGCTAAGCTGGCCTAACGAGAAGTACTCCGCCTTAGCGATAGGAGGTTGAAGCCGTAGGCTGACCAGCTTGAGTCTTGAGATAAGATGTGTCATGATAAAGCCTGACGAAGCACCTTTTTTGCCAAGACCAATTTTCGATTTGGCACGAACACTTGATCTAGTTGGTGTCCAGTTTTCTTGAAGTTTTCGGTTTTCCAAGCCTATGGCACTTTTAAACTATTTGTGTGTTTCCAGCATTAGTCTCGTAGTGCGGCGCGGACACCTTTAGGGATTCGGCAAAACATTCTCGGACATTGTTGTATATGCATCGGTTTGAATTGCGTCTTTGGTCAATAGTTGGGTTGCGGCTCTGTGCTTGCCTCCTACGTTCCGCTTTGTTCGGCTAGAGTGCGCAGCGGAGAACCACTGCGATTGTGCTTCCAACTAGCATGGTTAAGCGCCTCAGTGGAGAAAGCCGAAAACTGACTGTCACAATAAGCGTAAACTGGTCACCGATCCGATGACTGTGTTAAATGATGGGCCGTTCATAATATTGGCCGAAGTGTTTACGGCTTGACCTCGACTGTCGCCGAACACTAACCGGAGGCTAGTAACCGGCCTTCCAACTTGAAGCTCCTATGACTAAGTGAAAGTTATAAAGCCCGCATATCTGATTGCCTCGTTTCTGCTAACACAACCGCCTCCGGGCACCGAGACGTCGGCTAAGGGTTGTTTTGTTAGTGCGGAAACCCCCTGCGTAGTATCTACCAAGGGGTAGAAGCCGACGATGGACCACTTTCAACTGATAAACGGTCGCAATGGAGTCAAAATAATGATGTAAAGTACTTGAATACATAGAATCATTACACATAATCTGTGATTTTACTCTGGATATCGATCCTTAATTCGGCCACCCGTGCCCGCATTAAGGCTCAGGGGTAACTGGGCTTCGTGCTCACTATTTATAAATATTAAAGGAGCACATCGATCCCCTGATCTGGTGTTGCCACCCGACCAGTGTCTCGGGGGCTACTGCATTGCCTATTCAATGCAGAAAATCCAAAGGGCTCAGTGTTCGGCTTGATCGAACTATGGGAAAGCGCGTCTTCGGACAACAATAAGTACCATCTGGACCTATCTGGCATCAAGCTAATATATCACGGCGACTTCTCATGACCCTCTCTCAGGGGCCCATCCGCTGATCTTTATTATATATTACACTGCGTTTCTATTCCTACGTATGCTGCCGAGCTAGGAGTTGATCCTTAGGCCGATTTCGCAAATTGACCTGAGTCTCAGGGGCTACTAGGATTAGCAGTTTTATGTTTTCCTTCAGGTTCATCTCAGGTTTTAGACCGACACACACCTTGAGGGCTACTGGATATACATATACTGGCTATATATCTCGGCAGAGAATAAATTCACCAATCAAAAATATTCACAAAAAATCAGCCCGCGGTCGGGGTGGGCATCACCTTGGGAGCAGTCCGGCATAAAGCTCGGGCGCCAGTGGCTGGCTCCATAGAGGGCATTTCCGGCATTAGGCACAACTAAACTCCTTCAACTTTTTAGAACCAAGGTGGTCTATGACACCTCGGATACAGTCCGGCGTTGGAGCTTGGATATAGTCCGGCGTTGGGGCTCGGATACAGCCCCACGTTGGTGCTCGGCTGCAAAATGTACCTCGAATACAGTCCGGCGTTGGGGCTTGGACGCAAGAGGACACTGCCGCCCGGGAACAACTTCAAACCCGAGGTGTGGCATAAAAATAACAAGGCATTGATAAAGGCCGGAAACTTAAAGGGCCTCCTCGGATACCCAACGTGTAAACTCGTCGAATGCATTTCGGCGATCCTCAAGATCAAAGATGAGAAGATTTGTTGAACCAGTTTTCAAGACCGACAACCAAAGATGAAGAACGGTTCGGAAGAATCGAGGACCGTCCCCAACTTGAAGACCGGTTCAGGGGGCTACTGACGGTGTCCTGGACTAGGGGGTACTCATCACGTCGTCTCCCGATCAGTTGGATTGGGCCGAGGACCCCCATGGCCATATACTCATGGGCCAGTTCGGACAACTGCTGCATACAAGGAAGATTCCACAAGACTTGGTGATCAAGACAAGGACTCCTCCCCACCGGCGTATTCGGCTAGGACTCTTGTTATCCTAGGCCTCTGGTGCATTATATAAACCGAGGCCAGGCTAGTCGATAGATCATATACAACGATTAGAATCATAGGCTAGCTTCTAGGGTTTAGCCTCTACGATCTCATGGTAGATCAACTCTTGTAATACTCATATCATCAAGATCAATCAAGCAGGAAGTAGGATATTACCTCCATCGAGAGGGCCCGAACCTGAGTAAACATTGTGTCCTCCGCCTCCTGTTACCATCGATCCTAGACGCACAGTTCGGGACCCCCTACCCGAGATCCGCCGGTTTTGACACCGATAACGTCTTCAAGTGGTATCATCGCACAGTGGAATGGATGGGCAAACTGCTTTGCAGATTACATCATCCTTGTAAGAGCGAAACACTTTCCCGGACCGCGAAAATTTGATTATAGTGTTGTCATTCCAGATGTAGAGGTTCTATCTCTGTTACTCCCTCTATTCCTAAATTAAATGTCTTATATTAAGGAACAGAGGGAGTAGATAAGTGCATTCCGGAAGATACTATTTCTCAGGTTTATTATAGGATTCTGGAAGACCAAATAGAAGAAAAGAAGAAAAGGGGGAATTCCAAATTCCCTGATTATATTATTGAAGTGGTTAATACTAATATTTTTTGCGGGGAATACTAATAGGTTACAAATGGATGAATATAAAAAGAAAAAAGGCAATCTGATCCTCAGTATAAGGATAAACCACCCAAGCCATCTGTTTTCTTAGTTGGAGATCTTGAGACTATCCCGTTGGTGGATGATCAGTGAAACCTTATGCTTATTTTCAACTCCCCTATATAGTTCCCATGATGGTCAAAGAGAATAGAAATAAATGGTTGTGCGGTTGATTACCAATGATCCGCTGCAAAAAAAAACAATGTTCTCACATGGCTTCCTGTATAGCAAATTATTTCCCACAAATTAAAAACTGAAATTTTTATAAATCTATGCGAAAAGGATGTACTGATGAGTGATGACATATACTTTAGCACAAAAATACTCCATAGGAAAAGGAAGGATTAGAAAAACAGGCAACAGCCCAGTTGAACGCCCGTTTCCTTGTACTGCATGACACTGTAAGAGCATCTCTAGCAGACCCCGCATCTCGCCGGCCCGCAAAACACCTTTGCAGTTCGCGGAAAAAGGACATTGCGGGCCGGCGAGGATGGCCGCAGAGGCAGACCCCCCAAACGGACCCGTATAAAAGGATATTCGTGGAATATACTTTTTTTACGGGTCGGCTGTTTGTGGGGTCTGCAGGGCACCGCCGCGCCGACCCGCAAACCGAAGACGCTCAATTCTCGAATTTGACATAGGTTCCCACAAAGAAGTTCAAATTCAAACAACATAACACAGTTTATGCGCAAATAAAAGCTTCAGTTTAGTAGGACAAATGCAAAAGAGGGTCTTGCAAAACTGACGACCACGTCCGACATCATCTTGGTTGATCTTCACTCCGCGCCATCGAGTCCATCTTGAAGTTCATCGCCACCATCGAATCCACCTCCGGCGCTTGTTCCAACTCCCGCACCGAAATCATCGACATTGCCACCATATGGAGCAGAGAAAACATCTCCGGTGTTGTAACACGCACTGTCCGACGCAACCATTCTCCTCTACAAGATTTCTCTCCTTGCCATATCATGCCATTCTTTGGTGAGGTCGTCCATATCATTGCGGTTTATTGTCATGATCTTGTTCTCTTCGGCGAGCAACTTGGACATGGCTTTGTTTTCAGCGGCACGTGCTCTTATCTCCTCAATGTCCGCTTTGCGCAGCCCCTCTTCCTTGAGCAATTGCCACTTTTCTTGCTTCTCCTTTGCCTTCTTCTCGGCCAACTCTTTCTTGATCTCCAACGACTTCAACAACATCAACTCATTTGGTTGCACCATGGCATCAATCTTCTCCCTCAAGCTCGATGCTTCGTGCTCTCTCTTCATCTTCTCCTTAGTCTTCTTGTCGCCATCAGGCTTGTTCAATTTTTTTGGGCCATCATCATCCTCATCTTCATCCATGTACGTAAGTGAACCTCTCTTCGGTGGGGATTCTTTGTCGATCAACTTCCACTTCTCGCACTCTTTGAGCAAGTCCCAACAATGCTCTAGTTTGAAGAATTTGCCTTCCGAAGCTTCCATGTCTTTGTATCTATGTTGGGCAATTTTGTCCTACATAATTAGAACAAAGTGAAATGATGCAATCATTTCATACGATGCAATATGATGTGCACAACTTGAACAAAGGCAAAAAAACTCACACAGTTGGATTCCACGGTTCCACTTGAAGGTGCATTGCGTACTTGCTCCAAGCAAGCTGCCCAACGACTGCACATAGGCTTGATCACATCCCAACGCCCTTGAAGCGACTGAAATGTGTGTGGAGTCCTATTGGGGTACTTTGCCATCATGCAGAAGTATTGATCTTCGATCCTTTGCCAATACCTCTTGGCGGTTTGAGAAGTGCTCGTGCATGCATCAAGAGACACCGCACTCCATGCCCTGATCAGGATTTGATCTTCCAAGATCGTGTAGTTCTTTGATCTCTGGCTTTTCCCAGTTTTTGTTTGCGAATGATCGGACGCTACCTCATCGATCTCCTCCACTTCTTCCTCACCACCATGATCATCCATGCCGCCCTCCGTTTCATTGTAGTCGAATGCAGGGAACGGGGCTTGATCGATGTCAACGGCGTTGGTGTCCAACAAGTTCACGAACTCGGCAGTTGCATTGTTCGAACCACCGCTATAGTGAACGACAACAAATCACGAACTATCGCAAATGGCGAGAAGCAAAGAAAATTGCCATGACCGAAGACGCATACCTTCCGGCCATTTTGTCAAACACCTTGCTTGCGGTGGGAGCAGCACCGTTGAGCGGCATCGCCGGGGAACCTCTTTCCGCGACGGAGGGAGTGGATGAAGGAGGCGGCTTCTTTGTAGCCGGAATCCTCTTCCTCTTTACGCCGATGGCCTTGGTGACCTTCTCCGCCGCCGGTCGGGATCACGCAGCGGCGTTGGTGCCCGGAGCGCGGGCCTACGTGACGGGGGCTGCCGGATTCCCGCCCTGGACGACCACATTGCCCTACCGCTTGCGGGCAGGCGCGGCGGTACCTTGGGCGACGACGGGGCCAACATGGCCGGTGACGAGATCCGCCCGAGGGGATTGAGCGTGCGCGACCTCGACGGTGACGGGGGACAGCAGGGAGTCATCAATGGCGGCGAAGGGCGTCGGGGGAAGGTGCACTGGAGCGTGAGGTGGCGGGGCAATGGTGGCGGAGGGTGGGGGGAGCGGGAACGGCCGCGCAGAAATGTCCCTCCCGCCAAATCTCGCTGCGGATAGGGGCTAATCTCGGGTTGTCCTCCTAGCCTATGAATCTAGAGGTCGGGGGAGATCTTTTGTCGTGCCCCGCAAAAAAAATTACGGGTCAGCCGCGAATGCGGTGTCTGATCGGGCAGGTTTTTCCGCCCCGACCCGCATTTTGGCGGTTATTTTGCGGGTCGGGGAGGGATGCGGGGTCTGCTAGAGATGCTCTAAGAACCTGCCTCTAAATTCCTAAACTGAACCTGAACATGCAAAGAGGTTTAGAACATTTTTAAATGAAAGGAATGCCATAGCACACTTCAGGGAAAATAGAGAAGAGCAAGTGTCCGACAACACATAGGATCGCATCTCCAGGAGTGATGCTAGTGTCACTCTGAAGGTCTGGCCAAAAGGAAGAACACAAGAAGGAGCCCCTCTTCTTCCTGTTCCACTACACACCATGCCGACCGCTTCGCCGAGATCCACCCAAGAGCAAAGGGAGGAGGGACTGAGGGGATGCACAATAAGCAGCAGCAAAATTGTTGTCACTACTGCGATGACATAGGGTGAGTGTGGAACGCAGCAGCCTGGCGAAACCGATGCGGATGGTCGGAGTGGCCGGCCGGGCGAAGCCATTGCTGACATGGCGGAGGTGCTGCGGGCATGCAAACGTGCTGTCCAAGCGCGGCATCGCGGCCGGGGGAAGCCGAGGTGGCGCATCGAGGTAGCACTGCGGGTGCCGGCGCCACCGTCCAGGACCGGTGTGGTGGCACGACATCGAGCAACCTTGCCGTGATTAGGGGGACACGCACAAGAAATTGACAAATCTGGAGCAGGCACACCTAGTTGTGCTGGTGACAACGGGAATAAAGAATATTATATGGAGGGAAGTTCTAGGCGATCTGGCGACTGCTGCCCACTAGGGAATATAAAGGGGAGGGGACGGAAGAAGACGTTGTTACAGGAAGACGGGTGAATGGCAAAGATTGTGGAGGAGAGAAAGGGGATGTAACAAAGATGGGTGTTTATTCTAGAATCACTAAGGAGACGAAGTGAGCCTCCGCGGTATACAAAAAGAGCGGCATTAATCAGAGATCGATCCCACTCAGATCGGAACCTAACGATTCGTTGATTATTTTTTCTGAGGTGGAGGCTATATGTTGAGTGAACGCTAACATGGCATCTTGATGATGTGGACAGTGTGCATGTAGAGAGAATTGCTAATAGTGGGGATGAACTTCTTGAGAATGTACGATAAGCTCAGTAGAACAAACATTCAGAGAATGATGGATGTGTAGAGATTCCATTCGTAGATGTGCACGGCACATCGTTTGCATCATATGCATGAGGAATCCGGCATTAGGGCATCTCCATCACCGGTCCCTAAAATGGACACAGTATTTTGTCTATGGTCTGGTCCGCGAACAGTGATGCGGAAGTCGGCCGTTTGACAATGCTCACATACATTTCAAACTGGATTTAAACAAATCAGACAAATTTCATGCAAACCGGTTGATTTTCATTTAAACCGAGCACCATTCTTTACATTTTCAGCATCTCCATTAAACAAAAGCTCAGGACCCTAGCCTAGTCTATATCTTGGCCAGCACCCGTCCTCCATGTCCTTGTTGTTCCCTTCCAAGTCCATGTCGGATGGTCGTGAACACCGTGAAGTGAAGGTGCGGTCACCAGCATGGAGGAGTAGGACATGGGACACAGACTGACCCACATGAGACACGAGGAGTCACTGTCTCCCATATTAGTAAGTGCATCTAGATACTACGCACGAACCAACAACCAACTAACCAAGTGTTGTGTGGTATTATTATTTTTCCGGAAAATTATGCAAGCACTAGCTGTAGTACCTTTTATCTTTCAGAAATTTTCTGATTTGGTGAATGAGGAGTTCTGGACCCTCCTGCTCAGCACGATACTGATATTGGTTGCCTAATTGGGAAAATATAGAACTCAAGATCTTCATCATATTAGGGCTTCATGAGATCGACCCAAAAGCTTGTTAGACAAAGTTTGTTCCAGGCTAGACCTATCTAGCAAGGGTCGTCTTACCTAACCCCCCAGTTCCAACAATAGAGACATCTTTGAGTTGATTTGTCAGTTCACCTCCCTTGTCACTCAGCAATTTCACAAGCTCGTCTCTCTGCTTCCTTTCTCATTTACATATCGCACAAATTCATGGGTTACCATTTTCATTTCTAGGAGTGGAGGGCTCATCGATCATGTCCCTTCAGTGATGATGGAGGCAGAATTAGATGCGGACATACCATATGTGCAATGATGGAGCTTACTGTTCACGGGAGGGGGGCATTGGCCCCCAGGCTTGGCTAAACGCGTGAAAAAAGTTGGTTCAGTTTGAAAAAAATAGTATCTCGCCCCCAATTGTTCACATTTTATCCCTCATCCCCCGAAAATTCTGGTGTAGCTCCACCGCTGCATATGTTTCTCATATAGTAAAATAAGATCTTCAAAGACAAATGGCTTTAATACATAATTCTACCTTGCATATTTATTGCCAATGTCCTCAACTTACTCTTGATGTCCTTGATATCCTTGGCAATCTTATGGCGAGTCTTGATGTCCATTATCTTTGTCTTGATTTTTTCAAGAATCTCCTCAAAGCTTTCCGACTTAGAATTGGATCATGGTTCATAAGTAGCATAGACTTGTCTCAATCGCATAGGACAACTCTTGGACAACATCAACATGAAGCTTAGCTTGGTGGTCAGGTTCTCCACGTCTACCATCAGGAGCAGGAATGCTTGCATGGCCTTGAGCTCATCCTTGAGGTGTTCGTTGTCATGAATCATGACGAACATCCTTTATCAGCTTATACTCATTGGTTGACATGGTCGCCAGCTTACCTAGGAGAGATGTCATTACTTATGGTCTAGTATACATCCAATGGTAGTGAGGACCATTTTTTCTTACAATGTAAGGATTGTTTCTAGAGGTAATTAATGTGGAGTACATAAGATTCACTGGAGGCCCTAAAGGAAATGTATTTCCTTCCCAAGTTTATCGATTGCGTTTTTATGGTCCTACCGTTTACATGACAAACATAATTGTGAAGAAATGAAATTTACTTGCAACTTCCCATTTTGATCAATACATATATCATAGTTAAATTGATTGCTATCTTTCATGTAAATCTGAATGTTCTACAAGTTGAAATGCAAATTAAATTCTTGTTGTATTAATCTTACGTTTGTTTGATCCATATGTATTCAAAACGTTAAGGATTTTTTTTGTAGTGAGAACGAAATATGTTCATGGATTGCTGAAATTGTGTAATATGAAATCATTTTTTCTGTGTGTCTAGATCTGAGCAATAAAAACATATTTTTTTCTCTAGATCTGCACATGCAGCAAACTACATAAAGGACATTGAGCCGAGAGAAGGGAGGAGTGTGTGAGATCGCTCCCTAAAAGGCTGAATGTACCGAATACTTCGTGGAAGACAAACTTCACCGATTTTTAGTGAAGAAAAGAATCTCCATATAAGTTGAACAAGTATTGCTATATTATGACGCTTTATTATGTTGCATTATTGGTTTGTGAGTTTGTAGTATTATTATGTTTAATAAGGCCATACTTTTTTAGCTTGAGATATGGTTATGTTGTGGTCATTCTTATTTTTGGATATCCTACATTTGGTATAAAAGTACAAATGGGCAGTCATTTTGCCACTATGTTATGTGTTTCTTATGTTTTCGAAGCCTTCTTCTTCTTACTACCAGAAATATATGTACATTCCAATATTTCAACTTTTGGTGTGAGATCAAGTAGGAAAACTGAATTTGAAGTTTGTATTTTGGGGTTTCCTATTGTACAACCAGATCTCACACCTTTAGAACTTTAGTAGATGTTGAGAAGCACACACTTTCAAAGAGTGCCCTTTTGTTCCATGGTCCACTTGATATGCTTGAAAGTTTCTTACAACAAAGGAATTATGCTAATCCTTTATTTTTATTTTTATTTGCGGATGAATCCTTTAATTCATTGACATGCCTTTAGCTTTCATTGGTTTCAACAAGATGGATTCTTTTGGAAAGCATCATCACATCCATTACTAATTCCATCACTGTACATAGATATTTTAGTATGTCTTCACTATTTTTAAGAAACCGAACCGTGTTGGTTAGTGTGCATACATAATTTGGTAAAGTTTAGCAGTGTGCTCCCATTTTAAAGAAAAAGGCTTATGACTTCTATGGGTTGTGACTAATTTTGATTTTTTAATACAGTACAAACACATGCGCTCATGTATATATGAATACACTCATCCCTACGAACACACACACGTGGACCCTATCCCTATGAGCACCTTTGAAAGACTGAGCCGACATATCATCTTGAGATTGGCGAAGTCACCACAGGCATATTGTAGTCGACGAGAATGTCTCTTCCCACTGAACGCACATCGTCGGAAATCCTGAAATAAATCCATAAATAAATGCAAGCACCAGGATATGAACACTGGTGGAATGGGGATACCACCAACCTCCTAACCATCCAATCACAGATTAGTTCACGAGTAACTTAGAATTTGTAATATCAAAGTTTCAAAATTCACTAAAATTTGATTTTCGTTCGTTCATTGGAAACAAGGGGTCAGTACCCTACAAAATCCCAAACAAACTAGGTACTTGCGACAATGGTGCAACGAGTCATCATGGCGGTCGTCCATGTTTGCAAAGGTAGGACTAAAAAATAATAACTAGTGTTGTCCATTTGAAACAAGCCAAGCTCTATATGCAAGTCAATAGGGCTAAAAGGACCTTCGATTTCACAAATCATATTTAATAATCAAGCACATGGGTCATAAGATCATAACGCATTGCTAAGCAAATAAAATTTAGTTCAAATCAGGTATTTGCGTCATTGACGTAGCGAGTAATTTTTAAATAAAAAGTGGAGATGCACCGAGTGAAATTTATTACTCTACCAAGCCCACTAAGTGATCAAGCCAATGCAAGGTATTGGAAACACAACGAGGAAAGCTAGCACACATTCGTGAAGGGTCGGCCCCAATGGTTACTCAAGTTGCTCACTGATGACCCACAAGTATAGGAGATCAATTGTAGCTCTTTTTTATAAGTAAGAGTGTCGAACCCAATGAGGAGCAGAAGGAAATGACAAGTAGTTTTCAGTAAGGTAATGTTTGCAAGTGCTGAAATTTTAAGTAGCGGAATAGTTTGATAGCAAGATAATTTGTCACGAGCAAAGTAATGATAGTAGTAACAAAAATGCAGCAAGGTAGCCCAATCCTTTTGAGGCAAAGGACAAGCCAAAATGGTCTCTTATGATAAGCAAAGTGTTCTTGAGGGTACACGGGAATTTCATCTAGTCACTTTCATCATGTTAGTTCAATTCGTGTTCGCTACTTTGATAATTTGATATATGGGTGGACTGGTGCTTAGGTGATGTTCTTACTTGAACAAACCTCCTACTTATGATTAACCCTCTAGCAAGCATCCGCAACTACGAGAAAAGTATTAAGAATAAATTCTAACCATAGCATTAAACTTTTGGATCCAATCGGCCCCTTACAGAATAGCGCATAAACTGGGGTTTAAGCTTCTATCACTCTTGCAACCCACCATCTAATTGCTAATCCATAATGCATTCCCTTAGGCCCAAATATGGTGAAGTGTCATGTAGTCGACGTTCACATGACACCACTAAGGGAATCACAACATACATACTATCAAAATATCGAACACATATCAAATTCACATGATTACTTGCAACATGATTTCTCCCGTGACCTCAAGAACAAAAGTAACTACTCACAAATAATAATCATGCTCATGATCAGAGGGGTATTAAATAGCATAATGGATCTGAACATATAAGCTTCCACCAAATAAACCATATAGTAATCAACTACAAGATGTAATCAACACTACTAATCACCCACAAGCACCAATCTATAGTTTTGGTAACAAGATTGAACACAAGAGATGAACTAGGGTTTGATATGAGATGGTGTTGTTGAAGATGTTGATGGAGATTGCCCTCCCCAAGATGGGAGAGCTGTTGGTGATGATGATGACGATGATTTCCCCCGGAGGAGAAGTCCCCAGTGGAATCGCCCATGGGAGGGCAAAGTGCTCCTTCCCAAATTCCGCCTTGAGACGGCGGCGCTCCATCCCGAAAGTCCTCTCCTTATTTTTTCTAGGTAAAAATGACCTATATACCAGAAGATGGGCATCGGAGGTGGGCCTGGGTGAGCACAACCCACCAGGGCGCCTGGGCTCCCTAGCGCGCCCAGGTGGGTTGTGCCCACCTGGTGGGCCCCCTCTGGTAGTTATTTGCTCCAATAATTCTTAAATATTCCACAAAAATCTCCGTGAAGTTTCAGCTTGTTTGGACTTGTGCAGAATAGGTAGCCTGACGTAGCTTTTCCAGGTCCAGATTTCCAGCTGCCGGAATTCTCCCTCTTGGTGTGTACCTTGCATATGATGAGAGAAAAGGCATTATAATTACTCCAAAAGGCATTATTATGGATAAAAACATCATAAATAATAGTAAGAAAACATGATGCAAAATGGACATATCAACTCCCCCAAGCTTAGACCTCGCTTGTCCTCAATCGAAAACCGAAATCGAAAAACATGTCCACATGCTTTGAGAGGTGTCGATAAAAACAAAATACGGACATAGAAGCATCATGTAGATTATTATAACAGTAACAAATTTAAACATAAGACTTTTATCATATAACTTTTATCATATACTTCTCATGAATAAGTAACAGTGCATCACACAATCGAAGTATAAAGCAAAAACTCTATTAGAAACCAACAAAATATGTTCTCAGTCAACTTTGCAACTACAATTCATCATATTTTCAGGAAGGGTCACGTATCGGAGCCTTTACGCAAGTCCACATACTCAACCATCATATAGTCTTCGATGATTGCTAACACTCACCGCGTACACATGAGCAAAATGTTTCAACCGGACACATAGAAAGATAGGGGCTTATAGTTTAGCCTCCCAACGTATTCACCTCAAGGGTGATGTCAACAATAATGATTCATGCTATCTATATTCAACTGGACATATGTTCCTAGATCTTTCCTCACCACATGATGCTTGCCAAAGGAGAAAAATAAAAAGGAATTACAGGAAAACTTTGACTCTTTGCATAAAAGTAAATACATAAAAGTAAAAGATAGGCCCTTCACAGAGGGAAGCAAAGGTTGCCATGCGCTTACTTGTTTGTATGCTCAACCTCTTAGTGCAAAAGAACGTCACGTTGCATTGCCCCTTGTGATAGCGACCTTTATTATGCAGTATGTCGCTTTTATTCTTCACCATCACAAGTTCGTGCAACACTCAATTTTCTCTTACACTAAATGATCTCACACTTTTAGAAGCAATTTTTATTGCCTTTTTTTGCACCGATGAAAACTTACTTGAGGGATCTTGCTCAATCCCTAGGTAGGTATGGTGGACACTTGAAAGTAAGATTTGGGTTTAAGCGTTTTTGGATGCACAAGTAGTATCTCTACTTGGTGCAGAATTTTTGGCTAGCAAAGATAGGGGGAAAGCACCACATGTTAAAGGATCTATGACAATATGACTTCTATGTGAATATAAACAAACATAAACCATTAAGTTGTCTTCCTTGTCCAACGTCAACAATTTGGCATATAATATTTTGATGAGGGCTCACAATCACAAAGGATTTCTAGGATAGTATATTTATATGTGAATCTTCTCTTCCCTTATTAATTCTTTCATGAGTTGCATCATTGACTAATGCTATGTTTGTCGATCTCTAATAAAAATTTCTACTTATACTTTTCCTTATGTGGTGCCATCACCTACCATAGGATTAGTATATGATCTTATTGATTTACTTCCTTTCTTTTATTTATTTATTTACTTTCTCTTTTTCCTTTCTTATTTCTTTTCTTTATTTGCAACATGAAAGTAAAGAAAGCCAAAACTCAAACTAAACTTTATTATATAACTTGCACAAGGATAGATCACTAAGCAAACTCTCAAGTAAGAAAGGGTCGAAATAAACTTTAATTCATCTAAAGAAAAAGATCGAACTAAAAATAAGTAAAAACAAAAAGATAGTGGGGTGATACGATACCGGGGCACCTCCCCCAAGCTTGGCGGAAGCCAAGGGGACTGCCCATACCCGATACTCAGTTTTCCTTTGGTGGTGAAGAAGATGATGTTGGTGATGAAGAAGTATTCTCCAATATAACCATGAGTAGATCCTTCAAACCATGAATCTCCCGAAGGGCTTGATGAATTAATTCGTTGTTTTTCTTCACCTCAGCTATTATGTGTTCATTCTCCGGGCCCCACGGTTTTGTTCCTGCAATGTTTTCTCTTGGCCGAGATATGTCCCAATTAGACGGTATGTGCCTACGAGGAGTATTCTCGAACCCATAATTGTAAATCAAATTGCAAAAATTGTCACAATGTAACCTGTGTAAGGGTCTCCTCCGTGGGAGTTCTTCTTTTACTTCCAGGCTCGCTTGATTGTTTGATGATCCCATGGCTTGATGAGGATTAGGGTGAGTAGAGATGCCAGTTAATGTGCCCCTCTCGGAGACCGGAGAGTGAACCCCAAAAGGATTTCCCTCTTCTTCCTCCATAGCAACTCTTCAGATTCATCCCTCCTCAGATCCTCCTGAATCAACCTTGTGTCTCCTTCTCCATTGTTGAAGGGTGAGGAAGACATGATGTTGGTCTAGCTGAATCTGTCAGAAAACATCAAAAAAAGAGCCAGAGGATTTCTCCGTGATACGGTGATCAACAGGTCCGGGAAGTACATATAGATTTTTGATACGTCTCCAACGTATCTATAATTTTTGATTGCTCCATGCTATTATATATTCTGTTTTGGATGTTTAATGGGCTTTATTATACACTTTTATATTATTTTTGGGACTAACCTATTAACCGGAGGCCCAGCCCAAATTGCTGTTTGTTGCCTATTTCAGTGTTTCGCACAAAAGGAATATCAAACGGAGTCCAAATGGAATGAAACCTTCGGGAGAGTTATTTTTGGAACAAAAGTGATCCAGAGGACTTGGAGTGGACGTCAAGAAATCACCGAGGAGGCCACGAGGCAGGGGGCGCGCCTACCCCCCGGGCGCTCCCTCCACCCTCGTGGGCCCCTCGTAGCTCCACCGACCTACTTCTTCCTCCTATATATACCTACGTACCCCCAAACCATCAGCACAGGAGCCAAAACCCTATTTCCACTGCCGCAACCTTCTGTACCTGTGAGATCCCATCTTGGGGCCTTTTCCGGCGCTCCGCCGGAGGGGGCATTGATCATGGAGGGCTTCTACATCAACACCATAGCCTCTCCGATGATGTGTGAGTAGTTTACCTCAGACCTTTGGGTCCATAGTTATTAGCTAGATGTCTTCTTCTCTCTCTTTGGATTTCAATACAAAGTTCTCCTTGATTCTCTTGGAGATCTATTTGATGTAACTCTTCTTTTGCGGTGTGTTTGTCGAGATCCGATGAATTGTGGGTTTATGATCAAGATTATCTATGAACAATATTTGAATCTCCTCTGAATTCTTTTATGTATGATTGGTTATCTTTGCAAGTCTCTTCGAATTATCAGTTTGGTTTGGCCTACTAGATTGATCTTTCTTGCAATGGGAGAAGTGCTTAGCTTTGGGTTCAATCTTGCGGTGCTCGATCCCGATGTGAGGGGAAATGACACGTATTGTATTGTTGCCATCGAGGATAAAAAGATGGGGCTTATATCATATTGCATGAGTTTATCCCTCTACATCATGTCATCTTGCTTAAAGCGTTACTCTATTCTTATGAACTTAATAATTTAGATGCATGCTGGATAGCGGTCGATGTGTGGAGTAATAGTAGTAGATGCAGGCAGGAGTCGGTCTACTTGTCACGGACGTGATGCCTATATACATGATCATACCTAGATATTCTCATAACTATGCTCAATTCTATAAATTGCTCGACAGTAATTCATTTACCCACCGTAATACTTATGCTATCTTGAGAGAAGCCACTAGTGAAACCTATGGCCCCGGGGTCTATTCTCCATCATATTAATCTCCCGTCAACAAGCTATTTCTATCTTTGTTTACTTTGCAATCTTTACTTTTATACTAAAAATACCAAAAATATTATCTTATCATCTCTATCAGATCTCACTCTCGTAAGTGACCGTGAAGGGATTGACAACCCCTTTATCGCGTTGGTTGTGAGGTTCTTATTTGTTTGTGTAGGTGCGTGGGACTCGAGCGTGGTCTCCTACTGGCTTGATACCTTGGTTCTCAAAAACTGAGGGTAATACTTACTCTACTTTACTGCATCACCCTTTCCTCTTCAAGGGAAAACCAACGCAGTGCTCAAGAGGTAGTAAGAAGGATTTCTAGCGCCGTTGCCTGGGAGTCTACGCACAAGTCAAGACATACCAAGTACCCATCACAAACGCTTATCCCTCGCATTACATTATTTGCCATTTGCCTCTCGTTTTCCTCCCCCCACTTCACCCTTGTCGTTTTAGTCGCCCTCTATTCCCCTTCGCCTCTTTTTCGCTTGCTTCTTGTTTGCTCGTGTGTTGGATCGCTTGCTTGTCACGATGGCTCAAGACAATACTAAATTGTGTGACTTTACCAATACCAACAACAATGATTTTCTTAGCACTCCGATTGCTCCTCTTACCGATGCTGAATCTTGTGAAATTAATGCTGCTTTGCTGAATCTTGTCATGAAAGATCAATTCGTCGGCCTTCCTAGTGAAGGTGCTGCTACCCATGTAAATAGCTTTGTTTCACTTAGAGATCGTGCTAAAACTTGGTTTTCGTCTTTGCCTAAAAATAGTATTGATTCTTGGAATAAATGCAAATATGCATTTATCTCTAAGTATTTTCCTCCCGCCAAAATCATTTCCCTTAGAAACGATATTATGAATCTTAAGCAACTTGATCATGAACATGTTGCACAAGCTTGGGAGAGGATGAAATTAATGATACGTAATTGCCCTACTCATGGTTTGAATTTGTGGATGATTATACAAAAAGCTTATGTTGGATTGAATTTTGCTTCTAGAAATCTTTTAGATTAGGCCGCGGGAGGCACTTTTATGGAAATCACCTTAGGATAAGCTACTAAACTCCTATATAATATTATGGTTAATTATTCTCAATGGCATACCGAAAGATCTACTAGTAAAAAAGTGCATGCGATAGAAGAAATTAATGTTTTGAGTGGAAAGATGGATGAACTTATGAAATTATTTGCTAATAAGAGTGTTTCTTCCGATCCTAATGATATGCCTTTGTCTACCTTGATTTAGAATAATAATGAATCTATGGACGTGAATTTTGTTGGTAGGAATAATTTTGGTAACAACGTGTATAGAGGAAACTTTAATCATAGGCCATATCCTAGTAATTAGTCTAATAATTATGGTAATTACTACAACAACTCTTATGGAAATTTTAATAAGTTGCCCTCTGATTTTGAGACTAGTGTTAAATAGTTTATGAATTCGCAAAAGAATTTCAATACTTTGCTGGAAGAAAAATTTCTTAAAGTTGACAAATTGGCTAGGAACGTGGATAGAATTTCTCTTGATGTCGATTCTTTGAAACTTAGATCTACTCCACCTAAGCATGATATCAATGAGTCTCTCAAAGCCATGAGAATTTCCATTGATGAGTGCAAAGAAAGAACCGCTAGGATGCGTGCTAAGAAAGATTGCTTTGTGAAAGCATGTTCTTCTAGTTTTTATGAGAATAAAGATGAAGATCTAAAAGTTATTGATGTGTCTCCTATTAAATCTTTGTTTTGCAATATGAATCTTGATAATGATGGGACTGTAGATGAGTCAACTTTAGTTAAAAGGCGTCCCAATGATTCGGAGTTTTTAGATCTTGAAGCAAAATTTGGTAAAAGTGGGATTGAAGAGGTTAAAACTTTAGATAGCAATGAACCCACTATTTTGGATTTCAAGGAATTTAATTATGATAATTGCTCTTTAATAGATTGTGTTTCCTTGTTGCAATCCGGGCTAAATTCTCCTCATGCTTATAGTCAAAATAAAGCCTTTACCAAACATATCTTTGATGCTTTGATGCAATCTTATGAAGAAAAACTTGAGTTGGAAGTTTCTATCCCTAGAAAACTTTATGATGAGTGGGAACCTACTATAAAATTAAAATTAAAGATCATGAATGATATGCTTTGTGTGATTTGGGTGCTAGTGTTTCCACGATTCCAAAAACTTTGTGTGATTTGTTAGGTTTCCGCGAATTCGAATTTGATGATTGTTCTCTAAACTTGCATCTTGCGGATTCCACTATTAAGAAACCTATGAGAAGAATTAATGATGTTCTTATTGTTGCAAATAGGAACTATGTGCCCGTAGATTTAATTGTTCTTGACATATATTGCAATCCTTCATGTCCTATTATTCTTGGTAGACCTTTCCTTAGAACGATTGGTGCAATTATTGATATGAAGGAAGGAAATATTAGATTCTAATTTCCGTTAAGGAAAGGTATGGAACACTTTCCTAGAAATAAAATAAAATTACCTTATGAATCTTTTATGAGAGCCACTTATGGATTGCCTACCAAAGATGGCAATACCTAGATCTATCCTTGTTTTTATGCCTAGCTAAGGGCGTTAAACGATAGCGCTTGTTGGGAGGCAACCCAGTTTTATTTTAGTTTTTTGCTTTTTGCTCCTGTTTAGGAATAAATCTTTGATCTAGCCTCTGGTTATATTTGTTTTTGTGTTTTAATTAGTGTTTGTGCCAAGTGAAACCTATAGGATCTTCTTGGATGATAGTTATTTGATCTTGCTGAAAATTCCAGAATTTCTATTCACAAAAACAATTGTTAAAAATCACCAGAACGTGATAAAATACTGATTCCAATTGCATCAGATCAATAAACAAATTATCTAGGTCGTCCTATTTTGGTAGATTTTTCTGAGGTCCAGAATTTTGCGTTAGATACAGATTACTACAGACTGTTCTGTTTTTGACAGATTCTGTTTTTCGTGTGTTGTTTGCTTATTTTTATGAATCTATGGCTAGTAAAAGAGTTTATAAACCACAGAGAAGTTGGAATACATTAGGTTTAACACCAATATAAATAAAGAATGAGTTCAATACAGTACCTTGAAGTGGTGTTTTGTTTTCTTTCGCTAACGGAGCTCATGAGATTTTCTGTTAAGTTTTGTGTTGTGAACTTTTCAAGTTTTGGGTAAGGATTTGATGGATTATGGAACAAGGAGTGGCAAGAGCCTAAGCTTGGGGATGCCTCGGAAGGAATCCCCTCTTTCGTCTTCGTCCATCGGTAACTTTACTTGGAGCTATATTTTTATTCACCACATGATAAGTGTTTTGCTTGGAGCGTCTTGTATAATTTGAGTCTTTGCTTTTAGTTTACCACAATCATCCTCGCTGTACACACCTTTTGAGAGAGACACACATGATTCGGAATTTATTAGAATATTCTATGTGCTTCACTTATATCTTTTGAGCTATATAGTTTTTGCTCTAGTGCTTCACTTATATCTTTTAGAGCACGGCGGTGGTTTGTTTTATAGAAACTATTGTTCTCTCATGCTTCACTTATATTATTTTTAGAGTCCTACAAAACATCATGGTAATTTGCTTTAAATGTGAAGTTAGTCCTAATATGATAGGCATCCAAGACTAGTAAAAACTTTCTTATAAGTGCGTTGAATACCAAGAGAAGTTTGATACTTGATAATTGTTTTGAGATGTGAAGGTGGTGATATTAGAGTCTTGCTAGTTGAGTGGTCATGAATTTGAGAAATATTTGTGTTAAAGTTTGTGATTCCCGTAGCATGCACGTATGGTGAACCGTTATGTGATGAAGTCGGAGCATGATTTATTTATTGATGGTCTTCCTTATGAGTGGCGGTCGGGGACGAGCGATGGTCTTTTCCTACCAATCTATCCCCCTAGGAGCATGCACATAATACTTTGTTTTGATAACTAATAGATTTTTGCAACAAGTATATGAGTTATTTATGACTAATGTTGAGTCCATGGATTATATGCACTCTTATCCTTCCACCATTGCTAGCCTCTCTAATACCGCGCACTTTTCGCCGGTACCATACACCCACCATATACCTTCCTCAAAACAGCCACCATACCTACCTATCATGGTATTTCCATAGCCATTCCGAGATATATTGCCATGCAACTTACCACCGTTCCATTTACTATGACGCGCTCCATCATTGTCATATTTGTTTGCATGATCATGTAGTTGACATCGTATTTGTGGCAAAGCCACCGTTTATTATCTTCATACATGTCACTCTTGATTCATTGCATATCCCGGTACACCGCCGGAGGCATTCATATAGAGTCATATTTTGTTCTAAGTATTGAGTTGTAATACTTGAGTTGTAACTAAATAAAAGTGTGATGATCATCATTATTAGAGCATTGTCCCAAGTGAGGAAAGGATGATGGAGACTATGATTCCCCCACAAGTCGGGACGAGACTCCGGACTAAAAAAAAGAGGCCATGAAAAAAGAGAAAAGGCCCAACAAAAAAATGATGAGAGAAAATAGAGAAGGGACAATGCTACTATCCTTTTTCCACACTTGTGCTTCAAAGTAGCACCATGATCTTTATGATAGAGAGTCTCTTGTTTTGTCACTTTCATATACTAGTGGTAATTTTACAATATAGAACTTGGCTTGTATATTCCAATGATGGGCTTCCTCAAAATGCCCTAGGTCTTCATGAGCAAGCGAGTAGGATGCACACCCACTTAGTTTCTTTTGTTGAGCTTTCATACACTTATAGCTCTAGTGCATCCGTTGCATGGCAATCCCTACTCACTCACATTGATATCTATTAATGGGCATCTCCATAGCCCGTTGATACGCCTAGTTGATGTGAGACTATCTTCCCCTTTTTTGTCTTCTCCGCAACCACCATTCTATTCCACCTATAGTGCTATATCCATGGCTCACGCTCATGTATTGCGTGAAGATTGAAAAAGTTTGAGAACATCAAAAGTATGAAACAATTGCTTGGCTTGTCATCGGGGTTGTGCATGATTTAAATACTTTGTGTGGTGAAGATAGAGCATAGCCAGACTATATGATTTTGTAGTGATAACTTTCTTTGGCCATGTTATTTTGAGAAGACATGATTGCTTTATTAGTATGCTTGAAGTATTATTACTTTTATGTCAATACTAAACTTTTATCTTGAATCTTTTGGATCTGAATATTCATACCACAAATAAGAGAATTACATTGAAAATTATGCTAAGTAGCATTCCGCATCAAAAATTCAGTTTTTATCATTTACCTACTCGAGGACGAGCAGGAATTAAGCTTGGGGATGCTTGATACGTCTCCAACGTATCTATAATTTTTGATTGCTCCATGCTATTATATATTTTGTTTTGGATGTTTAATGGGCTTTATTATACACTTTTATATTATTTTTGTGACTAACCTATTAACCGGAGGCCCAGCCCAAATTGTCGTTTTTTGCCTATTTCAGTGTTTCGCAGAAAAGGAATATCAAACGGAGTCCAAACGGAATGAAATCTTCAGGAGAGTTATTTTTGGAACAAACATGATCCAGAGGACTTGGAGTGGACGTCAAGAAATCACCGAGGAGGCCACGAGGCAGGGGGGCGCGCCCTCCACCCTCGTGGGCCCCTCGTAGCTCCACCAACCTACTTCTTCCTCCTATATATACCTACGTACCCCCAAACCATTGGCAGAGGAGCCAAAACCCTATTTCCACCGCTGCAACCTTCTGTACCCGTGAGATCCCATCTTGGGGCCTTTTTCGGCGCTCCGTCGGAGGGGGCATTGATCACGGAGGGCTTCTACATCAACACCATAGCCTCTCCGATGATGTGTGAGTAGTTTACCTCAGACCTTCGGGTCCATAGTTATTAGCTAGATGGCTTCTTCTCTCTCTTTGGATCTCAATACAAAGTTCTCCTCGATTCTCTTGGAGATCTATTTGATGTAACTCTTCTTTTGCGGTGTGTTTGTTGAGATCCGATGAATTGTGGGTTTATGATCAAGATTATCTATGAACAATATTTGAATCTCCTCTGAATTCTTTTATGTATAATTGGTTATCTTTGCAAGTCTCTTCGAATTATCAGTTTGGTTTGGCCTACTAGATTGATCTTTCTTGCAATGGGCGAAGTGCTTAGCTTTGGGTTCAATCTTGTGGTGTCCTTTCCCAGTGACAGTAGGGGCAGCAAGGCACATATTGTATTGTTTCCATCGAGGATAACAAGATGGGGTTTATATCATATTGCATGAGTTTATCCCTCTACACAATGTCATCTTGCTTAAAGCGTTACTCTGTTCTTATGAACTTAATACTTTAGTTGCATGCTGGATAGCGGTCAATGTGTGGAGTAATAGTAGTAGATGCAGGCAGGAGTCGGTCTACTTGTCTCGGACGTGATGCCTATATACATGATCATACCTAGATATTCTCATAACTATGCTCAATTCTATCAATTGCTCGATAGTAATCCGTTTACCCACCGTAATACTTATGCTATCTTGAGAGAAGCCACTAGTGAAATCTATGGCCCCCGGGTCTACTCTCCATCATATTAATCTCCCGTCAACAAGCTATTTCTATCTTTGTTTACTTTGCAATCTTTACTTTTTATCATAAAAATACCAAAAATATTATCTTATCATCTCTATCAGATCTCACTCTCGTAAGTGACCGTGAAGGGATTGACAACCCCTTTATCGCGTTGGTTGCGAGGTTCTTATTTGTTTGTGTAGGTGCGTGGGACTTGAGCGTGGTCTCCTAGTGGATTGATACCTTGGTTCTCAAAAACTGAGGGAAATACTTATGCTACTTTACTGCATCACCCTTTCCTCTTCAAGTGAAAACCAACTCAGTGCTCAAGAGGTAGCAATTTTTTATCTTGGAGGACAAGCATACGGGAGAAAAAACGGAGTCCGAAAGGTGTCCCAGGTGGGCACAACCCACCTGGGCGCGCCAGGCAAGCCTGGCGCGCCCTGGTGTCTCACTACAAAAAAACACACTTCCGTGATGATACGTGTTTGTCATAGTAGGTCACATTTTTTGTCATGCATGTACATCCATGACGATTTTATGACAGAATCAAGATAGTCATACATGTCTTTGTCGAGAAGTGTTACATGACATTACCAAAATTTTCATCACGGAAGTGTCCACTTCCATGACGATAAATCACGCGTCATAGAAGTGCTTTCGTCAAGGGTGACCGACACGTGGCATCCACCGTAACGGGTCGCCGTTAAGCTATCGGGTTTCGGTTTGGATCCGATAACCCGTTAACAGCGTGGACCAATGGGGATTTACCACGTGTAAAATTCTCATTGGCCGGCGGAACCACGTGTCGGCCCGGCGTTCGGACAGTTGTCATCCAGCGAATGGACGGAACGCGCCTATGATACGTCGACACGTGTCTCAGCCCAACAGTGGCCCATTCAGGTTAAAAGGCCGGGCCTGTCAAAATAAGCGGGCCGACCCATTAGCGGCCTACTTGAGTCAGGCCCATTTACAAGCACGCCCCATACAAGTTACATAGAATCAGCCCATCAAAGGCCCATTCTATATTTGACAATTTCCATCCCATCGCCAGTTTTAGCCCATTAACGGCCCGCTATGTCTTTGGGCCCAATTGCGGCTCGAGCTTCTTTCGACCTGTTAGTAGCCCATCATCAGTTCCAGCCCGTTAATGGCCCGGAACATCTTTCGGCCTTTTCTCAGCCCATTCCGCAGTTGGGCCAATTCTAGCCAGCTGTGACTTTAGGCCTGTCCTCAGCCCATTCGGTAAATGGGCCAACTCCTTGCCCATTTTGTCTCTCGGCCTGTTAACGGCCGGCACAATAGTTGGGCCTTTGACTTTAGGTCCATTAGGGGCCCACGTTCCGCAGGGCATCATTTCAGCCCAATGCGACTTTCGGCATGTTAAAAGCCTAGTTTGCAAATTGGGCCTCCTCTGGCCCATAACACTTTCGGCCTCTTACTGGCCTGTAAAGTAAAAGGACCGTGACAAAATTGACATGAATTTCGGCCTGCTAGAGGCCCGCAGGCCATTTCCATTTATACGGCCCTATAGAGCTTTTGGCCTGTTAACGGCCTTCTAAGATCCGTTTTTACGGTGGGCCACATCATTTGGGATCCACTTAATATTATTTTGACCAGCCCAATTAAGGCCCGCTTTGACTACACATGTTTGTTCATTTGTATGCGTCCAGGAAATGTTTGGGCGTGTTGGCCCCCGTTTCAACGATATATCATATTCAAGAATTTTCCTACTCTATACTATCGCCTCTAAAAAACATACATTATACAATAAAAATACTAAGGCATAGAAACACAGAATAATCCTACACTATACAATAAAGAAATTACAGCCGAATATACCTACTGGGCATTATAGTTCAGCACTAGTGATAATAAAGCGTACATAAACAGCAAATTACATACACTGGACAAATAAAGCTCATACATCATGGACACTCATCAACAGAACTTACCATTTGAACTATAATCTCTTCAGAAAATAGGATTGGCCGTATTCAGATACCACAAATTTCAGTCTGCAAAAACTCCAATTCCTTCGTGGTTACCTCAGTTACTTGTTTCATTTTTTTGACTCCTGCATCTAATACCTGCATGTCCAGTCTCAACTTGTTGATTGTACGTTGAGAATCATGTACACGTTGTCTTGCCACCTCTAGTTGATGCTCGAGAACATCAACACGTTCCAATTCCAATCCATAAACTTTTGGTAATGGCCATGCCGCACTGCTCGCAGATCTTTGTGTTGATGTCACTTCATCCTGAAATGTTTCTGTAAGTACACATGACTAGGGCAAAAATATAGTTACAACAGTGAAGCGAGCAAGACATACTATTTTGTACATGGCAAAACAGGACTAACAATAATGTTACACGTCATGAAGCATAAGCAGGTGATATTTTAAAAATTATAAAAATGGTAGTCTATGCAGCCTGCATACAGAAATCTCTCTTAGCTGACTAAAGGAGCATGATGTTGGGGCCAAATCCAAAACACAGACAAGTTACAAATTTAGACAGCACATTGCGTATAAGTAAGAAAACATTTGGCCATTCTGTAGCTCAATTAAAGTCTTAGAGAGCATAATGAATAGCAGAGGGATTCATACAAACCTACTACAGCAAGCAAAACTATGCAATCATTAGCCTAGTATAAACTAGATTGTGAGCCTGATGCAGTAATAGTTGGTTAATAGACTTCAAAGCTTCAGGCACACTTCGCCATAGTTGTCGGCGTTCTAGGATCGGGGGTCCCCAGACTTGCCTGCCTGCGGCCTGCGGCGTGGCTCTAGTGGGGGCCCAGCGCGGCCCAGCTTCATCAGCTCAAGCTCAAGACCCTCGCGAGGGGCCAAGCCTCGCGGGGCGGACGACAGGAACCTTCCTCAGGAGCAGCCTCGTCAGGCAGGCTCACGAGGAGGCGGAGAGGTCAAGGCAGGGTACCCCACGAGGGTGCCCCGTGACGCAAGCCATGACGATCAAGACCAGGCGGGCGCCAGCCTGCGCAGTGTCCTCCTTTCCCCTTTGGTGCAAAGGAGGCAAGCACAGGCCAAGGCATCAGGCAAAGGTTACCACTTTGGTGCAACAAGACCAAGACCAGTAGAGCGGCAGGAAGGAGGTCATCGTGGAGCCCAAGGCGGCGTCACCGTCAGAGCCTTTGGCAGCCGAAGACCAAGTTTAGCCAGGATAAGTGTACTAGATGTTCCCCTTCAAAATGGCCAATTGTTGGCACCCTTCCCGCTCATTTTTTGGGAAGAGGTCCATGGCCTCCCTCTATAAATAGAGCTAGCCACCACAGAGTAGAGGCATGATATAAAACCCTAGCAGAGAGAGAGAGGCGACTGGACTCACCCAAGCAGTTCATCGCACCAGCTCAAGAACATCCCCTCGCGAGGTTGTTCTTCCTTTGTACTATTCATCATCAGCCCCTGAGGCAATCCACATACACCACACACTGGAGTAGGGTATTACACCACAACGGTGGCCCGAACCAGTATAAACCTCGTGTCCCTTGTGTTGTTCATCGTTCATAGTTTAGATCCCTCGCAACCATTAACGCGTGAGCCGGTAGGGGAAAGATCTCCGCGTGCACCCCAGTGTTCGAACCTCAAGGGTCTGCCGGAACCCGAAATCCGACATTTGGCGCGCCAGGTAGGGGTGCGCCGGAATCTTTCCTCCGCTGGTGGCTTGTGATCTTCCGTCGTGTCCATGGCTGACGCTCGCCGAGCCCGCATCGAGCGTCGGGCTGATCGCGCCGCTCGAGTCGCCCGGACGGCTCCCGTCAGCAGATGCCCTCGTCGTTCCCCGTCGCCTACCGCCAACACCATCACCGGCCCGGCGGGGACGAGCAGAAGGTCTGCTGGGAAGAGCTGCGCGACCTCTACCTCGCCCATCGCGCCGGGCCGGCGCCCCCGGTCATCGCAGCCCTCCTGGGCGGCTCACTGGTGCCACCTTCGAGCCGCCACGTCAAGCCGTTCACCTGCCAGATCGCCACCGCCTCCAAGCATCAGGGAGCCCCGCCGGGCTGGGTGGCGCCCGAGGCCGACCTGCTCTTCAACTCGGACGATCACCCCTCCAACCCCGCCGGTTTGGGGGCACTCCCGATGCTGTGCACCCCCACCATCTGCGAAGTGGCAGTCACCAGGACCCTCATCGATGCCGGAGCCGGCCTCAACGTGCTCTCTGTGGAGGCCTTCAGCCTCCTCCATGTGCCACCAGAGTGGCTCCAGCCCAGCAGGCCTTTTTCGGGAGTCGGAGCCGGTTCCACCGCCTCCCTGGGGCAAATTCGCCTCCCGGTGACCTTCGGCACCCGCGACAACTTCCACACGGAGCTGATCGACTTCAACATCGCCCCCATCGGCCTCCCCTACAACGCCATCCTCGGCTACCCGGCCTTGGCCCGGTTCATGTCAGCAACTCACCCGGCGTACAACCTCATGAAGATGCCCGGGAGCAGCGGCGTTCTTACCGTGTCAGGAAACACCGGAGATGCACTGCAAGCGCTCAAGCTTGTTTTCAAGGCGACAGTGGCGGCGCGGCCCGCCAGCGCTGACGCCCCAGAGCCCAAGGGGGCTGCGCCATCCAAGAAGAAGCAGCTATTCACTCAAAACAAGGCGGAAACCAAGCAAGTACCAGTCGACGAGGACGGGTCCACTGATGCCACCTTCACCATAGGTGCGAACCTCGAACCCAAGCAGGAGGAGGCCTTGGTGAAGTTCCTGTGCGCAAACAAGAAGGTGTCCGCGTGGGGACCCGATCAGTTGGCGGGGGTCCCGAGGGGCGTGATTGAGCATCACCTCAACGTGTGCCCCAACGTGCGCCCCGTGAAGCAGAAGGCGAGGAGACAGTCCACCAAGAAACAAGCTTTTATCGTCCAAGAGACCCGCAAGCTAGAGGCAGCAGGGGTTATTCGCGAGGTCCGCTACCCGGATTGGCTGGCCAATCCAGTTGTCGTGCCAAAAAGGGGGGAAAGGAACGTATGTGTGTTGACTTCACCAACCTCAACAAGGCCTGCCCGCAAGATCCATTTCCGCTTCCTCGCATTGACCAGATCGTCGACTCCACCGCTGAGTGTGACCTGTTGTGCTTCCTGGACGCCTTCTCAGGCTATCACCAGATCAAGATGGCGGTAGAAGACGTGGAAAAACGACTTTCCGACCTCGTATGGAGTGTACCGCTATACCTGCATGCCGTTTGGGTTGCGAACGCAGCGTGACCTTTCGTGGCCGATGCACATCCATACAGGCCGACAGCTCGGGAGGAATGCTGAGGCGTACGTCGATGACATCGTAGTGAAGTCTCGGGAGGCAAAAACCCTGATACAGGACTTGGAAGAAACCTTCGCGGGCCTTGATAAAGTGGATATGCAGCTCAACCCGGAGAAGTGCTTATTTGGAGTCCCCTCGGGCAAGCTCCTGGGTTTCCTCGTGTCCCATAGGGGCATAGAGGCCAACCCGGAAAAGGTCAAAGCAGTCGAAGACATGAGCCCGCCGAAGACCCTCAGAGAAATGCAGAAGCTCACCGGGCGCGTGACCGCGCTAGGACGTTTCATCTCAAAGCTGGGGGAACGAGCACTGCCATTCTTCAAGCTGATGAAGAAGAAGGGCCCCTTCAAATGGACTGAAGAGGCCGACAAGGCATTCCAAGAGCTCAAGAGGTACCTTACCAGCCCTCCGGTGATGGTAGCTCCGCGCCCTCGGGAGCCTCTGGTACTCTACCTCGCGGCCACTCCCTACTCCGCCAGCGCAGCCCTGGTGGCGGTCAGGGAAGAGCATTAGGCCAAGGCCGCAACTTCCCTCCGGGCAGAAGCGAAGCAAAGCCAAGAGAGCCTCACAGAGACCGCGGCCAAGGAGGATCACCCGCATCAGGAAAGCGCACCCGGAGCAGGAGAGGCCTCACCGAGCGACCAAGCGTCGGGGGCTCCGTCGTCTCGAGAGGCGCCTAACCCACGGAGGACGCTTGCAAAGGCACACACATTGCCGAAAGTGATACGCCTCCGTCAGATCTACTTTTCCAAACACTTTTGCCCTTGTTTTGGACTCTAACTTGTATGATTTGAATGGAACTAACCCGGACCGACACTGCTTCCAAAGAGAATTGCCATGATGTTGTTTTATGTGCGTAAAACAAAAGTTCTCGGAATGACCTGAAACTCCACGGAATATCTTAGAATAAATAATAAAAAATCCTCACCAAAGATGAAGACCAGGGGGCCCACACCCTGTCCACGAGGGTGGCCCCCCCCCCTCCTGGGCGCGCCCCCCTACCTCGTGGGCCCCCTGGAGACCTTCCGATGCCAACTCCAACTCTATTTATTGGCTTTCGGGGAGAAAAAAATCAGAGAGTTTAAATCGCGTTTTACGATACGGAGCCGCCGTATGACCCCAGCTACACCTACGGGTATCCGCCAGGCTATCCCTGGCAATGAACCAACTTAGGCCAAAAGCCTAAGCTTGGGGGAGTACGTATTTCCCACCGACATTACATTTATGTTCACACACGCTCATTGCTAGATGTCGGTGCTCATACTCTTTCACTGTAATATCCATGCTAGTTTATTTTCTTTTTCCTGCTTTCTTCTTGTGTGTTTAATAAACCTTAAGAAAACCCAAAAAAAAATTTAGTAGTAGTTTATTTTTCCTGCTGTAGTAGTAATAATTAAAAAGAAAATCAAAAATATTTCCCGTTCTTCTTTTGCTTGTTGGGAGCTTTCCCGTGTAAATAGTTTTTCATTTCTTTTCTTTGGGGTCAGTAGGAGAAGACCATGATTAAATTGTTGAAGTGGCTCTTACATGCATCATTGTTGATTTAACCAAGAGCCCATATTGCCTTGTCTTCTCCTGTTTATTGAATGCTTGCAGATTCCAGCTTATTCCAATGCACGTGCACTCTTATTATTATTCACATCGTTCGGTCGTGCAAGTGAAAGGCAATTATGATGATATATGATGGACTGACTGAGATGAGAAAAGCTGGTATGAACTCCACCTCTTTTGTTTTTGTAAATATGATGAGTCCATCTTTCCTGATTCAGCTTATTATGAATAAACATGTTTGCAATGACAATTAGAGATCATAGTTGCTCGTGCCATGCTTGATTAGCTATGAGTTATAATGGTTTACCTTGTGTGCCAACATGCTATTAAAATGATTGTGATGTGGTATGATGGGTTGGTATCCTCCTTTGAATGATTTAAGTGACTTGACTTGGCACATGTTCACGCATGTAGTTGAAACAAATCAACATAGCCTTCACGATATTTATGTTCATGGTGGATTATATCCTACTCATGCTTGTATTCAATGTTTATTAATTTTAATGCATGTTCATGACTGTTGTCGCCTCAAGTTGGTCGCTTCAGTCTTTTGCTAGCCTTCACTTGTACTAAGCGGAATACTGCTTGTGCATCCAATCCCTTAAACCCCAAAGTTATTCCATATGAGTCCACCATACCTTCCTATATGCGGTATCTACCTGCCGTTCCAAGTAAATTTGTATGTGCCAAACTCTAAACCTTCAAATAAACATTCTGTTTTGCATGCTCGAATAGCTCATATATCAACTAGGGCTGCCCTTATCGTCCGCCTTAGGCGGGTTATTCTCAAGAGGAGTGGACTCCGCCTCACTCACGAGAAAATGGCTGGTCACCGGGATGCCCAGTCCCATGCTTTATGCAAACTAAATCAAAATAATTGCAAACAAAACTCCCCCTGGGACCCGTTGAATGTTGGAGGCACTCGTTGTTTCGAGCAAGCCATGGATTGATGCTTGTGGACGAGGGGGAGTATAAACTTTACCATTCTGTTTGGGAACCGCCTATAATTTGTTTAGCATGGAAGATATCGTCATCTCTTAGTTGTTATGTTGACAATGAAAGTATGCCGCTCAAAATATAATTTATCTCTATTTCAAAACCGAGCTCTAGCACCTCTACAAATCCTGCTTCCCTCTCGCGAAGGGCTTATCTATTTACTTTTATGTTGAGTCATCACCTCTTATTAAAAAGCACTAGCTGGAGAGCACAACTGTCATTTGCATTCATTATCGTTAATTTATATCGGGTATGACTATGAATGGATCTCTTTACCATGAATTACAATGTCTAGTCAGTCCTTGATCTTTGAAGGTGCTTTGCATTTATGTTTTATGGTCTCGTAAAGGGCTAGCGAGATACCATCTTGTTATATCATATTATGATTATTTTGAGAAAGTGTTGTCATCCGAGATTTATTATTATGGCTTGCTAGCTGATTATGTTATTGATATGAGTAAACATGAGACCTAAGAATTATTGCAAATGTGGTTAGTTATAATCTTTGCTGAAAACTTGAATGCTGGCTTGACATAGGTACAACAACAAGAGCAAACAGAGTTTGTAAAAGATTTTCTTTTTTCTCTTTCAGTTTGTCAACTGAATTGCTTGAGGACCAGCAAGGGTTTAAGCTTGGGGGAGTTGATAGGTGTCGGTGTCAAAACCGGCGGATCTCGGGTAGGGGGTCCCGAACTGTGCGTCTAGGCGGATGGTAACAGGAGACAAGGGACACGATGTTTTACCCAGGTTTGGGCCCTCTTGATGGAGGTAAAACCCTACGTCCTGCTCGATTGATATTGATATTTGTGGATGTTTACAAGAGTGGATCTACCACGAGATCAAGGAGGCTAAACCCTAGAAGCTAGCCTATGGTATGATTGTAAGGGTTGTTGTGATGATAGTCCTACGGACTAGAGCCATCCGGTTTATATAGACACCGGGAAGGCTAGGGTTACATAGAGTCGGTTACAATGGTAGGAGATCTACATATCCGCATCGCCAAGCTTGCCTTCCACGCCAAGGAAAGTCCCCTCCGGACACGGGGCGAAGTCTTCAATCTTGTATCTTCATAGTCTTGGAGTCCGTCGATGATGATAGTCCGCCAATGATAGCTCGGCCGATGATGGTAGTCCGCCATCCGGACACCCCTAATCCGGACTCCTCAAGAGCCCCGAACCAGGCTTCAATGACGATAAGTCCAGCATGTGTAGTCTTGGCGTTGCAAGGCGGGTTCTCCTTCAAGTCCTACGTACTCGCCGAGCAGTGTCCAGCTTCCTCATCAATGTTGCGCTGTCTTGGCTTCCACGCCTAATAATGGCCTTCTTCCACGCGTCAGCGCGAATGTGAAAAGCCGTGGTGTCTTTTGTGTTTTACCCCTAGTTGTGCGAACAATCTGCCTATAAGGGAGGCAAGAATCCAGATCCAAATCACCATCTTCCTCTCGCAAATACTCATCGGAGCGCTTTCGACCAAGAATCCATTCCATCATGGACCGTCAACGGCTCCTCTTCTCGCGCTCGGCCCTTTGCAGGAGATTGGAGGAGATGCTCTGTTCCGCACAACGAGATGGTGAAGCTCCAAATGGGGGATATCTCCTCCGCCTTCATGGTTCCGGTTCGAGCTGGCTGGCCACCTACAAAGGTGGGAAGCAAGCGGAGGTTACCCCAAATCCCAACAAAGGGGAGCGGATATGCTTCGTCCCCTATCCGATAAGGGGCTCGGATTTCCTGTACATCCATTCCTCCTGGGCTCCGGAGTTCTACGGACTCCAGCTTCATCACCTCACGCCGCCTCAATCCCGCATATTGCGGGTTATGTAGCTCTTTGCGAGCTTTTCTGGCGCCGAGCCCCACTTCGCGCTGTGGAAGAGGTTGTTCGCCTTGTACCCGCTCTCACGAGGGGTCCATATATCAAGTGGGCGGCGCCAAATATGGCGATTGCGGGACCGGATATCCATCCGAACCCCTAAGAAGCGCTCAAGATTGGCCTTCGAATGGTTTTATATAGAAGACGCCCGCTGCCGGACCTGTTCGGATCGGCCTCCGGAGTTCAGCAATGCTCCTCTGAAGAAACGCCTTAGTTGGCGCCCCATGAGCCCCCATCCGGAGGAAGACAAGAGCGCCCATTATTTGATGGGCGAATAAGGTTACTGGCCCATGCCGGGTTGACCATGATTGGAATCATGGCAACATGCATTACGCGGGGGGTGCAGCCACTACAATACAGGGGCCACCCCATGTGGTATTTCAACAGGGAGGACGATGCCACCCGTCATGGCCGCAAAGGGCCGGATTCGGCCGAAGATCTGGTGACGATCTTGTCCGTCCTGTATAAGGGGGAGAAGGAGGATTTCCTTCGGACGAACCCGTTAAATGGGTTTTCCATGAATAATCCCTGGCCTTGGGTAAGCGAACACTCAGCGTGTCCGACCCGTGCCTTTTGAAACTTAAGTTTCTTATATTGTGTTCTTCTTTCGACTCAGGAACTGCGTCGAACCGTGGAGGGAATGCTAAGTCCAGCTCCGCAGCCCGAGGATCCAGAGAGATCCCGGGATCTGGCCTCCGAAGAGGATCCGGACATAAAGGTGGAGCTAATCGACGGGGTGTTCCACCAGCTCAGCATGGACAATGCTTTAGTCGCCATCACGGCCGACTATCCCGGACTATATCCGCTTCCTGTGTGATTGCGGCCAAGCCTCGACACCGCTATTCCTTCCTTGCTTATTTTCGACCACCGTATATGATGGCATCAGGTGAGGCGCCTTAGGGCGAGAAGCCGAGCCGGCGGTGGCTGACCAACAAGGGCCAGTTCGGACCAATAGGCGGAAGAGGAGCAATGTTCCTAGGAAGCGTTTGAGTGCTCATGACTTTTATAGGGAAAAAAGCGTCCGCCGGACTGCGAGCGTGGAAGTTGTCAATCCAACCTCTACCAGCCGGGCTCCCGCACTTGGTCAGGAGGTGGAGGCGAGCGCAAGGCGCGAGCCGGACGTTCCTCCGACGGAGGATGCCGACAGATCGTCCGCCACCAAGTGCGAGGTGGAGAGTGCCCTCAATCACAGCGCCACGGACAAGATTTCGTGACACGTGCTTCTCCCCGAGGCGTTGAATGCCTTTAACACGGGGACGCAGACCTTCGTGCTGCTCAAGATGGTTTTATCGAGCTACAGAGCAGTATGTAAAAGACATACGGGTAAGAGAATTTAATAGTTATATATGCCAAGAGTCCCCGAGACTTAAAGTAGTTATATTAACTGATTTAAGGATCATATGAAACGTAGGATCTTACCGAGAAGAATACCCAACTGTCTCAGGAGCTGCAAAAGTGCAAGGCCCAACTTGAGGCCGCACTCGCTGGCACAGGAGGAAACGCAAGGACCTCTCCTGGTAACGCATTATTTTAGAAAGATAAGTAGCGTTTCGCCTTTGCGCAAGCCTGAAAGAAAAAACGGTGTTGCAGGTGCTGCCGGACAAAATCCGGACAGGCAAGAACTTCTGCGCCAACTAAAGGCCGGCGAGAGGGTGCTGCATAAGGTGCAGCATGAAAGGAACAAGCTCCAGGATGCCCATGCCCAGCTTGGAGAAGAGCTGAAAGGCGTTCGGGCCGAGCTGTCGGCCTCCGTTAAGGAGAATCAGCGGCTTCGTCGCGGCATATATAGTAAGTGCTTGAGTGAACTCCTTTGAAAAGAAGAGTTCGGCGAGGAAGTTAATTTGACAGAATATGTCTGCAGGTATGCTCACAGGTCGTCCTGCGGAGGAGATGCCCATATCAACGGGTGATCAACTTCCCGAATTGTTGCAACCGATCGAACGAGTTCGGCAGCAATGAGCGGCGTCATCCAGCGTTAGGCCAGCCTTCTCCTTACCCGAGGGTCTTGGGAGCTTGCGGAGAAGCTGCAGGAGGCGGCAGCGCTTCCATTTATGGAAGATTTCGCCTGCCGCCAAGGTGCTGTGGAGGCCTGGGCCATGGTAAAGACGCTGTACAAGAAGGCGGATCCCAACCACATGGTCAAGTCGACCTGAGGGCCCGATGGGAAGGAGATCCTGTGAGTTTAGTATACAGCCAAGTGGAGTTGGCGCTAAATTTTCCCCAGCAGGATCAGAATTAGACACCCCGTTAGACGGGATTGAGGAAGAATACAACCAATCGATTTGACAATGTATTGTAAAATGACATAGAAAATGCCTTCTAGCCGGATTGTAGATCGTTTGTCTTTGCCGACCTTTTCGCTTCGACCTCGGGACCCTAGAGTCCGGTGTGTCCGAATACCGCCTCGGTTATGAAACAACCGGGTATGCATGGAGACCAAAGCGAGGGTCATCGGTGCTTTATCGGACAAGTGCCCAACTAGTTATGTTATATTACATGGGTAGTAAGAAACATCTTCCAGGAGAATAGTTCCGTTAAGGGTTCCTTTCCTCTAGGGGTGGCATGCCCTAAAGTGCATGTCCGTCTCATGTAAAAAGCGTAAAAACATCCGGGGCAGATAAATAAGTGGATAAAAATCATCTTTTTAGTCACCGATCGAATATTCCCTTAAGAACGCTTAGCTTTGGCTTCACCGGTCTCGAGGTACACATCCGCTGACCGGCAAGAATAATCGCAGAGGTGCTCCTTTACCTCCTAGCCGAACAATCGGGAACGTGGGGGTAAGCACAGAGCCGTGCAACCCAGCTTGGCCAAAACTTAAGTCATATCGATGCATATAATGGTGAATAAAAGGTACATGTGGAGGCTTGACACATGTGCCGGGCATGAAGCCCGCATAATTAAGCTTCCGTAAAGAAGCCCCTGTATAATGAGTGCGGATAGCACATCAATTGCGCTGAACGTTGCACAAGTAGGCCCTTTGAGGCTTGGATGAATAGGGTTGAGAAGAAAAGATAAATGTAAGGCAGCTGAAGTAAAAAATTTGGACGGGGAAGGGGACGAACTCTTAGTCCGCGCTAGGCATAGAATCGTCGGAGGCGGGTTATGTTCCATGGGTTCGGCTCGAGTCGGTTATCCGATGCATTTTCAGACGGTACGCTCCGCCGTCAGGACTTGATCGATGATGAAGGGGCCTTCCCATTTGGGCTTGAGCTTGTCCTTTTTCTTGTCCGCAAAGCGAGAACCAGTTCGCCAACGTTGTAAGTCTTGGCCCGCACTTCTCGCTTTGATATCTTCGAGCTTGCTGCTGATAAAATGTGGAACGAGCCTTGGCGACGCCACACTCTTCCTCCAATGCGTCCAAGCTGTCCCGCCGATCCAACTCGCTTTCTTTCTTCGCACATGCGCTTTTCGAGGTGAGTCATGAATGATGTCGCAGGGCAAAACTGCTTCGCGCCAGATACCATAAAGAATGGTGTGAATCCGGTAGTACGGTTAGGCGTTGTCCACAGCCCACAGAGTACGGAGTCGAGCTCCTCTACCCAGTCCGTGTCAGATTTCGTAAGGGACCGCACTAGTCTGGGTTTGATGCCTCTCATTATTAGACCATTTGCTCGTTCCACTTGACCGTTGGTTTGAGGATGATAGACTGAAGCGTAATCGAGCTTGATGCCCATATTTTTGCACCATGATTTAACCTCATCGGCGGTGAAGTTCGTGCCATTATCGGTGATGATGCTGTTGGGGACACCATAACGGTGTACTACCCGGATATAAAGTCTATCACTGGTCCGGACTCGCCGCTTTAACGGCTTGGCCTCTATCCATTTGGTGAATTTATCCACCATGACCAATAGGTACCTTTGCTTGTGGGTTCCCCTTTAAGTGGTCCAACCATGTCAAGCCCCTGCACCGCGACGGCCAGGTAATGGGTATAGTTTTGAGGGCGGTGGGTGGCATATGGCTCTGATTAGCAAAGAGCTGACAACCGACGCATCGTTGGACTAAGTCCCGAGCATCTGCTCGGGCCGTCGGCCAGTAAAATCCTATACGGAATGCCTTTCCTACAAGGGCCCGAGCTGCGGCGTGGTGTCCGCCTAGTCCGGCATGAATTTCAGCCAGGAGGTTTCGCCCTTCCTCTTCGGAGATACACCTTTGAAGGACTCCGGTTGTGCTTTTCTTATAAAGTTCTCCCTCATAGACCTTGTAGGCTTTAGATCGCCGGACAATGCAGCGGGCCTCATTTTGGTCTTCGGGAAGCTCCTGCCTAAGCAAGTAGGCGAGGAATGGTTCTGTCCACGGGGCAATTACTGCCATTATGTCGTGGGCGGAAGGTGTTATATCATCGGCTGAATCGCCGGTTGGTGCGGCTTGTTCCGGTTTGTTAGTTTCGGACTCCTCTTCCCATAGTACGGATGGCTTGAAGAGCCGTTCCAGGAAGATGTTAGGAGGGACAGCGTCGCGTTTTGCGCCAATGCGTGCCAGTACGTCGGCTGCTTGGTTATTATCCCGTGCTACGTGATGGAATTCAAGTCCTTCGAACCGGCTGACATTTTTAGGACAGCGTTGCGATATGCTGCCATTTTCGGATCTTTGGCGTCAAAGTCTCCGTTTATTTGGGATATTGCGAGGTTTGAATCCCCGCGCACCTCTAGGCGTTGAATGCCCATGGAGATTGCCATCCGGAGACCATGTAAAAGGGCCTCGATTCGCTGCGTTGTTGGAGTCCGTGTACATTATCGAAGTACGATTGGACTGTGTCCCGGTCGGGACGTCAATACGACGCCAGCCCCCATCCGCTAACATTTTAGAGCCGTCGAAGTGCATAATCCAATTGGAGTATGCGCCGTATTCTTTAGGGAGTTCGGCTTCGGTCCATTCAGCGACAAAGTCAGCCAAAACTGGTGACTTTATAGCTCGCCGAGGTTTGTAAGATATATCAAATGGTAAGAGCTCAATGGCCCATTTTGCAATCCTGCCCGTCGCGTCGTGGTTGTTTATAATGTCGTTAAGTGGTACTTCAGAGGCCATCGTTATCGAACACTCTTGAAAGTAGTGTCGAGCTTCCGGATGCCATGAACACCGCGTATGCTATCTTCGATAGTGCGGGTAACAGGACTTGCGGGGGTTAACATAGTGGATCGTAGTATACTGGTTTTGAAGAGGGAATTTATGCCCTTCATTTTCGTCGACGACGGCAGTACCGCGCTTACAACTTGATGCGTAGCTGCGATGTATAACAACATTGGTTCGCCCGGGTTGGGCGCAGCCAGACCGGATTTGTTGCCAATATGGCCTTTATTTCTTCGAGTCGGCGGTGGCAGCATCCGTCCACTCAAAGTGTTCGTGTGCCTAAGGAGGCGATAGAGGGTAATGCCTTTTCTCCTAGACGGAGATAAAGCGGCTTAGAGCCGCCACGCATCCAAATCAATTTTGTATTTGCTTGAGGTCTTTTGGGATATCTAGCTGTGATGAGCTCGGATCTTGGCTGGGTTTGCTTCAATTCCTCTACCGGATACAATGAAGCCTAGCAGCTTTCCAGCTGGTACACCGAAAATGCATTTTTCCGGATTCAGCTTGATGTCATATGCTCGGAGGTTGTCGAATGTGAGCCTCAAGTCGTCTACTAGAGTTTCGACGTGTTTAGTTTTGACAACTACGCCGCTCACGTATGCCTCTACTGTTTTGCCGATCTGGGTAGCCGACATGTCCGAATCATGCGCTGATATGTTGCGCCGCGTTTTTAAGTCCGAAGGGCATCGTGTTGAAGCGAATGGTCCATATGGAGTAATGAATGCCGCTGCGGCTTGATCCGCTTCGCCATCTTGATTTGATGATAGCCGAGTATGCGTCCGTGAAGCACAATGAATCGTGCCTGCGGTGGCATCGATGATTTGGTCGATCGGGGAGGGGAAGGGATCCTTTGGGCAGGCCTTATTTAGGTCTTTGAAATCGACACATAGGCGCCGGATTTGTCCTTCTTGGTACCATTACCAGGTTTGCTAGCCAATCCGGTGCTTGATGTCTCGATGAATCCGGCTTCCAATAGTTTGGCTAGCTCTTCTCCCATTGCCTGTCTTTTGGGTTCAAAATCGTCAAGAGCCTGTTTGGTGGCTTGAATCCTTTTTAGGATGTTTAGGCTATGTTCGCCAATCTGCGTGGGATTCCCGGCATATCCGAGGGGTGCCGTGAAAAATGTCCCAATTTTCGAAGGAATTTCGCGAGGCTGGCGCCCACATCGAGGGTTCAATTGTGCCCGATGGAGGCCGTCTTTGTCGGGTCCGCGGTGGACCTGGAATTTTACTATTTCATCTGCTGGTTTAAAGGAGGTGGACTTGGATCTCTTATCGAGTATCACATCGTCCCTATTCACCGTGAGCGAAGCGTGGTGAGTTCCTCTGCCGCTAGGGCTTTGGATAGTGCCTCTAAGGCTAATGCGGCTGTCTTGTTTTCGGCGCTGAGTGCTATGTCCGGATCACTAACGAGAGTGATTATTCCGCGGGCCCTGCATTTTGAGCTTCATGTACCCGTAATGGGGTACGGCTTGAAAATTGTGAATGCCTCTCGTCCTAATATAGCGTGATATCCGCTGTTGAACGGGGCCACTTGGAATGTGACCTCTTCGGATCTGTAATTGTCCGGTGAGCTGAATACCACATCGAGTGTGATTTTTCCTGTGCAGCACGCCTCCCGGCTAGGGATTATTCCTCTAAAGGTTGTGCTGCTTCGCTCAATGCGGCTCCAGTTTATTTCCATTTTTTGAAGGGTTTCCTCGTAGATGAGGTTTAATCCGCTGCCGCCATCCATGAGGACTTTTGTAAGTCGAAAGCCGTCCACTATTGGACTAAGTACCAGTGCGGTTGGAGCTCGGGCTGTCTGGAATTTAGGTTCGTCGCTGGAGTTGAAGGTGATGGCTGTGTCGCTCCATGGATTGGTTGTTGCTACTTGGTAGACTTCGGCGAGGCCGCGGATTGTTCGTTTCCGCATATTATTTGATGCGAAAGTCTCGAAGACTGTTGATACCGTACCGACGTTGTTGGAGTGGTTTTCCGGGGCTAGAAGCTCCTCTCCACTTTTGGCCACCAGCCGTAATATCCAACATGCTCGAAGGTTATGTGTTGGGACGGCGCTTCAGATCTTGTGAATTTTACAGAGGTCCGCTAAGCCATCCCTCTAGTACGGTTCCGCGCCCTTTATGGGGTCTTTGATTTTTGGTTTTGTATCTGGTGCCCGAGTGTAATGCACCCTTTTGTTGCGGACTAGGGTTGTATTCGGGGCGGATTGTCCCAAAATTATTTTCGGTTGTCCGAAACTCTCCATCGCACAAGATTTTCGCACTATGGATGCCGGTCGTGGCGTGTGATTTCACGACGGTTGACGGCGCTCAAGAGTCCTCGTCCGTGCAATTATTGCAAAAATTGAGATTGCGTTTTCCTCTCGGTAGTCCTTTACCTGTCCATAACCAGGAGGAATCGCCCAAGAGTGATGTCTTGTCTCAGCGGGCACTTGCCGGATTAGAGATAGATCGCATATGTCCGGGCGGGTGGGTGGAATTAAGTCCGAACCCTACCCATCTCGAGGCTCAAGGCCGAGAAGTTTCAATTTGAAGCTTGGATTGTCGGACGTTGTCCAACGAGTCAGTCCGATGCCCGACTTTAAGTTCGGTGCTTGATCGAAGTCCGCCCCTCCACGGGAATCCGGCATGGGGGTTGGAAGCCCGGACATGACTAGTTTTCAATATAGGAGGCGTCGCGATTGTTCCTCTACCATCGCGACGTGGTGGGTGACCGAGGAGAGTTAATCTCTCGGATCGGTTTTAAGCCCAATCTGTTTGTAGTCTGAGCGACTCCCGAGCGGCGATGCGATCCAAGAGCTCGCTTACTTGACGAGAGCTCTATTGATCCAGCCGCGGCGAATTCCGAGCTGACGTGAAAATTGCTTTTGACGACTTGAGAGGTCATTGTAGAAGCGGTGGCCGGAAAGACGGTCATAAGAAAACCACCTAGCCGGATAGTTTGGCCGACGGCCAGGGCTCCTTTGGCGAAAATACTGTCCTTGAAGACGGGAGGAGGCATCCTTCCTATCGTGTGGCGCAGAGGAACTCTCAATGAAAGCACCAATGTCGGTGTCAAACCGGCGGATCTCGGTAGGGGTCCCGAACTATGCGTCTAGGCGGATGGTAACAGGAGACAAGGGACACGATGTTTTACCTGTGTTCGGGCCCTCTTGATGGAGGTAAAACCCACGCCCTGCTTCGATTGATATTGATATTTGTGGATGTTTACAAGAGTGGATCTACCACGAGATCAAGGAGGCTAAACCCTAGAAGCTAGCCTATGGTATGATTGTAAGGGTTGTTGTGATGATAGTCCTACGGACTAGAGCCATCCGGTTTATATAGACACCGAGAGGGCTAGGGTTACATAGAGTCGGTTACAATGGTAGGAGATCTACATATCCGCATCGCCAAGCTTGCCTTCCACGCCAAGGAAAGTCCCCTCCGGACACGGGGCGAAGTCTTCAATCTTGTATCTTCATAGTCTTGGAGTCCGGTCGATGATGATAGTCCAGCCAATGATAGTTCGGCCGATGATGGTAGTCCGGCCATCCGGACACCCCCTAATCCGGGACTCCCTCAATACGTCTCCGTCGTATCTACTTTTCCAAACACTTTTGCCCTTGTTTTGGACTCTAACTTGTATGATTTGAATGGAACTAACCCGGACTGACGCTGTTTTCAAAGAATTGCCATGATGTTGTTTTATGTGCAGAAAACAAAAGTTCTCGGAATGACCTGAAACTCCACTGAATATCTTAGAATAAATAATAAAAATCCTTGCCAAAGATGAAGACCAGGGGGCCCACACCCTGTCCACGAGGGTGGGCCCCCCCCTCCTGGGCGCGCCCCCTACCTCGTGGGCCCCCTGGAGACCTTCCGACGCCAACTCCAACTCTATTTATTGGCTTTCGGGGAGAAAAAATCAGAGAGAAGAAATCATCGCGTTTTACGATAAGGAGCCGCCGCCAAGCCCTAATCTCTCTCGGGAGGGCTGATCTGGAGTTCGTTCGGGGCTCCGGAGAGGGGATTCGTCGCCGTCGTCATCATCAACTATCCTCCATCACCAATTTCATGATGCTCACCGCCGTGCGTGAGTAATTCCATCGTAGGCTTGCTGGACGGTGATGGGTTGGATGAGATTTATCGTAATCGAGTTAGTTTTGTTAGGGTTTGATCCCTAGTATCCACTATGTTACGAGATTGATGTTGCTATGACTTTGCTATGCTTAATGCTTGTCACTAGGGCCCGAGTGCCATGATTTCAGATCTGAACCTATTATGTTTTCATGAATATATGTGAGTTCTTGATCCTATCTTGCAAGTCTATAGTCACCTACTATGTGTTATGATCCGCAACCTCAAGTGACAATAATCGGGACCACTCCGGTGATGACCATAGTTTGAGGAGTTCATGTATTCACTATGTGCTAATGCTTTGTTCCGGTTCTCTATTAAAAGGAGGCCTTAATATCCCTTAGTTTCCATTAGGACCCCGCTGCCACGGGAGGGTAGGACAAAAGATGTCATGCAAGTTCTTTTCCATAAGCACATATGACTATATTCGGAATACATGCCTACATTACATTGATGAGTTGGAGCTAGTTCCGTGTCACCATATGTTATGACTGTTACATGACGAACCGCATCCGGCATAATTATCCATCACTAATTCGGTGCCTACGAGCTTTCCATATACTGGTTCTCGCTTATTTACTTTTCCGTTGCTAATGTTACAATCACTACAAAATACCAAAAACATTACTTTTGCTGTCTTTACTTTTGTTACTGTTACCGCCACTATCATATTACTTTGCTACTAAACACTTTGCTGCAAATATTAAGTTTCCAGGTGTGGTTGAATTGACAACTCAGCTGCTAATACTTGAGAACATTCTTTGGCTCCCCTTGTGTCGAATCAATAAATTTGGGTTGAATACTCTACCCTAAAAAACGGTTGCGATCCCCTATACTTGTGGGTTATCATCGAGCACCCCGTGTACTTCATCAGCACGGTGCTACGGGACGCGAGGGCGCGGTACCCCATGCCCCAAAAACTCCTCCTCGTGCTGTTGGTAGCTTCACGCAAGGTGCAGCACTACTTCCAAGGTCATCCTATCAAGGTTGTCTCAGCATACCCTCTGGAGAGGGTGCTCAGGAGCCCCAACTCAGCTAGAAGAGTCGCCGAGTGGAACATCGAACTGCAAGCGTTTCAGCTAGAGTTCAGCACAACCAGAGTCATCAAGGGGGCCGCATTGGCGGATTTCATGGCAGAATGGACGGAGGCACCCGGCCTAGAAGCAGGCGAAGACCGATCACTTTCCCCGGGGAGCGAGGCACCGGACGGCTGGGTCATGTACTTCAACGGGGCATTCTCCCGACATGGCGCGGGGGCAGGCGCAGTGCCTGTATCCCCCACTCAGGACAAGCTCTATTACGCCGTGCAGCTCTGTTTCTAGCATGGGGAAAAGGTCAACAATAACATTGCAGAATATGAAGGCCTGATAGCTGGCTTGAAAGCCGCAGTCGCTTTGAGGGTAAAGCGCCTCGTCATCAAGGGCGATTCACAACTGCTCGTCAACTTCTCCAACAAGATATGCGAGCCGAAGGACGAGCACATGGAAGCCTACCTCGCGGAAGTTCGCAGGATGGAGAAACAGTTATGGGGGCTGGAGCTGCAGCATGTGCCTCGCGGCACCAATTAGGACGGTGATGACATCGCCAAGAGGGCGTCCAGGCGGCTGCCTCAGGAGCCTGGCGTCTTTGAAGAGCGACTCTTCATGCCCTCAGTGGCACCATCACTATCAAGCACGGCGCAAACTCGGGAGGAGCTCCCCCAGCCGCCTGCCTCGGGAGCCCTGCCCTGCGGCCCGGCCTCAGGGGCACGCCTGCTCCTGGCGTTGGAGCCTCAGGAGGGGTGCTGGATCACAGAGCTCAAGAGCTACTTGACACAGGGAACCCTGCCGGAGAAGGAGGAAGAGGCGGAGCATGTGGCGCGGCAAGCCACGGCCTACTGCATCAGGGATGGAGAGCTTTACCGGAGGCGACCGAATGACGTGTCTCTGCGTTGCATTCCCAGAGAGCAGGGGAAGGAGTTGCTGGAAGACATACACGACGGAGACTGTGGGCATCACTCATCATCGCGAACCCTCGTCGGCAAGGCGTTCTGCAGCGGGTTCTATTGGCCCACAACACTCAGCGACGCAATTGAGCTGGTAAAGGCTTGCGAGGCCTGCCAATTTCACGCCAAGCAGATTCATCAGCCGGCGGGAGGTCTGCAAACTATACCCCTCTCATGGCCATTCGCAGTTTGGGAACTGGACATTCTAGGCCCGTTCCCTCGGGCGCCAGGGGGCTATCGCTACCTCTACGTCGCCGTGGACAAGTTTACCAAGTGGGCTGAGGTGGAAGCTATCCGCACCATCCCAGCGGGCTCTACGATCAAGTTCATCAGGGGCCTCGTGAGCCGGTTTGGGGTGCCTAACCGCATCATCACCGAAAACAGTTCGCAGTTCACCAGCAATCTCTTCAAAATGTACTATGCTAACCTTGGAACGCAGATATGCTACGCTTCGGTGGTGCACCCCCGGAGTAATGGCCAGGCCGAGCGAGCCAACACAGAGGTCCTGAAGGGCCTCAAAACCAGAACCTTCAAGAAGAAGCTGGAGGCCTGCGGCAGGGGCTGGCACGATGAGCTCCAGTCCGTGCTGTGGTCCATCCGCACGACAGCAGCGCTGCCGACCGGGCGAGACTCCGTTCTTCCTCGTCTACGGAGCAGAAGCCGTCCTCCCTCACGAGGTCAGGCGTCGCTCCGCATGAGTCCTGGCGTTCGACGAGGCGCAACAGGACGCCATGCGGGGGACAGATCTCGTGCTGGGGAAGGAACATCATCGGTAGGCCGCGCTGCAAGCGGAAAGGTATCAACAGGCGCTGCGGCGATACAACTGCCGCAACATCCGCCCCAGGACTCTTGAGGTAGGGGACCTCGTGCTTAGACGGGTCCTCTCCAGGGAAGGGTTGCACAAGCTCTCTCCCATGTGGGAGGGCCCGTTCAAGGTTGTTCATGTTTCTAGGCCCGGCTCCGCATGCTTGGAGACTCAGGAGGGGGTGCCCATCCCGAACGCGTGGAACATCTAGCACCTTCGTAAGTTCTACCCTTGAAGAAAGGCCCAGAGCCTGTGAATCTTATTTTCCCGAGAAAGGCCCGGAGCCTGTGAAGAAGGCAAACGCCTGTGAAGCTTATTTTCCCGAGAAAGGCCCGGAGCCTGTGAAGAAGGCAAACGCCTGTGAAGCTTATTTTCCCGAGAAAGGCCCGGGGCCTGTGAAGAAGGCCAACGCCTATGAAGCTCATTTTTCCAAAGAAAGGCCCGGAGCATGTGAAGAAGGCCAATGCCTGTGAAGCTCACCGCCCGTGACACTCTCACGTAATAATGAGTGGGGCTGTACACGCCCTGGAGTCTCAGGAGCGCTGGCCTCAGGCCCTGGGGCTCCCGCCCACGCCCAGTGGCAGCACTTTGCTCCGCGCTGGTGAGAAGACGTCGAAGACTAGACTAGGTGCCGGACGCGGCTTTTTCATTTGCTTTCTGCAGTTGGCTTGTTCGTTCCTATTTGAAATTTTATTTGAAGTTGTTGCCATCCTTGGCTTGAGACTCTTTGTCTTTTTCGCTCTCTTGCCTCGATTTCTCTCGCGCAAGTCTCGCGAGGGAGCAGCGCGGGCACCATCGCGAGTGTTTTCTGCCCTGGTCGTTTGAAGCTTTCCTATCCAGGTCCACTACGGGAGCACCCCTCCCAGTCCGAGCCCCATGGGAATCGCGACGCGGACACAGGGCCTAGGTCGGTCGCCTCCATAGCCGAGGCCGGAAGTTACCTCTCCTGACTAATCTTTGCAGGACATGAAGCGCTAGATGAGGCCTCGGCCTCGGGAAGCGAAGACCGCGACAAGTCCCCCCAAGCTAAGTAGATCCTGCACGCGGGCATGTGGCACGAAAGCACGGCACAAAAATAGCGGAAACATCATAATAATTAACAACAACAATTCAGCACGCCCCCACGGGGCCCTACACTACTTGCTCTTTGCGCAGGGAAGGGAGAAAAACAAAATAGGCACGACTTGCTCGGCGCCAACTCGCAGCGAAGGCTCGCACTGCCTCCGAAGCTAAGTCAGACTCCACCTCGCGCTTCACCGAGGTGCGGTGGTGGGCTGGCCCGCTACCTCCCTCCAGGCGGGCACGACAGCACGGGGGCTGGTCACGGCCACCGCTAGAGGAGCTGTTGTCCGAAGGGGAGCCGCCGAAGCTCGACGAGCCCCGAGCGCCGCCGACCACGCGCCTGCTGTCATCTTCATCCCGATCAACGCCGGGGCTGGGTCCACGGCGGCGGTCATCGTCTTCGGGGCAGCACCCGGCACGACGACCGTCTTCTCAGAACACCCTCACGTAGAGGGTGGCGTCGCCGTCGAACTTGAAGTGCAGGGTGCACCGCCGGTTCAGGCCGCGCGCGTGGGCAAACGTTTGCCAGCCGCGGGTCAGGGCCACACTCCCAGCAACGGAGACCTCAAGCGAAGCCAAGGAGGCCCTGCTGCAACAACCTTCCGCCTGAAGCCAGAGGCCGCCCGGAGCGCCGGCCGGAAGTTCACCCAGAAAGAAGCGGGGAAGCTGGAGCCAGGTGCTGGTCGGCTCCACCGACCACACGATGAACTCCTGCAGCACCTCCGCCAAATGGAAGCGCAGCCTAGGGGGTCGCGCAGTCACGGCACGCCCCCCATCGACAACCTGGCGCCCATCGCCACGCAGGGGATCGCCTCCACGACCACGGGAGGCCGCTACGGGAGCCGCAGGATGCTTGCGAGGACGGTCTCGACCGCGCTTGGCCGGGGGAGAGTCAGGCCCGACCTGGCGGGCCTTCCCCTTCTCCGCGGCCGAGAACCTCTTCGACGGAGCCATGGAGAGGAAGAAGTAGCAAGGAGAGATGGACTGGAAGGCCTTGCGCCGTTCCGTACTTATAGCCGGAGGAGGCCAACCGTCGGCCTCCACGATCACATGTAATCATGACCCATTTTTGCGTGCAGGGACTTCTCAAGTCATGCAGTTGCCGAGGGATCGTGGGGACGCGGAGGCGCCCACGACCAGTCAATCGCCATGCGGCGCCTAAGGCCGCAGAGCTGTTGGGGCTCAGGCGCTTGCACTTGCCCTTCGCTTCTCTGCTAAGCCAAGTCCGGGCGCGCTTTGGGCCCGGGGCTACTGTCGGCGTTCGATACGGGGTCCCTGACTTGCTCACTGCGGCTGCTGGCGTGGCTCAAGTAGGGGCCCAGCAAGAGCCCAGCTTCATTAGCTCAAGCTCAAGACCCTCGCGAGGGGCCAAGCCTCGCGGGGCGGACGACGGGAACCTTCCTCAGGAGCAGCCTCGTCAGGCAGGCTCACGAGGAGGCGAAGAGATCAAGGCAGGGTACCTCACGAGGGTGCACATGACTCAAGCCATGACGATCAAGACCAAGGGCGCCACTCTGCAAGGTCCCTCGTTCCCCTTTGGTGCAAAGGAGGCAAGCACAGGCCAAGGCATCAGGCAAAGGTTACCACTTCGGTGCAACAAGACCAAGACCAGCAGAGCGGCAGGAAGGAGGTCATTGTGGAGCCCAAGACGGCGTCACCGTCAGAGCCTTTGGCAGCCGAAGACCAACTTTAGTCAGGATAAGTGTACTAGATGTTCCCCTTTAAAATGGCCAATTGTTGGCGCCCTTCCCGCTCATTTTTTGGGAAGAGGTCCATGGTCTCCCTCTATAAATGGAGCTAGCCACCACAGAGTAGAGGCATGATATAAAACCCTAGCAGAGAGAGAGAGGCGACTGGACTCACCCAAGCAGTTCATCGCACCAGCTCAAGAACAGCCCCTCGCGAGGGTGTTCTTCCTTTGTACTGTTCATCATCAACCCCTGAGGCAATCCACACACACCACACACTGAAGTAGGATATTACACCACAACGGTGGCCCAAACCAGTATAAACCTCGTGTTCGTTGTGTTGTTCATCGTTCATAGTTTAGATCCCTCGCAATCCATTAACGCGTGAGCCGGCAGGGGAAAGATCTCCGTGCGCACCCCAGTGTTCGAACCTCAAGGGTCTGCCGGAACCCGAAATCCGACAATAGTAATTAAATGGTAAGGCCTTTAATTATGTCAACTAATAGTTATACAAGTACCCAACATCAGGCATCATTGTTTGGGCATCTCATTAACTGAGCACAAATAATGCAATTGAAAAGAGCAAATTAACTATGCCTAAAACAAACAAGGAATTGAACTGTTGAGTTGGATACAGTGACTTACCTTAACTGGTTGAACAGGCTCAGCGCTGCTCCTACTTCTCTTGCAAGGCTCCTTCCTAACATCTTGTACTTGGAAACCCTCAATCTTATCTTCATTGCACCCCCTCTGCAAGGTGACACAAACTAGTTACTCGTCTCCTTGGAAGATGAATATGCATACTTTCCAGTCTGTGAACAACACAAAAGGATGAGATTATAACAAAACAACACCACATAATGAAAGATGCCACATCTCTTGCACTTGCACACAATGAAATGAGCATTTACTATGTGTGCACTATGTAAAAACTAGGCATACCTTCGAACTAGATCTCCAGGTACTCTTGGACAGCCTACTTTAGTGTACAACCAAACCTTTATGTCACCTATGAGTTAGGCAAGCCCCCACTACAGCAGCCCTTAGTGTTTAAATCATTGACAAGTTCTGTTAGAGTGTTAGGTCAAGAACAACAAGTAATCAAAGCAAACAGTCCTAGTATGGCTGGCTGATGCAAACAAGCAATTGAACAGATGTGTGAGAAAATCTTACATATCAAGAAAAGAAGCAAAGAAGGAGGCTTAAAGACCATCACTTGGCTGACCAGATTTAAGGGGCATTTAAACATCATGTGCAACGTATGAACTAACATAAACATTGCATATTCTAGATTCTACAATGGAATGCACATGTATTAGGTTATGCCATGTATGATGATGCCTAAATGTACACTACAACAAGAAGGAGTGATTCATCATTGCACGCACGATTGAATTGCAGGTTAAGGGCCAGTTCTATTCCGCCTTTTCAGAGCTTATTCTCAAAATAAGCCATAAAAGATGTAAAGAAGGCATTTTGAGTTATGGGCTGGGTCTTAACTTATTTTTCTTTTGAGTGGGGTGTTTCGGGTAGGAGCTCATTAAAAATTGAACGGAAGGGGAATAGTGAAATGACTCTGTTGTCTGCCTATATTACACTCAAAATGCAACTGCTCACGCCCGCGTCACACCTGACCCTCAAGTAAAAACAAACACGCAAGCGTTCATTGCCCTGCCCGCTTGCATCTCCTCTCCCCTTTCCCTCTACCTCGATCCCCTACCTGCAGCGCTAGGGTTTCTCCAGCGAGCCGTCGCCACTGGTCCCATCTGGCCTGGTCCTCGACGATGCTCTGTCCAGCTAGGCTACATGGCCGGCAGGTAGGGCCAAATCTCCTCGGCTGCTACTCCCTCTGGCGCCGCCCCTCATTCTCATGGTCTCCAGCAGCTGCTCCACTGTGGTCCGTCCAACACACTACTCCGGCGGGCGCCACACAACTACGGCTGATGCCACACTCTGGCAGAAGGCACCTTATTCCCCTCTCCTCCTGTGCCGTGGCCTTGAGGTTTGTTGAAGGATGAGCTCATCCAACAAGGTGAGGATCTCCTCTGATTTTTTGCCAAATTTTCATTCGATCCACATGACGATGAATTGCTATGAGCTGCTTCGCTGCTTTGTTATATGATGCATTGCTATGAGCTGCTCCTGCTGCTGTTATATGATGAATTGCTATGAGATGCTGCTATATGATGAATTGCTATGAGCTGCTGCTGCTGCTATATGATGAGTTGTTATAAGTTGCTCCTGCTGCTGCTATATGATGAATTGCTATGAGACGCTCCTGTTGCTGCTATATGATGAATTGCTATGAGCTGCTCCTGCTGCTATATGATGAATTGCTATGAGCTGCTCCTACTGCTGCTATATGATGAATTGCTATGAGCTGCTGCTACTATATGATGAATTGCACACTGCTGCTGCTGCTGTATGATGAGTTGCTATGAGCTACTACTGCTGCTATATGATGCTTTCAGGTGGTGTTGCTATATGATAATAACCAGCCACTTGGACCATCGAATTTCAATAAATAATTGTTCTTCATTTAAATGTGGGTCATGCGTTCTTCGTTTAAATTAGGTAATGGGATCTCTATGGAAGACATTGACCAAAGTAGATTGTGCCAAGTAGATGGTATCTTTGTATTTGCATTTTGAATAAATAGTGATGGTCTGTTTTCCTATCATATTAATTACTGCACTGGGTTCAATTTGTGATGTTTGCAATTCAAATTAATTTTCATATGGGCAGCAAAATGACAAAATATAATTCAATCTAGACTTTTCACTGATCATACCAAAGATAAGCTGAAAAGGAAGGCAATAAAAAGAACTGGTTGGCTTATTACCTGGAGCTTATATTCACATGTGCTTATTTTCTTAGGATAACTCGTAATAACTGTCCCTAAGAAACTTGGCCAATAGAACTGACATACAAGTAACATGTCACGATGATTGCAATGGAGGAGCGACCTACCATAGCACACTGTATAGGCTCACCGCTGCCTCTCCTTTTTTTGCGATGTTCCATGAAATTGCCACATATATCTTGTACTTTTTCGTTGTGTAACCCTATCTGCAAGTAGACACGGCTAAATTCAAACATCTCTACATGATAATACATTGCATATCCCTTGCACATATTTAAACCACCAATTAACGATTGTGTTCGTAGCATAAAATAGCCATGACTCTGTGTGCTGGACTAGCAGGCACTCTAAGGGAGCCTAATGTAGTGCACTGGAATTCCTACATGCCACCTACGATTTTGTGTAATGTACTACCTCTGTTCCTAGATATATGTCTTTGTAGAGATTCCAGTATGGACCACATACAGATGTATATAGATGCATTTTCGAGTGTAGATTCACTCATTTTGCTCCGTATGTAGGCTATAGTGGAATCTCTAGGAAGAGTTATATTTAGGAATGGAGGTGCGAGTTAGTATCATGTTTGACATCTACATATCTAATTTAGCAGCCAGTAGTAGAAATCATTGTCTGCACAAAGGGATTACTGATCGAAAATCCTAGCAAAGATTCTTTGGCGGGCACACAACAAGAGAGAGAGAGAGAGAGAGAGAGACGACTTACAAGATCATAGCAATGCCTCAGTCCAGGATCTTGGTTGGCCAAGCTGTTAGATCCAGAAGAAACATCGTCCTTGTAGTTTTTGCTAGCTGCATATCAAGTAACAGCGACCTGTTAGTATATTTGAAGTACATCGGGCAGGTGATGTTGGACGGGTTTAAAGATGACAAGTACCTAGGCCGCGGTGGGTGCTTGGGATCTTGCCAGACGGTGGGAATCAGGTTAGAAACGTCAAGGGTGATGATGCTGCGCTGGCTGTCAGGGTCCGGTAAGGAGATCTAGAACCGTCGAGTAGGGTGTTTGTGGAGCGGCTCCGGTAGGGTGGACTACGATGTGGGTGAAGTGGATCTGTGGCCGTGGACGAGGGCGTCGGTGAAGCTGCTCCGGTGGTTGGGTTAAGGATGGTGTCAACGATGCGGATCTATGGCCGTGGACGGGGCATTCCTAGCTGCTTCGGTAGGTTGGATGAGGGTGCGACGAAGAGGATAGGTGGCCGTGGACTTGTGAATTCGCAAAGCGGCCCCGGTAGGGTTGAGAATGGTATAGGCGAAGCTACTCCGGTAGGGTTGACGATGGTGTCGGCGAAGCGGCTCCAGTAGGGTTGAGGAAGGTGTCAGCAAAGAGGATCAAAGGCCGTCGACGGTGGCGTCCGTGGGGCGGCTCCGGGGGGTGTGGACGAAGCGTCTCCGGTGGGGAGTAGGAATGGGCTGCTGTAGATGCGCTGCGGTTGACGAGAGTACTGGCGAAGCAGATCCGGCACCGTGGACAAGGCCGACACTCAATGGGCTGTGGTACAATGGTGGATGAGCAGTCTACTTGTTCCTAGGGGAGGTGGGAGGGGTAGATGCGGCCGCAGAAGCAGATCCGGCGATGTGGACGCCACTGGCAGTGAATGGGCTTTGGTACGCCGGTGGATGAGCAGTCTAGGGTTTCGAGAGGGGAGGGGTAGAAAGGCCGATGAACTACGGACAGCGTGATGTAAGATGCTCTGGTGCCGTGGAGTTAGTGGTTTTTGCGGGAGGGGGAGAGGAAATGGGGGTGTCATGTGGTGAGGGGAACCGTAAGTTACCAAAGCAGCCCTAACCTATTATGTAGATGAGGGCGGTAGTATTGTAATTGTTGTTCTCCGTGCACCAAGGACAAAAGGGGAATTTCGCATGCTAAAGACTAGGTGGCGGAAATTTTAGAAGGAGGCGGGAGATTTTGCCGCCCGCGGGATCGTTCGTATCCAGTTTCAACTAATTTTGGACCGTGCTAGCGGGAAGGTCATGCGAGACTATGTACATGGGGCACACGTCAACAATTAATAACTGGTGTGAAGTCCACCCTAGAAAAAAATACAATAACTCGGGATGATTCGCCGATAACTTGGACGTTCACACGGGCGCGGCCAATTGTACGGGTGTAGAGGCGCGTTCACAAAAAAAGGGATCAAACGCTCAGCCTATGTATTTCTCGTGTAAATAGATAATTTAGTGCCATTGGTTATTTACTTTAAACATAATGCATTGATGTGCTAGTGTAGAGGCACACAAAAAGAAATGGATATTGTAGTCCCACAGAAGAAATGTATATTGTAGTCTGCTACTTAAAAGTGTTACCTCATATGATTACATAGCCTCCATTTCATAAATTGCGTACCCGTTGAATTCATATATGAATATTGCATATATTACTTCATAATAGAACCTTAAATCATCCAAGACTAATGAATTTGAATGCAAGACTAACAATGGTGCATGTACATGATAGCTACATTGGTTGTTTGAAGAAACATCACTGTAACTTTGGCATGCACAATTGAAAAGGTTTATTTAGATACAAAAAATGTGATATGTGAGTGTCCAATCTTTATAGCATTGAATCTATATTGTACCTTTGGCCACGATACGAAGTAGATATTGATTTATGTTCAAGTGATGCACGTCCACGATCGCTAGATAGTGATACGTGAATGAATTGTGCAATCTCTCTCACACGCATACATATCTCATTTCCCCGTGGGCATCGGAATCACACACGCGCACTTTATGTATTTCTCTCCCGCTGTCAAGGTTAGAATTCGTATTTCTACCCTGTCCTACAAGTCTCTCACACAGAAACACACACGCTCTCTCTGTTGAACACGCCCACCCCTTTAATTCCGCCCACCCACAGCCACTAATGTCTCAAAGTATAATTATGTCTCTCACACATATGCGTAAGGTTAACTCGAGTTCCGGAACCATATGAATACATACAATGGGATTCCAACAGAGCACCTTTTGTTTTGAGATTTCTCTCTCTCTCTCTCTCTCTCTCTCACACACACATACACACACATGCGCACACGCATAGACATTGTTTATCGCTTCATTTTTTCCGGCACTTGCATGCACACCGTTTGTTTATCTCCGTGATGCGTTAAGTATGCCTCGCACACATTCTATCCACCTATCCCTTAATATAGATATGTGTCACACAAACTCCTCCCTACTAGCAAGATGCCCATGGGTTGCACGGAACATCAAGATGCATTTGTATGAGTAGTTTATCTTGTCGGAGAAAAGGATGAACGAGGGAATGCCTTATTTGCAAATGTGGAGAGGGTTGTGGGTATCTTTTTGAAAAATTCCCATAGTTTCCTTCCTATCCGTCGGATATAAATCGGATGGCCTATATTGCAGGATGGCAGGCACGCCATCATCACCAACTCTGTTTTTTATAAGAGTAGAGATATGTAAGTGTCACTGCCCCCCATACCCACACACACACTTCCCGACACCGAAGGAGTAGGGTGACACCTCGATCTTGATACTAATCTATCGACTGGCTTCTCTCTCAAACACACACACACACACACACACACACACACACACACACACACACACACACACACGCACGCACGCACGCACACACACACACACACTACCCGACACCGAAGGAGTAGGGTGGCACCTCGATCTTGATAGTGATCTATCTACTGTTTCAAACACACACACATACACACACACTCGCTAGTTGTGCCTCTGTGCCTATCGCGCACACTCTCGATACGTCTTTCTCTCCCTCCCCCTCCCCACATCCCCACCCCAACAATGACAGCAGAAGGGTGACAACTCGATCTGATCTTAATCTGTCAATTGGTTTCTCCCTCAAACATTGTGTCTCTGTGCCTTGCTCAGACACACTCGATACATCTTTTTCTCCATAACCCCCTCGATATGTAGGCTTCTCGCTGTAGTGACGATGACGCTGACCCCAGTGTGCCTTGTTTTTACCGGCCTCATGTGATAGTTTTCACCCTGTTTTCTATTAATTAACAAGGCAACCTTTTCTTTGTTACTACTAGTGAATCTGAAAACATTCGGGGCAGACATAAAATATATCACTTCAACCCAATTATCGCAGTAACTATTTTAAAAGAAACTAGCTAGATGCCCGTGCATTGCACGGAACATCAAGATCATTTGTATGAGTGGTTTATCTTTGTGAGAGAAAAGGATGAACGAGGGAAGGCCTTATTTGCAAACACGGAGAGGGGTGTGGGTATCTTTTTGCAAAATTGCCATAGTTTCATTCCTATCTGTTAGATATAAATCCGACGGCCTATATTGCAGGACGGCACGCACACCATCATCACCAACTCTGTTTTCTACTCCATCTGTTCCTAAATATTTTTCTTTTTAGAGATTTCATTAAGTGACTACATACGGAGCAAAATGAGTGAATCTACACTCTAAAATATGTCTACATACACATCTGTATGTGGTAGTCCATTTAAAATCTGAAAAAGAAAAATATTTAGGAACGGAGGGAGTATAAATGAACATGGAGATATATCTCGGCATGGTCCTAACAAAAATGTCTTTGGACTGGTTAGCGCCGGATGCTCGCAACCGATGACCTGAGTTCGAATTCTATCTTTAACTTTAGATTTTTATATTATATATTACTTTTTTAATATATATTTCATTCGCTACCGTACTGACAGTGGAACCCATAGAGTACTTAGAATACAAGATTAAGGATGGACTTGTCTCTACTCTTATAAAAAACCGAGTTGGTGATGATGGTGTGCCTGCCATCTTGTAATATAGACCATTCGATCTATATCTAACGGATAGAAACCAAACTATGACAATTTTACAAAAGATACCCGCACCTCTCTCCACATTTACAGATAAGGCATTGCCTCATTCATCCTTATCTCCCACAACCTCATTGCTGAGCAATTAAGAAAGGAAGTCTTTGGAACAATCTAGCATGGTGGCCGCTGCCACCTGCCGGCTCCGTCCATCCCCATGCCCCCGCCCAGTCCGACCACCAGTCACCGCCACGCTCCAATCTTCCTCACCTTATCTCTCATCTTTCATTTTTTTGATGAAATTCTCGAGATACCATTTTTCCGATAAAATTCTCGAGATATCATTAGTTTTTACACATGGGATTATTCCTGCATGGGTCAATCACAATAGGTGTTTTGTAAAAAAATGCATCTTGATGTTCCGTGCAATTCACGGGCATCTTGCTAGTTTCTTTTTAACTTTTTGTACGAAGCTGTAGCCACCCTGCAAGTCACGTGTACACTGTACATGCAATTAACTTTTTATAGAGGGAGAATCATACACGTAATTAATTCAAATGGATTGGATGTGACTCTATTATTTCCACCATAAGAGCATCTCCAACGACAGTCGACAAATTTCCTCCCGCTTCCTTCCGCGGAGGACGACATCAAACGCCAGTGACATACATTTTCACAACTCTAACCAACTAGATGAAATTCGTGCAAACATGGACTGATTTCACATAAGCATGAAGAATTTCATATAAAAAAGTCAGATCTTCATATAGACATGATGGATTTCATTACATTTACATGAACTAAGCGGTGCTAATCCAGCTCTCTTGGTATAATTAATACTCCCTCCGTCCGGAAATACTTGTCCTAGAAATGGATGTATCTAGACTTATTTTAGTTATAGATACATCCAACTTATCCTTTCTTAGAACAAATATTTCCCGCCAGCCGGAGAGGGAGTACCTAATCTAAATGGCTGCCCGCGGATCACTTTGTCTTCCTCATGTCCGGCAGACACTTGCGGGGTCGACGAAGGTCCTCGGAAGAGACGAAGCAGCAAAGAAACCACCTGAATGCGCAGTCGTCGCCTCGGCGGTGGCCTTCATGGGACCCAAGTGGCGGTGGCCTCCCGTGTTATACTTCTCCTCGATGATGGTGGCGGACACGGAGAAGCTGGCCACCGACTCGTCCCTCTCCACGCACCCAGCTTCTGTCTCTGCCTGCATGGCGCTGCCGCAGGCACGGGAGGTGCGACCATCATAGACACTGGTGGCGCGGTACGACGCGGCAGCAACGATGCCCGTACCGGCTTGCTTTCCTCTGTGCCGGCGTGGAGCAACTCGCCACTCCTCATTGAGCTGAACTGGAGCGGCGAGTTGCTAAACCACGCGCCGGCTTGGGGCGGCAACTGGATCCGTCGGGCCAAGCAAGGTTGGTGAAGCACCGAGCGACCACGCCCGTATCCGGAGGGCTCGGCGGGCCACCCAGCCGGGTAGTATGCCGGAGAATGGCTCCTCGGAAGCCATCGGAAGAGTGGAGAAAATGGTGAGGGAGGAGATGGGGGAGCGGCAGAGGGGTGCGATTCTTGCCCGCTGTCTATCTGGCCTCGTTTAGATAGAGGGCAGGTGGTAAGAGCTTGGTCGGTGTCTGGCCTCATTTAAACTAAGGGCGGACGGGAGGAGCTCGGCCGGTGTTGCATTTAATTCCAGCCTGCTCATGAATGGACGTGTGGTCGGAGTAGGTTTCTCGGTATGCATGCGGGTTTAACAGAGGGGTTTGATGGAGGCGACGAGGCGTGTTCAGCCGGGCGTGCAGCGGGCGGCGCAATACTATTTGATTTGACAGCAGGCGGCGCAGTTCCCGATATGGCTTTAAGGCAGATGAGGGAGGGGGTGAGGGAGTCCTAGATTAAGGGGTCCTCGGGCATCCGGACTATGTGGCATGGGCCGGACTGTTGGGCCATGAAGATACAAGATAGAAGAATTTGTCCCATGTCCGGACGCGACTCTCCTTGGCGTGGAAGGCAAGCTCGGCGCCCGGATACGAAGATTCCTTTCTCTGTAACTGACATTGTACAACCCTAGTCCCCTCCGGTGTCTATATAAACCGGAGGGCTTAGTCCGTAGGGACGATCAGAATCATAATCATACAGGCTAGACTTTAAGGTTTTAGCCATTACGATCTCGAGGTAGCTCAACTCTTTTAATACTCATATTCATCAAGATCAATCAAGTGGGAAGTAGGGTATTACCTTCGTAGAGAGGGCCTGAACCGGGTAAACATCATGTCCCCCGTCTCCTGTTATCATCAACCTTAGACGCACAGTTCGGGACCCCCTACCCAAGATCCGCCGGTTTTGACAACGACATTGTTGCTTTCATTGAGAGTTCCACTGCGTCATCTTCAAGAGGTTTGATGGCCTCGTCAATCATCTACAACAATGCTGTCCAGGAGGAAGTCTTCCTCCCTGGATAGATCTTCGTATTCGGCGGACCGCGCTGCGAGCCAACTCGGCAGCGTCTAAAGCGAATCGACAGCTCGCCCCACGCCATCGGTCAGATTTGGAAGCTTGAACTATGTCGCTGATATCCGCGGAGACTTGATCTTCGATGGATTCGAGCCCACGGCAGCCGCTCCCTGCCACCGCGATGAGCATGACCTAAATCTATCATCGAACCACACCCAGGAGATAGCACCTGTAAGTGCTCCGGCCCTAGATCCGGAGCAGATTGCGCCCTCCGAGGACGGGAAGCGAAACCCCACCACAGTAGCCGCAGACTTAGCAGCGTCGGAGCCGTACACAGACCCAACCTCGAGTGGGATCTGCGTCACCGGAACCTCGGATTCATCGCTGGGCATAGGTTCTGAACCATGTGCATCTGCGGCCATCGAGCCTGATCGGCCGCCGATCGTCGAATTCAGCGCCGCGGACATCTTCCGGCACTCACCTTTGGGTGATATGCTAAACTCGTTAAAAACCCTCTCCTTAGCAGGGGACTCACAGGCGAATTATATCCGGTTTGAGCTGGGGGCTGATGACGGGGAATATTGCTTCCCACCCACCTCCCACTTCATAGCCACTGTCGAAGACTTAACCGACATGCTTGATTACGGCTCCGAAGACATCGACGGTATGGACGACGATGCCGAAGAGGAGCAGGGCCAAAACCCTCCATTCACCGGGCGCTCGACGGCTACTCCTTCGTACGACGTGTACATGGTGGACTCACCTAAAGAGAACAATGGCGATAACGATAAGGATCCAGTCGAGGATAAACCTCCTGAGACACAGCCAAAATGCCGACGTTAGCGGCGCTGCTCTAAATCACGCCACAGAAAAAACAGCAATACCGGCACAGGAGAAGATAACACTCCGGACGGTGCCGAAGACAGAGAAGACCCCGACGAGCAAACTGTTGAACAGGACGATCGGGAAGATGGGCTAGTTAGCCCTGATAAATAGGCCATAAACAAAGACTTGGAGGACAACAATCATCTACCACTCTCCGAGGATGAGGTGAGCCTCTGTGAGGAAGACTTCATCATACCTGAGGAACCTCTCGAACAAGAGCGCTTTAAGCGCCGGCTAATCGCCACTGCAAGGAGCCCGAAAAAGAGGCAGCAGCAGCTTCAAGCTGATCAGGATCTGCTCAACGACAGGTGGACTAATGTCCTGGCAGCCGAGGAATACGGCCTCGAGCGCCCAACCAAAAGTTACCCGAAGCACAAATTGCTACCTCAGTTTGATGACGAGGCGCTGGAGCCCGTACCATCATCGCGCAATGCGGCTGACCAACCACCACGTGGCCGAGACAAAGCGGCAACTCAAGCCGAACATCAGCCCGCACTACCTCATCGTAAAGGCAGAGATAAAACAGCTCGGGGACATACATATGACCTGCGGCAGAACTTGCACAGTAGTGCGGGGCAGAACAGATCAATCTATGGATCACGGGGGCGCGCCCCGACGTGCGACAACGGCTACCTAGCCGGACGCAACAATCATAATCAGGCCCGGGCCGAGAACCGCGGACAGACTCCATCCGAGCTACGTCGCGACGCGGCCCAATATAGAGGTGCCGCACACCCCCTTTGCTTCACTGACGAGGTAATGGAGCATGAATTTCCAGAAGGGTTTAAACCCATGAATATCGAATCATACGATGGAACAACAGATCTCGCGGTATGGATTGAAGATTTTCTTCTCCATATCCACATGGCCCGCGGTGATGATCTCCACGCCATCAAATACCTCCCACTAAAACTAAAGGGACCAGCGCGGCACTGGCTAAACAGCCTTCCAGAGAACTCCGTTGGCAGCTGGGAAGACCTGGAAGACGCCTTTCGCGATAACCTCCAAGGTACATATGTCCGGCCACCAGATGCCGATGACTTAAGTCACATCATCCATCAGCCCGGAGAGTCAGCAAGGAAGCTTTGGACTAGGTTCTTAATTAAAAAGAACCAAATTGTCGATTGTTCGGACGCCGAAGCCCTCGCAGCCTTCAAACACAGCGTCCGGGATGAGTGGCTCGCCCGCCACCTCGGTCAAGAAAAAATCAAAATCCATGGCAACCCTTACCGCTCTAATGACCCTCTTTTGCGTGGGAGAAGACAACTGGCTCGCTCGTAGAAGCAACAGCGCTAGTGATCCGGGCACTTCCGAAGTCGAGACGGCAATGGCAAGCCACGACACAATAAACACAAGTGTCGCAATAATAATGAAAGAACGCAAGACACGGCGATCAACACCGGATTCAGCGGCTCCAAACTCGGTCAAAGGAAAAAGCCATTCAAGGCAAATAGAGACGGACCATCCAATCTAGACAAGATACTGGATCGGCCCTGCCAGATTCATGGCACCCCAGATAAACCAGCTACTCACAACAACAGAAGTTGTTGGGTCTTCAAACAAGCCGGCAAGCTTAATGCCAAACACAAGGGGAAGGGGTCGCACAGTGACAACGATGACGAAGATACTCGCCAGCCGAATACCGGGGGTCAGAAGCAATTTCCCCCCAAAGTGAAAACCGTAAACATGGTATACGTGACGCACGCCCCTATAGGGGAGCGCAGCGCACTACGGGACGCACATGCCATAGAGCCGGCCCCCCCAAAATTTAGCCATATCCGTCCCGACGGTTCGGCAACTCTGATCATCAATCCAATTATCGATGGGTTCCATCTCACTAAAGTCCTTATGGACAGCGGTAGTAGCCTTAATCTACTCTACCAAGACACTGTCTGCAAAATGGGCATCGATCCTTCAAGAATCAAGCCCACCACAACTACCCTCAAGGGAGCAGTACCCGGCGTAGAAACTCACTGCACGGGCTCCATCACATTGGAAGTTGTTTTTGGTTCACCGAACAACTCCTAAAGCGAAGGCTTGACCCTTGATATTGTCTTGTTCCGCAGTAGCCACCATGCACTTATGGGTGTACCGCTTTTGCTAGTTTTAATGCGGTCCTACTCTATGCCTGTGAAAAACTCACTATGCCCGGTGTCGGTGTCAAAACTGGCAGATCTCAGGGTAGGGGGTCCCAAGCTGTGGATTCTTGGATCAATGGTAACAGGAACGAAGGAGACGATGTTTTACCCAGGTTCGGGCCCTCTTGATGGAGGTAAAACCCTACGTCTTGCTCTTGTTTATATTGATGGAGTATCAAGTACAGAGTTGATCTACCTCGGCATCATATGTTGTGGTCTAAAACCTGAGGGTATGATGAATAATGTCATAATGATCTATCAACTAGCCTGGCCTTGGCTTATATAATGCACTAGAGGCCTAGGATAACAAGAGTCCTAGCCGAATACGTTGGTGGAGAGGAGTCCTTGTCTTGATCACCAAGTCTTGTGGAATACTCCTTGTATGCGGCATGGGCTGCCCGAATTGGCCCATGAGTGCACCGCCATGGGGGTCCTCGGCCCGATCCACCTGGTCGGGAGACAATGTGGTGAGTACCCCCTAGTCCAGGACACCATCAGTAGCCCCCTGAATCGGTCTTCAAGTTGGGGACGCTCCTCGATCCTTCTGAACTATTCTTCATCTTCGGTTGTCAGTGTTGAAAACTGGTTCAACAAATCTTCTCATCTTCGATCTTGAGGATCGCCAAAGTAAATCCGAAGATTTTACACGTCGGGTATCCGAGGAGCCCCTTTAAGTTCTCGGCCTTTATCAATGCCTTGTTTATTTTTAATGCCACACCTCGGGTTTGAAGTTGTTCCCGTGCGGCGGAGTCCTCTTGCATCCGAGCCCCAATGCCGGATTGCATTCGAGGTATCATTTGCAGCCAAGCACCAACGCCGGACTGTATCCGAGCTCCAACGCTGGATTGTATCCGAGCTCTAACGCTGGATTGTATCCAAGCTCCAACGCCGGACTATATCCAAGGTGCCATAGATTACCTTGGTCTTGAAAAAGTTAAAAGGGTTCAAACAAGCTTAATGCCGGAGATGCCCTCTATAGAGCCAGCCACTTGCATCTGAGCTTTATGCCGGACTGCTTCCGAGGTGATGCACCACCTCGGGCTTGGGCTGATTGTTTGTGGATTTTATTTCCGATTGATGCAATTTATTTACTGACGAGATATATAGCCAGTAGCCCTCAAGGTGTGTGTCGACCTAAAATCAGAGATGCACATTAGAGGAGATGGCGGACGGGCCCTTGAGAGAGGGTCTCGAGAAATCGCTGTAATATATTAGCTTGAAGCCGGATAGGTCCAGATGGTACCTATTGTTGTCCTAAGACGCGTTTGCCCATAGTTCGGTCAAGCTGAACACTAAGCACTTTGAATTTTCTGCATTGAATAGGCATTGCAGTAGCCCCCAAGACACTGGTCGGGTGGCAACACCAGATCAGGGGATCGATGTGCCCCTTTAATATTTGTAAATAATAAGCGCGAGGCCCAGTAGCCCCCGAGCCTTAATGTGGGCACGGGTGGCTGAATTAAGGATCGATAACCGGAGTAAAATCACAGATTATGTGTAATGATTCTATGTATCCAACTACTCTACGTCATTAATGCTTGGATCCACATTGTATAGAACTTTGTTGACCGACCATCAGCTTCAACCTCCTCGGCCAGTAGCCAGGGAGTGTTGGTCCCACTTTATAAAGCCTTTATGAGGGCAAAGATTTATGACAAACAAGGCAATCCGGCCATATGGTTTTATAAACAAAGGTACCCAAAGAGATATGTTATATTACTGTTAAACGTAAGAAACATCTTCCAAAGAAAATAATCCGCTATCGGTTCCTTTCTTTGGGTTGTCATGCTGATCATGATCATGAAACCTCACCTCCAATCGATCTGGGAGGAAAATATTGAGGATTTAGTTCGGGGAAAGTTCCCAAACTCTATGGTATTAATGAACCGAAATTTTCACTTTCGTCGTTGCCGACCAATTACATCCTTTAAGATCACTAGCTTTCGGCTTCACCCAGTCTGACGTACTAACTCGGATGACCTGGTAGTAACAATCACAGAGGTACTCCCTTTACCGCCTAGCCGAACAATTGGGAACGTAGGGGTAAGCACAAGAGCCAGGCAACCCAGCTTGGCCAAAATCTTAAGTCAAATTGATGCATATTTATGGCTTTATTACGATGATTGTGGAAGGCAGCCCTCGTATATTAAATACAAACACCGATGATATGTTTATTTTGACTCCGTTGCGACCGTTTATCAGTTGAAAGTGGCCCATTACCGGCTTCCACCCCCCTTGTAGATGCTATGCAGGGTGTTTTCGCAATAACAAAACAACCCTTAGCCGACGTCTCGGTGCCCGAAGGCGGTTGTGTTAGCGGAAACGAGGCAATCAGATATGTGGGCTTTATAACTTTCACCTAGTCATAGGAGCTTAAAGTTGGGAGGCCAGCTACTAGCCCCTGGTTAGTGCTCGGCGACAGTCGAGGTCAAGCCGTAAACACTTTGGCCATTGTTATGAACGGACCGTCATTTAACACGGGGTGACCTTTATCGATCTTATAATTTAACACAGACATCGGATCACTGACCAGTTTGCGCTTATTGGGACAGTTAGTTTTCGGCTTTATCCACTGAGGTGCTTTAACCATGGTAGCTGGAAGCACAATCGCAGTGGTTCTCCCTTTGCACACCTAGCCGAATAAAGTGGAACTTAGGAGGCAAGCACAGGAGCCGGGCAACCCAACTATCGACCGAAGTCACAATTTGAAACCGATGCATATATAGCAATATCCGAGAATGTTTTTGCCGAATCTATAAAGGTGTCCGGCGTTGCTCTGCGGGACTTATGCTGGAAACACACAAATAGTTTAAAAGTACCATAGGCTTGGAAGACCAAAAACCTTCAGTAAAAACTTGACGTCCGAACTAGATCAAGTGTTCGGCGCCAATCCGAAAATTGGCCTTAGAAAAAAATTGTGCTTCTGTCGTGCTTTAACATGACACATCCTCTCTCAAGACTTAAAGCGGGTCATCCTACGGCTTCAACCTCCTATCTCGAAGGCGGAGTACTTCTCATGGCCAGTTTAGTAAACTAAACTCTAGCGGCTTTGAGAGAGAAATTAGGCTCCCCGGCTATTGACCACACACTCGCGTCGAAAAAAGGAGTGATAGAAAAAGACTTTGCAACGACTAGGAAGAACACTTATTAAAACAGCTCATACTAATTTAAGAGCCCCAGAGTGACTTGGGTAAAAGAATTTATGTATAATGATTGTATGTACCGAAGTACTTATATCATATCTGTGTTCACCCGAACTTTAAACGCGTCTTAACCGACCGTCGGCTTCTCCCTCTTCAGTCAAGGGCCAAAAAGTGTTATGTACTCCACCTATCGAGAATATCGACGATGTTTCCGTTAACCGGCAATCAGGCCATAAGGCTGTAACAGAAAAAGCGCACTCAGGGAACTTATGCTATATTACTGACGAAGTGTAAGAATTATCTTCAAAGAAAATAGTACCCCCACCGATACCTTTCTTCGGTTACTCATTGTCACTATGAGACTTGTGCAATATATTTTTTGTACTCATGAGTTTTGTTGTGTTCCGACCATGATTGAAAGCAATAAGAGCGCTAGCTTTCGGCTTCACCCAATCTGAGGTCCGAGCTCGGATGACCCGATCGTGACAATCGCAGAGGTGCTCCCTTTACTCCCTAGCCGAACAATAGGGGACGTAGGGGTAAACACAGGAGCAAGGCAACCCAGCATGCGGAACACTTAAGCCAATATGGTGCATATTGTGGCGCAATACACAAACAAGGAATGAAGCCATACAAGTATAATCCTATGCAAGATTAAAGTCTTCGTAAAGGAAGCCCCCAAGTAAACCAGGTATTTGAATTTGTGTGTCACAAACAAAGTTCTTACAAGGAAGTTTTTCACATAAAAACTTTTTGCCAAAAAAGTATAATGCTTGGTCGAACCAAACAAAATTTAAAACCGAAAGTTTTTTAGCATGAAAGCGGCTTAGCTGGTTAATGTGCTCGGTGTTGATGCGTGGCCCGAGCTTGCGGCGGGACAATGTTAATGCTGGTTAAACTATAGGCCGATATCCGCGGAGACTTGATCTTCGACGGATTCGAGCCGCAGCCAAGCGCGCCGCACTGTCTCGATGGGCATGATCTAGCTCTGCAGCGAGCGATTGCCACAGGGGCCGCACCGATATCCGCTCCGACCCTTAATCTGGGCGGATTCCCGATCGAGGACGCAGTGGTTGGACACCGCCTCGGGGCTACAATCTTACGGAGATCGAGCGAACTCCATCCCTGTCGCTGCGAAGACCTCGACTGTGGTGCGGACTCCTCTCGACTCCGAACCCTCCGCGCCCCTGCCAATCGAATCCGATTGGGCGCCGGTCATGGAGTTCACTGCCGTGGACATCTTTCAGCACTCGCCCTTTGGCGATATCCTGAATTCACTAAAGTTTCTCTCTTTATCCGGAGAGCCCTGGCCGGACTACGGTCAGGAAGGTTGGGATGCGGACGATGAGGAAATTCAACGCCCACCCACCACCCACTTCAGAGCCATCGTCGAAAGCTTACACGGCGTGCTTGATTTCGACTCCAAGACATCGGCGGTATGGGCGGCGATGTAGGAGACAACAATGAACCAGCACCTATAGGATGTTGGACAACCTCATCCCATGATGTATACATGGTGGATACACCTAAAGGAAATGAAGGCGAGGAACAACGGACGCCGAAGGATAAATCCTCGAAAAGCAGTCAAAGCGGCAGCGTAAGCGCGAACAAAGTCCCACCTCAACAAAGACCCAACCATAGAGCAGGGCGAACCGGTGGAAAAGCGAACAAGCTATCGAGCAATCGTCCGAACAAGACAACTTGGATAAACAATCTGTCCCTCAGAAGACAACAGTCCGGACGATCTCACGCCGGACAAACCATTGGAGCAAAATGACCTCCGAAAAGGCTCGTCGCCGCTGGCGTAGCCTGAAAAAGCGTAGCGGAAGCTCAAAACAGCGGAACATGCACTCAGGATCAGATGGAGCAAAGTATTCAGCACATGAGACAAATACGGTGATAGTCGCGAACAAAGAGCTACCCAAAAGAAAGCTACTGCCGAATTGACGAGGAGGCCTTAGAGCCCCACAATTAAAAGCAAGAAGGCCACCCGGTCGGATGGACGACCCACAAAACAAAAAGCGCGAATGGTGCAAGACACAAGCCAATATGCGATCCGCACAAGGATTCACGTCAAAAGGGCCCGATTAGGTCCATCTATGGGCCAAGAAAGCATGCTCGTCAAAGCAATGCAATATGCCAAAATTTCAAGACCACGGCACACCCAAATATAGGGCGCGACACCCCTATGTTTCACCGATGAGGTTTGGATCATGAATTTCCAGCGGATTCAAACCCGTAAACATAGAGGCATACGACGTAACAACAGACCTTGAGTGCGGATTGAGGATTATATCCTCCACATACACATGGCTAGAGGAGATGATCTCCACGCCATAAAATACTTACCCTTAAACTCAAAGGGCCAGCTCGGCATTGGCTTAAAAGCCTTCCCAAAAATACCATCTAAGCTGGGAAGAGCTCGAGGACGCGTTTGGGCAAATTTTAGGGGACCTATGTCCGCCCTCGGATCTGAGACGATCTAAGTCACATAACCCAACAGCCGGAGAGTTAGCCCGAAATTTTGGAACATGTTCCTTACTAAAAGAACCAAATAGTCGATTGTCCGGACCTTGAAGCCTTAGCAGCTTTCAAACACAACGTCCGAGACTTAATGGCTCGCCAGCACCTCGCCAAGAAAAACCAAGAACAATGGCGGCATTAACAAGCCTCATGACCCGCTTATGCTGGAGAGGACAGCTGGCTAGCAAGATGCAGATGAGCGACCCAAGTACATCCAAGTCAGGGATGGAAACGGGAAACCACGGCGCAACAAGGACCAGCGCCGGATTAAAAGGAACAGTCCAAAGAACAAGGACCAGCGCCAGATTCAAAAGCTCACAACAGAATAACAAAAAACTGCCCCTTAAGGACAATAGCGATCAGCTATCCAACTTCAACAAAATCTTGGACAAGATTGTCAAATCCACAGTACTCCTGGGAGGCCGCTAACCATACCCACAGAAATTGTTGGGTCTTCAAACAGTCCGGCAGACTGAACGCCGAACACAAGGGGCTCGACGCACCAAGTGAAGATGACGACGAGCACCACAAGCAGAGCCTCGGAAAACAAAAAACTTTCCCACAGGAGGTCAAAACAGTAAACTCACTTCACGTGGTCAAAGGGAAAAACAAAGCGGCGCCCACTAAAAGGCGCGCCGCACACTGGTTGTCAAAACCAATCACCTTCACCATCGGGACTATTCCAAAATATCCGAACGCAGGATGGACTGCCTTGATATTGGATCCTATAATCAACGGATTCCAATTTACACATGTCCTCATGGATGGCGGCAGTGACATAAACCTGATATATCAGGACACAATCCGCTGGATGGGGATAAACCCAACCAAAATTCGTCGTAGCAACACCTCCTTTAAAGGAGTAATGTCAGGCCCATATGCTCTTTGTACGGGCTCCATACTGCTGAAAGTTGTGTTTGGTTCATCCGACAACTTCCGTCACGAAAGGTTACTCTTCCATGTCGCCCCGTTTAAAAGTAGCCATCAAGCACTATTGGGACGCCAAGCTACCACTTTAACGCAATACAAGACTACGCATCTCTAACACTTGAAATGCCCGGTCCACGCGGCATCATCTCGTTAAAAGGAAGAATTAAGTGTTACTCGAGCACGGAAGAACGGAGACTGCCTTGACAGCCCCACGCTTATCCGGCTCGCTAGGCAAAGAACCTGAATTGGTCATTCAAACCTCGACACGGTTAGACGAGTCCGGCTCCTACTAGCGGCATACCCCCATACGAGGGGCCGCATGCATGTATAACAAGAGACAATAAAGCTCAATTTTATTCAATTCCGTACTCTGCTTATTTAATATCAAGTACATCTTTCAGACGATCCTTTTCTTTCAAACTAAGTTCCTCTCTTTACAGATGAACAACGTGCTACACCCGCCCGAGGATAAGGCACAACGGAGACACGGTAGCAGACGTGCAAGAGGGACCCGTTGCAAGGATTCTTTTCAGATTAAGACCTGCGTAAACCTTTTTTCACTGTCTCTTGTTGATATACATCCCCGGTTCCTTAATATAACCGAGGAGGAGGCTGGTGTTTTGGCATTGGTCGCACCAGAATTTTTTGCGTGCACTGACACGGGGGCTTAGGGCATTATTCTGCCCATTTTCATAAAGACCGAATACCTTAGGGAGTATTGGCGCCTCGAGTTAGGCCTTATATGCATCAGCTCAATCATCTCTTTGGTCAAATGTTGGGTTGCTCGGCTCTTGTGTTTTGCTGCCTTACGTTCCGCTTTCACGGCTAACGTGGCACCGGAGAACTATCTGCGATTGTGCCCGGTTCGCCGGGCGAGCACCTCAAGAGAGAAAGCCGAAAACTAATCTGTCATGATATAGCGAGAGACCGGTCAACCACTCGACGACTCACGGTGAATGTTTAGGATTCCTCCGCATTAACGAAGGACGGTTTTCGTCAGCACATACGCACTCTGAATTCGGGAGAGTGCGGTGCCCCTGTGGGCTATATAGTAGCCCCACCTCGAACTCCTATGGCTAAGTGAAAGTGATAAAGCATTATAGTCCGGTTGCCGGTTTGCTACTCTATCACCTCCTTAACAGGACCAAGACGTTGGATTAAGTGTGAAAAGCGCCTTTTTTGCAAACACCCCGCACTATGTGCGTGGGGGCTGAAGCCAAGGACTGCCATCTTTCAGGTTATATACACATATACATAAACGGCCGCAGAGGGAGTAGTTTACTACTTGAACACACAAGTATAAAAATCCCATGTATTACATTGAAACATTGTTTTCACAAATCACACATGTCATTTAAACATAATATCCTTCGAGCACTACGTCTCTATTAAACGAGCGCGGCGCAGACTTCTTCAAAGTAGTGCTCGATGTACTCGGCCCGTCTCAATCTTGGGATGCAACATCGGTGGCCTTCATCTCTGCCCAAGATGTCTTGACACGGGCAAGAGCCATCCGCGCTCCTCAATACACGCCGATCGCTTCATTGCGTCGATACGCGGCACCGCACCAAGAAACTGCTGCACTAAACCAAAATAGCTCTTCGGCTGGGGTCCGTCCGGCCACAAGTGAGTCAAGACATGCTTCATGGCAAATCCGGACAATCGATTCAGCTCGGCCCATTCAGCCAACCAATCGGTCAGCGGCAGAGGACGCTCCCGACTATGGAATTGCGACCAATATAGCTCTTCCTTCAGGCCCCTTCGGCCCGGAAGTGCTCAACCGCGTCCGCAGCGCTCGCCGCCAAGTCCAGATAAGCATCCTCCGAACTCCACAACTTTTCCAATCGAGCATACTTTGGATCTGTATATTTCCTCCGCAGGAGAAACGGTTTTCCACCGCAATTGCCCGGCCCGACTCAGCTCCTCCTTGGCAGCTCTCAAAGCCGATTGGGCATTCTTGGATTCGCGGCGGCCTTCTTTAGGCCCTCTTGTTCCGCTTTGACGCTCTCTTTCAAGAACCTCGCAGCGATCGGTAGTATTCCTTAACTTTTGGCCATATCGAACATCTCCTCTTTGCTTGGCGGTGAGCAGCCCGCTCAGCTTCTAGCTCTCGCCGCCTTTAAAGCGCCGCGATTACTAATTCTGGCTTGCTCTTTCGCTCGGGCGAGTTCGCTGCAGCTCCTCCACGGCAGCGGCACCATCTGCATTAAGCATACGAATAGTAAGACATGGGCGTCAAGATCCCTTACAAGGTGTCCGCATAGAGGTCGATACCTTGTGACTCGTCAAACCGTTTATTGACCAGCGATGTCCGCATCCGCCTCCTCAAGTTGCCGCTTTAGTTCGGCATATTCATCATCCGGCTGGCCTCCGGACGCCCGCCACCTGTTTAGGAGCGGCGATATGTTATAGCGAGAATTTGATCCTCAGACGTTGTCAATTTTGACAACATACCGAGTCTCGAGGGCTACTATCTATACAGGCGCATTTATATGCATAACTGTCAGAAGGTACATCATTTTTGCGTACCTCAAACCCCGTCAGTAAGCTTCTGACGGCTTCATGCAATCTGCTCTCCGCGGATGCAATTCTTTCAATCACCATACCCATTAGAGCACGGTGATCTTCTGAAATAGCCGCTCGCCCGAGCAGATCCTTCAGCTCCTCCGACCGCACGCCACTTGGCGCCGGACCTTCCGGCCCCGCCGGACTTGGGGGAACCCTCCGCGACGACACCTCCGGGTCGTCCACTTCACATGAGGGTGCGACAAGTGGAGGCGTTTCGCTCTCCATCATCTCCGGAAGAAGATCCCCCGAAGACGAGCTCTGCTGAGAAGGGCTGAGGTCCGAACTACAAGGTACAATTTCGGTTATCCTCATGAATAAACACAGGGATGTTCCTTATTTACAAGACCCCTTCTTTTTACTTACGGCTCGGTGGAGGGCTGATCCCCTCGGGGAAATAATGCGGCTGGGTTACTTCCCAGCGCCGGGCTCTCTGCCAAGATTCCTTTCCCCTCTTTGAGGCCTTGACCTCCGGATCTTCTGGAGCGGTCCTCTTCTCTCCTCGGAAGGTGGGACTCTTAATCCCTTCTTCCTTGATAGCCTCCTTCGTAGAGGCGGTTGCTTCCCCGCTCCCCCCTTCGCCTTCTTCAAAAGGCGCGACCTTCAACATCTTGGTCAACATGGGATCCGGCGTGGTCTCTGGGAGGGGAGCCGGACACCTTATTAACTTTGCCTTGGCTATCCACTCCTGTTCAAGAAACGGCTCCTTTAAAGGGCATATATATAAATGAATGAACAGCTTGTCCAGTTGCAGGACTACTTACTTGAGTATCTGGGCGATTGCAGCTTAGTCCTGCGTCCTCGGTCAAGTCCGGACACTTCCCTTGTGATCCGAAGAACATTTTATACATCTCCACGAGCGTCGTGCCCATAAAATTTTGGATAGCTCGTGGTCCCTCCGGATTGAATTCCCACAGCGAAGGGGCGGCGTTTGCAAGGTCAAGGCGCGGATCACCATAACCTGCGCCATCGCAACCAGATTGATCCTCTTTCACGGAGATCTCGAATATGGCCCTCGCCGCAGGGTACGCCCTGACGGCCCCAGTCGAGCCCCTTGTTGACCCATGATGCCACCACTGTGGTGGACTCCGGCGGAAGGCGGGGCGCCGCCCATTTGGTGCCCCGGGAGCGGTGATATAAAACCACTCCCGCTGCCACAAACCAAGCTCCTCTTGAAAAGAGCCCTCTGCCACGGAGCATCAGCACATTTGCTTATGACCGCCCCTCCGCATTCTCGCTTGTTGCCCCTTGATCATCTTTGGCTCCACCTTGAAGGTCTTGAGCCACAATCCAAAGTGGGGGGTAATATGGAGGAAGGCCTCACATACGACAATGAATGACGAGATATGGAGGATGGACTCCGGATTCAAGTCATGGAAATCAAGCCCATAATAAAACATCAGCCCCCACACAAAGGGATCCGTCGGGAAGCCTAAACCCCGAAAGAAGTGGGACACGAACACCATGTTCTCGCCGGGCTCGGGAGTGGGAATGACCTGCCCCGAGCAGCAGCCTATGTGAGATCTCGCCGTTAGATACCAGCGCCTCGCAGCTTCAGACATCTTCTTACGGACGGAGGAAGACATCCATCGGTCGGTTGGTCGGAGCGGACATCGTCAAAAGTCGAGCGCTGAATCTGAAGCTTTGGGTGTTGGAACTTGAAGCACGAGGCGAACTCGATGGAGGGTGTAAAAAAGAAGAGGGCCTTGGTCTCATTATAAAGAGGTTGAATACCAAGAGCCCACCCCGTGGTCGATTAGGACTTGCCTTTGATAGAGAAGGCAGGCCAACGGGCACGGTTGGGTTACCCACGTCCGTATTGATGAGAATCCCGGAATAAGGGGCACGATCCACGCTTTGATAAGACGTGCCAAGGAAACCGCCTCGCTAAACACGCCGAGGTGGAACAATAAAAACGATTCATATAAAGGCTGGCCGTGGTGTGATATCACGCCACGGAATACGCCGACAGATTTGTGCAAAATTATTCTCTCTCTGGCGTTATGTGGAACTTGTTTTGCAGAGCGGACACTATCATTGTGTTCAAAACCTTCGTGAAGTATTCGAGGAGGAACCCGCCCGCAATGCGAAGACAATCAACGCTACGGACTCATCGTCATTGAAGTCTGGTTCAAGGGCTACCGAGGAGTCCCGGACTAGGGGTGTCCGGATAGCGGACTATCGCCACGGCCGGACTCCAAGACTATGAAGATACAAGATTGAAGACTTCGCCCCGTGTCCGGACGGACTTTCCTTGGCGTGGAAGGCAAGCTTGCGACACGGATATGTAGATCTCCTACCATTGTAACCGAATTCTGTAACCCTAACCTATCCGTGTCTATATAAACCGGAGGGTTTTAGTCCGTGGGACGAACAACAATCATACCATAGGCTAGCTTCTAGGGTTTAGCCTCCTTGATCTCGTGGTAGATCTACTCTTGTACTACCCATATCATCAATATTAATCAAGCGGGAGTAGGGTATTACCTCCATCGAGAGGGCCCGAACCTGGGTAAAAACATCGTGTCCCTTGTCTCCTGTTACCATCCGCCTAGACGCATAGTTCGGGACCCCCTACCCGAGATCCGCCGGTTTTGACACCGACAGCGATGCTGACAAAGGTTGGCTCACCGAGGCAAAGCCCCCGGTCTAGATAACGTGACGAAGCTGGCCGGCTGGTGACGCCGAAGTCTCCTGATTAGGTTGATGAAGAGATGGAGAAGCCTCCGGTCTAGCCGAGATGACAGAGCGGGTCGGTAAGGAGATGTTGCAGGTGCCAAGTCAGCCGAGGTGTTCAAGAAGTTCGGCGTGATGGACATCGGCTTGAAGAAGCAACAATGCAGCCATGCCGATGCTGGTCATAACTTGTGACGCGGTCAATGCCGGATTGATGAAGTGACCGAGCGGCGATGTCGGCGTGCCTGACCCGTGCAATCCGTGGGGCGATGGTGTTGGTGGATGATTTAGCCTTCGCGATGCCAAACTCTTGTTCGGCTTGCCGAGCTGATGATCCAATAAGGTTAGGCTCGGCTCGATGAAGCGACGATCTGTTTAGCGCAGGTCGGCTGACGTGGAGCAATGTTATCGGACTGGTTTGACACCAGCATGACGGTGAAGAGTACCTCTGAAAAGGAGCAAAATTTGTGACATGTGTTCGGAAACAAAAAACGATACCCTACAAAGAGATTCTTCCAAAAAGGCCAATATCCCGTTCATGAAGAAAGATGAACTCAGGTCGGATTCGTATTTGCGAAGAAAACAGATCCAAAAAGTGATGCACTAATCGGAAGGTTCCCGGAGTTTGGACGGTCGGATCGAGCTAAAATTTTGAGAGGTGGTAGATATAGGAATTCCGCAGCCGATCAACGGTTGGATCTTCCAAAGGACATCCGAGCTAGACGCTGGACACCGTGCTCCGAACTCGTCCAGATTCGACAGGGCTCCGGTATATCGGAGATCGGCGGAGATTGCTCCATCGGAACGCGATGAAATTTTACAATGTTGTTGTAGACTAAATTCCGCACAATTCCACCGACGGAATCGTCAAAGCGATGCTCGAGGAGGTGGTGGTAGCGGTTGCAAGTTCGCTGTTCGAGAAAAACAGCACGGTGGCCCGAGGGCAATGTTGACGTTGAGCCCCCGAGCTCCATGGATGATTCCTCCATGATCATGATAGATATCGGAGTTGTGTTGATGAAGGCCCTCGTCCAAACATGACGATTGGAGGCAGGGCACAGTCCTTGGTCAAGCCAAGGTGACCAGTCAAGCCTGTGACGAAGACGCCGACGTCGCAGTTGATCTGCAAGCGAGCCATTTATCTTTTGCCGATCACACAGCGGAACTCTCAATGAAAGCACCATTGTCGGTGTCAAAACTAGCAGATCTCGAGGTAGGGGGTCCCGAGCTATGGATTCTCGGATCAATGGTAACAGGAATGAAGGAGACGATGTTTTACCCAAGTTCAGGCCCTCTTGATGGAGGTAAAACCCTACGTCCTGCTCTTGTTTATATTGATGGAGTATCAAGTACAGAGTTGATCTACCTCGAGATCATATGTTGTGGTCTAAAACCTGAGGGTATGATGAATAATGTCATAATGATTTATCGATTAGCCTGGCCTTGGCTTATATAATGCACCAGAGGCCTAGGATAACAAGAGTCCTAGCCGAATACGTTGGTGGAGAGGAGTCCTTGTCTTGATCACCAAGTCTTGTGGAATACTCCTTGTATGCGGCATGGGCTGCCCGAAGTGGCCCATGAGTGAACCGCCATAAGGGGTCCTCGGCCCGATCTACCTGGTTGGGAGACGATGTGGTGAGTACCCCCTAGTCCAGGACACCATCACCCGGTCCACGCGACGTCATAACAATAAATGGAAATACGGAACACTCCCTCCGTACAGAGGATCATACTACGGCTACTACAGCCGAAGTACAAAGCGGCCTCATCAAGCCGCATATCTCATCGTCCATTAAGCCACTGGTCTCCATTAAATGGAACAGATCAATCTTAGAGCTGGATTAGCAGTTCGGCCTCCGTCATTCGCCTCATGTACCCGCGAAGTTCGTACCGCGCATACATAATTATGTACTTAAAATACCCTGGTCATCGACGGAGGCACAATGCGGACAGGCCTACAAGCACTCCCATAGCCTCCCTTTTCTTTTCTAACTATTTTTTATCTTTAACCACAGGTGGCTCAAGGACTGGTCATCTCATGGAATCTTTCTGAGTTCGGCTTCGTACACTTACCCAAATGCTATTCCTACTAAGGATCCCTTTCACCGAGGCAAGGCGGCGCAGACGTGCGACAGGAGGTCCAAATAATTTTGTGTAGACCGCACTCTCTATTTCAAGCCTGTAAAGTGCCTTCTCCCTCAGCCTTCGACCACCGGCATGTCAAATAGCCTGGATCGTGGCGTTATTATCTATAAGACGACATCGACATATCAATCAAGTTCCCGTGAACATCATCCGTATTCAGTATTCACTTTTTCTGAAAAGAAGTGAATTTTACTTCTCCGGTTGTTTGACACACGCACCTCGGCACAAATTGACAGGGGCTCGCTACGGGAACAAATGAGTTGTCGACAAGTCCGAACAGCTTTATAGCACACTTCAGCGTCACGAGTTTGGCCTTATATGCACCAGCTTTGAATCATGTCTTTGGTCAATAGTTGGGTTGCCCGGCTCCTGTGCTTACTACCTTATGTTCCGCTATATCAGCTAGGGTAGTAAAGGGAGAACTACTGCGATTGTGTCCTGGTTTATCCGGATGAGCACCTCAGTAGAGAAAGCCGAAAACTGACTGTCATGATGCGGCGAGAGCTGGTCAACCACTCGATGACTCATCGGAATCTTCGCAATTCCTTCCGTATTACACGAAGGACCATTCTTCTGGCCACCTATGCAACATAGCATATTCAGACAATCACGTACATAACAGGGCCTATATCGTAGACCCACCGTCAAACTCCTATGGCTAAGTGAAAGCGTTAAAGCCCTATAGTCTGATTGCCTAGTTCGCCGCATTGACACCTCCTTCACAGACTAAGACGTTGGGTCAAGGGTGATCAAGTGCTTTTCCGAACACCCCCGTATTATATGCGAGGGGGCCGAAGCCGACGACTGGTAAACTTTCAGATTATACAAAAAACGGCCGCACAGGAGGAACCAAACCTTTTCAGGCAAAAATATAAAAACCATAGGCTTGATGTATCATAAATATTGTTTTTACAATTTCGATACATTTACTCGAATATCATATCCTTCGAGCACTGACCCTCAAGCGGGCACCCTCTAGGACATCTTCAAAATAATGCTCTGGCGTGTGATGGTCCTTGCCCTCGGGTGGACTCTTCGCTGCAATATTGGTGGCCTTCATCTTCGCCCAGTACGTCTTGACGCGGGCAAAGGCCATCTGTGCACCTTCAATGCACGTTGACCGCTTCACGGCATCGATACACGGCACTGCATCAACAAGTCGCAGCACCAAACCGAAATAACTATTCGGCATTGGCTCGACCGGCCACAGCTGGACCACGATGTCCTTCATGGCATATCCGGATATCTTGTGGAGCTCGGTCCACTGGGCCATCTATTCGTTCAGCAACAGCGGACGCTTTGGCATGCCGAATTGGGACCAGAAAAGCTTTTCCGTTGTATGTCCTCCTTGCGCTTGGAAAAACTGTGTCGCATCATAGGCACTCTTCGGCAAGTCCGAAAATGCGTATGGAGAACTCCACATTTGATTAAGCGGGGCATACTTCGGATCTCCGAATTTAGTTTGCAATAAGAAGGGCTTACCAGCCGCGATCTCCCCAGCTTGCCGGATCTCCTCCCGAGCCGCTCTAGACTCAGACCGGGCTTCTCTCACCTCTTGTAAGGCCTTGTCGAGACTCGCCGCTTTGGCTTTTCTATCCTTTTTTAGGGATTCGCAACAAACAGTGGCATCCTTCAGCTTGCATGCCATAATGGATATTCTATCCTCGCACTGGTGCCGAGCAACCTGTTCGGCCTTTAGCTAAGCAGCTGCCTTCGTGGCAGCCGCATCGCTCATCATGGCTTGCTCCTTGGCCCGGGCAAGCTCAGCCCGAAGGGTCTCAACCGCGGCCACACTATATGCAGTTACGCATAGCTCAGTATACAACTTTCAGCGTCATGCTCATCTTATCATACTTATGTATACTGACTGCCCCAAAAGCATACCTTGCGCCTCGTCGAGTCGCCTGTTAATAAGCGTGATATCATCATCCGCAGCATCAAGTTTTTGCTTCAGACATACAACCTCTTTAGCTTGGGCAGTCGCCACGTATGTAGCAGCCTGTGTTCCAATTAATTGGATTATTTCCTGAGCATATCTTTTTTGATCCTCTGATCGCCTCCCTTTGGGCGCCAACCAGAGTCTCAAGGGCTACTATCTATACGCAGGTGCATTTTGCGTACAGAGCACAATTGAAGATATTACAATATGTACCTCGAAGCCTCTTAACAGACCCATGAAGGCTTTATTCAATCCGCTTTTCGCGGACAGAATCCTTTCAGCCACTGTACTCATTAATGTACGATGTTGCTCCGAGACGGATGCATGTTGCAACATATCCATCATTGTATCCAGCGCCTCCAAATTCCTGGGAGCGGCTACGGGAATACGGACTCCCTTCGAGGGGATATGTTTACTCGACTCTAGAGTCATCCCCGGCTGTACACCAGATAGTCTGAGGCCATTATGGTTGATCCCCGCTGGGGCCACACACCCTGGACCCTGGGCGACCGAAGTCTCACCTTCGGGCGTTGTCTTCATTGTCCCCCGCACCACTTGTTGATCAGGAAAGATCCTCCGGGATGACACCTCGAAGTCGTCCGCCCTATTGGGCGAGGGAGCTTGTGGAGGCATCTCGCTTTCCATCATCTCCGGAAGCAGACCCCCCGAGGAGGAGGACTGTTGAGGAAGACTGCGCGCCGGGCTGCAAATATATATATAAATGTTACCCTTGTAGCCTGAAAGGAACGGGATATGCTTAGGTCAGCCTTGTTCACTTATGACTCGGCTAAAGGCTTGTCCTTGCGGAGGAACTACGCAACAGCGCTGCCTTCTGAACCCGAACCGCCTGAAAGGGACATCGTCCCTCGCTTGGGAGCCTTTACCCCCAAATCTTCGGAGGCGCTCCTTTTCTTACCATGGGGAGAAAGGATGTCAGCTTCTCCTTCTCTTTTGTCTTCGAAAGAGGGAGCCCTAACTTCCCCGGAAATAGTGTCTGGTGTGCCTTCAGAATGGAGGCCACCTTTGGCCTCCTTGCTCTCCTCATTGCCCTCTTTCACCGGCACCTGGTATGGTGCCGGGACCAACATCCTTGTTAGCACGGGACTAGCTGAGTCTTCGGGAAGAGGGGCCGAACACCTAATTCGCTCCGCCTTCTTTATCCAGCCTTGGAATAAGATGGTTTTCGTAGTATCTTATTATGAGATATTTAACTAAGTTGTGTTCGGGAGTCGAGTACTTACCGAGGTATCTGGATGGTTGCAGTCAAGGCCGATGTCCTCTGTAGTATCCGGCCACTGTTTTCGTGTCCCGAAGAATAATTTCCACATTCCTTGGTGCGTTGTGCCGAAGAAGTGCTGAAGGGTTCGTGATCCTTCCGGATTGAACTCCCACATGCGGAGAGGTTGTCGCTAGCAAGGTTAGTCCGTCGGACTAGCATTACTTGGATTACGTCGATAATGCCGGTGTACTTTTCAATGAGGCTCCGGATGCGTTTTTGCAGCGTCCGCACTTCATCAATTGATCCCGAGTCCAGCCCCTTATTAATCCATGAAGAAAGCCGTGATGGAGGGCCAGATCGGAACGCAGGTGTAGCAGCCCACTTGGTGCCACGGGGTTCAGTGATGTAAAACCACTCCCGCTGTCATAGGTTGGAAGTTTCTGTGAAGGGGCCTTTTGGCCAAGGAGTATTGGTGAGTTTGCTCACTGTAGCACCACCGCACTCTGCTTGTTTCCCATCGACTACCTTAGGCTTCACATTAAAGGTCTTGAGCCACAAGCCGAAGTGTGGGGGAATACGAAGGAAGGCCTCGCACATGATGATGAACGACGAGACGTGAAGAAAGGAGTCTGCAGCTAGATCATGAAAATCTAGCCCGTAATAGAACATGAGCCCTCGAACGAAGGGATGGAGAGAGAACCCTAGCCCCCGGAGGAAGTGGGAGATGAATACGACCCTCTCGCCGGATCTGGGAGTAGGAATAACCTGCCCTTGAGCAGGGAGCCTGTGGGGGATTTCCGCGGTCAGGTATCTTGCCGCCCAGAGCTTCGCAATATCCTCCTCTGTGACAGAGGAAGCCACCTACCGGCCTTGAGGGTTGGGTCCGGACATGAATGGGAAGCTCGAAGCAATTAAATTGAACCTTGGGTGATGGAACTAGAGGTTGGAGAAGTTGAGGAAAGGGTTGGCGTAGAGGAGAAGGACGGGCCTTAGCCCCTTTATAAAAGCGATGAATATCAAACGCCTCCTCCTAAGCCGTAAAACCTGCCTACTCCTAAGGAATCATGCCAATCGAACAGTTGGGTTACCCATGCCCGTATTGATGAGAATCCCGCAATAAGGGGACACGATCTCTGCTTCGACAAGACGTGCCAATAAAACCTCGTCTCGAAACAAGGAGCGACGGGCGAAAAAAATAACGGTTCGAAATAATAGCCAGGTAGGGACGTGATGTCACGCTACAAAAAGTTGTCAGTAGATTGGACTCGTGAAATATTATACTTTCTACGGTGGTGTGTGGTATTTTGTTTTGCAGAGCCAGACACGATTCTTGTGTTCAAAGACTATTTTGGAGTATTCGGAGAAGGAACCCGCCTTGCAATGCCGAAGGCAATCAGCGCGCCGGACACCTCGTCATTGAAGCCTGGTTCAAGGGCTACTGAGGTAGTCCTGGATTAAGGGGTCCTCGGGCGTCCGGACTGTGTGGCATGGGCCGGACTGTCGGACCATGAAGATACAAAATAGAAGACTTCCTCCTTTGTTCGGATGGGACTCTCCTTGGCGTGGAAGGCAAGCTTGGCGCCCGGATATGAAGATTCCTTTCTTTGTAACCGATATTGTACAACCCTAGTCCCCTTCGATGTCTATATAAACCGGAGGGCTTAGTCCGTAGGGACGATCAGAATCATAATCATACAGGCTAGACTTTAGGGTTTTAGCCATTACGATCTCGAGGTAGATCAACTCTTGTAATACTCATATTCATCAAGATCAATCAAGCAGGAAGTAGGGTATTACCTCCATAGAGAGGGTCCGAACCTGGGTAAACATCGTGTCCCCCATCTCCAGTTACAATCAACCTTAGATGCACAGTTCGAGACCCCCTACCCGAGATCCGCCGGTTTTGACACCGACAGGGGGTAGCGGTTCCTGAAATGTTGAACGGCCAATGATGCATCCTCCTTCAATTAGCATCCTGAATGCATGAGGGAAGTAATGGGAGGAGGACCGGGAAAAGAGGTTGCACGATGTGAATGCAACGCAGATTGCACTCATATAAAGGCGCCCCTCCATTCCAATGCATCTACCACATCATACACACCTAAGCATTTGCCTAAGCACCTACAATAAGCGCAAAAGTGTTCACTCCAGACCCATGGCGGCGATGCCCGCGAGCGGCCAGCAGCTGTGCCAGATGGTCCACGACGCCCGCCTGCGGCATGGCGCAGAGGATCGTCTCTAGACGGTGTTGGTGACCGACTGGTGGATGGCCGCCGTCGACGACACCTACGACTCTCAATTGGACCAGATGATCATTGCCACCACCAACAAGTTCACCGTCCTCAAGAAGCTCGTGGATGACATCGCCGTACTCCTCCAGCCCGCACGCCTGTGCTCCTCATTGCCTTCCACCCTAATCGGCCTCCATGGCTGGAACCTCTTTGAAGCACCGGTGGACCTGCGTGTGCCGACCGGTTCTCCGGGTGTTAATTCCCAGAAAATGGCCGTTGTGCTCATCAGCCCCAGGATAACTGTTAGCTGATGAGGCACTAGCTTGATACAGAAATTCCAAGCAGAAAATACAATATGAGTAGTACAAGACCATTCTGGCCTGTGAGTACAACAAATGGTTTCTAAAGGTTGATGGCGGAAGCGGTTTATGAAACATCCTCGTCTATGGGACTCCATTTCCCACGGGAACAGCTGACCAGGTTAACTCCTATCTTCGCGTGGTTGAGATCACTGCTGCTCAGGTTCGGGACAGTCACCGCTATGCTCCTCTCCAAGCATGAAATCTGGCCAAGACAATAGCCAGGGACAAGCCAGTGAGTACTTTGAATGTACTCGCAAACATTACGAACATGGGTAAAATTACAACAACAATGTGCTGAAAATATTTTATGCTCATGACGTTAGTCACATAAGATAAATAAAACTCTGGTGCGTGCAAGCATGTTATTAGAGAATATACAGTAATATGGTAGTATTAAAATTATGAAGTAAATAACATAAAGGACTTCAAAAGAAATGCCACAATCAAGGCCCGAGCGACACCGCATAAAGGGCTTTAAAAGAAATGCCACGGTCAGGCGCCCGAGCGACACCGCATAAAGGGCTTTAAAAGAAATGCCACGAAGGCGTCGAGCGACACCGCATAAAGGGCTTTAAAAGAAATGCCACAATCGGCCGTCCGAGCGACACCGCATAAAGGGCTTTAAAAGAAATGCTACAATCAAGGCCCGAGCGACACCACATAAAGGGCTTTAAAAGAAATGTTATACCATCGGCGTCGAGCGACACCACATAAAGGGCTTTAAAAGAAATGTTATACCAAGGCCTCGAGCGACACCACATAAAGAGCTTTAAAACAATGCCACGGTCAAGGCCTCGAGCGACACCACATAAAGGGCTTTAAAAGAAATGCCACAATGCAAGGCGTCGAGCGACACCACATAAAGGGCTTTAAAAGAAATGCTACAATCAGGCGCCTCGAGCGACACCACATAAAGGGCTTTAAAAGAAATGCCACGATCAAGGCGTCGAGCGACACCACATAAAGGGCTTTAAAAGAAATGCCACAATGAATATCCAGAGGTAGAACCATCCTGTGGATATTCAATAATACCGAAAAATATCACGGGTTAGTCCACATCCAAAATAGTAATCATAAATTATCATAAGTCACAATCGTGCTTCCAGGTTTAACAGTTTCACCTCCGAAGACCGACACTTGACCCATCCCAAACTGTAATCCTTAACCATGGACATGGCTATTCGAATAGGTTTAATCTCTGCAGAGGGTGTACTCTTTACCCACGAGTAACGGATTTCTTTAGTCCATCGGGACTAATTCCGCTTCACGGTCTTTTGTTGAAAACACACCTAACTTGCACACACCAGCTTAACTCACATGTGTCCGAATCACCCACTACACTGTTAAGCAAAACTCTAAGTGGGAGGCCACAACCTCGACGTAACATGGGATCACAAAATTTATACTGCACAAGACATCGGGAGCTACCCCTTCGCTATAACCAAACACCCATGCTCCCGGACCCGTGGTATGACTACCGGATGCCTCCAAAGATCTTCCACCACGGCCTCTCTCAGACGGTGTGTGCTAGGAAAGGGTTGACAACTTATTGAACTGCATCTTACTTGGTGTAGGGACGAGTGGTAGTACGGGCAAGTATGGGGTTACCGCACAAGACTCGATCTATGGTTGACTCAGAGGTTGTAGTATTTCCTGCATGATTAGCATAACAATGCATATATCTCAAACAACAGATGGAAACATCACGCGACATCCCTTCCTGTCATACCGACACGACTGCCTCGACGGAGGACTAGGGCAAGCCCGTGTCTACCCAAGACAGAGGCCTTCCGCCTTTCCTTCCGTATGCATGGAAGACGATGACGGTGATTTCCATCACAAATCATGTCAACTTCATTAGCATAAACTCATTAATATGCACCCATGAATAGGATCACATCCTCACATAAAATGACGCATGCATGTGTCAGGGTGGTGTTGCCACCGTGCTATGCAACACACACAAAAATTCACCAGGGTTCAGAATGCTTGCCTTCAGGTCATGGGAAGGAAGGGTGCACCCAAATCATCATGAAATCTTCAAAAACCCTATTTAAAATAATATATTTGAATTAACACACAAAATAAAAACAGCACAAAAAGTTGTTTTAATTTTTTTTCAAATAAATCTTAAAATAAACTAGACAATATTTGAGAGAGGTAGCAAAAAGAATCAATTCATTTGGAGTTGTTTTCAAAAAGATACAGCCGGTCAAAGTTTGGTCAAAACCTGATATTTAAAATAAAAACAGAAAGAAAACGTTTCGGAATATACGTACACGTCGAAGGCGCATTTTGAAAACGCGCTTCCACTTATCCAGCGTGGACTGTGCCTGAGTCACTGCCAGTGGGTCAAGGGGGTCCCACTGGTCAGGTTTGACCAGTGTCCTTCCCTCTCCTTCCTCTGGCTGAACGGAGGCGGGGACTCCGGCGATCTTCACCGGCGTTAGGCGGCTCCTCGAGGGCATCCGAGTACAGGGATGGATCTGCTACTCCTAGGCGGTCCTTCCGGTGGTCGTAGGGTAGCCGGGGGTGGAGGGTGTCGCCGGCGGCGAGCTCTGCAGCGGAGGGGGCATTCGGGTGGACAGTGAGTTTGGGGCTGCGGTGGTCTCCGGCCAAAATTGAGCGAGGGGCTGTGCTCGCGAGAGGAAGGGAGAGTTCTTGGTGGAGAGAGTGGAGAGGGAGAGGCACTGGTGGCGATGGAATCGGCCAGGGCTTGGCGGCGACCGAACCGGCCGGACTCGAGGAAGAAGGCCTTCCCTAGCTCGACTGCTGGCCAAGGCAACACTAGGAGGATCATATGAGGTTGCTCGAGGTCTCGGTTGAGCTCCGGGGCCCTTATATACGCGGTGGAGGTCGGTTCTGGGTGGCTGCAATAAGGACGACGCGCGAAACGCCTCCTCAGTAGCTTGGGCGACGTGATGGCGACGAGCGCTAGTGACGAGGGCTGCGGATGAGCTCGCACTGCTCCAGGAGGCAGGTGGCAAGTCGGGTGGTTTTGGCGGCGCCGACCACGGTCGGGCTCGCTAGCGGCCGGCAGCTAGCCGCCACGGCTATCCCTGGCGGTGGCGCTGTGGGTGCCAGGGTGGTCGGGTGGCGTGGCGGTGCAAGGGGACACGCGAGCTGGCTGGGGCCGGGTTTTGAGGCGGGTGACGCGCGGCTCGGGTGCATGCGGGTGCCAACGCACGCCTGGCGCGCTTAGAGCACGCATTTAAAGGTGCTCGATGAAATGCCATGGCCTGCCATGTGGCTTGGGTGAGGCTGGCAAGGAACCAAAGCTAGGTTAAGGTTAGCAAGGGGATCAAGGGGCACGATGGATAGGCCAGGAGATCAAGTTCACCAAGTAAACTTGAAGTCATGCCAAAACTGGTCATGCATAGAGGGTGTTTGACAAAATGCCAAAGGCACCTAGGTAGCTCTTGGAGTGGCCAAACTCTCCAGATCAGTGTCTCTATGGATACAAGAGAGGGTGGTGAAGTCAGTTTGCAAAAAGGAGAAACTTGCTAGTGCAAGTTTTGCAAAACTTCAGTTCTGGGCAGGGAGTGAGTGGCATCATTTCATGGACCAAAAGTGTTCCAAAAAGGGCATGCTCCTGGACTTAGGGGTTTTGCAAGGTTGACTACAAGCATGAGAAAACACAAGATCATTAGAGCAAGAAATAATAGGGTTGTAGTAGAAAACACAAGTCTGGTCCAGAATGAAAAAGAGGTTGTTGCACTCAAATTTTCCAAAGAACATCACTATGTTTTTGCATAAAGTTGGATGGCATGCTACTACTGACATCCCAAAATTTTGGTGGAGGCTCTAGGGAAATATTTAAATGGGTTGTAGTGCAAAAATGCCCACTGGACCAGAGAAGCAAACCAGGTGAAAGAACCCAAAATAAGCAATGAAATAATTTTATTAGTGCAGATAATTGATTTAGAGACATCTCATGACATCTCCAAATATTGGTTGAAATTTTAAGTGATTCTATCAAAAGGTTGTAGTTCAAAAGGAGCTCCAAAAATTTAATACAGTTCATTTTAATGAATAAAGCTCGTGGTGAATAATTTAATAAACAATTCTACTTATTTAGAAATTGTTTTAATGAGATGGCAAAGAAGTCCAATGTATTTTGGAAAGCTCCACTTGGGAAAAATACAAAACTCCTTAACAATAAAAGAAGAGTTCTGAAATCAACAGAAATAAAGATTTTTAAAACCCTTGGCAAAATTTTTAATATTGAAAACTTGGCAAAATTTTTGGGGTGTTACACTGCGACTGCCCGCCGACGCCACAAAGAATGTCCACCTGGAGGTCATGCTCGCTGCGAGGCGCCTCGCCCTGCAAGAATTCGTCGACCTACACATCCACGTGTATGAGAAACTCATGTACATAGGTATCTACAAGGCCAGTGAGGACGCTACAACATTGGCCTTCCTCAACCGGCTGGAAGCCTTGGATGCCTTTGCTGAGAAGCACCTTGACCTCGCCATAAAAGCCACCGCTCCTTAGCCACCGGCCGGTGGCCTGGCGCACTAAGTTGAGGAGGAGGGGGTCGACGTTGATGGATGCATCTTTCTTCTTGCCTCCTCAGAACCACCATCGCGATCGCATCATCGTGGCCTTAATTCTTATTGTGCTATTGCATTCTTGTTCCAGTCAATACCAACATGTGCGATCCCTTTTCTTAATTATATGCATCACTGTAACTAGTACTCCATCCGTCAATATATAAGTTGTGCTTACCTTTTCCATCAACTTCGTGCAACGCACGGGTATCTTGCTAGAAACACTAGAACATGTCGGACCGCATGTAACCAAACCGATGATGCGCCAACCTAGCTACTATGTACCCTGCTTATCTGGTGGAAATAGCCCCGCCCTAGCGTTTCCAATCGTTATTTCTATTTATCGATTGTGCCAAGGAGCAGAACCAATTGTTACAATTTATACATGTTTATCTACTCCTACTCCTATAAAATACTCAGTTGGTGATGGTGGTGTGTCTGCCATCTGTCGTTTCTGACCATTAGATCTGCATCTAACGGCTGTGAGGTAAGTTGTGGCATTTTTTGCAACAATAGCCCACTTCTCTGCTCCAATTTGCAGAAAACCTCTTATTATCTTGAAAGCAACCACATACCTCCCTCACCTCATCAAAACAGCCTGAGAAATATATTTTGAGTGAAAAGTAATATATTAGGAGTATATCAGAACAAGAGTGATTTCTTTCAAGTTTGTAAACAAGTACTACTATTCTACTACTTTGGATCCGTCGCAACGCACAGGCACATTGCTAGTAAAAGGAAAAGGCGCTGCTGCTCAAGGCCGCACCCCACACGCCCAGGAATCGGGAGTACTCCACAGCCCGTCTGGCACGCCACATAGCTAGGGAAGACGTGTTGCCTAGCATTTTCACTTTCATGTGGGACCGCCGTTGAGCAAACCGACTATTGGCAAACCGCACCCCACCCGCCGCCGAGTTGGAAAACAGAAATGAGGGGAAGATCTAGCTGTAGCACGGAAGCCAAGAAATTTGTTGTCAGATGGGGATCGTTGATAGAGTAGGAGCATTCCATACTACTACTCCTACTAGTACGAAGTTTGTGCTACAACTAGTACTACCACTATACAACTAGGTACGTGCACGGCACAACATCATAGGAACAAAAAAGGGAAGATCTTGTTTTGGGTGATTTATCTTTTTTTCCAGTTAATGTAGTATGAATAATATGATGTGGGGGGCACCCATGAAGCTTATGTGGCTTGGTTGCATGGCTACGAAAGGTTAGAGAAAAATAAATAGATAATGTGTTTAGAGTGCACTGCACTAAATAGATATACTTTGGATCCATTGCAACGCACGGGCCGGCATGAATAACTTTGAAAGTTGGTCGTTGGATGAAGCCAATCTGACGGTACAAAGATGGCAAGTCCAAGCACTACTGGCCGTTGGATATCGTCTACATTCCACCAAATTATGCCACATGTAGAATCTAGAAGACTCCATGGTTGAACTTAAGCGTAATGCACAAACCTCAAAACACAAGCACTTCTCCTTTGTTCTAGAATCCTCCATATCTTAATTGCCCAAACTTTTTTTTCAAAATGAATTGTCACTATTTTTTTTACTTTATGCTTTACAATGCACAATTCCATGAATCTTAAAATAGATTTTTTATAAAACTAATTGATTTTGAACTAGATGAACTATAAGAATTAAACAAACATCTACATCATGCATATATGACTCAAAGCTTACATGCTATAGTGTGTTATTTATTCACAATTTGGTTACCAAATCTCATGCGTGCAATGCACGTGTACCTTACTAGTTGGTAGTAGTCTACACTCTTATAAAAAACAGATTGGTGATGATGGTGTGCCTGCCATCCTGCAATATAGGCCATCCGATTTATATCTGATGGATAGGAAGGAAACTATGGCAATTTTGCAAAAAGGTACCCACACACCTCTCCACATTTGCAAATAAGGCCTTCCCTCGTTCATCCTTTTCTCTCACAAGATAAACTAGTCATACAAATGCATCTTGATGTTACGTGCAACGCACTGGCATCTTGCTAGTAAGAAACAAATTCCGGGTTTGGCACGAGCTCATACTACGGGAGCACCACAAGGCCTGCCGTAGGAGTTCCATTTCCCTCTCGGGGCCCATGGGATCGAGCTTCAATGGCTTAGTGCACCAGCCTATGAGTCAATGACATGTGGAATTTAACTGTGGCTGGACCACATGTCATTCTCATGGTGGTGGCGTGGTTCGCGACTCACTCGTTCAAGATGAACCGGCCGGTGGTGGTGTGGCCGTGGCGAGGGTGCCATAGCTAGGCGTCAGGGCATTACGAGGCGTAGATGGCCACACCGGTGGGTACTACCTGCAGTACAGAAGTACTCCAGCTGAGGATAGATGCCCGGGATGAAATGTGTCACAGCCGCTGGATGAAAATTCGATGGTGAAGGAGTACGGATCGGAGCACCGGAGCAGAGCAGGCAAACCGCGTCCAATCGGGTGTGGTTGTGGTAGAAAGTTGATGGTCGCCGCAGTTTATCTGGCCCGCATGTCATGCACACAAAGGCAGAGGAGCGGTGGGGCCGAGAGGGATGAGGCGCACGTCGGGGGACGTCATGCCGTGGGATGAAGCGGCGTTGTGGGAATCGCGTGTGGGTGTGGCAGTGGTAGAAACAAGAAACGTGATGGTCGTCGTGGTTCAACTTCCATGGACAAGCTGTCATGTCTGCTGACACATGCATTGCATACCGCTCACTACAAGGAGCAGTAGTAGAGAAAACTTGTTCCAAAGATACCATTTTTCCGATAAAATTCTCGAGATATCATTAGTTTTTACACATGGGATTACTCCTGCAAGGGTCAATCACAACATATGTTTTGTAAAAAAATGCATCTTGGTGTTCCCTGCAATGCACGGGCATCTTGCTAGTTATAGAAGAAGCCCACACGGGCATCTTGCCACAGGGTGTGCCACCGACCCAAACTCAATTTTTTTTCAAATGCTTAGGTGCACCGGATGCCATGCCATGCTACAAAATGTAAAAAAAAAACAGCTCCAATTCTCATTTTCTCTGGGAGACGGCTTCGCAACAAGCTCTCTGGACCTTGCAGCTATCTCGAAACTCACACGGGCATCGAGGGCAGCATATTTTATCCGCTCGTACGTCAAGGGATAATTCTCCCATCCAGACGACCTTAATGCCAGCATCTCCTCACCCTTCTGAAGATTTGTTCCGAGCACAAAATTTGCTACGTCGAATGGGGATGGTGTCGGTTTATCACAATCTTCTACAAGAATTTTTATTTTGGTTTGTACGTCAGCGATGCTTTTCAAATCAAGTTTGTACGGATCCAACTTCTGTTTGTCCCCTATGATGGCTGCCCCACAGAAGTATATGTCCTCCCGAGACAAGAAATCGTGAAGCTCACCTGGTATGGAGGGCGCGTGTATGATGTGGTACACTAAAACATCATCTTCGGGGCACAACTGAAGGACGGCGGCGCGTTGGATCTTCCCAGGGGCACGCTCCGTGTACTCTGCGTTGAGACCGATGACCTTCATCTCCACCTTTTGGAGGGAGTTGGATACAATGTTGATCCACTTCCGAACAACCCTTGGGTGGTCGGTGACTATGGCAACTAGGCTCAACGAGCCTTCGACGAGGACATGTTGGACGCTAAAAACCTGCATCTGGATCTCTTTCGCCATTTGGAACCGCTGGACCGGAGGGCTATGGTTTGGAGAATTAGGATTAGATAGCTAGTCTAACTGAAGAAGATGATTATTTAAAGGGGCTTCGGAATTACTCCAGGAGGATGTGAAGAGGTTGAACAATGTGAATGCAGTGTGGTTTGGATGCAAATGAAGATGAAGGAGTAGTGAAGAAGCCGGGGAAAATCGGTTCCCGATGGAGAAATAAATGGGAGAAGTGGCCTGTTGATACGTCTCCGTCGTATCTATAATTTTTCATTGTTCCATGCCAATATTATTCAACTTTCATATACTTTTTGGCAACTTTTTATATTATTTTTGGGACTAACATATTGATCCAGGCTCAAGTGCCTCGTTCTCTGTTGCATGTTTTTGGTTTCGCAGAAAATCCATATCAAACAGAGTCCAAACGGGATAAAAACGGACAGAGCTTATTTTTGAAAAATATGGAAAATCTGGAAGGAAAATCAATGCAAACCGGTGTCCAAGGTGGGCACGAGGTAGGGGGCGCCCCCCCTAGGGCGCGCCCCCTACCCTCGTGAGCCCACCGTAAGGTGGTTGACGCTCTTCTTTTGCCGCAAGAAAGCTAATATTCGGGAAAAAATCACGGCGAAGGTTTCAGGCCAATCGGAGTTACGGATCTCCATATATACACGAAACGGTGAAACAGGGCTAGAACAAAACGCAGAAACAGAGAGAGACAGAGAGATAGATCCAATCTCGGAGGGGCTCTCGCCCCTCCCACGCCATGCGAGCCAAGGACCAGAGGGGAAACCCTTCTCCCATCTAGGGAGGAGGTCAAGGAAGAAGAAGAAGAAGAAGAAGGGGGGCCCTCTCCCCCTTGCTTCCGGTGGCGCCGGAGTGCCACCGAGGGCCATCATCATCACCGCGATCTTCACCAACAACTTAACCGCCATCATCACCAACTCTTCCCCCCTCTATACAGTGGTGTAACCTCTCTCTTACCCACTGTAATCTCTACTTAAACATGGTGCTCAATGCTATATATTATTTCCCATTGATGTATGGCTATCCTATGATGTTTGAGTAGATCTGTTTTGTCCAAATGGCTATTTGATGATCAAGATTGGTTTGAGTTGCATGTTTTATTATTGGTGTTGTCCTATGGTGCTCTTCGTGTCGCGCAAGCGTGAGGGATTCCCGTTGTAGGGTTTGCAATATGTTCATGATTTGCTTATGGTGGGTGGCGTGAGTGACAGAAGCACATACCCGAGTAAGTAGGTTGTTTGCGTATGGGATAAAGGGGACATGATACTTTAATGCTATGGTTGGGTTTTACCTTAATGAATCTTTAGTAGTTGCGGATGCTTGCTAGAGTTCCAATCATAAGTGCATATGATCCAAGTAGATAAAGTATGTTAGCTTATGCCTCTCCCTCAAATAAAATTGCAATAATGATTACCGGTCTAGTTATCGATTGCCTAGGGACAAATAACTTTCTCATGACAACAAGATCTTTACTAAAACTAATTTAGTTGTGTCTTTATCTAAACAGCCCCTAGCTTTTATTTACGTGCTCTTTACTTTCTTGCAAACCTATCCAAAAACACCTACAATGTACGTCTAGTTTCATACTTGTTTCCGGTAAAGCGAACGTCAAGTGCGCTGTAGAGTTGTATCGGTGGTCGATAGAACTTGAGGTAATATTTGTTCTACCTTTAGCTCCTCGTTGGGTTCGACACTCTTACTTATCGAAAGAGGCTACAATTGATCCCCTATACTTGTGGGTTATCAAGACCTTTTTCTGGCGCCGTTGTCGGGGAGCAATAGCGTGGGGTGAATATTCTCGTGTGTGCTTGTTTGCTTTATCACTAAGTAATTCTTATTTTCTGTTCTTAGTTGTTTTCTATCTTTAGTTATGGGTAGGAAACACAAAATACCAAAAAAAATTAGTTGTACCTACTGCTCCAATGGTTAAAGAACCACTCAAAATCTATCACACTCCTGAAGCTTTTTACTTGGATCATCTTTGATCCCTTTGTGCTCGTGCTGAAACCCCAACTAGCTTAGTTGAGGGAAAATCTTTAGATGAGCATGCTTGTTATGTGCAACACCGAATATCTGAAAAAGGGAAAATCCTATTGGGTCAAATTCATCGTTTGCAATGCTATGCTTGGAATTTATGTGAAATATATGATGTTACTTGTTGTTCTGATAACCCTAAGAAACACCTTCCCTATCAATGTGAGTTTAGTGATAATGGAATCATATCTTCGTATGCTAAAGGTGTTTATAGTTACTATGATATCCAACAAATTGAAGAATTTGTTGCTTTTAAGGGTGCTTATGAAATTGCTTCTTGTATTAAAACGTATGATGCTACTTTTCACAAATCTGAAAAATTTTCCATACTTGAATATTGCTATGATAATTATGCTTCTAATGCCTATGTTAAACTATATATTAAGGCCTACCCCGCTGTCCAAGAAGAGACTAATATTTTGCAGGAAGCTATGGAAGAAGAAATTGATGAAACTGTGAGCTCATTGGATGAAAAAGATGAGGAGGAGAGCGAAGAACAAAAGGAGGAAGAGCGGATTGATCACCCGTGCCCACCTTCTAATGAGAGTAACTCTTCAACTCATACATTTTTTAATTCCCCTTCGTGCTTACCGAAGGATGATTGCTATGATGACTATTATGATCCCGTTGATTCTCTTGAAATATCCCTTTTTGATGATTCTTGCTATGCTTGTGGCCAAGATGCCAATATTAATGATGCTTATGGAGATGAACTTGTTATAGTTCCTTATTTTAAACATGAACTTGTTGCTATTGCACCCACGCATGATAGTCCTATTATCTTTTTGAATTCTCCCGACTACACTATATCGGAGAAGTTTGTGTTTATTAAGGATTATATTGATGGGTTGCCTTTTACCGTTGCACATGATGATTTTGATAGATATAATATGCATGTGCTTGCTTCTCCTACTTGCAATTATTATGAGAGAGGAACTATATATCCACCTCTATGTTTCCAACACGATAAAATTACAAGAAACTGCCTATACTATGCATTGGCCTTTACTATTTGTGCATGAATTGTTCTTTTATGACATGCCGATGCATAGAAAGAGAGTTAGACTTCGTCATTACATGATATATGCTGCTTTGTGCTCACTACTAAATTACAAATCATTGCTAATTAAAATTGGCTTTGATATACCTTGGGATCCGGGTGGATTCACTACTTGAGCACTATATGCCTAGCTTAATGGCTTTAAAGAAAGCGCTGCCAGGGAGACAACCCGGAAGTTTTAGAGAGTCATTTATTTCTGTTGAGTGCTTTCATATAGTTTATAAACAACAAAAATAAAGAGGGGAACCCTAAAACTTTTCAAAAAGGAAAGCGAAAGTGAGAAAGACAAGCATCATTGAAGTGGGAGAGCTCCTTGAACTTTGTTCATGCTCACGGCAACTTTGTGAATCTTGATTACAGAAACTTCTCAACAAAAATAATTATCCCCTTGTACAATTCCATTGTATTATAAAAATAATGCGCCAAGGTTTGCCTTTAGGATGTTTACAATGCTTGTTGGTTTGTGCGGTGCAGGACAGAAACTTTGGCTGTAGTGCGCGAATTTTAATTTTTTACTGGAACGTCAAATGGTTCTAATACTTTTTGCACTGTCTTTCCGTACAAATTGTTTATTTTTCCTAATTTTTGCAGAATTTTTAAGGTATCATAAGTATGGTGAATGTTCAGATTGCTACATACTGTTCTGTTTTAGACAGATTCTGTTTTTGATGCATAGTTTGCTTGTTTTGATGAAACTATCAATTTATATCAGTGGATTAAGCCATGAAAAATTTATATTACAGTAGACACAACACAAAAACAAAATATTAATTGGTTTGCAACAGTACTTAGAGTGGTGATTTGCTTTATTATACTAACGGATCTTACCGAGTTTTCTGTTGGAGTTTTGTGTGGATGAAGTGTTCGATGATCGAGAAGGTCTCGATGTGAGAAGAAGGAAGAGAGTCAAGAGCTCAAGCTTGGGGATGCCTGAGGCACACCAAGTAAATATTCAAGGATACTCAAGCGTCTAAGCTTGGGGATACTGGGAAGGCATCCCCTCTTTCTTCAACAAGTATCGGTATGTTTTCGGATTCGTTTCGTTCATGCGATATGTGCAATCTTGGATTTTGCTTTTAGTTTTCACTTTTATTTTATGCACCATGCTGGTATGAGATGGTCCTTGGTTGATTTATAAGAATGCTCTTTGTACTTCACTTATATCTTTTGAGTATGGCTTTATGAATGCTTCATGTGCTTCACTTATATCATTTGAAGTTTGGATTGCCTGTTTCTCTTCACTTAGACAACCGCCATTTGTAGAATGCTCTTTTGCTTCACTTATATTTGTTAGAGCGTGGGAATATCTTTTGTAGAAAGAATTAAACTCTCTTTCTTCACTTATATCTATTTAGAGAGATGACAGGAACTGGTCATTCACATGGTTAGTCATAAAATCCTACATAAACTTGTAGATCGCTGAATATGATATGTTTGATTCCTAGCAATAGTTTTGCGATATAAAGATGGTGATATTAGAGTCGTGCTAGTTGAGTAATTGTGAAATTGAGAAATACTTGTGTAGAGGTTTGCAAGTCCCGTAGCATGCACGTATGGTGAACCGTTATGTAATGAAGTGAGAGCATGAGGTGTTTATTGATTGCCTTCCTTATGAGTGGCGGTCGGGGACGAGCGATGGTCTTTTCCTACCATCTATCCCCCCTAGGAGCATGCACGTAGTACTTTGTTTTGATGACTAATAGATTTTTGCAATAAGTATGTGAGTTCTTTATGACTAATGTTGAGTCCATGGATTATACGCACTCTCACCCTTCCATCATTGCTAGCCTCTTCGGTACCGTGCATTGTTCTCACCTCGAGAGTTGGTGCAAACTTCGCCGGTGCATGCAAACCCCGTGATACGATACGCTCTGTCATACATAAGCCTCATTATATCTTCCTCAAAACAGCCACCATACCTACCTATCATGGCATTTCCATAGCCATTCCGAGATATATTGCCATGCAACTTCCATCATCATCATATACATGACTTGAGCATTTATTGTCATATTGCTTTGCATGATCGTAAGATATCTAGCATGATGTTTTCATGGCTTGTCCCTTTTCGATGTCATTGCTACGCTAGATCACTGCACATCCCGGTACACCGCCGGAGGCATTCATATAGAGTCATATCTTTGTTCTAGATATCGAGTTGTAATATTGAGTTGTAAGTAAATAAAAGTGTGATGATCATCATTATTAGAGCATTGCCCCAGTGAGGAAAGGATGATGGAGACAATGATTCCCCCACAAGTCGGGATGAGACTCCGGACGAAAAAAATAAAAAAAAATAAAAAAAGAGAAAGGCCAAAAAAAGAAGAGAAGGCCCAAAAAAAGAAAAAAAGAAACAAAAAAATGAGAGAAAAAGAGAGAAGGGGCAATGTTACTTTCCTTTTACCACACTTGTGCTTCAAAGTAGCACCATGTTCTTCATATAGAGAGTCTCTTGAGTTATCACTTTCATATACTAGTGGGAATTTTCATTATAGACCTTGGCTTGTATATTCCAACGATGGGCTTCCTCAAATGCCCTAGGTCTTCATGAGTGAGGGAGTCCCGGACTAGGGGGTGTCCGGATAGTCGGACTATCGTCACGGCCGGACTCCAAGACTATGAAGATACAAGATTGAAGACTTCGTCCCGTGTCCGGATGGGACTTTTCTTGGCATGGAAGGCAAGCTTGGCGATACGGATATGTAGATCTCCTACCATTGTAACCGACACTGTAACCCTAACCTATCCGTGTCTATATAAACCAGAGGGTTTTAGTTCAGAGGACTAACAACAATCATACCATAGGCTAGCTTCTAGGTTTAGCCTCCTTGATCTCGTGGTAGATCTACTCTTGTACTACCCATATCATCAATATTAATCAAGCAGGAGTAGGGTATTACCTCCATCGAGAGGGCCCGAACCTGGGTAAAAACATCGTGTCCCTTGTCTCCTGTTACCATCCGCCTAGACGCTCAGTTCGGGATCCCCTACCCGAGATCCGCCGGTTTTGAAACCGACAATGAGCAAGCAAGTTGGATGCACACCCACTTAGTTTTAATTTGAGCTTTCATATATTTATAGCTCTAGTGCATCCGTTGCATGGCAATCCCTACTCCTCACATTGATATCTATTAATGGGCATCTCCATAGCCCGTTGATATGCCTAGTTGATGTGAGACTTTCTCCTTTTTTGTCTTCTCCACGTAACCCCCAACATCATATTCTATTCCACCTATAGTGCTATGTCCATGGCTCACGCTCATGTATTGCGTGAAAGTTGAAAAGGTTTGAGAAACGTCAAAAGTATGAAACAATTGCTTGTCTTGTCATCGAGGTTGTGCATGATGTGAATATTTTGTGTGGTGAAGATGGAGCATAGCCAGACTATATGATTTTGTAGGGATGAGCTTTCTCTGGCTATGTTATTTCAATAAGACATAATTGCTTGGTTGGTATGCTTGAAGTATTATTATTTTTATATCAAATGATAGATTATTGCTTTGAATCACTCGTGTCTTAATATTCATGCCATGATTAGACATATGATCAAGATTATGCTAGGTAGCATTCCACATCAAAAATTATCTTTTTTATCATTTACCTACCGAGGACGAGCAGGAATTAAGCTTAGATGCTGATACGCCTTAGCCAGATCTATAATTTTTATTGTTCCATGCCAATATTATTCAACTTTCATATACTTTTGGCAACTTTTTATATTATTTTGGGACTAACATATTGATCCAAAGGCTCAAGTGCGGTTCTCGTCTCATTGCATGTTTCTGGTTTCACAGAATATCCATATCAAACGGAGTCCAAACGGGATAAAAACGGACGGAGCTTATTTTTGGAAAACATGGAAAATCTGGAAGGAAAATCAACGCAAACCGGTGTCTCAGGTGGGCATGGGGTAGGGGGCGCACCCCCTACCCTCGTGAGCCCACCGTAAGGCGGTTGGCGCTCTTCTTTTGCCGCAAGAAAGCTAATATTCGGGATAAAAAATCACGGCGAAGGTTTCAGGCCAATCGGAGTTACGGATCTCCATATGTACACGAAACGGTGAAACAGAGCTAGAACAGAACGCAGAAACAGAGAGAGATAGAGAGATAGATCCAATCTCGGAGGGGCTCTCGCCCCTCCCACGCCATGGGAGCCAAGGACCAGAGGGGAAACCCTTCTCCCATCTAGGGAGGAGGTCAAGGAAGAAGAAGAAGGGGGGGGGCCTCTCCCCTTGTTTCTGGTGGCACCGGAGTGCCACCGGGGGCCATCATCATCACCGCGATCTTCACCAACAACTTCACTGCCATCATCACCAAATCTTCCCCCCTCTATGCAGCGGTGTAACCTCTCTATTACCCACTGTAATCTCTACTTAAACATGGTGCTCAACGCTATATATTATTTCCCAATGATGTATGGCTATCCTATGATGTTTGAGTAGATCCGTTTTGTCCTAATGGTTATTTGATGATCAAGATTGGTCTGAGTTGCATGTTTTATTATTGGTGCTGTCCTATGGCGCTCTCTGTGTCGCGCAAGCGTGAGGGATTCCCGCTGTAGTGTTTGCAATATGTTCATGATTTGCTTATGGTGGGTGGCGTGAGTGATAGAAGCACAGACCCGAGTAAGTAGGTTGTTTGCGTATGGGATAAAGGGGACATGATACTTTAATGCTATGGTTGGGTTTTACCTTAATGAATCTTTAGTAGTTGCGGATGCTTGCTAGAGTTCCAATCATAAGTGCATATGATCCAAGTAGAGAAAGTATGTTAGCTTAGGCCTCTCCCTCAAATAAAATAAAAATAATGATTACCGGTCTAGTTATCGATTGCCTAGGGACAAATAACTTTCTCGTGACAACAAGCTCTTTACTAAAACTAATTTAGTTGTGTCTTTATCTAAACAGCCCCTAGCTTTTATTTACGTGCTCTTTACTTTCTTGCAAACCTATCCAAAAACACCTACAAAGTACTTCTAGTTTCATACTTGTTTCCGTAAAGTTTAACGTCAAGTGCTGCGAGAGTTGAATCGGTGGTCGATAGAACTTGAGGGAATATTTGTTCTACCTTTAGCTCTCGTTGGGTTCGACACTCTTACTTATCGAAAGAGGCTACAATTGATCCCCTATACTTGTGGGTTACCACCTGCAGGAAGTTGATTAGACGGCTAGGTAGACTAAACGAAAAGGCTATGCGGGTAGACTGAGGAGTGGTACCTGTCCCTGTACGTGCCCATCCTTCTATTGCTACATGTGCCACTGGCTAGTTGAGGTCACTCTTTCGAATCACCGTGGCAAGACATTTTATGATTCCTTTTTATTTTTGCACCCCTCCTGACATGTGGGACCTATGCAAACGCATAAAAAATGTGTCGTAGCTGGTTCGGATGGATATTGGCGCGTGCGTGGGAGACACAACATTCTCTAGTTAAGGAATATGTGGTTATACTCAAAAAATAAAAGGCCTTCTTCGCGCTTCCGCATGCATGATAATTTGGTTCTGCTCGCAATATGGATGATACCTGGAGGATGAAGTGAACCCAGAGGCATGCTAGCACGGGAGACCTATTTCCGCTATACAGTACTACCTCCGTCTAGGTGAATAAGTCACTCGCGTAGTTCTAGATCACGATTTGAGCAATTAAATATGTGGTATATGCCATGAAAAGTATATCACTTGATTTCTACACGGATGTAGTTTCTAAATATATATATATATTTTATCACATATAATACATATTTAGAGAGTTAAATCGTCGACCTAAAACTACGCGAATGACTTATTCACCGAGACGGAGGTAGTACTACTCATGTTCCTACTACTCCTACTAGTAGTAGTAGTACAACTATGGTACACTTGATGGTCAAAATATTATTCATCCGGTCCTCACAGTGAACTAACAAGACCCTGCACCCGAGGTGACACAAGTCCAGGCGGCGTGTTCGGGTTACCAAAGTTAGCCTCACCTTGTGCACTGTGCAGTCACTGTCACCGCCGATGTATAGCATGCCTCGCCTTGTCTCCCTCTCCCCTAGCACCATTCAATCTCCATCTCCGTCTTGCTAGAGATCCTAAGGTCACTCTTCATCATCTCACTGTGCCCCCGCGTACCCTCGCCTCGCTCGCCTCCCCCAGTACCACTATTCCCTTGCAAGCCGCTCCAGCACCGAGAGCCTTCTCCCCCGTAAATCAAGCCCCCAAAAACCCCACCTTCCAAACTCCACCATGGCCGAACGTGAACCACGCAGCATCCATATGAGCCGTGATTGGAGCAATCTCCCCAGTGACATCCTCGACCTCTGTTGTTCGTGTATGGATATGTTGAGCGCCCTGTGGCTGGCTGCATGCTCGAGGGACATGCACACGGCCATCATCGAAGCGAGGCCTAAGATTTTCAAGACACCCTGCTTGCTGCTATCTGGTCTTGCGAGATGCTCACCATGATACGGAAGCATACATGATGCCCCTCGACTTCAATCCGATCTCCATTAGCTGAAACTTCTTTGCAAGTATCTAGTGGGTCGCCGTACATCATTTCCCTCGACTTCGATCCGATCACCATCGCCCGAAACTTCTTGGCAGTTATGTACTGGGTCAGCATGAACTCCCACTGGATGGCTGCCGTCACAGAAGATGGGAAAAAGTTGGTTCTCGTGAACTTCCAGACCTCCCATGAGATTATCCGTCCTCCGTTGGATTATGTAGAGTTTTACCATCGCAGTCCAAGTCATCTAGATTACCACGTCAGTTGGACGGACCTTGTTTTGCAGAAGATTGTAATCTACCAAGTGCCCACACGACATGCGGATTACGCAACCTTCAAGCTAATTGCCTTGTTCAACCGCTACTCGCCTATCTTTATGCCGATGCCTACTTTAGCTGGAGACAACTGAGCTCACAGTGGATCATCGTCAAAGCTGATACACACTTCTGTGATGCTGTTGAACACAATGGCATCATCTACGCGATCGACAAAGCAGATGGCACCACATATTGCTGGGACGGCGCGTGTAAGTTGTTTCCATCTCACGTTAATGATGACGCCATGACACTGTTTGAACTTTTCGTGATGATTGGCATATCCCTGTTTGAGCAGAATTTGAGTAGAACTATGGCAATGTATTAGAGACGCTGTAAATCAGCTATATTTGGAATGACTTAATTCATGCGATTGTGACCATGTCATTACAGCCAATTTGTACCCCTGAATAATCAAACGGTTAGGAAGATATTGATATTCTCCTTATTTTATAGTAATCTATGTACTACTAAATATGAGTGTGTATCAATGGCCATGTTAGTTTCCTCATTTTCATGATGTAGAAACATGCATCACACTGTTGGTTTCATCTAACAATACATTAGGGAAGTAAATGTGCATATGGAGAACTCTATATTTGGAAGTAGTGAAATCCTGTAATGCTTACCATGTGTACATACCTATGTTCGCCCTTCAGCAATCAATGGATAGAATAATATGCTCACAAAATTTTTTTCCCACAGAACATGAGTATATAACAATGCATGGTTTGTGAGGACAGAACATGATTACATAACATGCATGACATGGTAGTTTCCTGTGAAGAATCGATTGTGAGATAACATGAGTATAACCATGCATGGAACTTCCATATTTTCGAACCCAGTATACATTTCCCTGTATTTTCCTCCTAGTTCCAACAGGGACATATGAAAGTGCAACTATACCTGGGTGGTTTTGGTAATTACTAACAACATATAGCTCATTGAACTAATGTCATTTGAAGATAAATATTTCAGGAAAGTACAATGATTGGCATGGCATGGATTAGGAATGTGGACCCCTCAAAATGCTAAGGACACATATTGGCTCAAGCTCAAGACTCTACATTTTACTTTTAGTGATCCAAGATCACATTGAGTCCATAGGAAAAGCCAATACTATTAAAAGGGGATGAGGTGTTGCTTAATGGGTTTCTTGCTCAAAATGCTTAGTGAATGCTCGAAAAAACCCTCAACCACTTTCTCAGATCCACATATGTCCCAAACCAAAAGTCAAACTCGGCCCCACCGAAACTTTCTATCCGGCGGCACCGAGTTCATTTGACATAGCCATTGCGACAAAACCCTAGTCACTTCGGTATCACCGATAGGGATCTCGGTCTCACCGAGATGGAATTGCAAACTCTCTGTTTCCCTTCGTAACGTTTCGGTCTAACCGAGATGAGCGATCGGTCCAACCGAGTTCGCAATGCAAACTCTTTGTTTCCCATTCGTAATGTTTCGGTCCAACCGAAATGAGTGAATCGGTCCCACCAAGTTTGCCTGACCAACTCTCTGGTTAGCTTATTACCAAAATCGATCCCACCGAGTTTATTTAATCGGTCTCACCAAGATTACGTTATGCCCTAACCCTAATGAAATCGGTCCCACTGAGTTGACATGTCGGTCCCACCGAAATGCCTAACGGTCACATTATGAACTAAATCGGTCTGACTGAGTTTTCTGATTCGGTCCCACCAAGTTTGGTAAATTGTGTGTAACGGTTAGATTTTGTGTGGAGGCTATATATACCCCTCCACCCACTCTTCATTCGTGGAGAGAGCCATCAGAATATGCCTACACTTCCAACATACATTTTCTGAGAGAGAACCACCTACACTTGTGTTGAGGTCAAGATATTCCATTCCAACCACATAAATCTTGATCTCTAGCCTTCCCCAAGTTGCTTTCCACCCAAATCATTTTTCCACCAAATCCAATCGGATGAAAGAGAGTTGAGTGTTGGGGAGACTATCATTTGAAGCACAAGGGCAAGGAGTTCATCATCAACACACCGTCTATTACCTTTTGGAGAGTGGTGTCTCCTAGATTGGTTAGGTGTCACTTGGGAGCCTCCGTCAAGATTGTGGAGTTGAACCAAGGAGTTTGTATGGGCAAGGAGATCGCCTACTTCGTGAAGATCTACCCTAGTGAGGCAAGTCCTTCGTGGGCGATGGCCATGGTGGGATAGACAAGGTTGCTTCTTCGTGGACCCTTCGTGGGTGGAGCCCTCCATGGACTCGCGCAACCGTTACCCTTCGTGGGTTGAAGTCCCCATCAACGTGGATGTACGATAGCACCACCTATCGGAACCACGGATAAAAAATCTCCGTGTCTACATTGCGTTTGCTCCCTCAAACTCCTCCCTTTACCTTCATGTGCAATTGTTTTACATTCCGCTGCTATACTCTTAGAATTGCATGTGTAGGTTGATTGCTTAACTTGTGCTGAGTTGTTAAAATCTGCCAAGACTTAAAATTGGGAAAAGGCTAGGTTTTTATTTGGTCAATTAGTCTAATAACCCCCCTCTAGACATACTTTCGATCCTACAACATATCAATGTTGTTTCTTGCATTATCCTACTCATACTCTGAACAGTGCTCATCTTACATTAACAATGCCTGTCCTTTTTGATATGATGCAGTGTCCCTCTGAGCATTACCCTTTGTAATCACACCACCTTTGCCAAAAACAGGAAGCACAACTGGTTCCTCGCTCGATCAGACGACGGCAAAAGACTGATGATCATCCGGACACATGAGCCGGAAAAGTTATATTGCAAAAACCCAACTGTATACAAGCACCGCGAAATACGTGACTATCCGGACAGTGGTTGTTACGTCTATGAGCAGGATACCAGCTTGTTGGGGCCTTCAGGATTTTTGATTTGGAGGCGGGTAAATAGTCTTGGTTCACACTCTCTATTTCTCGGACTCAATTATCCGATTAACCAGGAGATCACCGTTGGCAAGGACCTTGATGGCAGAGAGGCTTTGTTTGCTATGGAAAACTGTGTCTACATGGCAAGCCCTAGGAGTTTGGGAGCAAACTCCCCTGATTGTCAATGATACATCCTGCAACCAAAAGAAGGTGAGAATGACAAAGGCATCTAGATTAACTTTGATCCTTGGATGTGTCGAGTCCGACAGGCAGTGATGTGGTTCAAGCCTTTAGGTTGATAGGTAATTGGGCTGTTGCGTCGAAAGGGTGGAGTACTGGTGTCTTCGGATCACTGGTGGCTAAAGCGGGGTTGCAAATTATGATGGTGTTGGATCATCCCTCTTCGAATGACTTGTTGTCTTTGCTGCTTGTTCTGGATGGGTAGTTCTCTCTTTTGTTATGCATATTCCTTTTCATTTGGTCATCCTCGTCTATGTCACTCTTACTATGTAATAGTTGCCTCTATTTAGAATGTCATTCTCGTCTGGATCACGAGAGTCTGAGCGCTGCAGATGGGTGCATTTTGGTGGTGTAGCAAGACTTCTTATGAACTATCATGTCTTGTTGTTTATGTCAGTAGTAGTCACTAGTTAGTGTTTGAATGTTGTATATATCGTTGTTTCGAACTGTTTATTGTCTCGAATTGCTGGTGGGATAAATGAGGGCATCACCATTCTCTAGTGTTCAGAGTATATCTTCTTTTTTCAAGTTACTAGCAAGATGACCGTGCGTTGCACGGAACATCAAGATCTTGTGGGAGAAAAGGATGAACGAGGGAAGGCCTTATCTGCAAATGTGGAGAGGAGTGCGGGTAAATTATCATAGTTTCCTTCCTATCCGTTAGATATAGACCGGACGGCCTATATTGCAGGATGGCAGGCACACCATCATCACCAACTCTGTTTTTTATAAAAGTACTAGCAAGATGCCCGTGCGTTGCACATAACATCAAGATGCATTTGTATGACTAGTTTATCTTGTGGGAAAAGGATGAACGATGGAAGGCCTTATTTGCAAATGTGGAGAGGCGTGTGGGTACCTTTTTGCAAAATTGCCATAGTTTCCTTCCTATCCATCAGATATAAATCGGACGGCCTATATTGCAGGATGGCAGGCACACCATCATCACCAACTCTGTTTTTTTATAAGAGTGTAGATAGATAATTTGAGCTCAATGTCTTTTCGATGGTGTACACTTGTTTGGGCCAGTGAGGTGTCTTTGAATATGGGCCGAGTAGTAACGCAATGCCAAACAGGTCAATTATGACTCTCAGGCCGGGCTCTCAAAAGATCCTAAAAAAAGGCCGGGCTCTCAAAAAAAGAACTGGGACTCTTGCGCGCCGACATGTGGGCGCCACCGGTGTTTTCATGCGCTTGCACGCCGAGAGCATATTGGTGCGTGTTTGAAATTCATGCTACCTTTTCATCCCCAATCTCCCGCCCCTTCCCCACCTCTGGAATCTTGATTCCTACTCCAGTTCACCCAAATCCCCCTCCTATACTCCATGTACTCAAGCGCATCGCTGGTCAACGCGAATCTCCGAGCCGGAGATCCTGAGGTCTGTCCTGCCTTCAGGCGCTGCATGCTGTCGCTCAACAGTGGCATGGCGGCGCTTGATGACTAGTTTGCCGGCAAAGTGCTGATTGTTACCATCAACGGCGACCGGCCTCCTGTCTCGCCGGACGACCTTGTCAAAGCTCTTGGCATTGCACACGGCATCCAAATAAGTGACTTGCTCGCCGAAGTATGTCTGCCACCGGCTGATTTCTTCGTTAGGTTCCGGACAACTTTCGACTGCAGTCGTGTGTTCAAATCTTCGGTGTTTGTTCTGCGATGGCGCGCTGGTGAGCTTTGATCGGTGGCGCCCAGGATGGGGCTTGGTGCCCTCTGAGCTTGAGGTTTTAACAAATCTTACCTTCCACAGCATGCATTGACGTGCTTGGAACATCGATTCCATGAATGAGCTTATCAAGGACCTTGGAGGTGAGCTCGTAAGTATGTTGGTTCCTCCAGACAGCTGGGCTCTGACGGTTATGGCATGGATGAAGAAGTTGTCCACCATAGCGAAGGTGATTGGTGTTGAGATACCGGTGCAGGAACCGGGGTTGTACTATTCGTCGCCACCAAGGCCGCCGCGGACCATGTTACGGATGTACCTTTATTGAGTGTTCGTGCATGTTGAAGAAGTGGTCAATCCATCAATCGAAGTCCTGCCGCTGCCGCTGGTGCCCGGGTCCGTCGATGACGTCCATTACAGGAGTCAACGTCAGACTTTCCCCGTGTTGCTCAGAACGATGGATGGCACAGGGCCTACTCCATCGTGCGGCAGAGGCCACTGCTTCTTTGGGAGAAGAGGCAGGGCTGCCTGCCTGGATGTGCTCTAATTTGAGGTAACAACTGAATCTTGTCAGATACTAGTTAAATCCGAGCTATGGGTGTGAAGCACCGATGTGCCCGTACATTTGATTGTCACCTGTTTTATTTTTTTACCTGAACTTTTTTTTAGAAAGGGTTGTACGTCAACTTAATGTTCTAGCAGAACTTATATATTGTGTTGTCTGTCTGTTTTCTTTGTACATCATTCAAGATATTTCCCCGTCATTGATAAAGACGATGAACTATTATGTACGAGTTCATTAGTTTCAACATAGCCCTACCCGTAGCGATCCACTGCTTCCACCCTGATTGGGCCGCCTGCGTGAAATTTTTGTATGCAAGTTCAATGTGCTATGATGTTCTATATGATTGTGTTAACTATATAAGTTTTTATTGAGCACCATCAATGCATATGGCTGAAAGATGTATTTATGAGCATCGACCGATGGGTCTCTCTCTATCTCTATCTCTCTCTCTCTCTCACACACACACACACACACACACACACACACACACAAGTGGGACCCATTGAATTATTTCTTTGCTCGTGACAACTTTTAATTAGGTTCCACTATACTCTAGCTTTTTCTTAAGTTATTAATTGAGCTCAGTGACTTTGAAAAGTTTTATAGATAACTTCTTTGGGCCTTTCCGGCATCGCCTGAATGTGGGCTGAGTAGCCATGTAAGGTTGTACTGTACTACAGAGGCTTTTTTTAACATCAGCAATGCAACTGGGCCGATAGTTGTACACAATCCGGGTCAACTTGTTATTCTCCGCCCCGCTCGGCTGGAAATCTTTCCTAGGAGGGATGCATTAGGCTTAACAAGAAAATGTGCTTTAAGAAATAATAAATGGGATGTAATTATAAAAACTCGGCAGTAACTATTAAAAAATGCACCAAACACGTAATTAGTTTAAAAATATATTATTTTTGGAATTTGGAAATTTTAATTTCATTACTTTTTGCACGCGCAATATTTCGTTTGATTTTTACGTAATACAAATTTATTTTGAAATTATATTTAATCTGACTAGAGATTTCAGGATAAAAATATTTCGGATCCCATCAAAATGTGGGAAATTTTGTTGAATTCGGTTTTGAGCGGTTGGTTGAAATTATTAATCGTTGTCCTAGCTAGAAAATGGGTTGTACTTTTAACAAACTGTAAATGGGCTGTAGTAAATTCCATTAGAATTCAAAAATGGGATGTACATTCTTACAAATCGCAAATGGGCTATATGTTCTCTACCGCACACTTGTGGGACTACTAAGTTGACGCGTCGCCTAAAAATAAAAAATAAGTTGACGCGTATGCAAGGCTTTGTCAACTTATAGTCAACAGACGGTTCTAGCAGCAGTGGTCGTTGGATGTATATCCAACGGATGTCGTGCTTCTTCTTCAATCTTGGATATTCTTGCTTCAAATTACCAAAAATGATTCCTTCCCCGACATCCGGGCGCACTGTTTCAAGGCTGACTCAGGCCTACTAAGTTGACGCGTACCAAGGGCTTTGTCAACTTAGTCAATATAAACGATTCTAGGTGCAGTGACCGTACGATGTCCATCCAACGTCCGCCATGCTTCTTCAACCTCTGGTATTCTTGCTCCAGCCGCCCAAACCAGCGCCGGTCGTGCCGCGTTCTCCTAACTCCTGTGGCCGGCTGTGATGCCGCAGAGGCCTCACCGCCCCTACTAAAATCACCGCTGGCCAGGCCCTGCGGCGACGGCAGCCTCACACCAAAGCCGAACTAGTGAACCCTCGTACTCCTCTCCGCGTGGGCATCCATTGACGCGTCTTCCCCGGCTTCGCGTCGTCACCTTCCTAGGCCTCGCTATCGTCCACCGCCTTGGTGCTCTTGGCGCGGCGTGGTCAATGTGGTCAAGGAACGACTTCCATCGGAAGAGTACTGTACGTGGAGAGGCTGACAGTTGGGTCCACGGCCGCAGCAAGGAAGTGCCTCCTTATTACGCGCAAAATAATGATTCCTCCACCTGACAACAGGGACCCACCGGACGGGCTACTGTATTTCAGAAAAAAAGTTTCCCCCCTGACTGCTGGGACCCACCAGCTACATCTTTGCACGCAAGGAAGTGCGTCCATATTACGGGCAAAAAAACATTTCCCCCCTGACTGCTGGGACCCACCAGCTACATCTTCGCACGCAAGGAAGTGCCTAACAGTCGGGACCCACCTGGTCGAAGCGTACATAGCGTTGTCATTCTGGTCGCGAACGTGTACATACATACTGGTCGATCGGTCTATCTGCAGGCTGAGCGATGAACCGTGGCCGTGTAAGGAAGGGCACGTGTTGTAGTAGAGGGGCGCATGTAGCATGTCACGCAGTCCCATTAATATCGTGTACACGTACGTACAGTGGCCAGGGTGCAAGAAAGTAAATATGACCACGTACGTACATACGGGCGGGGTCTGGAACGCCTACTCACGCATACATACGGCCAGGGCTCGTGTACATGGCTGGGTCGGAACAGAGAAACTGCGTCGTCATGTTCATGGGGAGGCAACGGAATGCGTCGAGTTCATCAGGAGGCAACAGAATACGCCGTGTTCATCAGGAGCCAACCAACTCTGACGAAACAGCCGATCAAAACGAGGCCTCGCGTACCGCAAAACGGAGGAAACGGCCTTGTGTTCGACCGTCCACGGTCGAAACGGGATCCTGTTCATCTGGAGGGGTCTGGCGTACCGCAAAACGGAGGAAACAGACTGCTCTTGGACCTCCGACGGTCGAAACGGGGTCCTGTTGATCGGGAGGGGTGTGGCATACCGCAAAATGGAGGAAACGGACTTGTGTTGGAGCGCTACGGTCGAAACAAGGGTCCTGTTCTTCGGAAGGGGTGTGGCGATCAGTAAACGGACTCCACGGATACCGTTCATCTCCACCGTCGACCTCCTCCGGCCTCCACAGCTACTATTCATCCACCGTCGACCTCCTCCAGCCTCCACCTGCGACTGTTCATCCACGGGCTCCTGTTCATCCAGCCTCCACCGCTCCTCCTCCGGCTACTGTTCAACCAGCCCTCTCCACAGGGTCCTGTTCAACCACCCCTCCATGGGCTACTGTTCATCCAGCCCTCCATCGGCTACTGTTCAACCAGCCCTCCACGGGGTCCTATTCATCCAACCCTCCACGGGGTCCTGTTCATCCACCCCCAACCGGCTCGATCGGGGTCCTGTTCATCCAGCGGCAACGACCTCTACTACCACGGGGTCCTGTTCATCCACCCCCCACCGGGAACTTTTCATCCAACCCCCCAACAACACTCACTGTTCATCAAGAGGCAGCATGTTCGATCGGCTTTAGTTAGCAGCAGTAGCGAAGGAATCGCTCGATCGGGTTCAGTTAACAGCCATCGATCGATTGGTCGGGTTCAGTAACACATAGCCTGCAGTGCAATCGCTCGGGTTTCGTAGGCAAACGCCTCACTCGGGTTCAATTAGAGCCCAACGCCTGGCACCCTCACGCGTACGTATACGAGAGAAACGCGCATCGCTCGGCCCCCGACCACCCACCGTAACCGGGAACTCCCTGATATTTTCCTCGCCCTTGCTTCTACAACGGGTTTTCCCATCATGGACGGCCCAGAATGTCATGCAGCTGTGTCTCCGTCCCGTCCAGGACGAAAAGCCCATTTTCTATCATGATTTTTGTCATAGAAGTAGGATCCCACCACATCTATGATGATACCGGGTTTTGTCACAATTATCGTCATAGAAGTGTCATAAGCATGACAGAAAAATTTCTTTCGGCCCAAAATGTCACGGATGTGTCTTTTTTGTAGTGTCTTGTGCCCACTAGGGTACACTTCCTGGAAGTTTCTTTATTTCCTAAAATTTTAAATATTCCAACACTGATAAAAATATTTTTGCGGATTTTTTGGAGTCCGTTTACTTACCGTATCACATACCCTCCTTATTTTCACGATTCTGGAGTGTTCCAGAAGGACTCTTTTATGTGTTCTCCAGTGTCAAAGTTTGGATAATATTACTTTCAACATTAATGGGCGTACCTGAGATATAATGCTTTATTTATTGTCCATTGACAACCTTCCGGTTAGTACCTTCAGAATTATTTATTTTGATGGCTCCAGACCGATAAACCTCCTCGATAACATATGGGCCTTCCCATTTTGAGAGGATTTTTCCTGCAAAGAATCTAAAACGAGAGTTGTACAAAAGAACATATTCTCCAACTCGCACTTTTGGATTCTTTTGTCATGCCATCTTTTAAATTTCTCTTTGAATAATTTTGCATTTTCACAATCTTGGGTTCTCCATTCATCTAATGAGCTAATATCAAAAAACCTCTTTTCACCAGCAAGCTTGAAATCATAGTTGAGCTCTTTGTCGGCCCAAAATGCTTTATGCTCTAACTCAAGAGGCAAATGACAAGCTTTTCCATAAACCATTTTATAAGGAGACATACCCATTGGATTTATATGATGTTCTATAAGCCCAAAGTGCATCATCTAATTTCTTAGACCAATTCTTCATGGACCTATTGACAGTCTTTTGCAAAATTAGTTTTATTTCTCTATTGCTAAGTTCAACTTGACCACTAGACTGAGGATGATATGGTGATGCAATTCTATGGTTAACATCATACTTGGCAAGCATTTTACGGAAAGCACCATGAATAAAGTGTGAACCACCATCAGTCATTAAATATCTAGGGACTCCAAACCTTGGGAAAATAACTTCCTTAAGCATTTTAATAGGCGTTGTGATCAAGCACTCTTGGTTGGAATAGCTTCTACCCATTTAGTAACATAATCAACAGCAACCAAAATATGTGTATACCCATTAGAGGAAGGAAAAGGTCTCATGTAATCAAATCCCCAAACATCAAATGGTTTAACAGCAAGTAAATAATTCATAGGCATTTCTTGATGCTTACCGATATTGCCTATTCTTTGACATTCATCACAAGATGAGACGAACTTACGGGAATCCTTGAAGAAAGTAGGCCAATAAAATCCAAACTGCAATACCTTGTGAGCAGTTCTATCTCCAGCATGATGTCCTCCATAAACTTCGGAGTGACATTTCCGTAGGATTTGTCCCTATTCATGCTCAGGTACACAACGTCTAATAATACCATCTACTCCTTCTTTATAAAGATGTGGGTCATCCCAAAAGTAATGTCTTAAGTCATAGAAGATTTTTTCCTTTTTATGGTAAGTAAAGCTAGGTGGTAAATATTTAGCAACAGTGTAATTAGCATAGTCAGCATACCAAGGAGTACTATGAGAAACATTTATTGCAGCTAACTGCTCATCAGGAAAACTATCATCAATAGGTAATGGGTCATCAAGCACATTTTCAAGCCTAGATAAATTATCAGCTACGGGGTTCTCAGCTCCTTTTCTATCAATGATATGTAAATCAAATTCTTGTAACAAGAGAACCCAATGAATAAGTCTAGGTTTAGCACCTTTCTTTTCCATAAGATATTTAATAGCAACATGGTTTGTGTGAACAGTTACTTTGGAATCAACAATATAAGGTCTAAATTTATCACAAGCAAAAACAACTGCTAAGAATTACTTTTCAGTAGTAGCATAATTTCTTTAGAGCACTGTCTAGAGTTTTACTAGTATAATGGATAGCATTCAATTTCTTATCAACTCTTTGTCCTAGAACAGCACCAACAACATAATCACTAGCATCACGCATAATTTGAAAAGGCAAGTTCCAATCATGTGGTTGAACAATAGGTTCAGAAATTAAGGCTTTCTTGAGTGTTTCAAAGGCTTCTAAACAATCATCATCAAAAACAAAAGGAATATCCTTTGCAAAAGATTAGTGAGAGGCCTAGAAATTTTAGAGAAGTCTTTGATAAATCTCCTATAGAAAGCAGCATGACCTAGGAAACTACGAATACCTTTTATATCTTTAGGACATGGAATTTTCTCAATGGCATCAACCTTAGCTTGGTCCACTTCAATACGTCTTTCAGAAATTTTATGACCCAAGACAATGCCTTCATTAACCATAAAGTGGCACTTCTCCTAATTCAAGACAAGATTTGTTTGTTCACATCTCTGCAAAACTCGATCAAGATTGCTTAAACAATCATCAAAAGATTTCCCATAAACAGAGTAATCCTCCATGAAAACCTCAACAATCTTTTCACAAAAATCACAGAATATAGCAGTCATACATCTTTGAAAGGTAGCAGGTGCATTACATAAACCAAAAGGCATACGCCTATAAGCATAAGCTCCAAAAGGACAAGTAAAAGTGGTATTTTCTTGATCAGGTTGAGAAATAGTGTCGGGGGAAACGACACCTATGGAATCACTGGGATCCCTTCTACGGTTGGTGGCGCGGGGTTGTGCAAAGAGAGGGTCTGGTAGTCATTACAAAGATCGTTTTACCCAGGTTCGGGCCGTGAGGATGCGTAAAACCCTAGTCCTGATTTGGTGTATATATCTGAGTGTTCTTGAGCTCTCGAACTAGCTACGGTGCGTGTCTAGCAAAAAAGATACGAATCCTTCTCCAGGACACCTCGGGCCTCCTTTTATAGACAAAAAGTGTCACCTCAGTGGCACACAAGAGGTGGAAAGGCGTACAGTGCGCAAGCTTATCGCCTGTCATTACGGGACAAGGTGCATTAAATGCGCTACTTAGGTGTGCCGTTGCTTTATTAGGGACGGCTACGAGGCCCGTCCCGTCCGTCGCCGCTCCGCCTTGCTCCAACACGCGTCCAGGCCAACGATGCATGCAACGCCATGTAGGCCGACAGGCTGCTGAGATGGCGTGGTGGTAGGGTCTTCACGAAGATCTGCATGCCACCACGCAGGTGCTTGCTAAGCTGGCCTGGAAGCCGCACGTTGCCACGCAGGTGCACGCTTGCTGGTTGGGCTGGATCTGTATGGGAGCAGCGGTGGAGTCTTGGCGGAACACGGGATGGTTGTGGCCTCGCGGTGCCCGGCAAGGGTCTTGCCGCGGCATCGCGATCGTCATGACAAGGATCTTGCCGGGTCTCAGGATTTCCTCGGCAAGGATCTTGCCGAGGATCGTCGTCTTCTGGTCCCCATCTAATCTTCAGTGCTTATGATCTTCAGAAAGATCTGCATGCCACCATGAAGGTGCCTCCCGAGCCTTGGTTCCAATGTGGTTGTTGGTGGTGTTGGAACCCTTGGGCTCAAGGGTGGCGCGCTCTGCTGGTGTCGGGCAAGTTGCCCCGGCAAGGCTCTTGCCGGGGCTGCAGAGGCCGCCCCGCCAAGGGTCTCGCTAGGGGAGTCCACCTCGCCCTCTTGCTCTTTGTGTTTCTTGGCCTGGGCGTTGCTTTGCCCATCACGTGCCTTTGGCCGGAGCACTTTCTGGTGTTCTTGCGCTTCTGCTCCCTCCCCTTGCCCTGCTAAGTGTGGCCGCAGGCGTGGCTCTGACTGCGCGTGCACAAGTAGAGGGGTAAAAAAGAGAGCCCCTACTTTTGTACACCGACAAGATCCCCCGGGCCTCGGCCACACATAAGCGGAACGCGTTGTTGGGCCAGGCCCAGAACGGTGCGCGGGCAGGCGGGGCAGTAATTCCTTAGCTCATTGCACTTCCCCACGACCCGGGTTGAATGCGCGACGTGGAGGGTCGTGCGTGACTGTCACAACCCTAGTTTAGCCTTTGCTTGTCCTTGCATGATCATCATGTCAAAATTCTAAAAATTGAATTGAGGGAATTTTCAAGCCTCAGAAACCTGTTAAAAAAATAATCAACATTTAATCCTCATCAAATGAGTCCAAAGAAATGTTCGTGTTACTCTGTGAAAATATTGGTAAGGGGTAAAATCCAAACCAATATTTTTGGAATCACAGAAATATTTATTTTGGGCCTTTGACTTAAATCAATGACATATTTGAGTTGAATTTATTTCTGTTATATAAGAAATAAAGTTCAAATATTTTTGTAAACTGCATGTGACCTTGGACCAGTTTCTGAGCTTACATGGCAATTTACAGAAAGTTCAAAAAATGATTTGATGTTTTAAATCAAATCAAAACAAATTGCAGAAAATAGAAAACATTAATAAATAGAAAACCAGAAAGAGAGAACCTACCTGGGCCACATACCTGGCGGCCCATCTGCATCGGCCCAGCCCACTGGCCTGGTGCCAGTCATCGCCTACCTCTGCCAGTAGGCAGAGGAGGGACACCGCGACACCGCCGAGCTCGCCACGCCTCCTCCTGCTTGCCGCCGACCGCCTGGAGCTGGCTGGAGACGCCACACACCCCCCAGGCCCTCTCACTCCTCCCCCCGTGCTCATCCCCTCCCCTGTCCCTCTCGCGCGCACCACCAGAGCGCAGCCGTCGCCGCCGCTCGTCACTCCCGTGCACTGAGCCTCTCCCTCACCTCTCCGACATGCCCAGGGGCTCCCACACCGTCGCCTACGCCTACCTGTTGACTCACGCGACTCCAAACGCCGCCGAACGCCGTCTTCGCCTTTGTCTTCAACCTCGGGCACCCGAGCCCGTCTCTGGTCGATTCGGCGCCGCCAGGACTTCCCCGAGCATGCTGAGGCAACCTCTGCACTCGTCGTGAGCTCCTGATTTCCCCCATGTGTTCGCCCCCTCCATTTCCGTCTCCTAGATCCGTCTTCCACCACGGCCGGAGCTCGTCGCCGCCACCGCACATCGCCGTCGTGGCCACAACCACTTGGGCTTGATCCCGAGCACGTCACCATATTCACCGCACTCACAGGAGCCCAACGCACCACCCCACGCGCCTCGCCGTGCCCCGTAGCCTTGGGTTCGACCTGGCCCGAACTCTGGCAACCGCCAAGGTCGTCGCCGGCGATGTTCCCGGCCACCCCGAGCTCCACCACTGCCACCAAACGACGCGGCTCGTTCCCAGCTTCGCGTAGAAGGTCTCCGCCGTCCATTTGGTCACCGGAGCATGAAACCGCTCTCCCACCGCCGCGTCTGGCCTCGCCGGCGGCTAAACGCCGGCGGGTTTGACCCCGTTGACTTTGACTGGGTGGGCCCAGGTTGACTCCCCAGGGTTGACCTTGACCGTCTCAGTTGACCGTTGACGTCACACTGACGCCAGGCTGACGCAGTAAATCCTTTTCTGGATTTATTCTTATATAGGAAATTCCAGAAAATGTTGCAAACTTCTAAAATTCATAGTAATTCAACCGTAACTCCAAATCAAACAAATTATATATGAAAAATGATCAGAAAAATATGAGGAATCTGTTTATGCCATGATCATGCATGTTTGAGCAAGTTAACATCAGCAACTAGGACAGTTCATGATTATGGAATATTGGTAAATAGCTTTGGAGTTGGAATTTGCTATAGACTTGAATTCCACTTCAATTAATATGACTTACTATTACATTAGGTAAATTCAGTACCTTAACATGTCATGGCATCATTTGATTGTGCATTGCACTGAATGTGTTCTCTTTGTTTGCCGGTGTTTGTCCCCTCTCAGTAGACTACGTTCCGTCGATGAGCTCGATGACACCGATGAAGAACTATACTATCTTCAGAAGTGCCAGGCAAGCAAAACCCCCTTGTTCATTCCGATACAATCCCACTCTCTCGCTCCTACTCTCTTTTATTGCATTAGGACAACAAAGATTCATCTGTTACTTGCTGCGGTAGCTGAACCCCTTTATCCTCTGCATGACCTGTCATTGCCACAGTAAATAGATGAAACCCACTAGCATGAGTAGGAGTTGTTTGAGCCCTGATGTGCCTACTCATTCACGCTTGTTTGTCATGCCTGCTATTGCTTAGAGTTGTGTCAGGTCTGGTTCATCAGGGATGAATCGGAGGTGTGTGAACATGTCATACTGTTAAGAGCTAAGTGTGTGAACACGATTTGGTAAAGGTAGCGGTGAGAGGCCATGTAGGAGTACATGGTGGGTTGTCTCATTGAAGCCGTCCTCAGGAACTGAGTTCTGTGTTTGTGATCCATGAACAGTTACTACCACACATTGGGATCCTTAATTGACTCTCTCGGCTTCTTAACCACCCTTGTTCTCTATCCAGGAGTTGCAACTAGTTTCTGGTGTTTGTAGGATATGTGTTGGAGGCCGTGCGTAGCGCTTACCCTAGGGGTGGGCTATGATGCGGTAGATACACCGTGGCACGGTGTACCGGGCGCCCATTTGGTGTCTCGGGAACCCTGCTCACATCGTTCGGGGCCGTATGTGGAAACCTCGGCGGACTCCTCATGGATTGAACCTGAATAGGCGATAAACCTGGACTAGAGACTTGAGTGTTTAGGTAGGCCGTGGCCGACACCCTCGCCAGGCTTCCGCTTGAAGATTGCCGAGATACATGACGTGTACATGGCGGTAAGTGGCGAGAGCGTGTGTGAAGAAGTACACCCCTGCAGGGTTATAAATGATCTATTCGAATAGCCGTGTCCATGGTAAAGGACTTCTGGGTTGCCTGTACAGTTCATAGACAAGTGAAAGTGGATACTCTAAAATGCGCAAGATAAGCGTGAGTCCTATGGATGGCGTTCTCGTAGGGAGACGGGAGCGGGTCCATAGTGGTGTATTGATATGGTGAATATGTGGACTCGTGTGCGCCACCTCAAAAGAGTTACTTGCAGTCGTAGTTAGGATAGCCACCGAGTCAAAGCTGGCTTGCTGCAGTTTAACTCCACCACCCCCTTTGTTGATACCGATGCATATGTAGTTAGTTCTGATGTAAGTCTTGTTGGGTACATTTGTACTCACGTTTGCTTAATTTATGTTTTGCGAGAGAGACTTCAGTCTCGCTAATAGTTCAGCGTGGACTTGACGCTTAGCCCGATACCTCAGCTACGATCTTGTGCCCTCGGCAGATCTAGTAGATAGTCGGGCTTCTCACCTTTTCATTTATAGTTTATGCGTACTCGGACATGTTAAGCTTCCGCATGTGTTTGACTTGTATGCTTTGAATGTTGGGTCATGAGACCCATGTTTGTAATATCTTGGCTTCTCGGAGCCTAATGAATAAATACTTAAGTCGTAGAGTTATGTTGTGATGCCATGTTGTATTTACACATATCGAGCATATTGTGTGTATGATTGAAATGCTTGGTATGTGTGGGATCCGACAATCTAGTTGTTTATCCTTGGCAGCCTTTCTTATGGGGAAATGTAGTCTAGTGCTTCCATGAGCCATAGTAGTCCGCTATAGCCCGTTTCACCGGAGTCCTGCTAGCCCAAAGACTACCGCTCGGGACACTTGGTGGCGGCATGTGTTTCACTTCGCTCGTGGTTACATCCTTCGGGAAATGTCACGCGGTGACATCCGGAGTCCTTCCTAGCTTGCTACAGCCCGGGTTCCCGGAGTCCTGTTAGCCCAGTGCTACAGCCCGGATTCACACGCTGCTGACCGACATGCTCGATGTGATTCATGTATGCCTGTCCCCATGGGTTAGTGCCACTTTGGGTTCACGACTAGCCATGTCGGCCCTGGTTCTCTGTCATATGGATGTTAGCGACACTATCATATACGTGAGCGAAAAGGCGCAAACGGTCCCGGGCCATGGTAAGGCGACACCCGTGGGAATACCGTGCATGAGGCCGCAAAGTGATATGAGGTGTTACCGGCTAGATCGATGTGGCTTGGAATCGGGGTCCTGATAGCTTTGCTCTGATACCAAAGCTGTCAGGACACCATCTCTTATGAATTCTTGACGCAGTGATACTTCTCGCCATAATTATTCATTCCTCGTTCCCGAGTTGTTGTAACCGGAATGCCGACAAGTGAACTATGATGTGTGAAATCAATACTCCTAGCAACCCTTTTGCTTGGTAGTTAATGGACAATAATATCATTCTTAGCGTGTTGGTTGTTGGATCACTATTCTAAGATTGATTGTGCTACTTGGTCCATTTTCTTGGTGCACCCTTCGATCAATGAGTTAGGATTGTATCAATCCCTTGCTCTTATGATCATGTCGTCTTGCCTTGAAAAGCAAGATTGTTCTCGAGCTTAGGGACATATCGGTGGTTCGTGATTTTCCGAATATCTTCTCGAAGGTATCACCAGGCTGTCACCTGATTGCTATGTTGAGTTCGTGATCAAGTTGGTTTCTTGTAGCCACCCTTTTCTCCAAGAATTTGTGTTGGATACCCCTGAGCTAGTTGGTTAAGCTTAACAACAACTTGGAGAGTTGGAAGATAAAAGCTTGTACTACCACGCTCATCCCCAAGGGATAGCTTGTGTGTGTGTTGAAGAAACATGATATCTTCATCGATTGGTCCTCGTGATCAGTTGTTGAACCTATTGCCTTGTCAAAACTTTGAATTGAGTATGGGCTATCGTCAAGTCAAATCAGAACCAACGATGTTCGTAATGTTATCTTACTCGTGGTTGATCCCTCGAGCATACACCATTACATCTTTTGGTCTGACCAATGCTATCACCGTGTTCACATGATGGTGGAAGTCCAGTGATATGGAAATTCCGATGAGTTGTTGTTGAGTCCATCGTGACATTCATCTCCCCATGAGTCATGTTGAACATCAACCTAGTGTTGGAAACTTGTGTAAGCATTTCTTCGTGTTTCGTTCATGAAGCATATGTTTGGATGAAAGTAGTGACTTCCTCTAATTCATGTGCATCTGATGCAATTTGCCCTCGTGGATTCGAGAAAGTCAATGTCGCTTCTTTTGGAATCATCCCAAATCGGTCATGCATACGTGCGAAGTATTATGTGGTTCGGAGACTTGCAACCTTCGCTCTACATGTGTCCCTAGCACACCAAGCCACTGATTGATTTGTTCAAGGAAAAGGAGTTGTTGTGCAAATCCTAGGTCATGCACAAGACTTCGTTACCCTAGATGATGGTTCCCCACCAGAACTCGGTAGTGTTTTATCATAAGACTACTATGTGGTCATGCTTGTCTGGGACAGCGTGTTCACATGCTTGTAGCAGAACCAGCTCATGTTTTGGAGCTTGCTATCTTAGTTCATTCCTCGAGAATCTCGCAACACCATCTCGTCGAATTGTGTTGCAAACTTTCTTTTCAGACATGCTGAGTCTGAAGTATCCTATTACCAATCGGATCTTAATCTCAGGCAGATATGATGGTTGGAACATTCCCAACAGTTGCATCTTGTTCCCAGCTTGCACCGCCATTGTGCCAATCCACCATGGGCTGCCCTTCTCGGTAGTTGTTGTCCAATATCATCTTCAAAAGTGGACTTACCATGGGTTCCCTCCACCTCCGATGATAAGCAAATCATCCTTTGCGTTGTCTTCAACAAGGTAGTCCACAGCATCCATTCTAGTCCGGGTATGCCATCCCTTTGTACTCCGCCAAACGATTGTTGTGAATTGCCTTAAGATGGTATGAAGAGTTTCAATGATCTCTGAATCAAAAGTAATTCTTTTTGCCACTTAAGGGAATAGTTCCTCGAGTCACCTTTTCCAAAGTGCCCCGTTACGGGATCATGGCAATTATTTCCTTGCCACCTTGACACCATCCACCATCTTTCTAAGCGTGGAATTGTTGCCCACCAAATCAAACCCCGTCGCGTGTTCTTCCATCCCTCTCGATGTGTTTCATGTCTCAGCTCGAGAGATGTTTCAATGTCGCACTCGATGAGTGATCCTGAGTTGTTCGATCTTCGAGAAGATCGATCCTTCTGGAGTTTTCCCTTTCCTCTCATTGTCATGTTAGTTGGAGTTCTCAGAGCAAGACATCGAGACAAAGATGGTGACCGTGTCAACGTTCTTATGAAGTGCAACCTGGATCGTGAAGACCGTGTTAGCTTGTGCCCCCTCTGTCTTCTTACCTCACGTCTTGAATCTCGGGACGACATTCTTGTTTAGTTGGGGTGAGTTGTCACAACCCCAGTTTAGCCTTTGCTTGTCCTTGCATGATCATCATGTCTAAATTCTGAAAATTGAATTGAGGGAATTTTCAAGCCTCAGAAACCTGTTAAAAAATAATGAACATTTAATCCTCATCAAATGAGTCCAAAGAAATGTTCCTGTTACTCTGTGAAAATATTGGTAAGGGGTAAAATCCAAACCAATATTTTTGGAATCACAGAAATATTAATTTTGGGCCTTTGACTTAAATCAATGACATATTTGAGTTGAATTTATTTCTGTTATATAAGAAATAAAGTTCAAATATTTTTGTAAACTGCATGTGACCTTGGACCAGTTTCTGAGCTTACATGGCAATTTACAGAAAGTTCAAAAAATGATTTGATGTTTTAAATCAAATCAAAACAAATTGAGAAAATAGAAAACATTAATAAATAGAAAAACTAGAGAGAGAGAACCTACCTGGGCCACATACCTGGCGGCCCATCTGCACCGGCCCAGCCCACTAGCCTGGTGCCAGTCATCGCCTACCTCTGCCAGTAGGCAGAGGAGGGACACCGCGACACCGCCGAGCTCGCCACGCCTCCTCCTGCTTGCCGCCGACCGCCTGGAGCTGGCTGGAGACGCCACGCACCCCCCAGGCCCTCTCACTCCTCCCCTCGGCTCATCCCCTCCCCAGTCCCTCTCGCGCGCAGCACCCGAGCGCAGCCGTCGCCGCCGCTCGTCGCTGCCGTGCCCTGAGCCTCCCCCTCACCTCTCCGACATGCCCAGGGGCTCCGCCACCGTCGCCTACGCCTACCTGTTGACTCACGCGACTCCAAACGCCGCCGAACACCATCTTCGCCTTCATCTTCAACCTCGGGCACCCGAGCCCGTCTCCGATCGATTCGGCGCCGCCAGGACTTCCCCGAGCACGCTGAGGCCACCTCTGCACTCGCCGTGAGCTCCTGATTTTTCCCCTGTGTTCACCCCCTCCATTTCCGTCTACTAGCTCCATCTTCCACCATGGCCGAAGCTCGCCGCCGCCACCGCACGTCGCCGTCGTGGCCACAGCCACTTGGGCTTGATCCCGAGCACGTCACCATATTCACCGCACTCGTAGGAGCCCAACGCACCACCCCACGCGCCTCGCCGTGCCCCGTAGCCTCGGGTTCAACCTCGCCCAAACTCGGGCGACCGCCAAGGTCGTCGCCGGCGACGTTCTCGGCCACCCCGAGCTCCACCACTGCCACCAAACGACGCGGCTCGTTCCCAGCTTCGCGTAGAAGGTCTCCGCCGTCCATTTGGTCGCCGGAGCATGAAACTGCACTCCCACCGCCGTGTCTGGCCTCGCCGGTGGCTAAACGCCGACGGGTTTGACTCCGTTGACTTCGACTGGGTGGGCCCAGGTTGACTCCCCTGAGTCTATGACAAGTGGGACCCCCCTCTGCTAATTAACTTAGATTAGAACTAACTAAATTTAGTTAGTTTAAATAACTGCTGACACGCGGGACCCATAAGTCAGGGTTGACCTTGACCGTCTCAGTTGACCGCTGATGTCACACTGACGCCAGGCTGACACAGTAAATCCTTTTCTGGATTTATTCTTATATAGGAAATTCCAGAAAATGTTGCAAACTTCCAAAATTCATAGTAATTCAAGCGTAACTCCAAATCAAACAAATTATATATGAAAAATGATCAGAAAAATATGAGGAATCTGTTTATGCCATGATCATGCATGTTTGAGCAAGTTAACATGAGCAACTAGGACAGTTCATGATTATGGAATATTGGTAAATAGCTTTGGAGTTGGAATTTGCTATAGACTTGAATTCCACTTCAATTAATATGACTTACTATTACATTAGGTCAATTCAGTACCTTAACATGTCATGGCATCATTTGATTGTGCACTGCACTGAATGTGTTCTCTTTGTTTGCCGGTGTTTGTCCCCTCTCAGTAGACTACGTTCCGTCGATGAGTTCGATGACACCGATGAAGAACTATACTATCTTCAGAAGTGCCAGGCAAGCAAAACCCCCTTGTTCATTCCGATACAATCCCACTCTCTCGCTCCTACTCTCTTTTATTGCATTAGGACAACAACGATTCATCTGTTACTTGCTGCGGTAGCTGAACCCCTTTATCCTCTGCATGACCTGTCATTGCCACAGTAAATAGATGAAACCCACTAGCATGAGTAGGAGTTGTTTGAGCCCTGATGTGCCTACTCATTCATGCTTGTTTGTCATGCCTGCTATTGCTTAGAGTTGTGTGAGGTCTAGTTCATCGTGGATGAATCGGAGGTGTGTGAACATGTCATACTGTTAAGAGCTAAGTGTGTGAACACGATTTGGTAAAGGTAGCGGTGAGAGGCCATGTAGGAGTACATGGTGGGTTGTCTCATTGAAGCCGTCCTCAGGAACTGAGTTTTGTGTTTTTGATCCATGAACAGTTACTACCACACATTGGGATCCTTAATTGACTCTCTCGGCTTCTTAACCACCCTTGTTCTCTATCCAGGAGTTGCAACTAGTTTCTGGTGTTTGTAGGATATGTGTTGGAGGCCGTGCATAGCGCTGACCCTAGGGGTGGGCTATGATGCGGTAGATACACCATGGCACGGTGTACCGGGCGCCCGTTTGGTGTCTCGGTAACCCTGCTCACATCGTTCAGGGCCGTATGTGGAAACCTCGGCCGGACTCCCTGCGGATGGAACCTGAATAGGCGATAAACCTGGACTAGAGACTTGAGTGTTTAGGTAGGCCGTGGCCGACACCCTCGCCAGGCTTCCGCTTGAAGGTTGCCGAGATACATGACGTGTACATGGCGGTAAGTGGCGAGAGCGTGTGTGAAGAAGTACACCCCTGTAGGGTTATAAATGATCTATTCGAATATCCGTGTCCATGGTAAAGGACTTCTGGGTTGCCTGTACAATTCATAGACAAGTGAAAGTGGATACTCTAAAATGCACAAGATAAGCGTGAGTGCTATGGATGGCGTTCTCGTAGGGAGACGGGAGCGGGTCCATAGTGGTGTATTGACATGGTGAATATGTGGACTCGTGTGCACCACCTCAAAAGAGTTACTTGCAGTCGTAGTTAGGATAGCCACCGAGTCAAAGCTGGCTTGCTACAGTCAAACTCCACCACCCCCTTTGTTGATACCGATGCATATGTAGTTAGTTCTGATGTAAGTCTTGCGGGGTACATTTGTACTCACATTTTCGTAATTTATGTTTTGCAGAGAGACTTCGGTCTCGCTAATAGTTCCGCGTGGACTTGACGTTTAGCCCGATACCTCGGCTACAATCTTGTGCCCTCGGCAGATCTAGTAGATAGTCGGGCTTCTCGGCCTTTTCATTTATAGTTATGCGTACTCGGACATGTTAAGCTTCCGCATGTGTTTGACTTGTATGCTTTGAATGTTGGGTCATGAGACCCATGTTTGTAATATCTTGGCTCCTCGGAGCCTAATGAATAAATACTTGAGTCGTAGAGTTATGTTGTGATGCCATGTTGTATTTACACATATCGAGCATGTGTATGATTGAAATGCTTGGTATGTGTGGGATCTGACAATCTAGTTGTTTATCCTTGGCAGCCTCTCTTATGGGGAAATGTAGTCTAGTGCTTCCATGAGCCATAGTAGTCCGCTACAACCCGGTTCATCTGAGTCCTGCTAGCCCAAAGACTCTTGCTCGGGACACTTGGTGGCCGGCATGTGTTTAACTTTGTTCGTGTATTCGTCCTTCGGGAAAATGTCACGCGGTGACATCTCGAGTCTGCCTAGCATGCTACAGCCCGGTTCCCTGAGTCTGTTAGCCAGTGCTACAGCCCGGATTTACACGCTGGCGACCGACATGCTCGATGTGATTCATGTATGCCTGTCCCCATGGGTTAGTGCCGCTTTGGGTTCACGACTAGCCATGTCGCCCCGGGTTCTCTGTCATATGGATGTTAGTGACACTATCATATACGTGAGCCAAAAGGCGCAAACGGTCCCGGGCCATGGTAAGGCGACACCCGTGGGAATACCGTGCGTGAGGACGCAAAGTGATATGAGGTGTTACCGGCTAGATCGATGTGACTTGGAATCGGGGTCCTGACAGTGACATGGGGGTCCGGACAGCAGCCCCCGGCGTAGCCCCCAGCGTGCGTTCACCACTCACTCCCCATCAACGTGTGTTGGGGTACGATCCCCCGGCGCTGACCTTGTCGTGGTTGCAGGAGGAGGACGGCAGCAGGAGGAGCCTCTGAGGGCCACCCCCAACACGCCGCCTCCATTGACCACGTCGCCCCGAGGGGCATCCCCAGCAAGGGCGCCGAGCACCGAGCCCATGCGCACGGAGGAGGAGGAGGAGGAGGCAAACATGGGCGCTAGTGGCTCCGTCCAGGCTCCAAATGTTGGCGGGGAAGGGACCTCTTCTTCCCCGCACGGGTAAGTTATATGCCTTCCGTTCCTGTTCTTGTTTCTTCTTTTTTGAACGTTGTTCTTGGCTTTTCCTCACCCTCCTTCTTGGGATCTAGGCGCTCCCTCGGTGGACCAGGAGGACATCGATACTGTCATCGGGGAGGTCGCCAGGGATGCCGAGGCCGAGGCCAACAAGATCGCCGCTGAAGAGGCCGCTAAGGGTGCTGCCGAGGATGCCGCCAAGGAGCCGGTCGGGGAGGCCGGTGAGGGAGTCCTGGATTAGGGGGTATCCGGACAGCCGGACTGTGTACAACGTCCGGACTATTGAAGCGTGAAGATACAAGACTCAAGACTTCGGCCCGTGTCCGGATGGGACTTTCCTTGGTGTGGAAGGCAAGCTTGGCGATCCGGATATTATATTTCTTTCCTTGTAACCGACTCCATGTAAACCCTAGCCCTCTCTGGTGCCTATATAAACCGGAGAGGTTGGTCCTTAGAAGGCCGATCACAATTACATTCATACTATCATAGGCTAGCTCTTAGGGTTTAGCCTCTACGATCTCGTGGTAGATCTACTCTTGTACTACCCATATCATCAATATTAATCAAGCAGGAAGTAGGTTTTTACCTCCATCGAGAGGGCCCGAACCTGGGTAAACACATGTGTCCCTTACTTCTTGTTACCATCAGCCTTGATGCACAGATCGGGACCCCCTACCCGAGATCCGCCGGTTTTGACACCGACATTGGTGCTCTCATTGAGAGTTCCTCTGTGCCGTCGCTGTTAGGCTTGATGGCTCCTTCAATCATCATCAACGACACTGTCTAGGGCGAGACCTTCCTCCCCGGACAGATCTTCGTGTTCGGCGGCTTGGCACTGCGGGCCAACTCGCTTGGCCATCTGGAGCAGATCGATAGCTACGCCCCTGGCCACCAGGTCAGGTTCGAAAACCAGAACTACACGGCGGACATCCGCGGAGACTTGATCTTCGATGGATTCGGGCCTATGCCAAGAGCACCGGACAGTCGGGACAAGCTTGGCTTAGACCTGCCGTTGGACGAAGCTCAGGGCATCATCCCCATACTGTCCCCGGACCTAGATCTGGAGCAGACTGCGTTGCCTAAGGACGGAGGGATGGACCCCGCCCCCCAGGTCGCACACTCATCGGCGGTGGAGCCGAACACGGGTCTTACCTCTGCTGTGGCCCGCGACTCCGAACCCCTGGATTCGTATCCGGACGCTGGTTCCCATCCGCACACTCCCGAGCCTGTCGGGCCAGGATGGGCTCCGGTAATGGAGTTCACCGCTGCGGATATCTTCCAGCACTCGCCCTTTGGCGACATGCTGGACTCATTAAAGTCTCTCTCTTTGTCAGGAGGCTCTTCGCCGAACTATGTCCGGCTCGAGTGGGAGGCAGACGACGAAGGAATTCGTTGCCCACCCACCACCCACTTCATTTCCACGGTCGATGACTTAACCGAGGTACTGAACTTCTACTCCGAAGACATCGACAGCATGGACGACGATGCAGGAGAAGAACATGAACCACCGCACACTGGGCGGTGGACAGCCACCTCTTCTTATGATATATATGAAGGAAATATGCCCTAGAGGCAATAATAAAGTTATTATTTATTTCCTTATATCATGATAAATGTTTATTATTCATGCTAGAATTGTATTAACCGGAAACATAATACATGTGTGAATACATAGACAAACAGAGTGTCACTAGTATGCCTCTACTTGACTAGCTCGTTAATCAAGATGGTTATGTTTCCTAACCATAGACATGAGTTGTCATTTGATTAACGGGATCACATCATTAGGAGAATGATCTGATTGACTTGACCCATTCCGTTAGCCTAGCACTTGATCGTTTAGTATGTTGCTATTGCTTTCTTCATGACTTATACATGTTCCTGTAACTATGAGATTATGCAACTCCGTTTACGGAGGAACACTTTGGTGCTACCAAGCGTCACAACGAGCTGGGTGATTATAAAGGAGTACTACAGGTGTCTCCAAAGGTACATGTTGGGTTGGCGTATTTTGAGATTAGGTTTTGTCACTCCGATTGTCGGAGAGGTATCTCTGGGCCCTCTCGGTAATGCACATCATTATAAGCCTTGCAAGCAATGTGACCAATGAGTTGGTTACGGGATGATGCATTACTGAGCGAGTAAAGAGACTTGCGGTGACGAGATTGAACTAGGTATTGGATACCGACGATCGAATCTCGGGTAAGTAACATACCGATGACAAAGGGAACAACATATATCGTTATGCGGTTTGACCGATAAAGATCTTCGTAGAATATGTAGGAACCAATATGGGCATCCAGGTTCCGCTATTGGTTATTGACCGAGAATGGTTCTAGGTCATGTCTACATAGTTCTCGAACCCGTAGGGTCCGCACGCTTAAGGTTTCGATGGCGGTTATATTATGAGTTTATGAGTTTTGATGTACCGAAGGAGTTCGGAGTCCCGGATGAGATCGGGGACATGACGAGGAGTCTCGAAATGGTCGAGACGTAAAGATCGATATATTGGACGACTATATTCGGAGTTCGGAAGGTTCGAATGATTCGGTATTTTGAGTACCGGAGAGTTACGGAATTCGCCGGGAGAAGTATTGGGCCTTATTGGGCCCTGGGAAAGAAAGAGGGCTGCCTAGGGCAGGCCGCGCCCCAAGGCCTAGTCCAAATTGGACTAGGGGAGGGCCGCACCTTCTTCCCTTCCCCTTCCTTCTCTCCTACTCCTACTAGGAAAGGAGGAGTCCTACTCGGTGGGAGTAGGACTCCCTTGGTGCGCCCCTCCCAGGGCGGCCACCTCCTCCCTTGCTCCTTTATATACGGGGCAGGGGCACCCCATGACACACAAGTTGATCTACAGATCGTTCCTTAGCCGTGTCGGTGCCCCTTCCACCATATTCCACTTGGTCATATCGTCAGAGCTTAGGCGAAGCCTGCGCGGAGAAGTCATATCGTCATGAGCTTAGGCGAAGCCCTGCGTCGGTGGAGCATCAACATCGCCACCACGCCGTCGTCTTGACGGAACTCATCCCCGACACTTTGCTGGATCGAGTCCGGGATCGTCATCGAGCTGAACGTGTGCAGAACTTCGGAGGTGCCGACGTTCGGTGCTTGGATCGGTCGGATCGTGAAGACGTCGACTACATCAACCGCGTTGTTATAACGCTTCGCTTTCGGTCTCACGAGGGTACGTGGACGGACACTCTCCCCTCTCGTTGCTATGCCATCACCATGGTCTTGCGTGTTCGTGAGGAAATTTTTGAAATTACTACGTTCCCCAACAAATGGCATCCGAGCCTGGTTTTATGCGTTGATGTCATGTGCACGAGTAGAACACAAGTGAGTTGTGGGCGATATAAGTCATCTGCTTACCAGCATGTCATACTTTGTTCGGCGGTATTGTGAGATGAAGCGGCCCGGACCGACATTACGCCAGACGCTTACGCGAGACTGGTTTCACCGCTTCGAGCACTCGTTGCTTAAAGGTGACCGCGGGTGTCTGTCTCTCTCACTTTAGTTGAACTGAGTGTGGCTACGCCGGTCCTTGCGAAGGTTAAAACAGCACCAACTTGATAAACTATCGTTGTGGTTTTGATGCGAGGTAAGAACGGTTCTTGCTCAGCCCGTAGCAGCCACGTAAAACTTGCAACAACAAAGTAGAGGACGTCTAACTTGTTTTTGCAGGCATGATGTGATGTGATGTGGTCAAGACGTGATGCTATATTTTATTGTATGAGATGATCATGTTTTGTAACCGAAGTTATCGGCAATCGGCAGGAGCCATATGGTTGTCGCTTATTGTATGAAATGCAACGCCATGTAATTGCTTTACTTTATCACTAAGCGAGTAGCGATAGTCGAGAAGCAATAGTTGGCGAGACGACAACGATGCTACGATGGAGATCAAGGTGTCGCTACCGGTGACGATGGTGATCACGACGGTGCTTCGGAGATGGAGATCACAAGCACAAGATGATGATGGCCATATCATATCACTTATATTGATTGCATGTGATGTTTATCCTTTATGCATCTTATCTTGCTTAGATTGACGGTAGCATTATAAGATGATCTCTCACTAAAAATTATCAAGACGTGTTCTCCCTGAGTATGCACCGTTGCCAAAGTTCGTAGTACCCAGACACCACGTGATGATCGGGTGTGATAAGTTCTACGTCCATCTACAACGGGTGCAAAACAGTTGCGCACGCGGAATACTCAAGTTAAACTTGACGAGCCTAGCATATAACAGATATGGCCTCGAACACGGAGACCGAAGGTCGAGCGTGAATCATATAGTAGATATGATCAACATAGTGATGTTCACCATTGAAACTACTCCATCTCACGTGATGATCGGACATGGTTTAGTTGATTTGGATCACGTAATCACTTAAGATGACTAGAGAGATGTCAGTCTAAGTGGGAGTTCTTAAATAATATGATTAATTGAACTTAAATTTATCATGAACTTAGTCCTGGTAGTATTTTGCAAATTATGTTGTAGATCAATAGCTCGCGTTGTTGCTTCCCTATGCTTTTATATGTTTGTTTTGATATGTTCCTAGAGAAAATTATGTTGAAAATGTTAGTAGCAATGATGCGGATTAGATCCGTGATCCGAGGTTTATCCTCATTGCTGCATGTAAGAATTATGTCCTTAATGCACCGCTAGGTGACAGACCTATTGCAGGAGCAAATGCGACGTTATGAACGTTTGGCTAGCTCAATATGATGACTACTTGATAGTTTAGTGCACCATGCTTAAAGGCTTAGAATCGGGACTTCAAAGACGTTTTGAACATCATGGACCATATGAGATGTTCCAGGAATTGAAGTTAATATTTCAAGCAAATACCCGAGTTGAGAGATATGAAGTCTCCAACAAGTTCTATAGCTAAAAGATGGAGGAGAATCGCTCAACTAGTGAGCATGTGCTCAGATTGTCAGGTACTTCAATCGCTTGAATCAAGTGGGAGTTAATCTTCCGAGATAAGATAGTGATTGACAGAATTCTCTAGTCACCATCACCAAGTTAGTAGAACTTCGTGATGAACTATAATATGCAAGGGATGACAAAAGTAATTCCCAAGCTCTTCGTGATGCTGAAATCGACGAAGGTAGAAATCAAGAAAAGAGCATCAAGTGTTGATGATTGACAAGACCACTAGTCTCAAGGAAAAGGGCAAAGGGAAGAAGGGAACTTCAAAAGAACGGCAAGCAAGTTGCTACTCGAGTGAAGAAGCCCAAGTCTGGACCTAAGCACGAGACTAAGTGCTTTTGCTACAATGGAATTGGTCATCGAAGCGGAACTACCCCAAGTGTTTGGCGAATAAGAAGGATGGCAAAGTGAACAAAGGTATATTTGATATACAGATTATTGATGTATATTTTACTAGTGTTCATAGCAATCCCTCGGTATTTGATACTGGTTCAGTTGCTAAGAGTAGTAACTCAAACGGAGTTGCGAATGAACAGAAACTAGTTGAAGGGAAGTGACGATGAATGTTGGAAGTAGTTCCAAGATTGATATGATCATCATCGCACACTCCCTATACTCTCGGGATTAGTGTTGAACCTAAATAAATGTTATTTGGCGCTTATGTTGAGCGTGAATATGATTTGATCATATTTATTGCAATACTGATTATTCATGTAATTTAGAGAATAATTATTGTTCTGCTTACATGAATAAAACCTTCTATGGTCATACACCCAATAAAAATGGTTTGTTGGATCTCGATCGTGTGATACACATATTCATAATATTGAAACCAAAAGATGTAAAGTTAATAATGATAGTGCAACTTATTTGTGGCAATCGCAGTTTAGGTCATATTGGTGTAAAGCGCATGAAGAAACTCCATCTTGATGGGCTTTTGGAATCACTTGATTATGAATCATTTGATGCTTGCGAACCGTACCTTTTGGGCAAGATGACTAAAACTCCGTTCTCGGAACAATGGAACGAGCTCTTGACTTGTTGGAAATAATACATACCGATGTATGCGATCCAATGAGTGTTGATGCTCGTGGCAAGTATCATTATTTTCTGACCTTCACAGATGATTTGAGCAGATATGCGTATATCTTCTTGATGAAACATAAGTCTGAAATAGTTGAAAAGTTCAAAGAATTTCAGAGTGAAGTAGAAAATCATCGTAACAAGAAAATAAAGTTTCTGCGATCTGATCGTGAAGATGAATATTTGAGTTACGAGTTTGGTCTTCAATTAAAACAAAGTGGAATAGTTTCACGATTCACGCCACGGAACACCACAACATTATGGTGTGTCCGAACGTCAGAAACCGTACTTTATTTTGATATGGTGCGATCAATGATGTCTCTTACCGATTTACCAATATCGTTTTGGGGTTATGCATTAGAGATAGCTGCATTCACGTTTAATAGGGCACCATCTAAAACCGTTGAGACGACACCGTATGAACTATGGTTTAACAAAGAAACCTAAGCTGTCGTTTCTTAAAAGTTTGGAGTTGTGATGCTTATGTGAAAAGTTTTCACCGATAAGCTCGAACCCAAATCGAGAATGCGTCTTCATAGAATACCCAAAAGTAACTATTGGGTACACCTTCTATCACAGATCCGAAGGCAAGTTTTTCGTTGCTAAGATGGATCCTTTCTAGAGAAGAAGTTTCTCTCGAAAGAAGTGAGTGGGAGGAAAGTAGAACTTGATGAGGTAATTGTACCTTCTCCCTTATTGGAAAGTAGTTCATCACGAAATCAGTTCCAGTGATTCCTACACCAATTAGTAAGGAAGTTAATGATGATGATCATGAAACTTCAGATCAAGTTGCTACCAAACCTCGTGAGGTCTTCCAGAGTAAGATCCGCACTGAGTGGTACGGTAATCATGTTCGCAAGTCATGTTACTAGACCATGATGAACCTACGAACTATGAGGAAGCGATGATGAGCCCAGATTCGCGAAATGGCTTGAGGCCATGAAATCTGAGATGGGATCCATGTATGAGAACAAAGTGTAGACTTTGATGGAGTTGCTCGATGATCGGCAAGCCATATTATATAAATGGATCTTCAAGAGGAAGACAGATGTTGATAGTAGTGTTACTATCTACAAAGCTCGACTTGTCGCAAAAATGTTTTGACAAGTTCAAGGTGTTGACTACAATGAGATTTTCTCAAGCTGTAGCGATGCGTAAGTCTGTCCGAATCATGTTAGCAATTGCCACATTTTATGAAATCTGCAAATGAATGTCAAAACTGCATTCCTTAATGGTTTTCTTAAAGAAGAGTTGTATATGATGCAACGAGAAGGTTTTGTCAATCCTAAAGGTGCTAACAAAATGTGTAAGCTCCAGCGATCCATCTATGGACTGGTGCAAGCATCTCGAGTTGGAATACACACTTTGATAAGTTGATCAAAGCATATAGTTTTATCAGACTTGCGGTGAAGCCTGTATTTACAAGAAAGTGAGTGGGAGCACTACAACATTTCGATAAGTATATGTGAATGACATATTGTTGATCGGAAATGATGTAGAATTATTCGCAGAGCATAAAGGAGTATTTGAAAGGAGTTTTTCAAAGAAGGACCTCGGTGAAGCTGCTTACATATTGAGCATCAAGATCTATAGAGATAGATCAAGACGCTTGATAAGTTTTTCAATGAATACATACCTTGACAAGAGTTTGAAGTAGTTCAAAATGGAACAGTCAAAGAAAGAGTTCTTGCCGTGTTACAAGGTGTGAGATTGAGTAAGACTCAAAACCCGACCACGGCAGAAGATAGAAAGAGAATGAAAGTCATTCCTATGCATCAGCCATAGGTTCTATAAAGTATGTCATGTTGTGTACCAGATCTATTGCATACCCTACCACTAAGCTTGGCAAGGAGTGCAATAGTGATCTAGGAGTAGATCAATGGACAGCGGTCAAAATTATCCTTAGTAGAATAAGGATATGTTTCTCGATTATGGAAGTGAAAAAGGTTCGCCGTAAAGGGTTACGCCGATGCAAGTTTTAACACTAATCTAGATGACTCGAGTCTCAATCTGGATACATATTGAAAGTGGGAGCAATTAGCTAGAGTAGCTCCGCAAGAGCATTGTAGACATAGAAATTTGCAAAATACTTACGGCTCGAATGTGACAGACCGCTGACTAAAATTATCACACAAGCAAAACATGATCACACCTTAGTACTCTTTGGGTGTTAATCACATAGCGATGTGAACTAGATTCTGACTCTAGTAAACCCTTTGGGTGTTGGTCACATGTCGATGTGAACTATGGGTGTTAACCACATATAGATGTGAACTATTGATGTTAAATCACATGGCGATGTGAACTAGATTATTGACTCTAGTGCAAGTGGGAGATCAAGGAAATATGCCCTAGAGGCAATAATAAAGTTATTATTTATTTCCTTATATCATGATAAATGTTTATTATTCATGCTAGAATTGTATTAACCGGAAACATAATACATGTGTGAATACATAGACAAACAGAGTGTCACTAGTATGCCTCTACTTGACTAGCTCGTTAATCAAGATGGTTATGTTTCCTAACCATAGACATGAGTTGTCATTTGATTAACGGGATCACATCATTAGGAGAATGATCTGATTGACTTGACCCATTCCGTTAGCCTAGCACTTGATCGCTTAGTATGTTGCTATTGCTTTCTTCATGACTTATACATGTTCCCGTAACTATGAGATTATGCAACTCCTGTTTACGGAGGAACACTTTGGGTGCTACCAAACATCACAACGTAACTGGGTGATTATAAAGGAGTACTACAGGTGTCTCCAAAGGTACATGTTGGGTTGGCGTATTTCGAGATTAGGTTTTGTCACTCCGATTGTCGGAGAGGTATCTCTGGGCCCTCTCGGTAATGCACATCATTATAAGCCTTGCAAGCAATGTGACCAATGAGTTGGTTACGAGATGATGCATTACAGAACGAGTAAAGAGACTTGCCAGTGACGAGATTGAACTAGGTATTGGATACCGACGATCGAATCTCGGGTAAGTAACATACCGATGACAAAGGGAACAACGTATATCGTTATGCGGTTTGACCGATAAAGATCTTCGTAGAATATGTAGGAACCAATATGGGCATCCAGGTTCCGCTATTGGTTATTGACCGAGAATGGTTCTAGGTCATGTCTACATAGTTCTCGAACCCGTAGGGTCCGCACGCTTAAGGTTTCGATGACAGTTATATTATGAGTTTATGACTTTTGATGTACCGAAGGAGTTCGGAGTCCCGGATGAGATCGGGGACATGACGAGGAGTCTCGAAATGGTCGAGACGTAAAGATCGATATATTGGACGACTATATTCGAGTTCGGAAAGGTTCGAATGATTCGGTATTTTTGAGTACCGGAGAGTTACGGAATTCGCCGGGAGAAGTATTGGGCCTTATTGGGCCCTGCGGAAAGAAAGAGGGCTGCCTAGGGCAGGCCGCGCCCCCAAGGCCTAGTCCGAATTGGACTAGGGAGAGGCCGCACCTTCTTCCCTTCCCCTTCCTTCTCTCCTACTCCTACTAGGAAAGGAGGAGTCCTACTCCCGGTGGGAGTAGGACTCCCCCTAATGCGCGCCTCCTAGGCCGCCACCTCCTCCTTGCTCCTTTATATACGGGGGCAGGGGGGCACCCCATGACACACAAGTTGATCTACAGATCGTTCCTTAGCCGTGTGCGGTGCCCCCTTCCACCATATTCCACTTCGGTCATATCGTCGTAGACGGAACTCATCCCCGACACTTTGCTGGATCGGAGTCCGGGGATCGTCATCGAGCTGAACGTGTGCAGAACTCGGAGGTGCCGTACGTTCGGTGCTTGGATCGGTCGGATCGTGAAGACGCACGACTACATCAACAGCGTTGTTATAACGCTTCGCTTTCGGTCTCACGAGGGTACGTGGACGGACACTCTCCCCTCTCGTTGCTATGCCATCACCATGGTCTTGCGTGTTCGTAGGAAATTTTTTGAAATTACTACGTTCCCCAACAATATATATGGTGGACACTCCAAAGGAAACAAATGGCGATGAGGCAACGGAGGATAAAACCTCGGGGAAAAAAGCAAAGAATGGACATCGTCGGCGACACTCCAAGCCCCGCCACACCAATACCGGCCTAGGAGACGAAAAAAACCCGAATGGTGCCGAAGAAGAATACAACCCTAATCAGCCCACCTTCGAGCAGGCCGAACAGGAGGATGAGCAGGTCAGCCCAGAAGAACAGACACGAACGAATACCCGGAGGAGGACAGCTACATGCCCCCTCCGAAGACGAGATTAGCCTCGGCGACAACGAAGTTCGGGCGTGCTCGAGGATCCCGAGAGCAGCAGGGCGCTTCAAGCGCCGACTTATAGCCACCGCGAGAGCCTGAAAAGAAACAGCAGCAACTCCAAGCTGATCAAGATCTGCTCACGATAGATGGACGGAAGTCCCGCAGCCTAGGAATACGGACTCGAGCACCATACGGCTGACCGCCACCTCGTGGCCGGGATAAAACGGCATACCAGTCCGCATACCAGCCAACAACCCCACGCCAACATACTACGGCCCGGGGCAACAAAACGGGACAGCCAAGATCGATCTACGGATCGCGGGGGCGTGCCTCGGTACGCGACGAGGACCATCACGTCGGACACACCTTCAACAAGTCCGGCCGGGCCGAATATAGCCATCCAGAGCAATTCGACCTGGGTAGCCACATATCCCGCACGCAGGCGCGCAAGACCCCTCTCGCTTCACTGATGAAGTAATGGATCATGAATTCCCAGAAGGGTTTAAACCCGTAAACATCGAATCATACGATGGCACAACATACCCCGCTGTATGGATCGAAGATTTCCTTCTCCACATTCACATGGCCCGCGGAGATGATCTACACGCCATCAAGTATCTTCCACTTAAGCTCAAAGGACCAGCCCGGCACTGGCTAAACAGCCTGCCAGCAAATTCCATTGGCAGTTGGGAAAACCTGGAGGACGCATTCCTCGACAACTTCCAGGGCATATATGTGCGACCACCTGACGCCGATGACTTGAGCCACATCACTCAACAGCCCGGTGAGTCAGCCAGAAATTCTGGACTCGGTTCCTAACCAAAAAGAACCAAATAGTTGACTGTCCGAATGCCGAAGCCCTAGCGGCTTTCAAGCATAATATCTGTGACGAGTGGCTCGCTCGACACCTCGGCCAGGAAAAACCCAAGTCCATGGCAGCTCTCACAACATTAATGACCCGCTTTTGCGCGGGCGAGGACAGTTGGTTGGCTCGCAGCAGCACTACGCCACAGTCTGGCAATTCGGATGGCCGCGACAAGAACGGCAAGCCACGGCATAACAGACATAAGCCACGAAACAACGGCGACGGCACTGAAGACACGACAGTCAACGCCGGATTCAGTGGATCCAAGCCCGGTCAGCGGAAGAAGCCGTTCAAAAGAAATAATCAGGGACCGTCCAGTCTGGACCGCATACTTGAGCGCTCGTGCCAAATTCATGGCACCCCGGACAAGCCAGCCAACCACACCAATAGAGATTGCTGGGTTTTCAAACAGGACGGCAAGATAAACACCGAAGACAAGGACAAGGGGCTGCACAGCGACGATGATGAGGAGCCTCGACGTCCGAACACGGGGGGACAGAAGAAATTCCCCGGTGAAAACGGTCAACATGATCTATGCCACACACATCCCCAAGTGGGAAAGAAAGCGGGCACTAAGGGACGTCTATCCGATGGAGCCAGTCGCCCCCAAATTCAACCCATGGTTAGCTTGTCCGATCACTTTCGATCGTAGGGATCACCCTACTAGCATCCGTCACGGTGGCTCAGCCGCATTGGTCCTAGGCCCAATCATTGACGGATTCCACCTCACGCGTGTCCTTATGGACGGCGGCAGCAGCTTGAACCTGCTTTACCAGGACACAGTGCGCAAAATGGGCATTGACCCTTCAAGGATCAAGCCCACTAAAACCACCTTTAAAGGTGTAATTCCTGGAGTAGAGGCCCGCTGTACGGGCTCTATAACATTGGAAGTGGTCTTTGGATCTCCGGATAACTTCCAAAGCGAAGAGTTAATCTTCGATATCGTCCCCTTACGCAGTGGTTACCATGCACTTCTCGGATGAACCGCATTCGCCAGATTCAATGCGGTACCACACTACACATATCTCAAGCTCAAGATGCCAGGACCGCGTGGGGTCATAACGGTGAACGGAAATATGGACCGCTGCCTACGAATAGAAGAACATACTGCAGCCCTTGCGGCGGAAGTACAACGCGGCCTTCTCCAACAAACCAATCTGGCGACAACAACTTCGAGCACAGTCAAGCGAGTCCGGAGCACCCCGCAACAGGATCGTCAGGCACGCCAAGAGCGCGACTAGCAATCCGGCCTCCGCTTAAGCCCCATCAAAGTAGCATTCGTGCCACGTGCACACAATTACGCACTTAAAATACCATGGGCATAGGCAGAGGCGCATCAACGAATCAGTCAATAGTGCGGGTAACCGCCAAATACTTTCATACTCTTTCCCTCTTACCTTTCAGGACACCGCGTTGGCGCAGCATCCTCAAAAGAGCCGAATTGCCGGACTTATAGGGAAGAGACATCCAAGGAGGCAATAGACGCGTTGTGTATGAAATACCAGGTGGAATCTATTTACGATCATTATACCCGCTTTATCTACCGAACACATCCTGCCCCTGGATAGGACATGTCAAATAGTCCTATTTTATCTCTGCTTAACGCACCCATTGTAAATGTACGCTTAAATGTATTTTTCGTCAATGGGAGATTATGTATAGCGTCAGCTTATTTTTCTTATTTGAGCATTTTTTATTTTTGCATCCGTACACCTTGGTGCGGCCGGTTTGCCAGGGGCTTCTTATGGCGCCCCGCTATATGGCAACTAAAGTCCGAACACTTTCAACAGTGCGGCACCCCGAACTTATAGCACTATATGCATCAGCTCCGAATCATGTCTTGGGTCTACAGTTGGGATAGCCCGGCTCCCTTGTTTTGGTGCCTTACGTTCTGTTATATCGGCTAAGGTAGCGCAGGGAGAACTACTGCGATTGTGTCCCGGTTCTTCCGGACGAGCACCTCAGTAGAGAAAGCCGAAACTGACCTACATGATGTGGCGAGAGCTGGTCGCTGTTTGAGAGGTTTTAAAATCCTTAAAGATTTTCCGCTTTAGGCGATAAATCGGCTTTGTCCGATCTAGGCGTGTATAGCGCCCCATTTCGGCCTTCCGGATTCTAGGGGCTTCGCCGAAATTTAAAATTGTAGACTTCTATGGCTAAGTGAAAATTATAAAGCCGCATAGTCCGATTGCCTTGTTCACTGCGCCGGACACCTCCTTAAGGGACCAAACATTTGGGTAAAGAGTGTCCGGGTTTTCCATGAACACCCCAGTGCTAGTCACGTGGGGGAAGAAGCCGACGACTGGCCTACTTTCAGGATTTTATAAACAGCCGCACAGAAGGTAATATTTTAAATAACAAAAGCGCTACATAGCGCAAGTAACTTCGTGTTTAATTACAACCATGACAGAAGCGTATTCATTCAAAAATGGTGTCCTTGGTACATTCGTCAGTCACGAGGCGAGCACCCTTCATAACGCCTTCATAGTACAGCTCGGGATGGCGATGCGCCTTGCCCTCCGGCGCTCCGTCGTTGACCAGCTTCTCCGCATCCATCTTTCCCCAATGCACTTTGACGCGGGCAAGGGCCCGGCGGGCACCCTTGATGCACACGGATCGCTTGATCACTTCAAGCCGCGGGCAGGCATCCATCATCCGCTTGATCAGGCCAAAGTAGCTATTGGGCAGGAGCTCACTAGGCCACATCCGGACTATGAAGTCCTTCATAGCCAGTTTGTCCGCTCTGTGGAGTTTGATCAACTGCTTCAGTTGGTCGCTCAGAGGCATCATCGGCCCCAATATACTGGGACCAGAACAGCTTCTCCGTTGAGCTCCCCTCCTGGGCATGGTAGAACTCCTCAGTGTCTGAGACGCTGCGTGGCAGATCTGCAAATGCCCCTGGAGAGCTCCGTATTCGAGTAAGTAAAAGAAACGCCTCCTCCACATGTTTGCTTTGCATAATGAATTTCTTACCCGCTGCTATCTTTTTGGCCTCCTGGATCTCCTGCTGTGCTTTCTCGGCTTCGGCCCTGGCATCTTTCAAATTCACAAGGGCCTTCGCAAGCTCGGCCTCCTTCGCCTTCAGCTCATGCTCCACGGACTCGCACTTCTTGCCGAGGTCCTGGAGCTCCTGCTGTACCTCGCCCACTCTAGCACTTTGCTTTTCGCGCTCCTTACACTCTGAGGCCGCCTTGTTTTCGGCCTCGGACAGCGCCTTCTTCAGGGACACCAATTCGGCGGTGGCCCCTGTTACACGGTCACGACACTTAGGTGTTAGACTCATCAATTCTGCCTATCCTTAAACTCATAAGAGCAGGATTACATACCCTTGTTCTCTTCGAGCTGCCTCTTCGTGAGGACGAGCTCTCCCTGCGCCTGCTCCAGGTGCTGTTTCAGTTCGGCAACCTCGGCAGTACAGGCAGCAGCAGCAAGCAGCACAGCCTGCTTATTCACAATAATACTTATTATTAGACTCCTGCGGATTATAATTGACCCTCCATTTGGCTTTTCTCTCCGAACACCAAATAGAGTATCAGGGGCTACTACCTATCGGGTGGTAATTTTATACATTTTTATTACTTACCTGAAAGCCCGTCAGGAGGCTTGTGCAAGCTTCGGTTAGTCCGCTTTTGGCAGACACGACCTTTTGAATCACCACACTCATAAGAGTACGGTGCTCCTCTTCCATGGAAGCGCCTCGAAGCGCTTCCACCAAACTATCCGGCGCCATTGATGCGACGGAAGTCCTTGGCACAGGCGGCTCGCCCTCCCTAACGAGGGGTTGCCTGCCTAACTCCGGAACCGTTGGAGGTTCCGGGGCAGTGTTTGGTCGGGAGTCCGCCTTGTTGCGGCTCTCGTCAACGCGATCCGCGGGGATCTTGGACCCCGCATGCCCGACATCTGGAATCCCACCGTGGGGCGTCTCCAGAGTCACCTCCCCCTGCTCTGAGAGCCTTCCGGACAACACCTCTGTGTCATCCGCGTGTGGAGGGGTAGTGGCCGTCGGGAGAGAATTTATCGCTGAATCGCTCAGGGACCCGGAGGAGGATTCCTCGGGGTGAGCCCTGGCCGGACTGCATATATGTTGGGCACTATAAGTACAAAAACTATGAAGTAAAACCACGATAGGATGTGGGCACTTACGATCGCACCGGGGGCTTCCCCCGGGGCAGCCACCCCTCCTCGCTGTAAGCGGCCGTGACGGAATAGTCCGGAAGGGTTACCTTCCCCTTCTTGGACGCTCCAGCCTCCCCCTCCGGGGCGGTTTTCCTCTTCTCCCCCCTAGTGCGGGGAGTTCGAATTTCTTCTTGATTCCCCCAGCCTCCGCGAGAGGAATGTGTCTCGTCGTCATCGAACGACAGAGGAATAACGGCCTTGCGCAGATGGCCTTTTTCGGCCCCCTGGCCCGCTTCGCCGGGCCCCTCATCCTTCTCGGATAGGACGTCTTCTTCTTCTTCCTCCTCCCCTTCATGGGAGGAGTCTGCCTCGTCGTCTTCGGATGAGGCTTCGGACGCAACCTTACGCCGGAGACCCTTCCTGGTCCCCGGGGCCTTCTTCTCGGCCTTCTTCTCCGGCACATTGTACGGTGTCGGGACTAGCATCTCCGTCAGAAGAGCATCCGCTCGATCTTCCGGCAACGGAGCCAGACAGTCAATCTGCTCCGCTGTCTTCACATAATCCTGAGGCAAATATATATAAATACTTAAAACTACCCCATGAATGTATTGGGAAAAAACTAAACCCGGTGGTGGTCCAGAAACTCACCGGATTCGGGGGCCGCGCCGCATGAAGTCCGCGGTCTTCGGATGTGGGAGGAGGTACTTCGGAGGCCTTGAACAACACTTTCCATGCGCCTTTATGCGTCATGCCATAGAGCTTCCGGAGTGTCTGGTGTTCGGCCGGGATGAACTCCCACAGATTTACCGCCCGCCTTTGGCAGGGCAGGATCCGGCGAACGAGCATGACCTGGATCACATTTACAAGCTTGATGTTCTTGTCCTTCATGCTTTTGATGCATGTCTTGAGTCCGGCCAGCTCCGTGGAATCGCGCCAGGACATGCCCTTCTTTTCCTAGGAGGTGAGCCGCATGGGGATTCCGGATCGGAACTCGGGGGCCGCCGCCCAGTTGGCGCCGTGCGGCTTGGTGATGTAGAACCACCCCGATTGCCATCCTTTTACGGTCTCCGCAAAGGAGCCGTCCAGCCAGGTGATGTTAGGCATCTTGCCCACCATGGCCCCTCCGCACTCCGCTTGTTAGCCGCAAACAATCGTCGGCTTCACGCAGAAGATTTGCAGCCACAGGCCGAAGTGAGCCCGGATGCGGAGGAAGGCCTCGCAAACGACGATGAACGCCGAGATGTTGAGGACGAAATTCGGGGCTAGATCATGGAAATCTAGCCCATAGTAGAACATGAGCCCGCGGACGAAGGGATGGAGTGGAAATCCCAGTCCACGGATGAAATGGGCGACGAACACGACTCTCTCGTGGGGTCCTGGGGTCGGAATGACCTGCCCAGCGTCCGGTAGCCGGTGCGCAATGTCTGCGGCCAAGTATCTGGCTGCCCGAAGATCTGTGATGTGCTTCTCCTCGACGGTGGAAGCCACCCACTTGCCTCCTGCTCCGGACATGTCTAGCTGTGCGGAGGAGACTTGGGCTTGGGCGCTGGAGCTCGAGGAGGCAGGAGTGGGCAGAGAAGGAAGAAGGCGTGGGTAAAAATGAGGAAATCTTATCCCTTTATAGAGGCGACGAAAGCGGTGCGCCTCCCCACTTGCCCGTTGGGAATCGCTTGCTTCCCAAGCGCCACGATTAATGATGTGGTGGGATTACCTGTACCCGTATTGATGAGAATCCCGTAATGAGGGGGCACGATCTCTGCTTTGACAAGACGTGTCAAGGAAACCGCCTCGCAATATGCGTTGTGGCTGGTTGTGGAAAGACGGTTCAAATAATGACTTGACCGTAGTGACACGTCGCGTTGCCTAAAAAGTTGTCAGCAGATTGCCTTTGTGAAACATCACTCTCTCTACGGTGGCATACGAAGATCATCTTGTGGATCCGGACACGGTTTGAGTGTTCGATAACTACCTTGGAGTATTCGGAGGAGGAACCCTCCCTGCAATGCCGAAGACAATACTGTGCGCCGGACTCATCGTCATTGAAGCCTGGTTCAGGGGCTACTGAGGGAGTCCTGGATTAGGGGGTATCCGGACAGCCGGACTGTGTACAACGTCCGAACTATTGAAGCGTGAAGATACAAGACTCAAGACTTCGGCCCGTGTCCGGATGGGACTTTCCTTGGCGTGGAAGGCAAGCTTGGCGATCCGGATATTATATTTCCTTCTTTGTAACCGACTCCATGTAAACCCTAGCCCTCTCCGGTGCCTATATAAACCGGAGAGGTTGGTCCTTAGAAGGCCGATCACAATTACATTCATACCATCATAGGCTAGCTCTTAGGGTTTAGCCTCTACGATCTCGTGGTAGATCTACTCTTGTACTACCCATATCATCAATATTAATCAAGCAGGAAGTAGGGTTTTACCTCCATCGAGAGGGCCCGAACCTGGGTAAACACCTGTGTCCCTTACTTCTTGTTACCATCAGCCTTGACGCATAGATCGGGACCCCCTACCCAAGATCCGCCGGTTTTGACACCGACAGCCGGCAAGGCCGCTGCCGAGGAGGGGGCGGTCGACGACCAACCTTCCTCCTCTGCTGCCTCTGGCTCTGGCAGGTACCTGAAGGTGAGTGACGACCTGTTCGTCCACCTCCCAGGGACGGCGAGCACTGAGGCACCCACCGAGGGGGAGGTGTTTGATGAAGAGGTGCTCGCCGCCGCCGGGCTTGAGGTTGTTGACAAACCGAGCGCCGGTGGCGGCGGTTCCTAGGAAGAGCGGCTCCTCCAGGCCATGAGCGCCAACTTCTAGAAGCTCCAGGCGCTTCACCGTGCCCGCCTGGACAAGGCCAAGTCCAGGATGGCGGTGGTGGACAAGGCGGAGGCGGACCTCGACGAGCGCGTCACCAAGGCACAGGCTTGGTTCCGCCAGGCCCACCAGGAGTTGAAGGCCGCCCAGGATGTGCTGGCTGAGTGCAAGCTGGAGCTTGTCATGAAGCAGGCCAATATCAAGAAGGCCCGGGAGCTGGCGAGGGAGCAGGCCGCCAAGGACGAGGCCGCTTGGCACCAGCACCAGGCCGTGCTAAACTCCCAGGAGGAGGACCTTGCCGCTCGTGAGGAGAAGCTCGCCGCAACACTCCGCGGCAAGGATGAGGAAGTGGAGAAGCTCATCGCGCAGCGAACCCAGGAGCTAGAGCAGAGGCACGTGGAGGCACTCAATGCTCAGGCCCAGGTCCAGGCCAGCATGGTGAAAGAGCTGGAGGTGGAGCGGGACGGGCTGAAGGACCAGGCCTTGAAGCTGGCGAAGGAGAAGGACACGCTCAACGGTGCTCTGGTTGAGGCGCAGGGTGCATTTCTCGGCAAGGCTGAGCAGCTCGCCAAGGCCAACGACTCCATCGAAGACCTAAAGCTAAAGCTGGAGGGTCTTGAAGAGACGCTTTCGGAGGTCAGGGCCCGAGAGGTGACCCTGACCAAGAACCTGGAGAAGGAGAGGCAGCTGCGGAAGAACGACGCTGTCAACCACGAGGATTTTGTGAAGGGCGAGAACCTCTAGATCAGCCGCCTCGCTGATGTCGCCGGCAGGATCACCATGAAGCTGGCTAACATGGGGATGCCAAACATGAGGTACGTCCTGGAGCCGAACGTGAGTCCTGATGCCAAGCTGACCCTGTTCTTCGAGGGTATTCTCGGGGCCCTGGAGCAGTTTCTCTCAAACAGGGCGGCCTCTCTGGCTGATGAGGCCCGGAAGCTTTGCCGGGGAGTCATGACCAAGGTCCTCACCAAGCTGGCGTCCTGGAACCCCGACCTCGACTTCGACGCCGCGCTGGAGAGCTTGCCGGAGGGCGTGGACCTCTTGCCGCTCGAGGAGCGTATCGAGCCCGTCATCAGCTGCGTCGACGGAGTTCGGAGGATTCAAGGCCAACACCGGGACTAGGCACCCCGTTTCTCATCGCCGCTGCAGGTTCATGACCAGGACAATTTTTATCTTTACTTAGAACCACAGCAACAATTGATGTAGTATAACTCTGTAGTACTTTCAACTGATGCATGTTATTTTCCCATTTGATCTCCCTTTGTATGTTCACCCTACGTTAGTCGAGTAGGCTTGCGGCGCGTAAACCCAGGCCGCGGCGCCTTGAGGATAGATCCCCAGTAGCCTGCTGGGTGTGCTTGCTGCCGGGCAAACCACCTCTCTGCCCTCAACGCGGCCGCTCGAACTATCGAGCGGACTCGAGACAGAACGAGAGCATTGCCAACTACGGAAGGGTACCCTGCCGTTCTTGACGCAGCCGCTCGATCTGTTGAGCGGACTCGAAATAGAGCAAGGGCATTGCCAATAGTGGCAGGGCCCCATTGCGTGCAGGTTTTCCATACACAGGGCAAGATCTTCGGGGATTATATAAAGGAGTTTCTCAAAGTTTTGCATGACTTAGCTTTTCTGTCGTTGCGCGGGCGTCCACCGCATCCGCAGACTACGCCGCCCATTTGGTCGTCTTCTTCCTCGAAGTGACGACCACGATGAAGCCGCTGCTCCAACCAGACCAGATTTCCACAACTGCGCCACCCCCTACTTGACGCGCCAAAGATGTCGAGGGAAGCGACACCTATGGGATCACTGGGATCCCTTCTATGGTTGGCGGGCGCGGGGTTGTGCAAAGAGCGGGTCTGGTAGTCAGGACAAAGATCGTTTTACCCAGGTTCGGGCCGCGAGGATGCGTAATACCCTAGTCCTGCTTTGGTGTATATATCTGAGTGTTCTTGAGATCTCAAACTAGCTACAGTGCGTGTCTAGCCCAAAAGATCTGAATCCTTCTCCTGGACGCCTCGGGCCTACTTTTATAGACAAAAGGGGCGCCACAGTGGCACACAGGAGGTGGACAGGCATACAATGCACAAGCTTATCGCCTGTCATTACGGGACAAGGCACATTAAATGCGCTCCTTTATTGGGGACGGCGACGAGGCCCGTCCCGTCTGTCGCCGCTCCGCCTTGCTCCGACACGCGTCCAGGCCAATGATGCATGCAGCGCCATGTAGGCTGGCAGGCTGCTGAGATGGCGTGGTGGTAGGGTCTTCACGAAGATCTGCATGCCACCACGCAGGTGCTTGCTGAGCTGGCCTGGAAGCCGCACGTTGCCACGCAGGTGCCTGCCTAGCTGGTTGGGCTGGCAGCTGTATGGAAACGGCGGTGGAGTCTTGGCAGACGCGGGTATGGTTGTGGCCTCGCAGGTGCCCTCGGCAAGGGTCTTGCCGCGACATCGCAGTCGTCCCCGGCAAGGATCTTGCCGGGGGTCTCGTGGATTTCCTCGGCAAGGATCTTGCCGAGGATCATCGTCTTCTGGTCCCCATCTAATCTTGAGTGCTTATGATCTTCACAAAGATCTACATGTCACCATGGAGGTGCCTCCCGAGCCTTGGTTCCAATGTGGTTGTTGGTGGTGTTGGAACCCTTGGGCTCAAGGGTGGCGCGCTCTGCTGGCGTCGGGCAAGTTGCCCCGGCAAGGGTCTCGCCGGGGGAGTCCACCTCGCCCTCTTGCTCTTTGTGTTTCTTGGTCTTGGCGTTGCTTTGCCCAACTCGTGCCTTTGGCCGGAGCGCTTTCTGGTGTTCTTGCGCTTCTGCTCCCTCCCCTTGCCCTGCTAAGTGTGGCCGCAGGCGTGGCTCTGACTGCCCGTGCACAAGTAGAGGGGTAAAAAAGGAGAGCCCCTACTTTTGTACACCGACAAACAGGTATTTGTGAAAAACCAGAATATCCATCAAGGAAGCAAAAGTGTGTGTGCTTAGATAATCTTTCAAGCATTTGATCAATAAAAGGCAAAGGGTAATGATCTTTTCTAGTTGCTTCGTTTAATTTTCTAAAATCAATTACCATTCTATAGCCTGTAACAATTCTTTGTGGAAAAAATTCATTCTTATCATTAGGAACAACAGTTATACCTCCTTTCTTAGGGACACAATGAACAGGACTTACCCATCTACTATCAGCTATAGGATAGATTATACCTGCTTCCAGAAGTTTTAATGTTTCCATTCTTACCACTTCTTTCATCTTCGGATTTAATCGACGTTGGAGATCAACAACGGGTTTAGCATAGCAGCTCGGTGCTTCCTTTGAACTTTCAATAAACTTTCTTCTTCATGTTCTGAAAGGTTAGCACTAATAATAACAGGATATATCTTCTTTTCATCAAGATAAGCATATTTCAAAGTGTCTGGCAATTGTTTTAATTCAAACACAGGATCACCTTTAGGTGGAGGAGGACCTCCTTGAGTTTCAATAGGCAAATTGTGTTTAAGCAGAGGACATTGTTCAAACAAAATCTTATCTATTTCATTCCTTTCATGCATATGTAAATCATTTTCATGGTCTAGCAAATATTGTTCTAAAGGATCAGTACGTGGTACAGCAATAGAAGCAAGACCAATTAATTCATCCTTACTAGGCAATTCTTTTTCATGAAGATTTCTACTAAACTTGGAAAAATTAAACTCCTGAGACTCATTACCAAAACTAACACCGACAGTTTGTTTCTTACAATCTATTTGAGCATTAACGGTGTTCAAGAAAGGTCTACCAAAGATAATGGGACAAAAATCATCTTGTGGGGAACCAAGAACAAGAAAATCAGTAGGGTATTTCATTTTCACACACAAGACTTCAACATATCTAACAATCCCAATTGGTGATATAGTGTCTCCATTAGCAAGTTTAATAGTAACATCTATGTCTTCTATCTCTGCGGGTGCTATGCCATTCATAATTTCTTGATATAAGGTGTAAGGAATAGCACTCACACTAGCACCTATGTCACATAAACCATGATAACAGTGATCTCCTATTTTAACTGAGATAACAGGCATGCCAACAACAGGTCTATGTTTATCCTTTTTATCAGGTTTGGCAATTCTAGCAGCTTTTTCACAGAAGTAAATAACATGCCCATCCATATCTTCCTCCAGGAGATCTTTAACCATAGCAATGCTAGGTTCTACTTTAATTTGTTCATCCAGTTTAGGTGTTCTAATATAGCTTTTGTTAACCACAATTGAAACTTTAGCATGTTCCTTTATCCTAACAGGAAAAGGTGGTTGCTCAATATAAGCAGAAGGGACAACTGGATCAACATTGTAAAGTATAGTTTCTTCTTTAACTGGTACCGGTTCTTTAATTTCTTCTTTAATAGGTGGGTGATATTTAAACCACTTCTCTTTAGGGAGTTCAACATGAGTAGCAAATGATTCACAAAAGGAGGCTACTATCTCAGAGTCAAGTCCATATTTAGTTCTAAACTTTTGAAAAGCATCGGTATTCATAAAAGATTTAACACAATCATACTTAAGTTTAATACCTGACTCTTTAACTTCGTCGAGTTCCCAATCTTCAGAGTTGTGTTTAATTCTTTCCGAAAGATCCCACCGGAATTCAATAGTCTTCTTCATAAAAGAACCAGCACAAGAAGTATCAAGCATAGTTTGATTGGGGCATGAATATAACATTGACTTAAGACTCCCCCAAGCTAGAGTGATACTTTCTCCTTCACGAGGCCAAAAATTATATATATAATTCCGATCACGATGAATTAGATGCATAGGATAAATTTTTTGGTGGAACTCCAATTTCAAACGATTCCAATTCCATGTTCCAATATCATCGCATAGCCTATACCATGCTAATGCTTTTCCCGTCAAAGATAAAGGGAAAACCTTTTTCATAACTTCATCTCCGGGTAAACCTGCAAGCTTAAACAATCCACAATTTTGTTATACATATATCAAGTGCATATCAGGATGTTCGGTTCCATCTCCTGCATAAGGATTAGCTAGCAGTTGTTCTATCATACCCGAAGGAATTTCATATTCAATATTTTCAGTAGGTGCAGTAGGTTTAGGGGTAGCTAATTGTGGTTCCGGACGAGGTGAAGATACCCCGAACAAACCCCTCAAAGGATTGTTTTCCATAGTAACAAGTGACAATAAATTTTCAGCACACTATATAAATGTTTCCTTACCAAAGGCACTTCACTCCCCGGCAACGGTGCCAGAAAATAGACTTCATGACCCACAAGTATAGGGGATCAATTGTAGCTCTTTTCGATAAGTAAGAGTGTCGAACCCAACGAGGAGCAGAAGGAAATGACAAGTAGTTTTCAATAAGGTAATTTCTGCAAGTGCTGAAATTGTAAGTAGCGGAGTAGTTTGATAGCAAAATAATTTGTAACGAGCAAGTAATGATAGTAGTAACAAAAGTGCAGCAAGGTAGCCCAATCCTTTTGAGGCAAAGTACATGCCAAAACGGTCTCTTATGATAAGCAAAGTGTTCTTGAGGGTACACAAGAATTTCATCTAGTCACTTTCATCATGTTGGTTTAATTCGTGTTCGCTACTTTGATAATTTGATATGTGGGAGGACCGGTGCTTAGGTGTTGTTCTTACTTGAACAAACCTCCTACTTATGGTTAACCCTCCCGCAAGCATCCGCAACTACGAGAAAATTATTAAGAATAAATTCTAACCATAGCATTAAACTTTTGGATCCAATCGGTCCCTTACGGAATAGCGCATAAACTGGGGTTTAAGCTTCTGTCACTCTCGCAACCAACCATCTAATTGCTACTCCACAATGCATTCCCTTAGGCCCAAATATGGTGAAGTGTCATGTAGTCGACGTTCACATGACACCACTAAGGGAATCACAACATACATACTATCAAAATATCAAACACATATCAAATTCACATAATTACTTGCAACATGATTTCTCCCGTGACCTCAAGAACAAAAGTAACTACTCACAAATAATAATCATGCTCATGATCAGAGGGGTATTAAATAGCTTAATGGATCTGAACAAATAATCTTCCACCAAATAAACAATATAGTAATCAACTACAAGATGTAATCAACACTACTAGTCACCCACAAGCACCAATCTATAGTTCCGGTAACAAGATTGAACACAAGAGATGAACTGGGGTTTGAGATGAGATGGTGTTGTTGAAGATGTTGATGGAGATTGCCCTTCCCAAGATGGGAGAGCTGTTGGTGATGATGATGACGATGATTCCCCCGCCCGGCGGGAATTGCTTCGCCGGAGGGCAAAAGTGCTCCTGCCCAAGTTCCGCCTGGAGACGGCAACGCTCCATCCCAAAAGTCCTCTCCTTATTTTTTCTAGGTCAAAATGACCTACATACCAGAAGATGGGCACCGGAGGTGGGCCTGGGTGAGCACAACCCACCAGGACGCGCCTGGGCTCCCTGGCGTGCCCAGGTGGGTTGTGCCCACCTGGTGGGCCCTCTCTGGTAGTTATTTGCTCCAATAATTCTTAAATATTCCATAAAAAATCTCCGTGAAGTTTCAGCTTGTTTGGAGTTCTGCAGAATAGGTAGCCTGACGTAGCTTTTCCAGGTCCAGATTTCCAGCTGCCGGAATTCTCCCTCTTGGTGTGTACCTTGCATATTATGAGAGAAAAGGCATTAGAATTACTCCAAAAATCATTATTATGGATAAAAACATCATAAACAACAGTAAGAAAACATGATGCAAAATGGACGTATCACTCACAAACTATCGGAGCATCATTCTTAAGGCTTGCAACCAATGGGTAGGGTATTTGGGGCAAGCGAGGCACGCGTCTTGTCATCACCATTGATGAGCACGCGAGTGTTTTTTTTCATCTTTATCAAGATCAGTTTGTCTATTGTCGCAATTGTGTTGTTTTCCATTTGCATGTTGTAGGATGGGATCACTATGGAGCGGCACAAGCAAATGGCCAAGTCCAACAACAAGAATATTTGCCTTTCACCATTGTTGGAACCTGATCAAGAACAACACGAAGTGGAAGACGGGGAATGGTGAGGCACCACCGAAGAAACTAAGGGGCCAAGTACCTCGTCCTCTACGGAGGTTGACGATGACATGAGAGGAGGCCCCACTCCGGGGGCAAGCAAGGGACGATCTGATAGGAGGAAGGGGGCGAATGAGATGCTCGAGAGAGAAGGGAAGACTCCATACATGAGAGAGAAGGTTGATAAGCTGATAGTAAAGAAGAAATTGGTGGCGCGAGTAACGCAAGACAAGTTGGACTTGACGGAGAAGAAGCACTAAGAAAAATTGGGAAGGCACTACTAGGGAAAACCTTATACACAGAAATTTAGCAACAGCGCGGGTCAAAAAAGGGCGCTAGTGCTAGATAGCAGTAGCGGTTCAGAATAAACCGCGTTGCAGATACAATTGTAGCAGTAGCGCGTGTGGCCGTAAAAGCGCTACTACTAATATTCCCATTGGTGGAACGATAGGCTACGCATAGCAGTAGCAGGCTTGGAGGAAGAGCGCTACCGCTAGGGCATGAGTAGCAGCGCGTTCCCTAAGAAGAGCGCTACTGCTAATGGAAATAAAATAAAATGAAAAACAAATAGAAAAGTAAATGAAAATGAAAGAAACAGAAAAAGGAGAAAGAAAAAAAATAAAATGTAAAGCAAAATAAATGAAAAAGCAAAAAACCAGAGAAAGGCATAGCTGTAGCGTGTGTTCGTAAGAGGCGCTATAGCTAATGTAGCTGCATCGCGTTTCCAGACCCCCGCTATAGAAACAGAAAAGGAAATAAAAAAGGGAGAAAATTACATAGCTATAGCAGTAGCGTGTTTTGTAAAAAGCGCTATAGCTACCTTAGCTATAGCGCCTTTTGCGAAACGCGCTACCGCTAATTTTGACTTAACCAAAAAACCATTTTCCCCCGGCCACCACTTGCCCCCCAAATCTCTCGACCCACCCCGCCGTCGTCTCCCGATTCGCCGTCGCCCCACTTCGCTGTCGTCTCCTGCCGACGTCGACACCCCCGGAGCCACCAGAGCCGTGCGCCGTCGACGCCACCGGAGCCGCCCCAACGCCACGGAGCCGCGCGGCCTCATCAACGCCACCGGAGCCGCCGTCGACGCCACCGGATCCTCCCTCGCCGTCACCTGAGACGCCCCTGCCTCCCTCGCCACCACCGGAGCCATCCTCTGTAAGCCCCCACCTCTCTTCTCTCTCCCATGCATAGGTTAGCTAGTTTAATTATGTTAATTATCTAGGTTAGGGCAAAAATTTAATTAGGGCTTTGACAGAGAAGTAGTTAGGTTAACTAGTTTAATTAGGCTAATTATCTAGGTTAGTGCAAAAATTTAGTTAGGGCTTTGACAGAGAACTAGTCAGGTTAACTAGTTTAATTAGGTTAATTATCTAGGTTATTTAGGCAAGTTTTATTTTAAAGATGATCCCTTCCTAGACTTTTATTGTTGATTATATCTTCTCATTGAAGTGGTCATGTTATATCTTTTCATTGAAGTGGTTTGATTGTGCCCAAGTGGCTTTGTTGTTTCAATGAAGCTGAGTGGCCTATATATGTTTTGCCGGAATGTTGATTCATTTCCGTTCCGGCAAATTTCAGGTTCTCGATTTGTCCACTTTTTAGCAAAGGTCATGCCAAAATTTTCTGTGAATTTCGGCATGACTTGTGCTGCAAACTAGGACATATCGAGTGCCTGGGATTTGCTGCACTAGGAAGGAGTCAACGTTCCTGCAAAACAATAGGCCTTTTTTATGTCATTATTCATTTTATTAGGACTAGAATTAATTGACTAGATTTAATCATAGGAAACATGGCTAGCAACGATGAAGGACAGGGTTCTGGTGATTGCGACGACGTCTACCGGGCGGCAGACGAATTTTTTAGCCTTGCCGAAGATCAACCAATGTTGTTGTTGGGCCCACCGGTGGCATCGGGGACTGAGACCGACACGCAGACCGGTGCTGAGACTGAGACCAGCGCTGAGACTCAGACCGGCGCTGCCTCGGGGAGCGGAGCCGGTGTAGAACCGAAAGCAAAGACGCAACGACTTCCTAACAAACTCAGGACTACTAGACTGGTGGTCACGGAGGTGGACGACGGCAGTTTTGAGCCAAAGGCGCCCAAGGAAGCGTGCTCGTGCTACGGCAATCAAATAGGCTGCATCGTACGGACAACCGCCACCATCAACAATGAGAAACTACAGAAGATAGAAAATATGAGGAGCTCCCTCCTAAAGAAGTTTCACCAGATATTCTTGTTCCCGGGCCGGAATGAGAAGGATTATGAAGATCCAGATGAGGACCCGGCAATGAAGAAGATAAACAAACACGCCATGACCAAGTTTAGCGACGTGTTGGCCGCTTGGAAAAATAGAGTGAAAGCAAAGATCATCCACAAGAAGGAACCATACTCCGAGATTGTAAAGGATAATCCGACAATCACGGAAGAGCAGTTTCTAATATTCAAGGAGGCATGCGAGGCCGAAGCTGCCAAAAAAAGTCTAATTACATGAAGGGGCTTCAAGAGAGGAACATTGGGAGCCACCACCTCGGAAACCATGGTTACGGCAGAAAGAGGTCCAAATGGGCCAAGGAGGACGCGGAAGCCGCGAGTCTGGGCATCCCAGACCCCTTGGCGGAGTTCACCGTCCCGCAAGAGCGTAACGTCCTCAGGGACCGGCACCGTTGGGACCCAGTGAAGAAGGTTTACGAGACAAAACCGGTCATTACGGAGTTCATGAGATTGCTGGTAATTTTAGTTTCTGATCAATTCGACTGCACACGTTAGTCATATTTGTAAATGATCCTTGTGCCTTTTGCAGAGAGAGCAGCACAGGATTGCGCCGAAAGCGACTCGCCGTCTGAGGCATTGGCGAGGCCCAAGTGGGACACTCCATTCAACCGGGTGTTGAACATATTGAAACGACAACCGGTGGATACTCGACCGTCGTATGGACGCGTGCACGGTGTCGGAGATGGCGCCATGTGGAAGAAGTACTACCGTGAGACCATGGAGGAGAGAAAGGAAAGACGGAGGTTAACTGAAGAAAACATCGACAAGAAGGTTGAGATTGCAGTTGAGAAGAAATCATCTCAGACAGTCGCAACAGCGGTAGCTGCCACAAAATAGGTGGTTGCAGATTTGTCTACTTCCTTGGTTCCGGCCATTTTCACTTGGACACGACAAAATCCAGAAAAAAATGTAGAGGACTTTCCCCTTGCTGACTTCTTGGGAGCACCTGCTCCCGCACCTGCTTCCGCACCGGCTCCCGCACCGGACGTGCTCGGCGGTGCTTCGTCTTTGGCTGAGCTCGACGCCCTCACGGTATCTGTCACACCGGCCCCCTTCAATATAAATGTATAATCTCCCGTTTTCGTTGCCTTTCGGATGTCTCACGTCGCAGGCTTTTCTTTCCCGGCCGACGAAACCCCGTGTACCATATTGTACACCATCGGCGACCAGAAGGTGGACGTGGGGAAGGCGACGATAATGGAGCCGAAGGAACCATTGTTCCACAGCCGGCCGATCCCCCCGAACGTCTTCAAGGTTTCCGTGGCCAGTGTCAAACCGGGCCACGAGAATTTGCCTCCTCTAATACTAGTGGGGGATGACGACGAGACCCCGCGGCGGCTTGGTGATTGTTGCAATGGGTGGGTCCTGTTGTGGCCAAAGAGTCTGCCGTGCGAGGCGGCCGGGAGCACACCCACGAGCACGCAGCCTCAGCAAGGTATGAACATCAACACCCCACCTACCCAATTAGCGTCGGGTGTCGGGTTGGGTGATAGCGGACGGGGTAAGGAGGAGGCTCCATTAGTCGCTGATGACGTCGCCATGGATGAGGATGAGGATGACGATGGCGCTGAACAGTATGTCTATACTGGCGCCTCCTCAGGGTTTGAGCGTCATGAGTCGGTGCCTGAATTGCCGTCTCAACGTAATATGGACGACCTTCCGGTAGTAAAGAAGTCTAGGAAGAGAGCGAGGAAAGGCAAAAAAGCTGATTCTATGATCCAGCCGCCTCAGCAGCCTCGGCTTCAGGACCGTATAGATATCCCCGATGCGGATAAATGGCATATCCCCGGTCAACCAATCCTACCTGCAACAACGCTACGGGCCAGATTCGGTGATCTAAGGATACTTCATGATGATGTGCTGCGGGTAGAGAAAGGCCTCATTGCCTCGAAAGATCCAGGATACCCACTCTACGTGGTTAACGTTCCGCGGCAAATGTCGTACGTCGACTGCTTCCCCGCGGATAAGTTCTCCCTCCGATTCGATTACATATTCGACATGTTTCACGTGAAGAAGCTGGATTTTACGTTTGTCCGCCTTTATGCCTTGCACATGAACTACATCATCGGGGTTGAGCAAATACCTCATATCTGTTTCGCTGACCCGTACTACATGCACAAGGGCTTCTTGGGAGTCTGCGCAAAGCATGATGAATACGCGAGGGATTACATCGTCAGTTTCATGCTCGCCAATAAGGACAAGGAGGCGATTCTCGTGCCTTATCATCCCATGTAAGTCATCCGCGCTGCTATCCTTCATTCGATTTCAATCATTCATTTGCACGGTGGAGGCTAATTAATTTGAGGTGTACTTATTTTGCGCAGCGGCGGGCGCGCCGTCCTCATCATCCTCTACCCCCGATTCTCCCATGCTCTTTACTTGGACTTGTCGAAGAACATTCACAAAAAGGATTACACCCACATCAAGGATGTTCTCGACAGTGCTATGTTTTACTACCAAGCAAGGGGTGGAGAGGTCAGGGACAAGAAGAGAAGGGGCGGCAGGGTCGCCTTCGGCCATAAGACCGACTTCGCTGCATCCAAAGAACCGAACGATTCTCTTAATCATGGATTCTATGTCCTACACCACATCTTTGGAGTCTGACGGGATCACGGAACCTTCGCATGTCACCTAGATCCGGCGATGCCCATATTCTGCAATGGGCAAAGGGCATAGGAGATATCGAGGATCATCGACTTCGAGCTGAGTTCTATAACATTCAGCGCGAACTTGCCCAAATCATCATGAAGGAGGTCGTAGGAAAAACAGGGATGTTCTATGGAGAAGGACAAATGTCGCGGGAAGACTTCCGAAGATGGATAGCCTCTCAGCGTCTCGACATGAAGCCTTTCACTAAGCTCGAGGACTATCTCCCTGACATGGATGGATGGCACGACATGGTGGAGTGATTGTCGATATATGACAATGTGTTTGTTTAGTCCATACTTTCTGTATGACAAAACTTTGAGTTATGCATGGTGAAACTTTATTTGTGATGTAATTAAACCGTCATCCTCCTCAACTAATGAAAATCACTCTAGTTATGGCATTTTGGGTACGATGAACTTTGTTATTTATGCTTATGATATGTTGTTTCTATTTTTGCCAAGTCTGTCTCTTTCTGTTGCTCAACTATATATGTTGCATATCATTGACTCATGTGACGATGCAGGTGCATAGATCATAGATGGCAAAGAAGTGCTACGCCAGGAGTATATATACGACGAGTGGCCGGAGTGTCAGGCCCAGGTGTGCCGGTTTCCGGTTTCCGAGCGACAGGCAGTAGTTAGTTTAGGTTCACGCTAATGCGAGAGAGGGATACGAACTCATGTACTCAAAGTGATAGCTCTTCTCGCGTATATCATTGTTTAGATGGATGACGATGTATTTGCAAGTAATCGAGACTTGTATCGCTATTTTCGAGATGATGACGAGAGACCACTTTGTGTTGGATGATGATTATGATGATGCATGACATGATTTGATGAGACTAATTGTATGTATATGCTATGATTACATTTGTATGTGTATGATATGCTAAAGATTATTGTATAAAGCCTATTCAAATACAAAACAAATATGTAGGAAAAAAAACTAATAAAACTAGTAGTAGCGAGGGGGGGAAATTTAGCAGTAGCGCCGCCTTACCAGTAGCGCGTCCTTGTAAAAAGCGCTGCAGATAATATCAACAGCGCCCTTTCCTAAAAAGTACTACAGTTATTCATGTATAGCAGTAGCGTGGGACAACAGGCGCTACTGCTATAAGTTAGCTGTAGCGCCTTATTAGTAGCGCCGGCCCCCGCGCTACTAAGAGGCCTAAAACCCGTACTGCTGCTAGGCTTTTCCCTAATAGTGAGGTGGTGAGAGACGAACGACAACTAGATGTGCAAGGACGACATGGAGAAGCATCGGCTTCTATTGGAGAAGAACCTGTTGAGGCAAGGGATGATGTCTGAGGTTAGTGTGTGAAGTTGAATAGTTTTTTTTTTATGAAATTTGATACACCCGAACGTCTGGCATGAGGTAAATTGAACGTTTTTATTGGTAAGTTCAGTAACGTGAGGATGACAATTTTAGTTAGCAAACATGACAATTTCGTGCTTCAGTTTATTTTTAAAAAATTGTTGTGTGTCAACTAACTTGTCATTCTCGCGTCAATAGAATTGCTATCGAAGACATTTAATTTGCTGATATCAAGTACTTCCGTTTTTTATTTATATACTACTCCCTCCGTCCCAAAATTCTTATCTTAAATTTATCTAGATACGGATGTATCTAATACTAAAATGTGACTTGATACATCCGTATTTAGACAAATCTAAGACAAGAATTTTGAGACGGAGGTAGTATATGTTGAATTTGAGATTGGAGTGTATGCAAACACACATTTCCACCGAATTTCGAAAGTTTCCTTTTTCGCGAGAAACGTGCTAGAATTGCTCTTCGTCAGGATGCGAAAACCTTCGGCCCGAAGAATTGGTTTGTCAGTCCCACTGCTCTCTCCTGCGCACCCTACCGCGAGATCCGCATCCAACGGCGCTGCTGTATCGCGTGGGTGCGCCGCCTAGCGGCAGGGCGGTCTAGGGTCTCCCGGGCCGCCGCCATGCCCTCCCTTCCCTCCCAATATAAGCCGCTCGCCGCAAATCTAAACTAATCACAGGGCACCACCACACAACACCACGCTGATTGATCTCATCGATCGCCTCCCGTTCTCCTCCCGTCCCCTCCGTCTCGCCGGGAATGCAGAGCGATGAGGCGGAGACCAGGCACTGACGTCGCCGTCCAGCGCAAGCTGCGCGTCGGCCGCACCTGCCACCGGAAGCACGTCGAGGACGGGTAGAGTGGCCGGATCTCTGCTCCTACAGTTCGATTGCCAGGTAGATTGTCTTCAACACCGATTTCTTCGGAGAGGGAAGGGGGACGAATCGAGAGATCGGGAATGGCGGGTTCGGCGGAGGGGAAGAAGGGCGGGGTGCTGCAGGGGCGGTACGAGATGGGCCGTGTGCTCGGCCACGGCAACTTCGGGCGGGTGCACATCGCGCGGGACCTGAGGACCGGGCGGGCCGTGGCGGTCAAGGTGGTTGCCAAGGACAAGGTGGTGCGCGCCGGCATGGTGGAGCAGATCAAGCGGGAGATCGCCGTCATGAAGCGGGTCTCCCACCCCAACATCGTCGAGCTCCACGAGGTCATGGCCACGCGCTCCAAGATCTACCTCGCCCTCGAGCTCGTCCGCGGCGGGGAGCTCTTCGCGCGGATCGAGCGCGCCGGCCGCGTCACGGAGGACGTCGCGCGCCGCTACTTCCGCCAGCTCATCTCCGCCGTCGACTTCTGCCACGCCCGCGGCGTCTACCACCGCGACCTCAAGCCGGAGAACCTGCTCCTCGACGAGGCGGGGAACCTCAAGGTCGTCGATTTCGGCCTCAGCGCGCTCGCCGACCACACCCGCGCCGACGGGCTTCTCCACACCCTCTGCGGCACGCCGGGCTACGCCGCGCCGGAGGTGCTCCGCGACAAGGGCTACGACGGCGCCAAGGCCGACCTCTGGTCCTGCGGCGTCATCCTCTACGTGCTCCTCGCCGGATCCCTCCCATTCCCGGACGACAACGTTGTCACCATGTACAAGAAGGCGCAGCGCGGTGACTACCGATGCCCGCCGTGGTTCTCGACGGATGCGCGCAGGCTCATTCCCAAACTGCTCGACCCCGACCCCGACACACGCATCACCGTCGCGCAGCTCGTGGAGACGCCGTGGTTCAAGAAGACGTCCATCGCCAAGCCTCTAAGTCTTGAGCCGCCAGCATGCGTGAAGGATGCCGCCGACAAGGACGAACCCGAGGCGCTGAACGCCTTCCATCTGATATCCCTCTCCGAGGGATTCGACCTCTCGCCACTGTTCGAGGGCCACCCGGCAAGTCGGCGGCGGGAGGGCGGCATGCGGTTCGCGACGCGGGAGCCAGCACGGGGCGTGGTCTCCCGTCTCGAGGAGGTCGCTGCGCGTGGCGGCGGGCGGATGCGGGTGACCAAGAGCAGCCCGGGGGGCGTGCGCCTCGAGGGCGCGGAACGCGGCGGGCGCAAGGGCCGGCTCGCCGTGGCCGCCGAGATATTCAGCGTGGCTCCTTCGGTGCTCGTGGTCGACGTCAAGAAGGACGGCGGCGACACGCTCGAGTACCTCTCGTTCTGCTGCGACGAGCTCCGGCCAGCCCTCCAGGACATTGTCTGGGCCGCCGACCCTCCGGCGTCTGTCGCCATCGCCGTCTGACGCTGCAATACCATGTTTTTTATTTTTTTTCTGTTGCTCTTGATTCGGTAGTGACGGGAGTGAAGTAGTATGTTGCTGTTATGTTAGTCTGGTCAGTGCAAAGAAGAATCCGCTCTGCCTTCCCTGAAGGATTTCATTTTGTATTGTTTTTGTTACATCTGAATATTATGTGTGTCAAGCTTGCTTGCATGATTGCTGTTCCTTATGCGATTGTTTGGCAGTGTGGATTGACATCCCAGACGCTCAGTTCCTTGAGATCACAGGTTTTCGCTCAGTTCTGTTGAGTGACTGTGTCAGTGTATTGTGTTTAACAAACGCTTTGTATGCAACAAAGCACTCCTCATATATAAGCAAGACATCTATAACAAACTAACAATATATAGAGTATACATTTGCTCAAATAAAAAATAATATATACATGAATGTGGTTTCCACTTGTGAGCTCAAATGCTCCCTCGTGAACAGTCCCATGAATAGTAAAATAAAAAATAGTAAAAATTTAATGACTTCTTTGTTTGCCACAAAAAAAAAATAGAGAATTGTCAAAAATTGCACAAAATTTCATGGAGAAAAACATTCTTAAATGCTCTAGCAAATAAATTCAATGATTGAAAAAAAACTACTTTTGAAAGCATTTTTTGCCCAGAACACTAGAAATGTTTTTTGTTCATGAAATTTCCAAGTGTGTATATGTAGACAGTTCATCTATGTTTGTTGCCAAAATAATTAGATTTGTCTTTTTTTACTATTCTTTATTATTTTACGGCTTTGAGCTCGCAAGTAGAAGAACACTTTCGCATGAATATGCCGAATTCTTTTACAAAGCAAAGCAGAGGTCAAGATAAAACCATTGTTGGAGACCTTGAGATTTCGCAAATACCAAAGCAACATGACATATTTACATGGAATGCAAATTCGCTCGCTAGCCCGGATCTTCTGTCGGGCTAATTTTTGTTCTAGAAGGATGAAACAAACTTCAAATATATGTTCTTGATCCTTGGGGCAATTTTTCCTGTTCTACTTCTCTACATTGAGTGTCTCTGCATGGTCATACAACAGAGGAAATTTCTCCTACCGTTTGTGAATCCTAATCCACTGGACGTCTTGTTTCTAGAGGCACAATTCAAATATAGATATGTTGCCATACTTAGGTGGAAGTCGAAACCATCCAAATATAGGCACTATCAGTGGCAGCAGCAATTAAAACTAGATATGAATGACTGATAAATTCTAATATTGTGAAAGAAATCCTTCACATGAAGTTTATCCAACAGACTAACAATTGCTTACTGCAAAATATACATAACCTCAAACGTAAGTGCAAACAATGATTTAATCTACAATTCACGTACTTCGCACAGAAGGACATGAGTAACAATGACATTTCTACTAAGTTACTAAGGGCATCTCCAATGTTGACCCGCAAATGGACACCACATATGTTCGTTTTTTATGTCCGAACGTGGTCCTCGGACATGATGTGGGAGCCGGCCATCCAATGCTATTTACAAATTAATCTGGTTGGGTGAAGAGAGAGTAGAGTGATGTCCTGCAAGTGCGCGGGGTTTAGTTGTAGCCTTTTCGAGTAAGATTATCGATCCCACAGGGAGCACATGAATCAATCTTTTGTCTCTTGAAGGGTTTAAATAGCTATGCCTGCAAGTTGGGAGGAATCCAAAGCGGCAGTGACATGGTCGAAATGGTGTAGTGAGCATAAAAGTAAATTACTGAAACTAAATTTAGTAACAAGGGTTGTAACTAACGCTGATGAAATTAACAATACTAAAGGGTTCTCGGGGAGTCTGGATTCCCCCACTAGCGTGTGTCTATAGCGGTGCCTAAACATAATGTTACGACGGATTCCTAAGCCACTTTGCATATTTTTATTTGTGGGCAGAGCCGGTACAGATACGTGCATACATGTGACAACCCTGTTTCACATACGCCACCACTGTTATTCCCCACTCCGGTTACCAAACGATGATTAATGGGAAAACGTCCCGTGGACGCAGCCTATAAATGGCCTTTGTTTTACCCCCTGCTGCAACGATCCGGGAAGAAGGGAAATAGTCCATGTCACATACCTACCTTTGCAACCAACCGGTTCGCCAGCAGTAATAACCTTCCATCCAAAGTTGGCATATGTTGGATGGTCGACTCCACCCAACATCAAGATGACTATTAACATAAACATGCAAAGACAGTATTAAATCCTAATACCAATCGGTCTATTGCCCACCAAAGTTCATCCATATCCCTAAGAACTAGGGAAACTACTCACAAATGGAGGCCACAAGCATCATAAAGGTGTTGATGGTAAACATGAATGGATTACACATGTAACACACAAGTTGATCCACTAGGGATGTTACAATGAGATGGATGTGGATGATGATGATGACATCAGAGATGATGATGATGATGACGACGATGATGATGATGATGATGATGATGATGATGATGATGATGATGATGATGATGATGATGATGATGATGGTGGTGGTGGTGGTGGTGGTGGTGGCGCTGATGTTTGTATCCCCTTTGTAGTTGGTGATGAAGATAGCAATCTCCTCCTTCCAATTCCTCCTTCGAGTGATCTCTAAAGGCTAGGGTTTTGCCTTCTCGATGAGTTTTTGGTGTCTCCGCGCGTCCGATCTCTGATCTGATTCCATGGATGGAAATAGTGGAAGAGGCGGCTCCCCTGGCACATCATACGGCTGCGCATACTAGTGGGCACGCTCGTATGGTAGGTCGTCTTTGGCTCTGGAGCTTCCGCAAGCGCTCCTCCTTCGCCCCTTTGCTTTATTATTTTATGGTAGTTGATTATCACATTGAATAACGTGATTTCACCATAATTTCCTGGGATTCCTTCCAAAAGAAATTATTTATTCCAAAAGACGTTTCTTGAGGAATAACGACAAAAAGTAGTGCCCAAACGCGGTAAAATTCCACAAAGACTATCATGTAGGTACAAAATTATTAACATAATTATCACATGAATTGAACTCATCATAGAGGGGGGCCATGCATGTGGTGGGATATTATGGTGTGGTGTCCGGTTGGAGGAGAGAGAGAATAGGGGGACCATGCATGTGAGGAGAGAAAAATGATAGGAGGACCACACGAAGGCTTTGTATCGGTCAAGTGCATGTGCAGACTCCCGCATAGCTCCCCCCACTTTGCCTGATCATGCATGACCCATCGTGTGTGGCACATGCAAGCTCGTCCGTGGATAAGACCGCGCTTGCAGTTGACGAGTCGATTCCTTCAGTGCACACATCTCGTTAGGTCTCATATGTCAGCGATGGAGGGCCGAAGAGACCTGTCATATCCAGGGTGGTGATAGAAAAAAAGGTGCCCTATTCTTGTCACATCTCTGATGCATAGCAGGCCACATCATCTCAATTCGAGACAAATTGTCTTACTGTTCAGGACCACCATGATAACCTATTAGACGTGGGTTATCATTGGTCCCTAGGCGCAACCATTAATGAGCTTGTTTGTCCTCAGCCCCTGTAGAGAGCTTAAAAATCCTTTGACCCAACCTTTGACTCTTTACCATCCACTGAATCCCTCTCGCAAATGTTCACTTGAAGGGTCATGGAACGAAGGAGATCTGTTTACCTTGGGGGGGCTAATCACCCCAAGGCTTCCTCAGGTTCCCTGTGTTGGGGGGACATAGCATGCAATTTCAAAAAAAAATCCTACGATCACACAAGATCTATCTAGGAGATGCATAGCAACGAGAGGGAAGAGTGTGTCCATGTACCCTCGTAGACCGAAAGCAGAAGCGTTTAGTAACGCGGTTGATGTAGTCGAACGTCTTCACGATCCAACCGATCCAAGTACCGAACGTACGGCACCTCCGTGTTCAGCACACGTTCAGCTCGATGACATCCCTTGAGCTCTTGATCCAGTTGAGGACGAGGGAGAATTCCGTCAACACGAAGGCGTGGCGACGGTGATGATGAAGTTACCGGCGTAGGCTTCGCCTAAGCACTACGACGATATGACCGTGGTGTGTAACTGTGGAGGGGGGTACCACACACGGCTAAGACAAATCTTGGAGTGCCTTTGGGGTGCCCCTCCCCACGTATATAAACGAGGGAAGGAGAGAGGCCGGCCCTCCTAGGGGCGCGCCAAGTGTAGGGAGTCCTACTAGGACTCCCAAGTCCTAGTAGGATTCCCTTTCCTTTTCGGAGTGGGAAAGAAGGAAAGGAGGGACATGGAGAAGGAAAGGGGGGCCGCGCCACCACTCCTTGTCCAATTCGGTTTGGGCAAGGGGAGGCGCGTGCCACCTCGTGACCCTTCTTCCCTCTCTCCACTAAAGCCCAATAAGGCCCATTAACTTCCCCCTCGAATTCCCGTTACTCTCCCGTACTCCGAAAAATACCCGAATCACTCGGAACAATTCCGATGTCCGAATATAGCCTTGCAATATATGAATCTTTACCTCTCGACCATTTCGAGACTCCTCATCATGTCCGTGATCTCATCCGGGACTCTGAACAAGCTTCGGTCATCAAATCAAATAACTCATAATACAAATCGTCATCGAACGTTAAGCGTGCGGACCCTACGGGTTCGAGAACTATGTAGACATGACGGAGACACATCTCCGATCAATAACCAATAGCGGAACCTGGATGCTCATATCGGCTCCTACATATTCTACGAAGATCTTTATCGGTCAAACCGCATAACAACATACCTCATTCCCTTTCTCATTGGTATGTTACTTGCCTGAGATTCGATCATCGGTATCATCATACCTAGTTCAATCTCGTTACCGGCAAGTCTCTTTACTAGTTCCGTAATGCATCATCCCGCAACTAAATCATTAGTCTCATTGCTTGCAAGGCTTATAGTGATGTGCATTACCGAGAGGGCCCAGAGATGCCTCTCCGATACACGGAGTGACAAATCCTAATCTCGATCTATGCCAACTCAAAAAACACGTTCGGAGACACCTGTAGAGCATCTTTATAATCACCCAGTTACGTTATGACGTTTGATAGCACACAAAGTGTTCCTCCGGTATTCGGAGTTGCATAATCTCATAGTCAGAGGAATATGTATAAGTCATGAAGAAATCAATAGCAATAAACTTAACGATCATAATGCTAAGCTAATGGATGGGTCTTGTCCATCAAATCATTCTCTAATGATGTGATCCCGTTCATCAAATGACAGCACATGTCCATGGTCAGGAAACTTAACCATCTTTGATTAACGAGCTAGTCAAGTAGAGGCATGCTAGGGACACTCTGTTTTGTCTATGTATTCACACATGTACTAAGTTTCCGGTTAATACAATTCTAGCATGAATAATAAACATTTATCATGATATAAGGAATATTAATAATAACTTTATTATTGCCTCTAGGGGATCAGTCTCCCACTTGCACTAGAGTTAATAATCTAGTTCACATCGCCATGTGATTTAACACCAATAGTTCACATCGCCATGTGACCAACACTCAAAAGGTTTACTAGAGTCATTAATCTAGTTGACATCACTATGTAATTAACACCCAAGAGTAATAAGGTATGATCATGTTTTGCTTGTGAGAGAAATTTTAGTCTACGGGTCCGCAACATTCAGATCCGTATGTATTTTGCAAATTTCTATGTCTACAATACTCTGCACGGAGATACTCTACCGAATTGCTCCCACTTTCAACATGTATCTAGATCGAGACTTAGAGTCATCCAGATCGGTGTTAAAGCTTGCATCGACGTAACTCTTTACGATGAACTCTTTGTTACCTCCATAACCGAGAAACATATCCTTATTCTACTAAGGATAATTTCGACCGCTGTCCAGTGATCCACTCCTGGATCACTATTGTACCCTCTTGCCAAACTCATGGTGAGGTACACAATAGGTCTAGTACACAACATAGCATACTTTATAAAACCTATGGCTGAGGCATAGGGAATGCCTTTCATTCTCTCTCTATCTTCTGCCGTGGTCAGGTTTTTGAGTCTTACTGAATTTCATACCTCACAACTCAGGCAAGAACTCCTTCTTTGACTGATCCATTTTGAACTCCTTCAAAATCTTATCAAGGTATGTACTCATCGAAAGTCTTATCAAGCGTCTTGATCTATCTTTATAGATCTTGATACCCAATATGTAAGTAGCTTCACCGAGGTCTTTCTTTAAAAAACTCCTTTCAAACACTCCTTTATGCTTTCCAGAAAATTCTACATCATTTCCGGTTAACAATATGTCATTCACATATACTTATCAGAAAGGTTGTAGTGCTCCCACTCACTTTCTTGTAAATACAGGCTTCTCCAAAAGTCTGTAAAACCATATGCTTTGATAACACTATCAAAGCGTATATTCCAATTCCGAGAGGCTTGCACCAGTCCATAAATGGATCGCTGGAGCTTGCACACTTTGTTAGCACCTTTAGGATCGACAAAACCTTCTGGCTGCATCATATACAACTCTTCTGTAAGAAATCCATTAAGGAATGTAGTTTCGACATCCATTTACCAAATTTCATAATCATAAAATGCGACAATTGCTAACATGATTCGGACAGTCTTTAAGCATAGATACGAGTGAGAAACTCTCATCGTAGTCAACACCTTGAACTTGTCGAAAACCTTTTGCGACAATTCGAGCTTTGTAGATAGCAACACTACTATCATCGCCCATCTTCCTCTTGAAGATCCATTTAATCTCAGTGGCTCACTGATCATCGGGAAAGTCAATCAAAGTCCATACTTTGTTCTCATACATGGATCCCATCTCAAATTTCATGGCCTCAAGCCATTTCACGGAATCTGGGCTCATTATCGCTTCCCCATAGTTCGTAGGTTCGTCATGGTCTAGTAACATGACTTCCAAAAAGGATTACCGTACCACCCTGGTGCGGACCATACTCTGGTTGACCTACGAGGTTTGGTAGTAACTTGATTTGAAGTTTCATGATCATCATCATTAGCTTCCTCACTAATTGGTGTAGCAATCACTGGAACTGATTTCTGTGATGAAATACTTTCCAACTCGAGAGAAGGTACAACTACCTCATCAAGTTGTACTTTCCTCCCACTCACTTCTTTCGAGATAAACTCCTTCTCTAGAAAGGATCCATTCTTAGCAAAAAAAAACTTGGCTTCAAATCTGTGATAGAAGGTGTATCCAACAATTTCTTTTAGGTATGCTATGAAGCAACATTTCTCCGATTTGGGTTCAAGCTTATCAGGCTGAAGCTTTTTCATATAAGCCTCAAAACCCAAAACTTTAAGAAACGACAGCTTAGGTTTCTTGCCAAACCACAATTCATATGGTGTCGTCTCAACAAATTTCGATGGTGCCCTATTAACGTGAATGCAACTGTCTCTAATGCATAACCCCAAAACATGAAGGAAATATGCCCTAGAGGAAATAATAAAGTTGTTATTTATATTTCCTTATATCATGATAAATTTTAATTATTCATGCTAGAATTGTATTAACCGGAAACTTAGTACATGTGTGAATACATAGACAAACAGAGTGTCCCTAGTATGCCTCTACTAGACTAGCTCGTTAATCAAAGATGGTTAAGTTTCCTAGCCATAGACATGTGTTGTCATTTGATGAATGGGATCACATCATTAGAGAATGATGTGATGGACAAGACCCACTCGTTAGCTTAACACTATGATCGTTTAGTTTATTGCTGTTGCTTTCTTCATGACTTATACATGTTCCTATGACTATGAGATTATGCAACTCCCGAATACCGGAGGAACACTTAGTGTTCTATCAAAAGTCACAACGTAACTGGGTGATTATAAAGATGCTCTACAGGTGTCTCCGATGGTGTTTGTTGAGTTGGCATAGATCGAGATTAGAATTTGTCACTCCGATTGTCGGAGAGGTATCTCTGGGTCCTCTCGGTAATGCACATTACTATAAGTCTTGCAAGCAATGTGACTAATGAGTTAGTTGCGGGATGATGCATTACGGAACGAGTAAAGAGACTTGCCGGTAACGAGATTGAACTAGGTATTGAGATACCGACTATCGAATATCGGGCAAGTAACATACCGATGACAAAGGGAACAACATATATTGTTATGCGGTTTGATCAATAAAGATCTTCGTAGAATATGTAGGAACCAATTTGAGCATCTAGGTTCCGTTATTGGTTATTAATTAGAGACGAGTCTCAGTCATGTCTACATAGTTCTCGAACCCGTAGGGTCCGCACGGTTAACGTTCGATGACGATTTGTATTATGAGTTTATGTGATTTGATGACCGAAGGTTGTTCGGAGTCCTAGATGAGATCACGGACGTAACGAGGAGTATTGAAATGGTCGAGACATAAAGATTCATATATTGGAAGGCTACATTCAGACACCGGAATGGTTCGGGTCGTTTCGGATAATTTTGAGTACTGGGGTTACGGACCCCGGAAGTTATTGGGCCTTGTGGGCCTAGTGGAGGAAGAGAGGAGGCAAGCCAAGGAGTGGCGTGCGCCCCCTAGCCCAAACCGAATTGGACTAGGGTTGGGGGGCAGCGCCCCCTTTGCTTCTCTCCTCCTCCTCCTTCCTCCCTTCTCCTTGTGGGAATAGGAAAGGGGGGGGGGGGCGAATCCTACTTGGAGTAGGACTCCCCCCTTGGGCGCGTCACCCTTGGCCGGCCTCCTCCTCCCTCCCTCCTTTATATACGCGGGGAGGGGGGTGAGGGAGTCCTAGATTAAGGGGTCCTCGGGCATCCGGACTGTGTAGCATGGGCTGGACTATTGGGCCGTGAATATACAAGACAGAAGACTCTCTCCCGTGTCTAGGTGGGACTCTCCTTGGCGTGGAAGACAAGCTTGGCGCCCGGATATGAAGATTACTTTCTCTGTAACGGACTTTGTATAACCCTAGTCCCCTCCCGTGTCGCTACAAAAAAAATACACTTCCGTGATGATACGTGTTTGTCACAGTAGGTCGCGTTTTTTGTCATGCATGTACATCCATGACGATTTTATGACAGAATCAAGATAGTCATACCTGTGTTGTCATAGAAGTGTTCCATGACATTACCAAAATTATCATCACGGAAGTGTCCACTTCCATGACAATAAATCGCGCGTCACAGAAGTGCTTTCGTCAAGGGTGACCGACACATGGCATCCACCGTAATGGAACGCCGTTAAGCTATCGGGTCCGGTTTTGGATCTGATAACCCATTAACAGCCCGGACCAATGGGGATTTTCCACATGTAAAATCATCATTGGCGCAGAAACACGTGTTGCCTCACCGTTGGGACGAAGTCATCCACTCATTGGACAGAGGCGCCTATGATAGGTCGACACGTGGCACCCAACAAATGGCCCATTCGGTGAAAAAGGCCGCCCAAAGAAAATTAGCAGCGGCCCATATAAGGCCTACTTGTGTCAGGTCCATTTAAGCCCACGGCCCATACGAGATGTGCTAATTCGGCCCGTCAACGGCCCGTTAAAGATTTGACACCATTGCAGCCCATCGTCAGTTCGAGCCCGTTAACAGCCCGCTACATATTTGGGCTCAATATCGGCCCGATGAGATTTCGGCCTGTTAACGGCCCATTTAATGGATGGGCCAATTTTCAGGATGCACATCTTTCGGCCTTTTAGCGACCCATTTAAATGTTGGGCTAATTTCCGGCCCGGTTTGTCTTTCAGCCTGTTGACGGCCCATAAATCTGATGGGCCATTTATAGTCGGACCTGAGTTTCGGCCTTTTAGCGGCCCATTTAAGTGTTGGGCCAATTTCTGGCCTGGTGTCACTTTCAGCCTGTTGATGGCCCATAAATCAGTTGGGCCAATTGTAGTCGGACCTGAGTTTTGGCCTTTTAGCGACCCATTTAAGTGTTGGGCCAATTCCCGGCCATGTGTGCCTTTCGGCCTGTTAACGGACCATAAATGAGTTGGGCCATTTGTAGTCGGACCTTAGTTTTGGCCTTTTAACGGCCCATGCCCTTCATGGTCCAATACCAGCCCAGTTTCTCTTCGGCTGCTAAAGGTCGACAACACTGATTGGGCCATTTACAATCGACGACTTTCGGCCTCTTAGCGGCCCATGCTCTTCATGGTCCAATACAAGCTCGTTGTCTCTTCGCCTGCTAAAGGCCTACAGTATAGTTGGGCCATATGTAGCCCAAACTTAGTAACGGCCGTTAACGGCCCGTGAAATAAATTAGGGCCACTGTTGCCCGCTTCGATATCGGCACCGTTAACGATCCGGAGGTAAGAGGGCCGACCATTAACTTTCGGCCTAGTAACGCCCATTAACTTAATGGGCCCACTAAAGTTCATACATGTCTTTAGGCCAAATTAGATAATTTGAGCCCATTACGACGAGCAATTATGCACAGGACCTAAACCGATCAAGCAAAGGTGCGGCATACAGGAATAACGTTGCACATCCGGCATATATTATAGGAAATTACATCCTTTGGGCAATCAAAGATTGATGCTAGTGCAAATAAATGAGCAGAACCTAACCATCTACAACGCCACAATCTGCAACCTCGGCACAGATGGCGCCCATAAGCATGTGGGCAAGTTCTTGCTGCTTTGCTACTTGTCTCTGAAAACATTGATCGGTTGTTGTGTCGCACGACTCTGCACCTCGATTCATCCACCATTTCCATCATTGCTTCAACCATTAATTTGTTCACAAACATACATTTATTCCATTGCATTCAAAGCAGAGGATCTTGAACAGATTCAGATGGCGATTTTGGCAGGCTTGTATTATTGATAGTGGAGAGTGTCTCGACCTCTGCATCATAACATAAATTAGGACGGGAACCAAACAGAATAATCATGAGTTATTGCCATATTACCTGGCCTAGATTTCTTTGGAAAGAAACAATGGGGTTGCCTTGCAGTTTTTAGAGTTTGTCTTCTTATCTTCAAAGAGCCTGCACAAAATTAACACACTAGCATTCCTATCAATGGCCAAGTCGATAATAGGAAAGCAACATTGACACTGTGAACGTTTGGGAAACTATCCTACACCAAATAACACAATATGGCACAGCTATCATCAGCCGTAAGGTAGTACGAAAGCAACATTGACACAATGAATGAATGGGCAACCAGAGAAGCACTACAATTCAGTAATGTGCGTGATATGAGATAGTACATTCATGCAGCTCAGTATGCAAAACTACGAGGCAGTTTTCCTTACAAAAATCAACATTGGCGCCTTTAACATTTTTCTACAACTAATTTTAGATCAGATAAAGGTTAGATTCACGCCGATTAACAAAATACACGTTGATGTAAAAATATAGTGATATACAACAGGTACTTACATCAGCATTGGAGCACAGAGAATTCCCGCAAGATATTTTCCTCGAATACGATCCTAATGGAGGTAGTCTTCTATCGTTTAACCTTATTTTATAAAAGAGAGATGGGTAAGAAACATGTAGAAAATATGATCAGAATGCTATAAAATTTCATGATGTGAGGATACGCACACGCTTCTTAGAATGGAGTTGACATTCTTTTGCTTATTTGGAGCGGACTAGTTCTTTGTACTGGAATCTGCTTATTATCGATGGGAGTTGGGTTTCTCTGTCTTTGGAGCAGTATCTATGAAAAATGGAGTTGGTTTATTATCTCTGGCGTTTGGATCTTTTGCAAAGACCTGGTTTGTAACCCTTGATTCTAACATAGCCGTCTTCCCTTGCATGCCTTATATAGAAGAATGGTGATTCAGTTATAAAACATGCTACAGCAGAGATGGAATAGGTACTGAAGAATAGAAAGGCATGACATATTGACATGTATTCCTTCCATCCGGAAATAAATAGATGGGTCTAGGCGTATTTCAGTTCTAGATACATCCAGTTTTATCCATTTCTGCGACATTTAATCCGGACGGAGGGAGTATGATGTAAGAGCTAGGGATACGACATGACAACACAGTAAAAAAACACTGAAAAACCCACTGCAGAACCAAGGTATTCAAACCCACTAATATGAGATAGTACACTCATGCAGCTCAGGATGCAAAACTACCAGGCAGTTTTCCTTACAAAAATCAACATTGTGGCCTTTAATCATACATTTTGCTACAGCTAAATTTAGATCAGATAAAGGTTGGATTCACGCCGATTAACAAAATACATGCTGATGTAAAAATATAGTGATATACAACAGGTACTTACATCTACATTGGAGCACAGAGAATTCCTGCAAGAATCTTTCCTCATAAACGATACAATTGCAGAAATTCTTCTATCTGTTCAGCTTATTTTCTAAAAGAGAGATGGGTAAGAAACATGTAGAAAATATGATCAGCATGCTATAAAATTTCATGAAGCAAGGATACGCACACGCTTCTTAGAATTGAGTTGACATATTTTTGGTCGACTGGAGCGGACTAGTTGTTTGGCCACTGGAATCTGCTTATTATCAGTAGGAGTTGGGTTTCTCTGTGCTGGAGCAATATCTATAAAAACTGGAGTTGGTTTATTATCTCCTGGCGTTTGGATCTTTTGCAAAGGCCTTGTTTGTAACCCTTCAGATTCTAACATAGTTGTCTTCCCCTTTCATGCCTTGTATAGAAGAATGGTGCTTTAACTATAAAACATGCGACGACAGAGAGATGGAATAGGTACCGAAGAATAGAAAAGCATGACATATTGACATGTATTCCCTCCATCCGGAAAAAAATGGATGGGCCTAGGCGTATTTCAGTTCTAGATACATCCTTTTTTATCCATTTCGGCAACATGTAATCCAGACGGAGGGAGTATGGTGTAAGAGCTAGGGATACGACAGGACAACACAGCAAAAAAACACTAGTTGAATGTAAAACTATATGCTAGCGGAATACGTACAGAAATAACTAAGGCAACATACACGTGTATGATTGGGAAAATAAAATGGCATTGCAACGAGCACTAGAACAACACTTCAATGTAAAAAAAACATGGTATGGCGCATGATGAAGTACATCTTGATGAATAACAATCCATAAGATATTCGAAGCATGATGTCCAAATTAAGCAGATGGCATTGCGATAGAGTAGAATGACAAGACTTGAATTTGAAAACATGTTATCATGAATGGAATAGGTCTTGAAAAACAGGAAGGCATGACATATTTACATGCATGATCAGCATGCTAAGCACATGGCATTGCAATGAGTAGATACACTCCAGGACATTATATGCATGTTGTACCCATATCACAGGCCAAGTTAGAGCAAGGACCTTGTGGGGTGAAGAGGATTCATCATCTTTCGCAAGTCTTCAAGAACTGCCTTTACATGTTCCATCATATTGGGTATCATTGACATCAAGTTTATTGGCCTTTACATTGCTCCGTGAGGTTCTTGTGGATATATCAGTGTGTGCAATTATATCTGACATGCATGGAAGACAACTAATAGTTAAATTTATGTAATGAGTGCCTGTAGGAGACGACATAAATAGTAGGACTGGGGTTAACTAGCAGCAACAGGTCTCATAAACTAAAGGGAGAACACAGATGAAAGCTACAGAATATGTATCGTTTGTACTCAAGATTAACTAGATGGCACACAAAAGTATTAAAGAACAACATAGGTAATACTAGAAGTGGTATAATACTATAATCACCAGCCTGTGGGATATCATAGGATGATGGATGATAACTATGGAACAACGTTACCTAAAGAACAAGTATCTTAGCTGAACTATGGAACAGCGTGAACTCCTGAACAAGACCCGTAAGAGATCAGCATGAATATACAGTGAAATGTGATGATCTATTTTCCATGCTTAGATGAATAATAAAGCCATAAATGTTGCACACAAGTAAGATGAGGGTACAACCTATCTGGTTGCCATCCATAGGAGTGAGCATCATGTGCTGACTTGTCGATGGCCTTGCAGTTGTTGTGGCTGTCCATGTCAGACACAGCGCATTCGATGCGAGGAACTGTTGAGTGGGGACTATAGCTCCCTTCGGTGTATGCTTCCCTTGTTGGAGCAGATTGCGGTGACTCGGAAGACGGTGTGTCTGAAGATGCAGATAACGCATATTGTTAAGAACGACATATCTCTTTGATCTGAAGAAATACACTAAGAGATCAACAGCAAGGTACGAGAGTGGTCACACGTCAGTTGACTGAAGACTAAATTGGGGTCACATGATTTTATTTTATTTTGGTAATGTCCGATCTACACTGGATGGCTTGATGGCCGTCTTGTGCCTCCCGGCTGACACTGTTTGGAATCATCCCCGAAGAGCCAGCGACCAACGGCAGAGCAGCCTGACTCCGCCGTCCGTGGCCCCGGCCAAACCCCCGCTCCCCGCCCCACCGCACTGCCGTGGTTGCGCCGCCCCCGGGCCAATCCACAAAGACTCACCGTCATCCAGATCCGGTGGCGGCAGTACCTTCAACCCACGCAACTCTAAAAGATAGCCATCTAAGCGCTGCTTCCGCGGCGAACTTGCGGCCCCGCACCCTTACGTTAGACACCAGCCAACCGGCAGCCTAGGAGCTCCGCCGCCTCGAGGGGTGCTGCTTCCCATTGGGAATCGATTGGCCCAGAATAAAAATTCAGACAACTGACGCCTAAATAAAGTGATTTGAGATGAGGGTGCGACCTATCTGGCGGCATGGTGAAGTAGGCAGGTCCAGCTGCCGAGTCGGTGAGGCCAACGCGGTTGCGGTGGCGACCGGCGGCAGGGAAAGAGCGATGTCGCGACGGTCGACGGCTACGCGGAAGCAGCGCCAGGACTCTGGACGGATCCGAAGTTGGAGCCGCTCCAGTACCATGAACAACGACGGGGGTGAATCAGCTCTGGTACGGTTCACGCGGCCGTCGTCGAGGAAGCACCGGTAGCACGGAGTAAGATGCACACGGCCCAGTGCACGACGGCAAATGGACAGCGTCTCCGGCATTAGGAAGGAGGGCGGCTGTGAAATTGGTGCGGTGGGGGGTGCCATGGAGGTGGGGCTGAGGTTTCGCGGCTCGGGAGAAGGGAGCTTCCCGGGGAGAAGGTGATTTGGCGCCCACGAGGTATGAATGGGGGCGGGCGGGGGGGGGGGGGATTGCGTGGGGAGTGGAACCATGTCTTACGGACGCATTTGTCTGAAATGTGAGGGGGAGTTACAGTTCTACCCTTGCCTATAGGCTTCTCGGCTTGGGTATGTGTACTGAGGGTCGGGGATAGTAGAGTAACTTTGCTTCTCCCCAAATAGCGGGCGGGAGCGATTTCGGGCGAGGAGGGCGTGTTTTGAACTATAGTGGGCGCGAGCGATTTCGGGCGAGGAGAGCGTGTTTTTCCAACCATGGTTTATGAATTATTCGGCACATGTCATTTCGGCCGAGGAGACGGCGCGCTTGGATGAAGTTATGAACCTACCCTCGATGTACAACGGGCCAATTGATGCGTGTCCCACATAGGATGGTAATTTCGCGTCTCCCATTTATTTGCTCGGGCGAATTCCACCCAGCAGAGAGGATGTTTAACGGTTCGTTCAAATTTTGGGAGAACGAGCATCCACGTCTACCTTACCAAGTCGATTCGAATCAAATTTTGAAATATTAGCTTGCCACTTCTTTTTTAGATGGAGAGATGATGCTCGGGAGTAATGTGTTTTTACATGCTCGTTGCTAGCGATTTACTATATGACAAATAGTTGTCCCACTCAAAAACGCGAATCAAACCCAAAATGAAATATCTCGATTCAATGAAATAGCTCGTTCAGTATGTCAAAATAGTGAACTAAATCCAAAATTGAACACCTCAATCGAGTAGCATGTTGTACAGTATTATAGTACTCCATGAACATGTTCAAAGTCAAATTAATGAACTTGTTTGATATACGCATATATCCGTTCATGTGTGAATTGCAGACAACATGTTCTCCAATTTAAATATTTGAATGCAAGTTTATATCGAAACATGGTTTATATCAGTCTTTGATGCATGCGACCTCCCCTCTCCGGACTCCTGTTCTCTCTCTCTCTCTCTCTCTCTCTCTCTCTCTCTCTCTCTCTCTCTCTCTCTCTCTCTCTCTCTCTCTCTCTCTCTCTCTCTCTCTCTCTCTCTCTCTCTCGACAATCTTCAATTCTGTCGCACGCATCCGACACAAAAACCTTGTTGGTCCCTCTCCCTTTCTCTCCATCTCTCTCTCTCTCTCTTTGTGTGTGTGTGTGTGTGGGGGGTCTTTCTAGTTCGCATGCATATATACACCATCTATAGGTCTCTCTCGCACACTATGTATGATACTCTAGCTAGTGCAAGCTAGATATCTTGGGTGCACTCATCGTACGCACACAAATTCCTTGGCTCTTTGCCCGTAACTCTCTCACGCACCACTATGTCATCTCGGAGCTCTTGCCCCCATCTCTCAAACTCTCCATCCACCTGGGTCACACATACACATGCATATCTCAGTCGCACTCGATAGGCCCATCTAAAACTCTATCTCTCTCCCTCGTTCTCTCTCCATCTCACATGCACACACACACAATATCATGCCCAGCTAGCCAAGTATGATGGTATCTCACTCAATTGTAGGCACACGTAGTCCCCCCTATATGTATATGACTAGCTAATCTTAGTCTCCATCACAAACATGTGCATGGTCTATCTCGATTTCTCTCGGGGCATCTTTCTATTGCGCACGCACTCCCTAGATCTCCCACCCATATAGTCCCCTCACGATCTCGAGGGGATCTCTCTATCACAAACACACCCTCTCTCCCTCCCCATGCGTCCATGCCATCCATGTGTCCCTCTCGACCTTTTTTCCTTCTTGGCCAGACCTCTATTGGACATGTGTTGCAGGGGTGTCTCTCTCCGTTGCAAACAATCACACACTAGCTATCTTCGTGTATCTCCTCGCCTCACTTTTCCATCTAGGAGATGCATGCGTGATATGTTCGCATAGGAAACGAAAAAACACACACTCTCTCTAATTTATCGTTTGTTGTCACTTTCTCTTTCACACACATACTGTTTTTTCACACTTACTCATTCTCCTTCACACGCACTTGATCTGTCTCGACTGAGGCACTCTCCTCGGTCCATAGCATATAGTTTATTGAAAAGTCAAACATCACAAAGTTTGACCATGTACGTGGAGAAAAAGAATTACATCTAGTACGAAAAACATATACCATTAGATTCATCATGAGATGTAGTTTTGTATGATGTATCTTTGGTATTGTAGATATAAATAACATTTGCATAAACCTGATCAAAGTTTCCAAAGTTTGACTTCTAAAAATTTACATGCTTTGCATTATCGAGCGGATGGAATATCTCTTTCCCCTCTCAGCTATCTCGACACACCACTCAGCCTTATCGGGCTCCTCAATCTCTCTCAAACTTTATTGGTCAGTTTGGTTCGTGATCGACCCTCATGCCTTGATGGCGGTACTGCTGGTGTGGACATGAGATGTAAAATATTTCTACTGGCCAAGCTTGTGTGGTCTTTGAAGCGTTTGGTTCATGCCAGGCCAGCAAAGCATCAACGTCCCATCAATCAATCCATGCATCAATTATTTAATGCTAATATCCATCCATGTTCTTTGTTAGCCTCGTGGCGCATACGACCGAGCATGGCAGCGTCTGAAATCGATCGCTGGGACAGGCTACTTGCGATGTCCGGAGTTCAGCCAAAGCTAATTAAAGTGCAAGGAACCCAGGCCAGGCGGGCTTTCTTTTTCACAGGGTAGCAACCAAACAAGCATGCATGAAATCCAACCACAACCCCAGGCCAGGAAAAAGATGCTCAGGACACAAGCCAAACTGGCCTTATATCTCCCTGGTTCACACATACACATGTCTCGCTCGCGCTATACATATAGACCCATCCAACACTCTCCGCCCTTGTTCTCTCTCCATGTGACACGCACCCCCCTAAGTACCATAATCCCTCACTCCATCATAGGCGCAAGCACTCCCCCCTCCTAAGTATGATTATCTCTTACTAGCCATCAGGAACACACGTATTGTCTCCTTCCATCCATACGTCTATCTCGATATCTCTCGGGGCATCTTCTATCGCGCACACACCTTGTCTCTCGATCTCCCACCCATGTAGTCCCATCACGATCTCCAGGGGATCTCTCTATGACAAACATACACTCTCTCCTCCCCATGTCTGCATTTTCTCCCTACGTCTCTCTCGACCTCTCTCCCTTGTTTGTCAGACCCCTCTTGGCCACGTGCTAGGGTTCTTGCTCTCTCGGTTCCAAACAACCACACACTATCTCCTCACCTTGTCTCCGTTGTCGATGCATGTGTGATATGTTTGCATAAGACACACATGCTTTTCTCTACTTTTATCGTGTGTTTTCCACGTCTCTTTCACACACGCACACACACTTTTTTCACTCTCTCTCTCCCTATCTCTCTCTCTCTCCCTCTAGTTAGGGACTCTATCACGTCCATAAGCATATGGATATTTTGAAAAGTCAAACCTCAGAAAAGTTTGACCAGGTATATGTGGAGAAAAACATTTACATCTGGAACGATCATTAGATTCATCACAACATGTACTTGCTTCATACTATCATTTATCTTTGGTATTGTAGATATAAGTAATTTCTTTATAAACTTGGTCAAAGTTTCAAAAGTTTGACTTAAAAAAATGTTGGAACTACATTATCGAACGGAGGGAGTAGCTCTTTCTCTCTCTCTCTCTGTTATCTCTCACAGGCCTCCCCTCTCACTCGAACTCTCTATACCGACAGATTATATGCTCACTGTGTCAGCGTATAGCTCGATATATTGTTTAGTTGACCGGTCAACCAATCCACATGCTGCCTTGTCAGCTCGTGTTCTGTATCTTCGTGTGCTGGTCCATGTGGCAGTGGGTGAAAATAAGTAAACTAGAGGCCCATCTGACACGCGGTGAAGTAAACAAAGTTGAAACCACTCGGGGTAGCACCCCGCACGCTAGTAAATTGAGGGCGCATTCAGGACAAACTTCTTGCAGCGAAGGGCCTTTTCAGCACAATTCACCACTACGCGGCGGCATGCACAGAAGGACGCACTCGCGCACACCCAGCACACAACACACACTAGCACACGTGTACACCGGCGTCGCCGCCGGTTGAGATGGACGGCGAGGCAGCTGAGGGAGTCCTGGATTAGGGGGTGTCCGGATAGCCGGACTACCATCATCAGCCGAACTATCATTTGCCGGACTATCATCATCGACCGGACTCCAAGACTATGAAGATAGAAGATTGAAGACTTCACCCCGTGTCCGGAGGGGACTTTCCTTGGCGTGGAAGGCAAGCTTGGCGATACGGATATGTAGATCTCCTACCATTGTAACCGACTCTATGTAACCCTAGCCCTCTCCGGTGTCTATATAAACCGGATGGCTTTAGTCCGTAGGACAACAAACAGAACAACCCTTACAATCATACCATAGGCTAGCTTCTAGGGTTTAGCCTCCTTGATCTCATGGTAGATCCACTCTTGTAAACATCCACAATATCAATATCAATCAAGCGGGGCGTGGGTTTTACCTCCATAAAGAGGGCCGAACACTGGTAAAACATCGTGCCCTCGTCTCCTGTTACCATCCGCCTAGACGCACAGATTCGGGACCCCCTACCGAGATCCGCGGTTTTGACACCGACATTGGTGCTTTCATTGAGAGTTCCTCGTGTCGTCACCGATAGGCTCGATGGCCTCTTCAATCAACAACACGCAGTCTGGGTGAGACCTTTCTCCCGGACAGATCTTCAGATTCGGCGCCAGACTACGGGCCAACTCCCTTGGCCATCTGGAGCAGATCGAAAGCTACGCCCCTGGCCGTCAGGTCAGGTTTGGAAGCCTAAACTTCACGGCCGATATCCGCAGGGACTTGATCCTCGATGGATCTGAGCCACAGACGAGCGCGTCGCGCTGTCACGATGGGCATGACCTAACTCTGCCGCCGGACAACACCTTGGGAGCCGCACCCGGACCCGCTCCGACTCATAGTCCGGAGCCGATCGCTCGAATCGAGGACGGATGGCTGGACACCGCCTCGGGAGCCGCAATTCCTACGGTGATGGAGCCGAACACTTACCTTGTACCGCGTAAAGCCCATGACTCCGGCGCGGACTTCGACGGGACTCGAACCTCCTGCGCCACCGCGGTCGAATCCGATTGGCGCCGATCATGGAATTCACCGCTGCGGACATCTTTCAGCACTCGCCCTTGGTGATATCATAAATTCATTGAAGCATCTCTCGCTATCGGAGAGCCTGGCGAACTACGGCCGGGGCGGTTGGGATGCGGATGACGAAGAAATTCAGATCCCACCCACCACCCACTTCGTAGCCACTATCGACGATTTAACCGACATACTCGACTACGACTCCGAAGACATCGACGGTATGGACGACGATGCGGAGACTACTAAGAACCAGTGCCTACGGAGACCTTTGGAAGGCCACCTCGTCATACGACATATACATGGTGGACACCCCAAAAGATGGGGACGGCGAAGAAGCAGCGGAGGCCGATTCCTTAAAGAAACAGCCCAAGCACCGACGTCAGCGGCGCCGCTCCAAATCCCGCCACGGCAAGAATGGAGATTCCGGCACAGGAGATAATAACACCCCTGAAAGTGCCGAAGACAACTCCCTCCAGCACGATCCAGCACGGGAGGAAGCGAAGCAAGCCCTCGGGAGAGGCGGCGGGGCGAGAGGTCGAGGATGACAATTACTTACCTCCCTCCGGAGACGAGGCAAGCCTCGGCGGCACCAATTCGTCGTGCTCGAGGATCCCGTCGAACAAGAGCGTTTTAGGCGCAGGCTAATGGTCACGGCAAACAGCCTAAAGAAAAAGCAACAACGACTTCAAGCTGATCAAGACCCTCTTGGCCGACGGATGGACCGAGGTCCTCGCGTCGAAGAGTATGAACTCGAACACCCTCCAAAAGTTACCCAAAACGCAAGTTGCTCCCCAATTAGAGGAGGCAGCATCACCAGCGCTGTCACGGTGAGACCGACCACCTCGTGGCCGCGATAGAGAGGCGTGCAAGCCCTCCACCAAAACCGTACCCCGGCATCGCTCTAAAAGCAGGAAGCCACGGGGGAACGCGCCGGACTTGCGAGATATATTGGAGGACAAGGCAAGACAATCCAGATCTATCTATGGATCACGTGGGCGTAGCGACCCACGATGAATACCGTCGCACGGATACAACTACTCGGCGGGCGAACACAGCAGACAACGCTCTCTCGAGCTACGTCGCGATATTGCTCAATACAGAGGCGCCGCACACCCACTATGCTTCACTGACGAAGTAATGGATCATCAAATCCCTGAAGGGTTCAAACCCGTTAATATCGAATCCTACGATGGCACAACAGACCCCGCGGTCTGGATTGAGGATTATCTCCTCCATATACACATGGCCCGCGGTGACGATCTTCACGCCATCAAATATCTCCCACTCAAGCTTAAAGGACCAGCTCGGCATTGGCTTAACAGCCTGCCCGCAGAGTCAATTGGATGCTGGGAAGACCTAGAAGCCGCATTCCTCGACAACTTCCAGGGCACGTATGTGCGACCACCGGACATAGATGACCTAAGCCACATAATCCAGCAGCCAGACGAATCGGCCAGGCAGTTCTGGACACGGTTCCTAACAAAGAAAAATCAAATCATCGACTGTCCGGATGCAGAGGCACTCGCTGCCTTCAAACATAACACCGTGACGAGTGGCTGGCCCGGCACCTAGGACAGGAGAAGCCGAAATCCATGGCAGCCCTCACATCCCTCATGACCCGCTTCATGCGGGAGAGGAGAGCTGGCTCGCTTCGCGATAACAACCTCGGCAAAAACGCTGGCAGTCCGGATACCAAGGACCGCAATTGCAGGTTGCGCGAAACAAAAACAACGCCGCGTAACGGCGAAAGCAATGAGGATCGGCGGTCAGCGCGGATTCGAGGCTCAAACCAGTCAGCGGAAGAAGCCATTCAAAAGAACCACTCCGGGCCCGTCCAATTTGGACCGAATACTCGACCGATCTTGTCAAATTCATGGAACCCCCGAAAAGCCAGCTAACCATACCAACAGAGATTGTTGGGTATTCAAGCAGGAAAAACAGTGACAAGGGCTACAGCGATGACGAGGAAGAGACCCGGCCGCCGAACAATAGAGGACAAAGGATTCCCCCTCAAGTTGGACGGTAAACATGATATCATAACGCATATTCCCAAGAGGGAGCGAGCGTGCACTAAAGGGCGTATCTGCGATGGAGCGATCGCCCCAAAATTCAACCCATGGTCCTCTTGCCCGATCACTTTCGATCGAAGAGACCATCCGACCGATATCCGCCATGGAGGATTCGCGCATTGGTTTTAGACCCAATCGTTGATGGATTTCACCTCACGAGAGTCGATGGGCGGCGGCGTGCTGAACCTGCTTTATCGGGATACGGGCGCAAGATGGGCATTGACCCTTCAAGGATTAAACCTACAAGCAGCGACCTTCAAAGGCGTCATACCAGGTGTCGAGGCTAATTATGCAGGCTCGATTACTGGAAGTGGTCTTGGATCCCGGATAATTTCGAGCGAGAGTTAATCTTGACATAGTCCCGTTCGCGGCGGCTATCACGCTCTGCTTTCGGACGAACGCGTTTACAAAATTCAGCGGTGCCGCATTATGCATACCTTAAGCTCAAGATGCTAGGCCCTCGTGGAGTCATCACGGTCAATGGAAACACGGGCGCTCCTCGAGCGGAGGAACATACTGGCTCTCGCGGCGAAGTACAAAGCAGCCTTTTAAGGCAATTCTCGAGTCCGGCCGTTAAGCGACCGGACACGACCAAACGTGCCGGAGCAACATCAACCAAGACCACTGCACGTCCGTGCACGTGTAGCAATCGCCCTAACCCCAACCCTCGCAAAATTGCAAGACAAACTCTCCGCGTACATTATTACGCCCTAGAGATACCATGGGCATAGGGGGAAGGGCACAACCACAACAGGCCCAGAGTGTGGCTCGACCACACCAGGGGCTCCCAAGTGTGTCGCTCTTTTTTCTTTTAATTTTCTCTTTTTTATACAGAACTCAGTCCGGCAGCGAACCTGCCGAACTCATGATGCAACAGCCAGGGAAGGACATAGGCCGCGACGGACACTCAGCACTTTTGCCTATAATTGCATTACTTTATATATATATATATATATATATATGTGTTCATTTACGACATGTTGCACCGTGCATCTTGGTACGGCCAAATACACCAGGGGCTTATGTCCTCCGCTTTATGGTGTGATAAAGTCCGCACACTTTCACAAGTCGGCACCCGAACTTATAGCATTATATGAATCGGCTCGAATCATGTCTTGGGTCAATAGTTGGGTTTGCCGGCTCCCATGTTTGGCACCTTACGTTTCCGTTCTATCGGCTAAGGTAGCCTGGGAGAACCACTGCGATTGCGCCCGGTTGAGCAGGTTAACGCCTCGATGGAAAGCTAAAACTGACCGGCATGATAAGGCGTGAGGCTGGTCGCTGTTCGAGAGGTCCTTCGGGTCCTTAAAGACCTCGCCGCTCGAGCGAAGTTCGGATTATGTCCGACGAAGGCGTGGATAGCGCCCAATTCGGTCTTCGAATACTAGGGGCTTCACGAAATTTAAAATTATAGAATTCTATGGCTAAGTGAGAGTGTTCAAGCACTATAAGTCCGGTTGCCTTGTTCATTGTGTTGGCGCCTCCTAGATGGACCCAAAAATGGGAACAAGAGTGCTCAAGTTTATCCCGAACACCCTAGCACTTTCGTGGCATGGGGGCTGAAGCCGACGACTTGCCATCTCTCAGATTTAATAAGCGGCCACCGAAGGTAATATTTTAAATTAAACAAGCGTTGCTTAGCGCATATGAACAAAGTTTTCAGCGCACAGGATAACACATTGCGAATTCACTCAATAATTATATCCCTGGGGCACTCATCCGCAATCTTGCGGGCACCCTTCAGGACAGCCTTATAGTAAAGTTCGGGCGTACGATGCTCCTTGCCCGCTAGTGGCGCGTCAGTGATTAGCTTCTCCGCATCCAGCTTGCCCCAATGCACCTTTCTTGCGGGCAAGGGCCCGACGAGCACCTTCAATACAGGCGAGCGCTTGATAACCTCTACCAGGGCACGCATCCACCAGCCGTTGCACGAGGCGAAGTAGCTCCAGGCATGGCCTCTCCGGGCCATAGCGGACTATGAGCCCTTCATGGCCTGCTCGGCCACCTTGTGAAGCTTCGACCAGCTGCTTGGCTGGTCGCTAGGGGCACGGATGGCGGCCTCGGCATCTTGAGACCGAAGACCTTCTCCGTTGAGCTCCCTCCTCGGCTCGGTAGAATCTGGCGGCATCGAGACGCTGCGAGGCAGATCTGCAAACGCATACGAGAGCTCGAATTCGGGTAAGTATCACGTAATTTACATTCACATGCTTGCTTTGCATAAAAATGCCTTACCGCCGCTATCTTCTTCATCAATTCAACCTCTGAAGGGACTTATGGGCCTCGGCCTTGGCGGTTTTAGCACTTTCGAGAGCGAGGCAAGCTCGGACTCTCGAGTCTTTGAGTCACGCTCCAAACTCTCATGCTTTTCCATGAGAGCACGGAGCTCTTGCTGAACTACCGCCACCGCGCCTCTTGCTTTTCTCGCTCTGCCCGTTCCGTGGCGCATTGCGTTCGACCCACGGACACGGCCTCCTTCAGAGACCGCCACCTCGTTCGTGGCCCTGCAGTACCATGTTATCCTTGTTATTTTTGTGCAACCTAAATCCTTTTTCAGAAGGTACAAATTCAAAGTGGTGTTACTCGCCTTCTTTGTCTTAGAGCTGCTTCTGGCGGCGGTCGAGCTCTTGCCGGACCGCTCGAGCTCTGCTTCAACGCACCGACCTCCATGATCGGTCTGGCAGAGGTCAGCAGCGCAGCCTGCAACCCATATTGACATAATTTTTAGCAACCCTGCGTATATCTTTTCTAAGATCCTCGGTCCGGCTTTTCTTTCCGAACACCGAACCGAGCATCGGGGCTACTGTCTATGCGGTATTATATTGCATATTTTAACTTCTTACCTCAAAGCACGATAGAAGGCTATTGCGAGCTTGATCAGCCCGCCTTTGGCGAGCTGCACTTTTCGAATCACCGCACTCATAATAGTGCGGTGTTCTTCCTCGATGGGCGCTCTGCGGCGCCTCAACAAATTGCCCGGCGCCTCGGTTGGACGGAAGCCGCGGCGTCCGCAGTCTTGCCCTTCGATCGAAGGGCGCTGCCGGACTCCGGAACCACTGCGGGTTCATTGTGGGGTCGGCGCAAAGTCGGAGGCGCCTTGTGGCGCCTCGAGCCTCCCCGATGGGTCCTTCTGGGATCCCATCCGGCGTCTTCGGCGTCGCGAGGGTGGTGGGCGGTCGGGATGGAGTCTACATCCGGCGAAGCCAGCGACCGCTTCGATGAAGCGGGAGATCATCACTGGCCGGACTGCAGGAAGCATGCGACATTAGAATGACACTATGTGACGCAGAAACAGAAATTATAAATCATTCAGGAATCCGGATACTTACGATCTCGCTGGAGGCCTGGCCCTTGAAGGCCATTCTTCCTCGCCAACGTTGATGTTGGCAGAGCTGTCCGGGGGAATAGTCCTTCCCCTCTTGGACCCTCCGGCCTCCCCTATTGGGGAAGCCTTCCTCTTCCTCTCTCCCTCCTCTGGGAGAGAGTCCTCTTCCTCCTCCTCATTTTCGGGGGAGGAGTCCGCCCCGGAGTCGTCGGACACCTGAAAACGGGCACTCTTTCGAGCACCCGTGGCCTCCTTCTTGGCCTTCTTCTCCGGCACCACGTGCGGTGCGGAACCAGCAGCCTCGCTAGACGCGGCGTCTCTGGATTTTTCGGCATAGGGCGGACGGTGTCTGCTCCGCCTTCTTCATCGATCTGTCAAAGGAAAGGAAATAAAACCGCATAGAGTCAAACTATGAAAAACAAGTGTCCCGTAAAGGGTAGAACCACTTACCTCGTCGGCTGGCGCTGCGGCGAAATCCGCGGTCTTGATCGCGGATGGGAACCAGCGCCCTTGAACAGCACCTTCGAGCGCCGCCGTGCGTTGTGTCGAAGAGCTTGTTCAGCGCTGGTGCTGTTCGGATCGAACTCCATAGATTGAATGCCGCTCTTGGCATGGGAGAATCCGGCGGACGAGCATGACTTGGACCACATTAACCATCTGAGCTTCTTCACGGCTTCTTGATACAGTGCAGAGTCCGTCGGCTCCTTCAAACTGCCCCACGACAAGCCCTTCTCTTTCCGGAGGTGAGCTGCGTGGGGATACCAGATCTAAACTTCGGGGCCGCCGCCCATTTAGGGTCACGCGGCTCGGTGGTGTAGAACCACCCGATTGCCACCCTTGGCGGATTCCACGAAGGCCCTTGAACCAAGGGCGTTGGGCATCTTGCTCAACATGGCGCCTCCGCACTCCGCTTGAATGCCCTTCACTACCTTGACTTGACATTGAAGGTCTTGAGCCACAAGCGAAGTGGGGCTGGATGCGAAGGAAGGCCTCGCACTGACGATAAACGCCGAGATGTTGAGGATGAAGTTGGCGCGGATCATGGAAATCCAGGCCGTAGTAGAACATGAGCCCCGGACAAAGGGGTGAAGTGGAAAGCCAGATCCAGCGGAGGAAGTGGGAAAGGAAGACAACCCTCTCATGGGGCACAGGGGTGGGGATGAGCTGCCCCTCGTCGGGCAGCCGGTCTGTGATGTCGCGGAGAGGTATCCGGCCCTTGCAGTTTAGCGATTGCTCCTCCTTAATGGTGGAGGCCAACCATTTACCTCCGCTCGGACATGGTCGGAGAAGGTTGAGGCGAGATCTTGTGAACTTGGGCGCTGGAGCTCAGTCTTGTGGAGATGGATAAGCAAAGGAGGAAGAAGGCGTGGGAGAAGGTGAATCCTTATCCCTTATATGGTAGGCGAAATCTCATGAGTCCCCATCGGCACAGTAAAACTCGCTTATCTCCCAAGCGTCACCATCAATGATGCGGTTGGGTTACCCGCCCGTATTGATGAGAATCCCGGATTAAGGAAACACGATCTCCGCTTCGACAAGGCGTGCCAAGAAACCGCCGCTAAATCGCTGAGGTGGTAAAGCAAAAACAATTGAGTAATGGCTTGGTAGTGGTGTGGCGTCATACCACGGAAAGCGTCAACAGATTGAATTCGTGTATATGTTATTATTCTCTCTACGGTGGAATGTGGAATTTATTTTGCGAGCGGACATTATCTGGTGTTCACAATCTTCTATCATTTGGAGGAGAATCCGCCTTGCAATGCCAAGCAATATACGCCGGACTTATCGTCATTGAAGCCTGGTTCGAGGGCTCTTGAGGAGTCTGGATTAGGGGTGTCCGGATAGCGGACTACCATCATCACCGAACTATCATTTGCGGACTATCATCATCGACCGGACTCGAAGACTATGAAGATAGAAGATTGAAGACTTCACCCCGTGTCCGGAGGGGACTTTCCTTGGCGTGGAAGGCAAGCTTGGCGATACGGATATGTAGATCTCCTACCATTGTAACCGACTCTATGTAACCCTAGCCCTCTCCGGTGTCTATATAAACCGGATGGCTTTAGTCCGTAGGACAACAAACACAACAACCCTTACAATCATACCATAGTCTAGCTTCTAGGGTTTAGCCTCCTTGATCTCGTGGTAGATCCACTCTTGTAAACATCCACAATATCAATATCAATCAAGCGGGGCGTAGGGTTTTACCTCCATCAAGAGGGCCCGAACCTGGGTAAAACATCGTGTCCCTCGTCTCCTGTTACCATCCGCCTAGACGCACAGTTCGGGACCCCCTACCCGAGATCCGCCGGTTTTGACACCGACAGCAGCCAACAAGCGGAGGCGGCTCGAGCCAAATCCGCACCCGGCGAGCCTGGACTTCATCAGCAGCCTCCCCGATGACATGCTGCTCGTCATCATCGGCCTCCTCCCCACCAAATCTGCCATGCGGACCACCCTGCTCTCCCGGCGGTGGCGCCCCCTCTGGCGCTGCGTCCCCCTCAACCTCACCATCGATAGCTGCCTCTGTGACGAGGATTGCAAACGCATGGCGCGATCTCAAGATCCTTTCATCGCACCTGGGCCAGCCAGACGCCTTGACATCCGCATGTTCGGTACCAACTGCAAGGTCCAACCCAAGTTCAACGAGTGGTTCTTATCCCCGCCCTAGATCAGCTCGAGGAGCTCAGCTTTGAAGCTGGGCGATGTCACTCTCTGCCGCCGTCGCGCTCGGCCTCACGCCAATGCTGCGTCGCGCCCGCTTCAGCTCTGCTATCTTCCCAGTTAATGCCGCACCGCCCTTCTTCTCCCTCAACTCAAGCAGCTCGACCTCTTGACGTTGTCATCTCAAAGAAGGCTATGGAGCACCTGCTCCGCAGCTGTCTCAAGGCTCGAGTACCTTCGTCTTGAGCAGATCCACGGGTTCATTAGCCTCCACATCGCCTCGGCGAATCTCCGATGGATTTATGTGTCTTGCTGGCCCCGCAACAAGACATCAATTGGGAAGAGATCACTCCAGCTGTTCCATGTTATGGTCATTGAGAATGCGCCTTTCCTTGAGAGATTTCTTGTATCGGATCTAGAAGGTCCAACAATAATCAGGGTCATTGACGCGCCGAAATTGATAGCGTTGGTGTACTCGTCTGCCAAATTCTCTGAACTCTTTATTGGATCCGTAATCGTTCAGGTACAGCACTCATCTTCTTCTCCGTCTTCTTGAAATTCACATTTTTAAATTTCTTCTTGATGTATTTATGACCGTCTTCCAGAAAATGATTCCCACAAGCTTGACCCAGTCCATGCATAAAGTGAAGATCTTAGCACTAAAATCTATCGGCCCCAATCTGGATCAAGTTGTTGGATTCCTTACATGCTTTACGTGCACGGAGAAGCTACTCATCAAGGTGAAACTTCTTTCCTATAAGTAAGCGGTAATCACAACGTTGCTCAATTTTTCGTAATTTTCCCAAATTACGATGACAAGTGTAGTGTTCAAAACTGTATCTACGCTTTGCACGAAAGAAATGTTTTAATATTTTTCTCATGTGATCACTGCATCGTTTTTATGTTGTACTACTATAGTAGCCTAGGCTAGTCATAGTGGAAAGTAACTTAGACTACTCCGGTAACTCTATGGTTACCCTAAGAGCAAGTACTACCTCCGTCTGGTTTACTCTTCCAATTTTGTAGTATCAAAATTTGACCATAGATTTAATCGACAAAATGTTAATGCATGTCACTAAGAACTATATCGTTGGATTTGTATTTGAACATAATTTCAAATGGTGTAATTTTTAGTGACATGCATTGGCATTTTCTTAGGTAAATCTATGGTCAAAATTTTATACTAAATCTGAGTAGTATTCCTCCGTCCCAAAATTCTTGTCTTACATTTGTTTAGATACGGATGTATCTAACACCAAAATGTAACTAGATACATCCGTATTTAGACAAATTTAAGACAAGAATTTTGGGACGGAAGGAGTACAAAAGTGGGCTATGTAGGCCAAAACATGTGCTAAATTCACTTGTGATGCATTTGGCATCGATGCCCCTCCATTGCTCACCTGGTGCCCCAATCTGGATCACCTACCTTGCTCCGGTGCCAAATTAACTCACGCAATGAAAAAACACTGCGTGGGAGAGAGAGAGAGGACCGAGGCAATAAAAACACTTGTTTGGGAGAGTGAGAGGCTGGTATAGTTGGTTTGATTGATTTGTTTATACACGTGGGTCTGTGTGCACATCGGTGCCAACTCTCTCACATCGCGAGAGCGGTGCCAAAATCTTTGGATTTGACATCAATGCGTATTATGTGGCATACTTTTGCGAAATATGGCATCGGCCACATAGTGGAAGGCAAAAAATGCCCAAGCTCTTCACGTGCTCCTAGTTAAATGAGAGGAAACAGAAGAGAGAGAGAGAGAGAGAGAGAGAGAGAGAGAGAGAGAGAGAGAGAATATCACTAGCCAGCCAACCCTATCGTATGAGCAAATGATATTGGTACCTCTTGATGACACGACAATCTTATGCAGCCAGCTACTCTAATATGTTCTCTTCTTTTGCAGATAAAAAAATACCCAAAAGTGAAAAATGTGCTGCACTATAACAATCTCATCGAATGCCTTGATCTCCATCTTACAGAAATTGATTTGATCGACTACCGAGGCGGCACATCTGAGATTAAATTGGCCGGGTTCTTTGTTCTGCGAGCAAGTGTGCTCAAGGTAATGAGGTTTGGCGTTCTCGGCGCAACAATGAATGGTGTCTTGATCACATAGCGTCTAAGCCTAAATGACAAAGTCTTCGCAGAAGCTGAAATTGTTTTTGAAACATCAAGTGGCCAGAGACTCGAAAACTTATTTGCCCATTAGTGACTTGTCAGGGCGGTGGATTTTAGTTTGTACGATAATGCTGCATCCACCTAAAGTAACGAAAGTTCTTACGTGAACTTCCTAGTAATTCCCTCTTCGTAGGTGCAACATTACTCCTAACATTTGTAATATCAGTTTGAAACTTGTAATATTGCCGTGTCCTATTCCTGCGTCTTCAAAATCCTGCGAATCAAACAGTTCCTGAGTTGGTGATGATGTTGTGCCTCCCATCTTTCACCAATAGCCGTCGGATCTAGATCTGACGCATACAAACCAAGCTTCTCCATTTTTGCAAAAAGATGCCCGCACTTGTTCCCTATTTACAAACAACTCCTTGTCTCTCACAATCATCCTTATCTCCTCCCCACCACATCTAGAAGGCCGTGGAAAAATCTAGCGCGATGGTCACTGCCGGAGCCGTCCACCCCCAATCTTGGTGTTCCGTGCAATGCACGGGCATCTACGCACGGGAAATTATGTCGAACAGGGCTAGTTGTAAGAAGGCTAGCGCTACAGCCATGATGATAGTATTTGTAGGCAGTGAGGCTGACTATGGTATGCGAACACGGCGCCTATACTCAGTGTCATCTCCGGCGAGGTCTTGTCACTTCACTGTGAGGAGCGGCACGTAATAATTTGACCAACGGGTAGTACAGTGCTAGTACTCCTACTACTACATTGGTAGTACTCTCTTCGTTTCTTTTTAGTCTGCATATAAGATTTGGTCAAAGTCAAACTTTGTCAACTTTGACTAAGTTTATATAAAAAAGTGTCAAGATCCACAATATGAAATCAATATTGTTAGTTGCAACATGAAATTAATTTTCATACCATATAGCTTTAGTATTGTAGATGTTAATATTTTTTTCAACAAAGTTGATCAAACTTTACAAAGTTTGACTTTCACCAAATCTTATATGCAGACTAAAAAGAAACGGAGGGAGTACTACTACTAGTACTAGTAGCACCACCGTCTGGATTTAGGAGTACTACCACGTCCATCTAGATTTTAGTATTTGACTAGCAATATCTAGTAATGCATGTCACAAAAAAATGTACTGCTCCCTCTGTAAATAAATACATGGTGTTTTATTCCTATCGGCGAGAGAACTTAATGTTTTTTGCTAACTAGAGTACTAATAGGATTACATGCAATGAACTAAACATTGCATGTCATGTTTGGTAGTCTCAAGTCATTGAAAGCATGCACGGCCCACATCTCTCATTGGTTGATATGTCACGAAATAAGAAACAAGGAGGGAGTTAATGCACCATGCCTAAGTGTTTTGGGATTATTTGGTTTTCATAAGGTGACTTACACAACATTTTTGTTTACATGCATTAACATTTTATTAGTTAAATCAAAGGCCAAAACTTGGCGCAAAATGCAAAGGGGACCAATAAACCAGTAAACATCAAACTTCTCTCATTTGGCCCCAACTAGAGGTCCGGTGAGATGACTATACTACACCGGCACGGAGGGGGACGCAGCTTCATCGACTTCGACAAGCGCCTTTGGGTGAATAACACGTGGGCCGGGGTGGCTGGCCCACCTATCATACAGACCAAAGGCAAGTGCGATAGAGGGCGAGAGTAGTACGAAATCCTACGCACCTACGCATGCTAACCAAGGGCAAGAGTGATCACTCGAATCGCAAGATCAGTTGACTAGAAGCTAAGCTAGACCCATGGAGGCGATGAGCACGAGCATCAGCCGGCTGTGCCAGATGGTCCACGATGCCGGTCTGTGGCCCGACACCGAGGAACGTCTCCAGGTAGTATTGCTTGAGGCCGCCAGGGCGAGGGGCTGCTTGGACGACAACTTCGTCTCCTTGTTCGACGAGGTCCTCGTCGGTTTCCTTGACAAGTTCACCGTCGTCAAGAAGCTCGCGGACGACTTTGACGTAAGCCTCCAGCCGACACGCCCAGGCTCTGCGATGCCCGCTACCCTCAACGGCCACTATGGTGACAACCTCTTTGGCCGCTGGTGGCCTGCGACTGCCGCCGTCGCGCGGAGAATGTCCACCTTGAGGTCGCGCTCGCCGCGCAGTGCCTAGCGCAGCAAGACACCATCGACATAATCACCCACGTCTACGCGCAAATCGTCCACAAGGACTACTACATGCAAGAGGAGGACGATAGGACGCTGGCCTTCTTGGACCGCAGGGCAACCTTGGATGGCACTGTTCGGAAGCACGTTGAGCTCGCCGCCAACGCCGCTGCTCCTCACACATCGGTTGGTGACCCGGCGCACTAGGGCGTGAGGATGTCGTTGATGGATTCGTATGTATTTTTATCTTTCCATCAAATCCATGTAGTAGTATATGATACTACAGTAATTATCTTATCTTTCGCATCAACTTCATAATTTTTGTACGTACTCCATGCATGAACGGCGCCAGAACCAAACTTCTCATTACTCTAGGCAAAATCATTATTTTCTATCTATCGGTCGCGCCATGGAGCATAACCAAATTTTACAAGTTACGAGTTTAAAAGGAAAAGCCTGCCGTGTTTGCGTCGCAACCCCACACGGTTGGTCCGGCACGCCGCTCAAGCAGGAATGCGTGCGTTGTTGCATTTTCACTTACAAGTGGGACCGCAGTTGAGCAACCGACTATCGGCAAACCCCCACCCCGCCCACCGTGCGATGGCTGAGAAAACAGGAGGGAGAAGAGATGGCTGTAGCACGGACTCCAAGAAAATTGGTGTCGGATGGGACTCGTGTGGGTGGCGTGTGCCGTACTGCTAGACGTGAATGCTAGTTATGGCCCATGCCACCCCACTATATCGAGCCTATATCGAGGTACGTAGAACAAATTTCCTGCAGTCCATGCTCAGCCCTCCTCTATCTCTCTTCTCAGCCAGCCAGTGGACGCGCGGAGCCCATCGTCTGTTTGCTCACATGCGGTCCCACATGTCAGTGAAAACGCAAGCGGACCCACTGAACCTGCACATATTTCACCTCGGCGTCTTTGGTGATGAAAAACAAATCCAATAAAGATCTTCGGTGGCCGCTTTTGGAGTTACTCAAGAGTAGTAAGATTCTATTTACAGTTTAACCCAAGATGCACATCTCGTGGCTTCAACTACCACTCTATTTTCTTTCATGACACGACCTGGATGCTGGATGTCCCACGTGTCGGCAAAAGGAGGAAGAACCCGACCAAATCTTCGGTTGTGCTCTCGGATTAGACTAGTTGTCCTAACTTAAAATTTTTATTGTGTACTCCCTCCGTTCCAAAATACTTGACTTCCATTTGTCCAAGAATGGATGTACCTATATACTAAAACATGTCTAGATACATATATATTTTGACAAATAGAAGACATGTATTGTGCAACAGAGGAGTAGAATGGATGCAAGTTTTGTATTGGGAAGAAGAGTACATCCATATATTGATAGGCGCAATTTAGTAGATGTTCTATCACTTTTAGCTAGCAGAGGCTAGAGATGAGATTAGTGCACTTGTTGATACTCCTACTAGAATAGAGGCTAGACATGAGACTAGATGCGAGGAAGCAACGTCTACTTCTTTACACTTGAAGAAGAAAGAAGCACGCAAGATCGAGCCTCCATGAGATCAACAATGAATGCATCGAGAAGGCACTAATCCAACTTACAGGAGTAGTAAAATGTATTCTTGTGGTTCTTGTTTTCTTTGGTCTTGCTTTTCTAGTCAAAATTATCGTTGGAGTTTGTGCAAAACGGAGGTCTGTTTGGGGTCGTGCGTTAGAGTTGGCCTTACAAGTGGGACCGCGATTAAGGAAACCGACTATCGGCAAACCCCACCTCGCTTGCCTTGCGATGGCTGAAGTTAGAGAAGCAGCGAGGTTGAAGAGATTGCTCTATACGGACTCCAAGAAATAATATGGTGTCGGATGGATGTCGTGGTGGTGGCGTGTGCCGTACTCCTGGACGTGAATGCTTGTTCTGGCCCATGCCACCCTACTACTCCTACTACTTACTCCTATATATAGTACTAGTATCGAGGATTCGAGGTGCTGGTTACGTACAGCGAACACATTAACATATGGCTACAGTAAAAACACCCGCCCGACGCGCGAAGCATGTGAAGCTAGTACAAATAGGGTACTACTATTGTTGATTGGCCTCATCCGATAATCTGTTGCAATGCACGTACAATTATGTATTCAGAAAATATTTTTTTGCCTCGTCGCACCACTCACTCAGAGAAGTGACTCGAAGGCCATTCATAAATTTAGTAAGTTTATCACAGGCATATCATTTTATTACATACAATAGGTCATCAACCCACATCGACAATGAGGATACATTATAAATACTAAAGTTTTCACCATACAATAAATAACAAGCAATGAAATGAACTTCAACTCAGCCATTCCTCGGCGTTGGAAGCGCTTGCTTTGAACCACAAGTGATTCTGGAGCGGGCCATCCATTGTCGATCTGGAGACCAACGCAGGACGATCATCCGGTGAAGCGGCCTACTATATCGATACCGGGGTAGGGAACCACCCAAATGTCCGAGGTATAGACAAAGTTGCTTCTCATAAATGGTACTAGTAACGTTGTGTCAACAGTAGTTGGATCGCCTTTCACCATCATCGGATAGTTTTGTCCAAGGGAGAGCGAGTTTTCTCCAAGACTATCAATTCTGTACCAGGGAGAAGGAGTTGGCGCTAGCACACTAGTATCCATCCCGAATACCATGCAACGGGTGTTGGAATAGGTCCGGAGAGTGCGACCATGGGAGACTACACCTGCTTCCTTAGCAGTAACATCATTAGTGGGTTGTATACACACAAGAAGAGGTGATCCATCGGAATTAGTTGCCAGGCGCCACAGAGTATATGGGCGCTGCTCGTTCTCATGCTCGTGATCATCACCATCATCATCTCCCCCTTGGTTATAAAAATTTTCAAGTATAGGTGGTGGGATGTTCACAGGACCTTGGAAACACAGGAAGAAGGTTAATTAGTAAAGGGAAACTTGCTAACCCGCATGCATGTGGATGAAACAATTATAATTACGGTGGAAGACAAACGTACCGAAACTACGAGGATCCCATGCAAAAATAGTGCCACGAGTGGTGGCAGCAAACACAAGGCCCTCGTATTGAATTGCATCATAGTACTCATCCGTGTATAGAAACTGATTTTTGAGCAATATCCATCGAGTCAAACCACCAAGGACGGCAACAAGCTTGTCAAAGATAGCAACAACTTCATAGTTGTTGTAATTCCAAGAGCGGTTGGAAACTCGACAAATTGCTATCTTCCGTAGAAGACAGTCACCATGATCGTATTTGAACGTGCGTACAATACCGGTGTGCTCAACCTCTGGGCAGTCTGCTGAGATTTTTGGAAGTGGAACCCGGTCATGAGTGTACACATTCACAAGTTCCTACTCGCAGTTGGACCCAATGTAAACAACCCAATCTCCATTTGCGCCTGCCCAAGCCTTGCCCTCAAGCGATGGCATCTTAACATCATACGTATCATTATCAAGCGGCATCAACTTGCACAGGGCGAGGCCTCCATCGTGCCGGCGCCAGTCATCAGGGTCACGATGAAGAAGATAGGGGAGATCAAACCGCTCCTTGACTCTTGGGTTCCTTGTAATGATGTTATTAGTTGAGTCAAGAATGGGCTTGAACGAACTTGCCATGCTATGCGAGGTGATGAGGTCGCACCGATCAATGAGTTCCTCCACCACGTCATCTTTCAGATCGGGGCAAGAATAACGGGGTCGTTTCCGGCCTGTTCCCTCCATGGAGAAGACGATCGAACAATGGTAGAAGAAAGGGTGAAGGGCTAAAGGAAAATGGAGGAGGGAGAGGAAGAGCGTGCGACAGCAGTTCCAAATCAAGAGGGAAAGGCGAATAGTCAGTGGACGGTTGCCAGTTTGCCATGGTTCACGAAGAGGCGCCCCGGCCTACACGTCTGTTCGAAAATACTCCTACTACTCGCCGTCGTCTCACTGATATGTTGGAACGGGACCACATGTCAACGAAACATGGTGTGTAATTTCTCGTGCAAAATGCGATCTAGCCGCGTTGGCCCAAGGTGCCGCATTAGTTATCGACCTTTATTTTTTTAATGCCGTGTCGTTCAGTTTTGAAGCACGACGAACTGGTACTGTATGCAGAGAAAATATAAACTACTCTACCACTACTCCACCTCCAGTACTAGTAGTATAAAAAAGATATATAGGTTGGAGCTTGTAGCTTTCTTGCCAAGGGCTGCCCACTTGCTTCTCACACTACCACCCTCTCTCCAGATCTAAAAAGACGGCCCTCTTTCCCTCCTTGTCGGTGTTGCAGGAGCGGGGTACCCAGACTTGCCTTCCGCATTTGGCCTCTGGCGTGGCTCAAGGGTGGCCCAAGATCGCCCATCTTCATCGGCACAAGCTCAAGACCCTCGCGAGAGGCCAAGCCTCACGGGGCGGACGACAGGAAGCTTCCTCAGGCACGGCCTCGTCAGGCTGGCTCGCGAGGAGGCGGAGAGATCAAGGCGGGGTACCTCACAAGGTGCCCATGACGCAAGCCATGACGACCAAGGGCGCCAGGCGGGCGCCAGCCCGCGCAGTGTCCTCATTTCCTCTTTGGTGCAAAGGAGGCAAGCGCAGGCGAGAGTGTCAAGCAAAGGCAACCATTTCGGTGCAACAAGACCAAGACCAACACAACGGCAGGAAGGAGGTCATCGTGGAGCCCAAGCCGGCGTCATCGACAGAGCCTTTGGCAGGCGAGGACCAACTTTAGTCAGGATAAGTGTACTAGATGTTCCCCTTCAAAATGGCCAATTGTTGGCGCCCTTCCCGCTCAATATTTGGTAAGAGGCCCAGGGCCTTTGCCTATAAATAGGACCAGCCACCCATAGGGTAGGAAAATCCGGAACAGAGAACAGAGCTAGAGATCAAGCAATCTAGAGAGAGAGAGTGCGACCGAACTCCCCCTAGCAGATCGTCGCACCGGCCAAGAACAGACCCTTGCGAGGCTGTTCTTCCTTGTATCTTATTCATCATCATTACCGAGGCAATCCACCACACCACACCTTTGGGTAGGGTATTACACCACAATGGTGGCCCGAACGATATAAACCTTGTGTCCCTTGTGTTGCTCTTTGTGTAGTTTAGATCCTTGCGAGGCGACGAGGTGTAGGTAGGTAGGAGGTGAGATCTCCGCGTGCACCCCAGAGTTCGAACCTAGAGGATCTGCCGGACCCGAAATCCGACACTCCTCACTGGTGGTCACAGATTCGCCGGGGAAGAAAAGGACGTGCAAAGTTGACACACTCGTCGTCGGCGAGCGAGGTCACGCACTGACGACAAGGCCGTCCTCTCAGACCCAGCGCCCGCGCGGGATGGCCTCCGTCCCCAAGCTCGCTGTCGAGGTGTGTGCGGAGGGCGGCGACCACAGCGAAGCCACTTCCGCCGACCCTCGGGTATGCTACCTCTTTTGAACCATACCCTTATTCTATTGCCCCATCGCCACGTCGTTGCTTGTGGATCTTTTTCCACTCCACCATCTTCCCAATTTGCTATCCTCTGCTTTCTGCTTGTACATGAGCGAAAACCATAATTTGCACTATTAAAGGAAACCCTACTTCATGCAGACTAATCCATGTTTGGGTTGAATAAGGAAAGGAAGGGAGACTGTAATGTCCAAGAGAGTAGGCATCGAACCCGCATCTAGGTTGAAAAGGGGAAAATCAGTAGCTAAGGAACGAGTCTCGTGTCTCTTGGTTGAAGAAGGGTAGATAGGCATGACAACGCAACAGAGAATGACCAGGTCGATCGGTTTGTTGTCCTCACATAGGAAAAAGGTGGCTAAAGAGAACAAAAATGGGGCGTAATCCACATATGATGCACGGATATTTGTTGCTCGGGCAACCATACCTCCCTCACCACTCTGCGTCCTGGAGGTACATCGTCTTGGTCATGCCCATCGCGAATGGGCCTCCCATGCTCTTATTGCCACTTTTTTGCTGTTAGTATAACGCATGACAGTCAAGTCAAGCAATGCTATTGCTAAAGTGATGCCACATTTAACTAAGTCCGCTCTCGGTCTAATGCCACCGATAAATTTAAGCAATGCCATTTAATGTCCTTTGGATTATTTCAGGGTTAGTTTGTTGATTGTGGATGTATTAAAGATTTTTCAGCTAAGGCATTCTAATGTTGTTGCATAGCCATATACCAACGATGAAACTTGTTACTACCTTGATTTTTGCCTTTGTTAATGCTTATAGATTACATACCTCACTTTCATGAGAGAAGTTAATTTTTTTGTACAGTGTCACCAAAATGCCAAAGCGCTGATGTCATTTTATTTTGCTTAAAGCGCATAGATAATTATGAAGACAAGAGGAAAGGTCAAGTGGGCACCTCCTCCTCCGGCTGTTCTCTTGATTCGATTCGATCAAGTTTTTATGTTTGATCGATTATCAAGATTAGGATAGCAATTTTAAGGTCCCCCGAGTTGAAATGATATTTACCTTGGAGGTACATGGTTTGCAATTTTTTATCTTGTCATTAGTTAATAATGCTAGTTACCTTCAGACTTTTGTATTTGGTTTAATGCTCATGCACAGCTAGTATACCAATCTTTGAAACTTATTACCTTTACATTTTGTATTGTTAATTCTTATAGAAACCTTCCAAAGTGCTAGAGTTTATTGAAATCTGTTCAGTAAAACCATTGTCTTGTACCTTGTAATAAACTAACTACTCTACTATTGCACTAGCCATTGGATTAGTGTACATTTGTAGTATTCGAATGGTGTTGCATTAGCGTATGGACATAAATAAAGTGTGGCAAGCTTTCCCGGATATGTGCTCAAGAAAACTACTACCTGTTTTTCTAAATACTAGGCGTTTGGGTACTTTAAATTGAACCGCAAAACGTCTTATATTAAGGAACAGAGGGTGTAGAGTTCACTCAAATTATCCCGGTAAAGCTAGTCACACCTCTGTTAAAATTAATGTTCATTATGTTATCGGAGGAGGTCTGTATGTTTGTCTCTAATGCCTATCGACTACATACCTGACATCATGATGTAATGTTAAGTCATTTCCTTTTTTACAGTGTCACTGAATTGTGAAGGCGGTGATGGCATTTTATTTTAGTAGAAATGCACAAAATTTGCTTAAAAGAAGAGGAAAGGTCAGGAATGGCTCAGTTTTTCAGAAAAAACTATGTATGCCTTCCTGACATCAGCCGTTGTTGCTTTATTTATTCCTTCAAACAGGTGGTTAGAAACGGTCTTGCTACCTTTTCCCATTAAGAAATTGGAATGCTTATATTTGTGAGTCTATGCTTCAACTAGTGCCACTTTTATAGTAATCACACTTTCAATATCTATGCAAACAGGGATGCTCGATTTTAGTGGAACTGCACAAAAAGTCCAACTGGTTCAACATTAGGAGCATGTTTTTTTTCCAAACCTTTATATCCAATTGGTGGCACTATGAGCTGTTCATTATGAAGGTACATGGTTTGCTACTATCTTGCTACTCTTTTTGTACTGTCATTAGATAGTAATACTAGTGGTTTGCATGAGAATTTATTGGCAGGGTGGACCTACATTGGAGGTGCAGGACAAGATTCAATGATTGGATGCTCAATTTTGGTTGTGTCGATTTCACCTCTTCCATCACTGCGAACATGGTGTGGTATATGTTTACTAGCTGCTTGATATTTGTGCAGACAAAGATGTCTGCCCGTTGCTATTTGGCAAACAAACAAAGTGTCCGCAATTTTGGTTGAACTGCACAAGAGAATAGTATAGTCCCTGCATGCAATTGCCATTTGAAAATAGACACAAAGATTGATAGTCACTTCATGGACTGCAAAAAAGTAGTACTGTACTATTTTATGGCCAACACTAGGTGCTTCATTGCTTTGGTCGATTATGCAATGGGCATCATTTTGCCTAAGTTAAAGTTTGTATTCCGAAAATAGTCTCGCAGTGTGATCGAGAGAAGATCAAATCATATTGCAGTGGATGTTCCTCCATCATGTGTGGTTCATTCTCATGGTTCCAGCTGTTGGTGAAACCACTTACGTTTGCAAGAGGAATTGTAGACTTCACAAACAAATTTGTCTTTCAGTCTGTACTGAATGTTGGCCAAGAGAAGCATCCATGTTAGTAGGAAGAACATATGTTTTTCTAGATCTTTGCTTTTGGAGCTACATATTTGTATATGATCTGTGAATCATTGAGATGCATTAACATGTTGATTTTATGTATGGGAATCGTACTAGTTAGTTTTAGTTGCGATGCAAGATAAAAAGTGGCTGATCTTTGCTTTTGGAGCTACATATTTGTATATGATCTGTGAATCATTGAGATGCATTAATAGTTACTTATTTCTGTTCGCTCAGTGTTTACAAGTTATTGATCGATCACTAGCTAGCCCACAAATGCGCTCCTGGCAGTTTTATTTGCGACGCAAGATGCGAAGTGGCAGTTTTTTTAATAAAAATGCTTACCTCTGAAGAAACTGACAAGCTACACTATCGATCCTACACGGATAAAAATGCCTACCTCTGAAGAAAATGACAAGCTACACTATTGATCCTACACGGATAAATAGCGGATCACGCACGTACTACCTCCTTTCCGGTTTGCAGGGCTCAATTCAAGAAATGACCTACTCGATCCTACACAAATAAATAGCGGATCACGCACGTACTAGTACCTCCTTTCCGGTTTGCAGGGCTTAATTCAAACCTCTCACCAAACAAGGTACTCCCTCCGTCCGGGTTTATTAGTCCCGTGAGCAAAGCAGCAAGACCAAGGCATGGCAATAATTAACGGCATGCAGAAGTTTAAGCCTAATTAATTCCAGCGATTTAAGTGGCTGCATGCGTGCCCTCGGCTATGACTCGTTGCATGCTGCTTCGCGTACTGCCTGCGAGCGATTCTGAGTGCCTGCATGCATCCCGCCATAATTAAGGCAGCTAACTGATGCGAAAAAGATACGCTTTAATTGTTGCGGGCTTTTTAAATCCGTGGAATCATTATTGAGAAGGAGGGAGATGATTCGAGTGCACTCGTTTGACCGCCATGCCGGCGTGTGACCCAGACGGGACGGGGCGACACAGTCATAATTTAAGTTTCTCTAGTTTTCCACGGCAAGCTGGCGCGCTAAGCCATTATGCATTGAATTCTGATGACCGTCGCGCTACCTTCCCCCTATAAGTACTGTTTCCCAGCCTTCTCCGGTGCCACCGTGACCGAACTCGCCATATCCTCATAAGCCCCCACCGGCCCGACATTGCTCGCCACGCCCGCCATGCCCCCGCCCGTCTGCGGTAGGCGACGCCGGAGGTGGTCTGTCAGGACCCCGATTCCAAGTCACATCGACCTAGCCGGTAACACCTCATATCACTTTGCGGCCTCACGCACGGTATTCCCACGGGTGTCGCCTTACCATGGCCCGGGACCTTTGCGCCTTTTGGCTCACGTATATGATAATGTCGCTAGCATCCACATGACAAAGAACCCGGGCCGACATGGCTAGTCGTGAACCCAAAGCGACGCTAACCTATGGGGACAGGCATACATGAATCACATCGAGCATGTCGGTCATCAACGTATATATTCGGGCTGTAGCATTGGGCTAACAGGACTCCGGTATCCCGGCTGTAGCAGGCTAGGCAGGACTCGAATATCACCGCGTGACATTTCCCGAAGGGATGGACATAGGAACGAAGTGAAACACATGCCGCCAGTCAAGTGTCCAGCGGTAGTCTTTGGGCTAGCAGGACTCGGTGAACCGGGCTGTAGCGGACTACTATCGCTCGAAGCACGAGACTACATTTCCCCATATGAGAGGCTGCCAAGGATAAACAACTAGATTGTCGGATCCCACACATACCAAGCATTTCAAACATACACGCAATATGCTCAATATGTGCAAATACAACATGGCATCACAACATAACTCTCGACTCAAATATTTATTCATTAGGCTCCGGGGGCGAGATATTACAAACATGGGTCTCATGACCCAAAGACTCGAAACATACAAGTCAAAGCACAAGCGGAAGCTAATCATGTTTGAGTGAGACAATTATAAATGAAAAAGGTGAGAAGCGACTATCTACAGAGATCTGCCGAGGGCACAAGATCGTAGCTGAGGTAACAAGCTAAGCGTCAAGTCCACGTGGAACTACTAGCGAGTCGACGTCTCTCGCAAAACATAAAATAGGCAAACATGAGTACAATTGTACTCAGCAAGACTTACATCGAGCTAACTACATATGCATCATTATCAAAAGGGGTGGTGGAGTTTGACTGCAGCAAGCCAGCTTTGACTCGGTGGCTATCCTATTCTCACGCAAGTAACTCTTTTGAGGTGGCGCACGAGTCCACATATTCACCATATCAATACACCACTATGGATCCGCTCCGTCTACCTCACGAGAAACGCCATCCATAGCACTCACGCTTATCTTGCGCATTTTAGAGTATCCACTTTCACTTGTCTATGAACTATGCAAGGGTCCAAGTTTCCATATCCGAGGAATCCGGCTATTGAATAGATAATGATAACCCTGCAGGGTGTACTTCTTCACACACGCTCTCGCCACTTATCGCATCAGACACGTCATGTACCTCGGCAACCTTCAAGCGGAAGCCGGCGAGGGAGTCGGCCACGACCGACTAACCACACAAGTCTCTAGTCCAGGTTCATCGCCTATTCGGGTTCCATCCGCAAGGAGATCCGGCCGGGTGTCGCCACGGCCCCAAGCGATGTGAGCAGGGTTCCCAAGCCCACCAACGGGTGCCACTTGGTACACCGTGCCATTGTGCCTAATCTGTCCCAAGCCCACCTGCATCGGGTGCCACTTGGTAGACTACTAACACTACCTACAAACACCAGAAACTAGTTGCAACTCCTGGACAGAGATCAAGTTGATTAATAAGTCGAGAGGGGTCGAGTTACCAGAACCCAATGTGTGGTAGACTGGTAGTAACTGTTCATGCATCACAAAACACAGAACTCCGTTCCTGAGGACGGCTGCAATGAGACAACCCACCATGTACTCCTACATGGCCTCTCACCGCTACCTTTACCAAATCGTGTTCACACACTTAGCTCATACACGATGAGGACATGTTCACCACTTTCCAATTCATTCCCGATGAATCGGACTGACTCAACTCTAAGCAAGAGCAGGCATGACAAACAAGCAAAATGAGTAGGCACAACATGGCTCAAACAACTCCTACTCATGCTAGTGGGTTTCATCTAATTCTTGTGGAATGACAGGTCATGCAGAGGATAAGGGGTTCAGCTACCATGACAAGTAACACATGAGTCGTTGTTTGTCCTAATGCAGTAAAATAGAGCAGGAGCGAGAGAGTGGGATTATATTGGAATGAACAAGGGGGTTTTGCTTGCCTGGCACTTCTGAAGATAATATAGTTCTTCATCGGTGTCATCGAATTCATCGTCGATACGTCGTCTACTGAGAGGGGACAATTACCGGCAAACAAGAGAGAACACAATCAATGCAATGCACATTCATATGAATGACATGTCATGTTAAGGTACTGAATTGACCTAATGCAATATCTAGCCAAGTTAATTGAAGTGGAATTCAAACAAGAACAAATTCCAACTCCAAATGTTATTTCATATATTACCCTAATCATGATTCATCCTATTCAGTGAGGTTAACTTGTTCAAACATGCATGATCATGGCATAAACAGCTTCTTCATATTTTTCTGATCATTTTTCATATATAAATTATTTCCATTGGAGTTACGGTTGAATTTATATGAATTTTAGAAGTTTGGGGTATTTTCTAAAATTTCCTGAATTATTTTAAATCCAGAAAATGACTTACTGCGTCAGCCTGACGTCAGTGTGACGTCAGCAGGTCAACAGCTCACGGTCCGGTCAAACCTGATAGTGGGTCCCGCGTGTCAGCATAATTAGCTTAACTAACATTAATTAGACTAATCCTAAATAGTTAACAGGGCTGGGCCCCACCTGTCATAGGGTCAACAGGGTCAACTAGGGCCCATCGTGGTCAAGTCGACGTCGGCTGCCGGCGTCTAGCCGCCGGCGAGCCCGACGCGGCGGCGAGAGTGGTTTTGGCCACTCCGGCGACCAAATGGGCCGCGGAGGGCATCTAGGAGTAGGTGGGGAGGCGAAGCTCTTGGTGGAGTTAGCCGGGTCGGGTGGCGGGATCGGCAATGGCGAGCTCCAAGGCGGCGGCCGAGTTCAGGCGGGTCGGGTTTGATGCTACGTGCACGGCAGGGCGGCGTTGGTCGTGTTCGGCTCACGGGGGCGTGATGAGCATGAAGACGCCCTCGGACGCAAGCTTGAGCGACCGTAGGGATGCGGTGACATGGTGGCGGCGAGCACAACTCGGCTCATGCATCTGTGGCTAGAGCGCGAAATCGACGCGGGAGAAGAGGGAATCGACCGAGGCTCACAGGGGGCTCGCAGAAAGCTCGGCTCGGCTCGGAGGAGGCCGGACGGCGTCGAATCCGTCGATGGAGTCCGGCGGCCGTGCTCGGGGAAGACGACTCGGGGCGGCGATGTAGGGCTCCTGCAGTCGAATGGGTTGGTGTAGATGACGCGGAAGGCCATGGCGGTTCTCCTGGACCCATCGGGGAAGCACGGGATGGACGGTGGCCGCGGCTATGGCGAACGGCGGCGGCGGCGTTCGGCCGTGCGTGTGAGAGCGGGACAGAGGAGGGGAACGAGGGAGAGGGAGAGAGCAAGGGGGTCCAGGGGGTCGGGGCGGCGCCGAGGAGATGACACGAGGCGTCGCGGTGGCAGCGACGCAGCGAGCAGCACTGGTGGCGTGGCGAGCTTCGGCGGCGTCGCGGTGTCCCTCCTCGCCTCTTGCACGAGGAGGAAGGCGACAGGGGGGCACTGTGGGCTGGGCCACCACCGGGCCAGCAGGGGAGGCTGGGCGGTTGGCGCGCCGAGTAAGTGGGCTGCAGTAAGTTATTCGCTCTCTCTCTCTTTTATTTCCATTTTCTATTTACATTACATTTTGTTTTAGTTTAGTAAAATACTAAACCATTTTATAAAATCCTGAAGATAATTATGTGGCTGGAACTAAAGTATACCAAACCATAAAATGTCCCGAATTATTGGACATATATTAATTATATATAAAATATATTTCCAATGCAAATAGTTATTGAATTAATTCAAAGGCCCAAAATAAAATGTTTGATTACTCCAAAAATATTGGTTTGAATTTTATTCATGCCAATATTTTTCAAAGCTGAAAAGGAACATTTCCTTGGAAACATTTGAAGCAATTTTAATGTTGATCATTTATTTTAAATGATTCACGAGGCTCTCAATTCCCCAATTCAAATTTAATGGAAATTTAGACATGATGCATGGATGCAAGAAAATCAAGCTAGGGCTGATCTGGCTGTGACACGGTCACCGCTTGGAACTAGTGTTCGGTTTTTCACGGAAGGCGATTTGAGGAGGAGGCATTCTATCTGTCTTTAGATGGCAATCACGAGATCGAGGATTTGCTGGAGCGCGACCGCATGGCGGAGGAGCAGGAGTTGTTGGAGCGCGACCACCTGGCGGAGGAGCAGCGTATCGCCGATCTGCGCCGCCAGCGGGACATGGAGCAGCAGCGCCCCAACGCTCCGAGTCACGAGTAGAGCGCCCGCAACTGGGCCGACTACGTGGAGGCCGGCGCCCGGCAAATAGCCCTGGAGGCTGTCGGGCACGCACGCGTTCACGACGCCGATTTTTACTACCAGCTCGTCAAGTGGGTTTCCCGCTTGGAAGCCGAAGCTTCGGTAGACCATGCCGGCATGGAAAGGGCAACGCCTGCGAGCACCACGCCCTATCACACCTCTAGCAAGTCCGAGGCGAGGCGCTGGACGCCGGTGCCGGCGTTTAGCGTGTACCACAGATGGCCTGTCTAGACAACCTTTTAAATGGGTTGTATTTGTCCTCCACGGGTTTAGAGGCTGACTTGTGGGCCTAGCAAGTTGGCACGTACACAATCAGGAGATGATTGTACGTGGAGAGGATGACAACAGGGACCGCCAAGGTCATGGCGATGCAAGCAAGTGCCTCCTTATTTCAAGCCAATAAAAATGGCTCCTCCTAGTGGATTTCGACATCCGGGTCCCATGCCATTGTCAACATAGTCAATAAGCGAGAGAATTTACTGAGGCGGTGACACGAGGGACCAAACAGCTCGCCCGATTATTTTTGTTTTGGGTTAATTTGATAAATGCCACTCCAAATCTGGTGTATCAGAAATGCCACTTGCAATTTCAAACTTTGAAAATGCCATTTCATGCCATTTCTAGTGGCATTTTTGAAGTCCGAGTGGCGTTTTCAAAGTTTGCAAACTGCAGTGGCATTTTAAGTAGTTTGCAAAAATTGTAGTGGCATTTTCAAAGTTCGAAATTGCAAAGTGGCATTTTTATGAATTGCTATAATTGGAGTGGCATTTATGTAATTTGTTTTTGAGGCGAGGCAGGGGTGTCAAGCTGGGCTATGGGACACTCGGCTGTCTAGACAGCCTTTTCTTTTATGTTTACCACAGACCAGCCCAAGAGTTTTTTTCTTTACGAAAATGGCTAGCCCAGATTTTTTGTGATTTGTCAAGTAAGTCGCTTTATCAGGCCTGTTGGGCTGCAAATCTTTCAAGGCGAGGAGAGCTTCATTCGGCTGGCGAGAAAATGGCCTATCGATAATGGGAAATGGGCTGTACATTTTAAAACACATCAAACCGTAATTAGTTTCAAATATCTTTTTTTCATTTCGAGATTTTAAATTGCATTGATTTTTATGCATGGACAATTTATTGGATTTTATATTGATATACATTTATTTTTAAAATCATTCTGAATGTGACTCGAAATTTCGGGATTAAAAACAGTTCAGACCGCACCGCATATGCAAAATTTCGTATAATTTTGTAACGGTGGCCACAATATGGGCTGTAATGCTAACAAAAATAATATGGGCTCCAAAAAAACCCGTAAGAATTAGCAAATGGGCTGTAAATTATTTGAAATAATGGCAGATGGATTGTATGCTGTTTTCCACACATTTGAAGCTTTCCACAGATGGCCTGTATACTGTTGGATGTCCATCCAACGGCCGTCGTGCTTCTTCAATCTCTGCTCTTCCTGCTTCAGCCGCTCAAACAAGCGCCGGCGGGACTGCCTGCTCCCTCCTCCCATGCCGGCTGTGCTGCCACGTGAGGCCTCACCGCCCGCCGTACTCCCATCGCTGGCCTAGCCATTCCTCTACTCACCCACAGTCCCACACCTGCTACTATTCTCCGGCGACGGCAGACGAACCAGTAAACTCTCGTACAGTCGTACTCCCCTCCGCGTGGGAAACAACTGCCGAGTCTTACCTACCTCCGTGTCGTTCCCTTCCTAGGCCTCGCTGTCGTCCACCGCCCTGGTGCTCTCGGCGTGGCGTGGTCAACATGGTCAACGACTGACATGCATCTGAAGTGGACTGTACATGGAGAGGCTGATAGCTGGGTCCACGGCCGCACGCAAGGAAATGCCTCCTTATTACGCGCAAAATAATGATTCCTCCACCTGACATCTGGGACCCACCGAAAGGGCCTCTGTATTTCACGAAAAAACGTTACCGCCGCTGACAACTCGGACCCACCAGCTATATCTTCACACGCAAGGAAGTGCCTCCTTATTACGCACAAAAAAAGGAATACTCCCCCTGCTAGCTGGGACCCAGTATAGTGGGCCTACTAAGTTGACGGGGGCGAAGGGCTTTGTCAACTTAGTCAATATGCACGATTCTAGCTCGACTGACCATACGATGTCCATCCAACGGCCGTAGTGCTTCTTCAACCTCTGGTGTTCTTGCTCCGGCCGCCCAAAGCAGCGTCGGTCGTGTCACTGCTCCTGCCTCCGTGGCGGTTGTGTTGCCATGAGGCCTCACCGCCCCATACTACTCCCACCGCTAGCCAGGCCATCCCTCCCTCCACTCACCCCACCCCTGTTATTCTGCGGTGGCGGCAGCTTGCCGAACTAGTGAACCTCGTACTCCTCTCGGCGTGGGCATCCACCGCGCGTCTTCCCGGCTCCGCGTCGTCCCCTTCCTAGGCCTCGCCGTCGTCCACCGCCGTGGTGCTCTCGGCGCGGCGTGGTCAATGTGGTCAATGACCGAATTCCATCGAAAGAATACTGTACGTGGAGAGGCTGACATCTGGGTCCACGGCAGCCGCAAGGAAGTGCCTCCTTATTACATGGAAAATAATTATTCCTCCACGTGACAGCAGGGACCCACCTGACAGGCCACGAGCATTTCGCGAAAAAAACGTTTGCCCCTGACTGCTGGGACCCACCCGACGGGCCACCGTATTTTGCGAAAAAAACGTTCCCCCTGCTGTCAGCTCGGACCCTCCGGAAGTGCCTCCTTATTACGCACAAAAATGAATACCCCCGCTAGTTGGGACCCACCTTGGTGGGGAGGCTGACTTAATGGGCCTACTAAGTTGACGGGACGGAGGGCTTTGTCAACTTAGTCAATATAAACGATTCTAGCTCCAGTGACCGTACGATGTCCATCCAACGGCCGTAGTGCTTCTTCAACCTCTGGTCTTCTTGCTCCAGCCGCCCAAAGCAGCGCCGGTCATGCCGCATGCTCCTGCCTCCCGTGGCCGGATGTGCTGCCGCGGAGGCCTCACCGCCCGCTACTATTCCCACCGCTGGCCAGGCCCTGCGGCCACGACAGCCTCACACTGCAGTCGAACCAGTGAACCCTCGTACTCCTCTCCGCGCGGGCTTCCCCTGCCGCGTCTTCCCCGTCTCCCCGATGTCCCCTTCCTAGGCCTCGCCCTCGTCCACCGCCCTGGTGCTCTCGGCGCGGCGTGGTCCACGTGGTCAAGGAACGACTTCCATCGGACGTGGGTGTGCGTGGAGAGGCCGACGGTGGGTCCACGGCCACAAAGAAGGAAGTGCCTCCTTATTACACGGAAAATAATTATTCCTCCACGACGGCAGGGACCCATCGAGCGGGCCACCGATTTCGTGAAAAAAACGTTTCCCACGATCTGCTGGGACCCACCAGCTACATCTTCATGCGCAAGGAAGTGCCCGGCGGTCGGGACCCACTGGTCAAGCGCACGAAGCGTTGTCGTGCAGTCGCGTGACGTACGCACATATATCTTGGTCGATGTAGAGGCGCGCACGTGTCATAGTAGAGGCGCGTACGTGTCGTAGTAGAGGCGCGCACGTAGCATGTACATGTACGTATAGCGGCCAGGGTGCAAGAAAGAAAATACGGCCACGTACGTACATACGGGCAGGGTCTCGAACGCCTACTCGCGCATACGTACATGGCTGGGTCGGAACGGAGAAACAACGTCGTCATCGTGTTCATGGGGAGCCAACCGGCTGAGTCGGACAGAATATGTGGTCGTGTTCGCCGGGAGGGCTTGGACGGAACAGGCGATGGAAACGAGGCCTAGCGTACCGCAGAACAGAGGAAACGGACCTCCAATGTTCGGAACAGGGTCCTGTTGATCGGGAGGGGTGTGGCATACCGCTAAACAGAGGAAACGGACCTCCTACGGTCGAAACAGGGGTTCTGTTGATCGGGAGGGGTGTGGCGTACCACAAAACGGACGAAATGGACCTCCTATGGTCGAAACGTGGGTCCTGTTGATCGGGAGGGGTGTGGCGTACCGCAAAACGGATGAAACGGACCTCCTATGGTCGAAACGGGGGTCCTGTTCATCGGGAGGGTGTGGCGCATCGCATAAGCAGGACTCCACGGATCTGTTCATCTCCACCGTCGACCTCCTCCAGCCTTCACGGGCTACCGTCGACCTCCTCCGGCCTCCACGGGCCCTGTTCATCCAGCCTCCACCGCGCTCTACTCCACCGCCTCTTGTTCAACCACCCCTCCACCGCTTCTCTGCTCATCCGACCCTCCACACCACAGGTCATGTTCAACCACCCGCCCACGGGCACCCTCCACCGTCTACTTTTCATCTAGCCCTCCACCACACCACGGGTCTGTTCATCCAGAGGCAATGCCACCGCCTCCTGCTCATCCAACCCCCCGCAACGCCTTTGTTCATCCAGGAGGCATCGATCGGCCGATTAGCAGCGAGAGCGAAGAATCGCTTCGATCAGGTTGATTAACACCATCGATCGATCGCTCGAGTGCGAGAACACGTAGCTGCGGTGCAATCGCTCGGGTTCGATTAGAGCCCAACGCCTCACTCGGGTTCGATTAGAGCCAACGCCGCACACACGCCGAACATGTACGAGAAAGCGCGCATCGCTTCGCCCCGACCTCCCACCGTAGCAAGGAACTCCCGAAATTTTCCTCCCCTCGCTTCTACCATGGTTTTTCCGTCATGGGCGGCCCAAAGAATGTCATGCAGCTGCGTCTCGGCCCGCCCAGACGAAAAGCCCATTTTCTGTCATGATTTTTGTCATAGAAGTAGGAGCCCACCACATCTATGATGATCTGGGTTTTGTCACAATTATCGTCATAGAAGTGTCATATGTATGATGAAAAAAAATTGTTCGCCCAAAATGTCACGGATGTGTCTTTTTTTTGTAGTGTGTCTATATAAACCGGAGGGCTTAGTCCGTAGAGAGGAGATATACAATCATAGTCATACAGGCTAGACTCTTAGGGTTTTAGCCATTACGATCTCGAGGTAGATCAACTCTTGTAATACTCATATTCATCAAGACCAATCAAGCAGGAAGTAGGGTATTACCTCCATAGAGAGGGCCCGAACCTGGGTAAACATCGTGTCCCCCGTCTCCTGCTACCATCAACCTTAGACGCACAATTCGGACCCCCTACCTGAGATCCGCCAGTTTTGACACCGACATTGGTGCTTTCATTGAGAGTTCCGCTGCGTCGTCGCCAAAAGGTTTGATGGCTCCGTCAATCACCTATAACAAAGCAGTCCAGGGGGAGGTTTTCCTCCCCGGACAGATCTTCATATTCGGCGGCTTCGCACTGCGGGCCAACTCGCTCAACCACCTAGAGCAGATCGACAGCTACGCCCCAGGTCACCAGATTAGTTTCAGAAATCTAGATCATATCGATGATATCCTAAGAAACTTGATCTTCCAAGGAATCGCGCCTCCTACTTCCGCTCTGGCATTAGATCCGGAGCGTATCGCTGGGTCCGAAGACGGGCTCTCTGAGCTCGCCGGACTGCCTGCGACCATTAGGCCCATTGAGGAGGAACAGGAGGAAGTGGTGTCACCGACGGCCGTCATGGAGCCAGACCCTTCTCCGAACACTGGTTCCGAACCCTCGGAACCAGTGTCGCGTGAGTTCAGCCAAGGAGTTTCCCTCTCGCCATACTCCACGGGCTCTCTTCTGTCGGGCCAAACCTCGCCTTTAAGCGAAGCCCTGGACTCAACGCGATCCCTTTTCTTTACAAGGGAGCAACGTCCGAACTATGCCCAGCCCGGACTAGGGGCTGAGTGAAGGGAATTTTACGTCCCACCCGCCCCCCACTGTATAGCCGTTGTCGAGGACTCAACCGACATGCTCGATTACGACTCCGAAGACATTGACGGTATGGACGACGATGCCGGAGAAGAACAAACCCAAAACCCGCCATTCACCGAACATGGTGGATACACCCAAAGAGAATAGAGGCGATGACAAGGAAGATCCAGTCGAGGACAGGCCTCCCGAGATACAGCTAAAGCACCGACGTCAGCGGCGCCGCTCTAAGCCATGTCGCGGAAAGGACAGCAATACCGGCACAAACAATACTCTCGATGATGCCGAAGACAATGAAGACCCCGTTAAGTCAACCTCCGAACAGGACGAACGGGAAGATGGGCAAGTTAGCCCTGATCTACAGGCCATGAACGAAGACTCGGAGGATAGTAACTACCTTCCGCTCTCCGAGGATGAGGTGAGCCTCGGCAACGAGGATTTTATCGTGCCCGAGGAACCTCTCGAGCAGGAGCGCTTTAAGCGCCAGCTAATAGCCACTGCCAGGAGCCTGAAAAAGAAGCAGCATCAGCTCCAAGCTGATCAAGATCTGCTCAACGATAGATGGACTAATGTCCTAGCAGCCAAGGAATACGGCCTCGAGCGCCCAACCAAAAGTTACCCGAAGCGCAAATTGCTGCCTCAATTCGACGACGAGGCATCTGAGCCCGTACCATCAGCGTGTAACGCGGCTGACCGACCACCACGTGGCCGGGACAAAAGCGGCAACTCAAGCCGAACACCAGCCAGTACCACCTCGCGGTAAGGGAAGAGATATGACAGCTCGGGGTCATACATATGACTGATACGTCTCCGTCGTATCTACTTTTCCAAACACTTTTGCCCTTGTTTTGGACTCTAATTAACTTGCATGATTTGAATGGAACTAACCTGACCGATTTGTTTTCAGCAGAATTGCCATGGTGTTATTTATGTGCAGAAACAAAAGTTCTCGGAATGACCTGAAACTCCACGGAACTTATTTTTGGAAAATATTAAAAATACTGGAAGAAAAATCCATGTCAGGGGGCCCACCATCTCTCCACGAGGGTGGGGGCGCCTGCCCCCAGGGAGCCCCCGCCTCGTGGGCCCCCTGACGCTCCACCGACCTCAACTCCAACTCCATATATTCGTGTTCAGGGAAAAAAATAGGAGAAAAAGATTCATCGCGTTTTACGATACGGAGCTGCCGCCAAGCCCTAAACTCTCTCGGGAGGGCTGATCTGGAGTCCGTTCGGGGCTCCGGAGAGGGAAATCCGTCGGCGTCATCATCATCAACCATCCTCCATCACCAATTTCATGATGCTCACCGCCGTTCATGAGTAATTCCATCGTAGGCTTGCTGGACGGTGATGGGTTGGATGAGATTTATCATGTAATCGAGTTAGTTTTGTTAGGGTTTGATCCCTAGTATCCACTATGTTCCGACATTGATGTTGTTATGACTTTGCTATGCTTAATGCTTGTCACTAGGGCCCGAGTGCCATGATTTCAGATCTGAACCTATTATGTTTTCATGAATATATGTGAGTTCTTGATCCTATCTTGCAAGTCTATACTCACCTACTATGTGTTATGATCCGGCAACCCCGAAGTGACAATAATTGGGACCACTCCCGGTGATGACCGTAGTTTGAGGAGTTCATGTATTCACTATGTGTTAGTGCTTTGGTCCGGTACTCTATTAAAAGGAGGCCTTAATATCCCTTAGTTTCCTCTAGGACCCCGCTACCACGGGAGGGTAGGACAAAATATGTCATGCAAGTTCTTTTCCATAAGCACGTATGACTATATTCGCAATACATGCCTACATTACATTGATGAATTGGAGCTAGTTCTGTGTCACCCTATGTTATGACTGTTACATGATGAACCGCATCCGGCATAATTCTCCATCACCGATCCAATGCCTACGAGCTTTTCACATGTTGTTCTTCGCTTATTTACTTTTCCATTGCTACTGTTATAATCACTACAAAACCCAAAAATGTTACTTTTGCTACCGTTACCGTTATTTCCATATTACTTTGCTACTAAATACTTTGCTACAGATACTAAGTTATACATGTGTGGTTGAATTGACAACTCAACTGCTAATACTTGAGAATATTCTTTGGCTCCCCTTGTGTCGAATCAATAAATTTCGGTTGAATACTCTACCCTCGAAAACTGTTGCGATCCCCTATACTTGTGGATTATCAAGACTATTTTCTGGCGCCGTTGCCGGGGAACATAGCTCTATTCTTTGAGTCACTTGGGATTTATATCTGCTGGTCACTATGAAGAACTTGAAAGACGCAAAAACAACAATTTATCCCTCAACTACGAGGGGAGGTAAGGAACTGCCATCTAGCTCTGCACTTGATTCACCTTCTGTTTTGAGTAAGCTTGCGATACCTAAACCTACTTCTGCTATTCATTCTGATATGTCGCATGTCATTGATGATGCCACTTCTGCTATGCATGATACTTATGATGAAACTACTTCTATGCTTGACACTACTGTGCCACTTGGTGAATTTCTTGATGAACAACTTGCTAGGGCTAGAGAGAATGAAATTATTGAAACTGATAACATTGAAGATAGTGATGATGAAGACTCTCCCCCTAATAAATATGAATTGCCTGTTGTGCCTGAGGGTTATGTTCTGGATGAAGAATCTGCTAGAGCTATTCTTGCTTGCAATGATAGAAGTGATCTTAAGAAATTATTAGCTAAATGGAAGCAGCAATCTCTTAATGCTAGAATGAAACATGACCCTGCCTTTGCTACTTCACCTATCTGTGTTACTGATAAGGATTATGAATTTTCTGTTGATCCTGATATAGTTACTTTGGTTGAATCTGATCCTTTTTATGGCTATGAATCTGAAACTGTAGTGGCACATCTTACTAAATTAAATGATATAGCCACCCTGTTCACTAATGATGAGAGAACTCGCTACTTTTATATCCTTAAAATATGTCCGTTCTTATTAAAGGGTGACGCTAAGATATGGTTTAATTCTCTTGATCCTGGTTGTGTGCGTAGTCCCCAGGATATGATCTATTACTTCTTCGCTAAATATTTTCCTGCTCATAAGAAACAAGCTGCTTTAAGGGATATATACAACTTTGTGCAAACTGAAGAAGAGAGTCTCCCACAAGCTTGGGGGAGGCTTCTCCAATTACTTAATGCTTTGCCTGATCATCCTCTCAAGAAAAATGTAATACTTGATATCTTTTATAATGGACTAACCGATGCTTCCAGAGATTACCTGGATAGTTGTGCTGGTTCTGTTTTCAGGGAAAGAACACAGGATGAAGCTGAAATATTATTGAATAATATGTTGACAAATGAAAATAATTGGACACTTCCTGAGCCTATTTCTAAACCAACTCCAAAGAAAAGAGGTGTTCTATTTCTCAGTCCTGAAGATATGCAAGAGGCAAAGAAATCTATGAAAGAAAAAGGTATTAAAGCTGAAGATGTTAAGAATTTACCTCCTATTGAAGAAATACATGGTCTAAATTTACCGCCTGTGTAAGAAATATATGATCTTAATCCATCACCTATTCAAGAAACTCATGGTCTTGATAACCCGACACAGGTAGTAAAGGTAAATTCTCTCTATAGATTTGATGAAGGTGATATTCCTCACTATAAGCCTGCTAGACAATGCTTGGATGAATTTGATAACTTTATGGTTAAGCAAGAAGATTTCAATGCTTATTTTGGTAGACAATTAAAACAAAATGCTTATATGATTGAACACTTGGGTGATTATATGTCTAGAGTTAAAGGTGAACTTAAACTCATTAGTAAACATGCTTCTATGGTTACCACTCAAGTAGAACAAGTACTTAAAGCTCAGAATGATTTCCTTAATGAATTGAATAGTAAGAATAATGACTATGTTGTTAGAGTGGCTACTAGAACTGGTAAAATGACTCAGGAACCTTTGTATCCTGAAGGCCATCCTAAGAGAATTGAGCAGGATTCTCAGAGAAATAATATAGATGGACCTAGTTCCTCAAAAAAGAAGAAAAAGAAAAATGATAGGATTTTGCATGCTTCTAGTGAACCTATTGCTGAACCACCTGAGAATCCTAATGATATTTCTATTTCTGATGCTGAAACACGATCTGGAAATGAACATGAAACTAAGCAATAATATTAATGATGATGTTCATGTTGATGCTCAACCTAGTAATGATAATGATGTAGAAACTGAACCTGCTGTTGATCTTGATAACCCACAATCAAAGAATCAATGTTATGATAAGAGAGACTTTGTTGCTAGGAAACACGGTAAAGAAAGAGAACCATGGGTTCAGAAACCCATGCCTTTTCCTCCCAAACCATCCAAGAAAAAGGATGATGAGGATTTTGAGCGCTTTGCTGAAATGATTAGCCCTATCTTCTTGTGTATGCGATTAACTGATATGCTCAAAATGAATCCTTATGCTAAGTACATGAAAGAAATTGTTACTAATAAAAGAAAGATACCGGAAGCTGAAATTTCCACCATGCTTGCTAATTATACCTTTAAGGGTGGAATACCAAATAAACTAGGAGATCCAGGAGAACCAACTATACCATGCTCCATTAAAAGAAACTATGTTAAAACTGCTTTATATGATCTTGGAGCCGGTGTTAGTGTTATGCCTCTCTCTTTATATCATAGACTTGATTTGAATAAGTTGACACCTACTGGGATACCAAAGAAACTAGTAGATCCGGCATAATTCTCCATCACCGATCCAATGCCTACGAGCTTTTCACATATTGTTCTTCGCTTATTTACTTTTCCGTTGCTACTGTTACAATCACTACAAAACCCAAAATTATTACTTTTGCTACCGTTACCGTTATTTCCATATTACTTCGCTACTAAATACTTTGCTACCTCTCACAAAACTGCTTTGGGGGATTGTTCCTTGGTATGTGACTCCTCCATTGGTCCAATTAGTTTTTGTCCTAGTGCTTTATTCATTGCAAATTTGTGCTGCCTAGGTGACCATGTTCTTGAGCTTGCATGTCAAATTTATATGGTTCCAAGTAGTTCTAATGCATGATATAGGCTCTAGGCACTTGTAGGCCGGAGTAGTTGCTATCAATTTTGTTGAGCTTGGTTCACTTTTATTTGAAGTTACTAAAATTTTCAGAAGTTTTTCAGAGGAAGAAATATGTTAAGGAAAATGTACCATGGTGGTCCTTCAAGGAAGCAAGGACCCATGCTCGCAATACGCGATGCCGATGATGAGCCACCAAGGAACGCTCCAGTGCAGCCTTGCGAATGGCCTTCAGAAGGCTTTATGGATCGAGCAAGAATCAAGGAAGAATTTAACGCATATTTGCGTAACGCTGATCTTGTGAGCTTCGAGGGAGAAAAGTGCCGCCAGTACCACCATCTCACTAGTTCATTTGTGAGGAGGTTTGAATATTCATCTTCACATAATTCTCAAACTATCTTATTTGATCTCTATGAAAAATCTTACACTATGGACTTAGAGGATTTTACCAATGCTTGCAAACTTCCACAATGGGGTAGTACTAGTGAACCTTGCAAATCTGAATTTAGAGAACTTCTTGCTAGTATAACTGTGGGGGAATCTAGAGACATAACACAAGCTACAATAGGGAGTATTCATTTTCCTGCTATACATTATTTTTCTCTCTTCATAGGTAGGTGCATAAATGGTAAGGATGACCGTAGTTTGAGGAGTTCATGTATTCACTATGTGTTAATGCTTTGGTCCGGTACTATATTAAAAGGAGGCCTTAATATCCCTTAGTTTCCGCTAGGACCCCGCTGCCACGGGAGGGTAGGACAAAAGATGTCATGCAAGTTCTTTTCCATAAGCACGTATGACTATATTCGGAATACATGCCTACATTACATTGATGAATTGGAGCTAGTTCTGTGTCACCCTATGTTATGACTGTTACATGATGAACCGCATCCGGCATTATTCTCCATCACCGATCCAATGCCTACGAGCTTTTCACATATTGTTCTTTGCGTATTTACTTTTCCGTTGCTATTGTTACAATCACTACAAAACCCAAAAATATTACTTTTGCTACCGTTACCGTTATTTCCATATTACTTTGCTACTAAATACTTTGCTGCAGATACTAAGTTATACAGGTGTGGTTGAATTGACAACTCAACTGCTCATACTTGAGAGTATTCTTTGGCTCCCCTTGTGTCGAATCAATAAATTTCGGTTGAATACTCTACCCTCGAAAAATGTTGCGATCCCCTATACTTGTGGGTTATCAATGACCTGCGGCAGGACCTAGACAACAGAGCAGGTCAGACTAGATCGACCTACAGATCATGGGGACGTGCCCGGACACGCATCCACAGCCATCTAGCCAAACGTGACAAACACAGCCACGCCCGGGCCGAACACCGCAGACGAACTCCATACGAGCTATGTCACAACATGGCCCGACATAGAGGCGCCGCACACCCCCTTTACTTCACTGATGAAGTAATGGAACACAAAATCTCGGAAGGGTTTAAACCCATGAATATCGAATCATATGATGGAACATCAGACCCCGCAGTATGGATTGAAGATTTCCTCCTCCATATCCACATGGCCCGCGGTGATGACCTCCACGCCATCAAATACCTCCCATTGAAACTAAAAGGGCTAGCGCAGCACTGGCTGAACAGCCTCCCTGAGAACTCCATCGGCAGTTGGGAAGACTTGGAAGACGCCTTTCGCAATAACTTCCAAAGTACATATGTTCGGCATCCGAACGCCGATGACTTAAGTCACATCATCCAGCAGCCCGGGGAGTCTGCCAGGAAGCTTTGGACTAGGTTCTTAATCAAAAAGAACCAAATTGTCGATTGTCCGGATGCCGAAGCCCTCGCGACCTTTAAACATAGCGTCCGAGATGAATGGCTCGTCCGCCACCTTGGTCAAGAAAAACCAAGATCCATGGCTTCCCTTACCGCTCTAATGACCCATTTTTGCGCGGGAGAAGACAGTTGTCTCGCTCGTAGAAGCAATAGCACTGTTGATCTGGGTACTTCCGAAGTTCGGGACGGCAACGGCAAGCCACGACGCAATAAGCACAAGCGTCGCAATAACAATGAAGGAACGCATGACACGGCGGTCAACGCCAGATTCAGTGGTTCCAAACCCCGTCAATGGAAAAAGCCATTCAAGGCAAACAGAGACGTACCATCCAATTTAGACAAGATACTGGATTGGCCCTGCCAGATTTATGGTACCCCCGGCAAACCAGCCAACCACACCAACAGGAGCTATTGGGTTTTTAAACAATTCGGCAAGCTTACTGCCGAACAAAAGCTGAAGAGGCCGGCCAGTGACAGCGATGACGACGAGACTCGCCAACCGAACACCGGGGTCAGAAAAAATTTCCTCCCGAAGTAAAGACAGTAAACATGGTATACGTGACGACATCCCCTGTGGGATCGCTGGCCAAGGCCATGGGCACCGCGCCATAAAGCTATCCCCAAAATTAAGCAGATGGGCAGCCCGCCCGATCACTTTTAATCACAAGGACCACCCAGCCCGTATCCGTCACGAAGGTCTGGCAACTCTCATCCTCGATCCAATTATCAACAGGTTCCATCTCACGAAAGTCCTTATGGACAGCGGCAGTAGCCTTAATCTACTCTACCAAGACATTGACCGCAAAATGGGCAATGATCCTTCAAGAATTAGGCCCACCACAATGTTGGGGAACGTAGTAATTTCAAAAAAAAATCCTACGCACACGCAGGATCATGGTGATGCATAGCAACGAGAGGGGAGAGTGTGTCCACATACCCTCATAGACCGAAAGCGGAAGCGTTAGCACAACACGGTTGATGTAGTCGTATGTCTTCACGATCCAACCGATCCAAGTACCGAACGCACGACACCTACGAGTTCAGCACACGTTCAACTCGATGACGTCCCGCGAGCTCCGATCCAGCAGAGCTTCGCCGAAGAGTTTCGTCAGCACGACGGCATGATGACGATGATGATGATGCTACCGATGTAGGGCTTCGCCTAAGCATCGCTACGGTATGATCGAGGTGGATTATGGTGGAGGGGGCACCGCACACGGCTGGGAGAGATCAACAGATAACCTTGTGTGTCTAGAGGTGCCCCCTACCCCCGTATATAAAGGAGCAAGGGGGAGGCCGGCCGGCCCCTGTAGGCGCGCCAGGAGGAGGAGTCCTCCTCCTAGTAGGTGTAGGACTCCCCTCTTTCCTACTCCTACTAGGAGGGGGAAAGAAAGGGGGAGAGCGAGAAGGAAAGGGGGGCGCCGCACCCCCCCCCCTCTCCTAGTCCAATTCGGACCAGAGGGGGAGGGGCACGCGGCCTGCCCTAGGCCAGCCCTCTCTCTCTCCACTAAGGCCCATAAGGCCCACTATTTCTCCCGGGGGGTTCCGGTAACCCTCTAGCACTCTGGTTTTCTCCGAAACCACCCGGAACACTTCCGGTGTCTGAATATAGTCATCCAATATATCGATCTTTATGTATTGACAATTTCGATACTCCTCGTCATGTCCGTGATCACATCCGGGACTCCGAACTACCTTCGGTACATCAAAACACAAAAACTCATAATACTGATCGTCACCGAACTTTAAGCATGCGGACCCTACGGGTTGGAGAACTATGTAGACATGACTGAGACACGTCTCCGGTCAATAACTAATAGCGGAACCAGGATGCTCATATTGGCTCCCACATATTCTACGAAGATCATTATCGGTCAAACTGCATAACAACATACGTTGTTCCTTTTGTCATCGGTATGTTACTTGCCCGAGATTCGATCGTCGGTATCTCAATACCTAGTTCAATCTCGTTACCGGCAAGTCTCTTTACTCGTTCCGTAGTACATAATCCCGCAACTAACTCATTAGTTACAATGATTGCAAGCCTTATAGTGATGTGCATTACCGAGTGGGCCCAGAGATACCTCTTCGATAATCGGAGTCACAAATCCTAATCTTGATCTATGCCAACTCAACAAGTACCATCGGAGACACCTGTAGAGCACCTTTATAATCACCCAGTTACGTTGTGATGTTTGGTAGCACACAAAGTGTTCCTCCGGTAATCGGGAGTTGCCTAACTTCATAGTCATAGGAACATGTATAAGTCATGAAGAAAGCAATAGCAGTAAACTAAACGATCAAGTGCTAAGCTAACAGAATGGGTCAAGTAAATCACATCATTCTCCTAATGATATGATCCCGTTAATCAAATGACAACTCATGTCTATGGTTAGGAAACGTAACCATCTTTGTTTAGCGAGCTAGTCAAGTAGAGGCATACTAATAGCACTCTGTTTGTCTATGTATTCACACATGTATCAAGTTTCTGGTTAATACAATTCTAGCATGAATAATAAACATTTATCATGAAATAAGGAAATAAATAATAACTTTATTATTGCCTTGTAGCGACCAGACCTCAAACAGTCTGATCTCTGTGCATAAGTGTCATTCCTGGATCGGTAATGCTGACACACACAGTACTTGAAGGATTTATAACAGAGTAGCAATCACACACTTATTACAATGAATGTCTCAAAAGAGAACTTATTAGAATAAATATGGCTTAAGGCCATCTAATACGATAACAGCGGAAGGCTTGGAAGATAAAGTGAGTCCGTCAACTTCAACGGCATCACTGAGTGAAAACCCACGACCTAAGGTTCCTTACTCGTCATCTGAAAAGTCTGCAACATGATACGTTGCAGCCCGAAAATGGGTCAGCACATGGAATATGCTGGCAATGTAACACAAAAGAGTAATGAACAGAATAGTACTATCACTACATGCATATATGGCTGGTGGAGGCTGTATGGTTAATATGTTTTGTGAAAAGCCAATTTTTTCCTACAACAAAGGAATATATTTTATTTAACTATCATGGTGGTTGTTAAACATTGAGAATGGTAAACCCCATCTCAATCCCAATTAAAAGTAATCAATATCCCATTCAAATTTTATAATTAAGAGTGATGAGATCCACATGATAATCCAAGAACCAGATACTCAAGATGTCCATAACCGGGGACACGGCTAATCATGATTAGTTTGTACACTTTGCAGAGGTTTGTGCACTTTTCCCAACAAGACTCGATCTCCTCCGTTTGATTTCCTGCACTACATGATGTTTAAGAAACGGATGACCGAGACACAGTCTTTCCGAAGATGTCCCTTTAACCGATAGATAGGCCTGTACACCTACAATCCCCTACATCTGCTAACCCATCATGGAAAAGTTTCCCACAACTTACTCAACTATACCAGAGCCCATATTGGCATGTGGCTGCACAGAGAAGTTTCTAGCATGAATAATCTTATGATCCCTTTGAGCCTGGGTGGCAGTCCATAGGAGAATCACACGGTACCCCAGGATTTCCAAAAATACCGGCAATCACTGGATACCCCAGGTGCCTCAATCCACCCAGATGTGTATTAAAGTTGCCACCTTAAGTTAACCATTAATTAAGAATACTCACATCTGTTATGAATACACTCAAACCCAATCCACGTCTACGAGCATAACATGGCAATATAAGCATAGCGTAATAGTAAGTCCCAAGGTTTGAATGCAGGGCAATAGGTTCCTACCTCATCAACTACTTCCCAGTACCCACATGTTATCAATCCTACTCATGCAATGTTTAAGGGTTGAATCTAATGCATAAAAACTGGGTATGAAAGGGATATGATCAAAGTGTGAACTTGCCTTGCTGATGATCCGCGAAACCTAGGGATTCGTAGTAGCATGCTTCGCACTCCGGGTACTCTATCGCAAACAAACAAGTATATAATAAGCAATCAAGCAAGGGCACGGGTAAAACTCTAATAAGAGATCTAACCAGAAAGTTCAACTTAAGCACTCCGGTTTGCAAAAAGAATCAAATCAAACGAAGCAACAAAACTCAAACAGCGAAAGAAACAAGCTTCGTTTACTAATCTAGAATAAAGTCAAATTTTACAGTAGCAAAATCTTGTTTAAGTTGATTAAACAGAAAAAGGGTTTCGAGACGAAAATCTAGGCGCTTGAATCGCCTGATTCCGATAAACGAGCGAAACGTTAGACTAAATCGAAAATCAGATCAGAAATCACGATCGAAAATAATCATGGAAAATCCGAGAAAAACAAAAACTGATGAACAGGCTAACAAACGAACGTTCGCTGTCTGCGGCTAAACGGTGAAAACCGTTCGTTAAAACGAACGTACGAACGGGCATTCGCTAAATAACTAAACCGAAAAAATAAACTGAACCGGATCTAAATAAACGGATCTAGGTTTAGAAAAAACCTTTCGGTTTTCTTACGTAAACCGAGGCGGCGGCGGCGGCTACCTCCGGCGATGATGAGGCGGCGGGGCGGCTGCGGCTGCGGGCGGCTAGGGTTAGGGTTTGGGACGCGGCGCGGGGCGGGCTGGCGACTGGGCCTTGGGGCGGCTCGGGCGGCGGCTTATAAACCCCCTCCCAAGTGAGTCCCGCTGCACGCCCGAGTCGGTTTTTTTTAAAATGATTCGGACGTGCAGAAAAAGAAAGAAAAGAAATACTAAACAGACTCCAAAAATCCCGAAATAAATTTTCCCCGTCCTCTAAAAATAGGTCGGACAAGGTAAACATTTATTTGGGCCTAAAACGCAATTTTGGAAAACGCATATTTTTCCTAATTCAAATAAAATAGCGATAAAACTCCGAATAAAAATCTTATTTGATTTTAAAATTAAATCTCTGATATTTCTTTATTTTGAGGAAGTCATTTTATCCTCTCTCTTTTATTTTTATAAAAGAAATATTTAAGAGAAAAATAATTAAAATCAAACGATCCTCTTTTCAAAATTCGAGAAAAACTCGAATATGAAAATAATGAAATCCCCAACTCTCTCCGCGGGTCCTTGAGATGCGTAGAATTTCTAGGATCAAACAAAAATGCAATAAAATATGATATGCAATGATGATCTAATGTATAACATTCCAAATTGAAAATTTGGGATGTTACAAACCTACCCCCCTTAAGATGAATCTCGCCCTCGAGATTCGGGCGGCTAGAAAATAGGTGAGAGTGATCCTTCCGTAGGTCTTCCTCTCGTTCCCAGGTGGCTTCATCTTCGGTATGGTGACTCCACTGAACCTTGCAAAACTTGATAACCTTGCTGCACGTAACTCGGCTGGCAAACTCGAGTATCTTGACTCGCTTCTCGTCGTAGGTCAAATCGCTATCCAATCAGACGCTTCCAATGCATCAGATTCTTAGAGGAATATCAGCCATCTCTGTGTGGCACTTCTTCAACTGAGAAACGTGGAACACATCGTGAACTCCTGACAATCCTTCGGGTAATTCCAACTTGTAAGCAACTTCTCCCATACGTTCCAAAACTCTGTATGGTCCCACAAAACATGGTGCTAATTTTCCCTTAACTCCAAAGCGCTTCACTCCTCGAAGTGGGGATACACGAACATACACTCTGTCTCCGACTTCGTAAACTGTCTCCTTGCGTTTTGAATCCGCATAGCTCTTCTGCCTGGACTGGGCTACCTTGAGTCTATCACGAATCAGCTTAACCTTCTCTTCCGACTCTTTAATCAAATTTGGTCCAAACAACTGTCGGTCTCCAACTTCGTCCCACAACAACAAAGGTCCCGCACCTCCTTCCGCATGATTGCTTCGAAGGGCCATCTTCAAACTGGCTTGATAACTGTTGTTATAAGAGAACTCCGCATACGGAAAATTATCGTCCCAACTAGATCCATAATCTAGTGCACAAGCTCTCAACATGTCCTCCAGAATTTGATTGACCCTCTCAGTCTGTCCATCTGTCTGCGGGTGAAAAGTTGTACTGAACTCTAGCCTGGTTCCCAAAGTTTCATGCAACTGATTCCAAAACTTTGAAGTAAACTGGGTTCCTCTATCTGATACAATGGTCCTCGGAACTCCATGTAGACATACGATCCTGGTCATGTATATCTTTGCCAACTTATCACTGGTGTAAGTGGTCTTCACTGGGATGAAATGAGCTACTTTCGTCAAACGGTCGACTACAACCCATATCGAGTCATAGCCTGAACGAGTCCTGGGTAATCCCGTGATAAAGTCCATGCCTAGTTTATCCCACTTCCATTCGAGTATCGGCAATGGTTGTAGCAACTGCCTGGCTTCGATGCTCGCCTTCACTCTCGACATACATCACAAACTGCTACATACTCTGCAATATCCTTCTTCATTCCGGTCCACCAGAAACTATCTTTCAAATCCAGATACATCTTGGTATTTCCTAGGTGAATCGAATATGGCAAATCATGGGCTTCTTGCAGAATCAACTTCCTGATCTCCTGATCATTTGGCACATATACACGGTCCTCAAACCATAAGGTATCATGCTCATCCTCCCGAAATCCTTTAGCTTTTCCTTTGCTCATTCTTTCCTTTATCTCGGCAATCTCCTTGTCCGTCTTCTGAGCTTCTCTGATCTTATCCATCAAAGTAGATTGAATCTCCAAAGCTGCTACATAACCTCTTGGAACTATCTCCAAACATAGCTCACGAAGGTCTTCTGCCAACTCCTTGGGTAATTCTCCGGTCATGAGTGTATTGACATGACTTTTGCGGCTCAACGCATCGGCTACTACGTTAGCCTTTCCACGATGATAATGCAACCCCATATCATAATCTTTAATGAGTTCTAACCATCTCCTCTGCCTGAGATTCAACTCCTTCTGCGTGAAGATATACTTCAAACTCTTGTGATCTGTGTATACCTCATAATGGTTTCCGATGAGAAAATGTCTCCATGTCTTCAACGCATGTACTACGGCTGCTAACTCCAAATCATGCGTAGCATAGTTTAACTCATGGGGTTTCAGTTGTCGTGAGGCATATGAAACAACTCTTCCCTCTTGCATAAGTACGGCTCCAAGTCCTCGACGAGAAGCGTCGCAATACACTTCATAATCCTTGCGTTGATCTGGCAGAATCAACACTGGTGATGTAACCAAGCGTCTCTTCAACTCTTGAAAACTGGCCTCACATTCCTCAGTCCATTTGAATTTGGTGTCCTTGTTCAAAAACTCCGTCATAGGCTTTGCAATCTTTGAGAAATTCTCAATGAACCTCCGGTAGTATCCTGTGAGTCCAAGAAAACTCCGGATCTCTCCAACTGTCGTGGTGACTCCCAATTTGTCACAGTGACAACTTTGGTGGGATCTACCGCTATTCCTTCTCCGGATATAACATGTCCAAGAAATACAACTTCCTTCAGCCAAAACTCACACTTGCTGAACTTGGCGTATAACGGATGTTCTCTGAGTTTCCCAAGTACCAAACGCAAATTCCCTTTATGCTCCTCTTCGTTCTTCGAGTAGACCAGAATGTCATCAATGAACACCACAACGAACTTATCCAAAAACTCCATAAACACTTTGTTCGTCATGTTCATAAAATAGGCAGGTGCGTTAGTCAGGCCAAATGACATAACAATATACTCATATAGCCCGTACCTTGTGGTAAAAGCTGTCTTAGGTATATCCTGCTCTCGAATCTTCAGCTGGTGATATCCTCATCGCAGATCGATCTTGGAAAACACCTTATCTCCTTGCAGCTGGTCAAACAATCATTGATCATTGGTAGTGGGCACTTGTTCTTGATCGTCACCTCATTCAATCCTTGATAATCAACAACCATCCTTAACGATTCATCCTTCTTCTCCACTAGAAGTACTGGGGATCCCCAAGGTGAAGAACTTGGGCAGATATAACCTTTATCCAGTAACTCCTTAATCTGCTTCTTAATTTCCTCCAAATCCTTTGCGGGCATTCTGTACGGTCTCTAAGATATTGGCCCTGTGCCTGGCAAAAGCTCAATCAAAAACTCAATGTCTCTATCCGTGGCATGCCCGCAACTCTTCCGAAATACATCCGAAAAATCCTTCGCCATCGGTACTTCCTCCGCATAACCCCGATAAGGAATTTACTTGAGTCCTATTCAGAACATGTCGGGATACATACTTGATCCTTCTTCCTTCTGGGGTGGTGAGCAAAATCGTCTTACTGGCGCAATCGATGTTTCCTCCATACATCGATAGCCAATCCATACCCAGAATCACATCCAAACCTTGCGACTACAAAACTATCAGATATGAGGGGAAAACGTGCCTACCTATGGTCAATGGCATCTGAAAACATCTTTGGCTTGCCATATACTCTGCTCCTGGTGAGGTTACTAACAAAGGTGTACTAAGAACTTTGGTGGGCAGTTTATACTTATCCACAAATCCCCTTGATATGTATGAATGCGATGCGCCAGTATCAAAAGGAACCACTGCAGTAAATGACTTAACCAAAAACTTACCTATTACTGCATCTGGTTGGGCTTCAACCTCCTCCATGTTAACGTGGTTCACTTGTCCCCTGTTGAAAGGGTTGGGCTTCTTCCGAGAGCTTCCATTGCCGTTTCCATTCTTACCTTCAGGACATTCATTGGTGTAATGTCCGGTCTTCTGGCACTTGTAGCAAGTAACGTGGCTTAGATCTTTCTTGGCGGGTGTTGCCGGGTTGGAACGGTTATGTCCGCTACTTCCTCCATTACCATTACCGTTCTTCGAGCCACTATGATTGTGCGAACTTCCTCCATTATGAGTGTGGCCTCCATGGTTATGAACAAGTCCTCCCGAGTTCGGGGTGAAACGGGGTCTGTGCTGAGCTCCAGAATTATACTTCCCTTGTCCATACTTCCTCTTGCGGCTGTCAATCTGCTGCTGCTTCCCTTCAAGCATAAGTGCTCTATCCACCAACTCCTGGTAGTTATTGAAATTTGCCACCATCAACTGCATGCTCAGCTCATCATTTAGTCCTTCCAGAAACTTCTCCTTCTTAGCTTCATCTCAGAGCGACGCTATCTGGGGCATAACGTGCTAGCTTACTAAAGTCATCCACATACTGGCCAACAGTGAGCCCTCCTTGTCGTAAGTTGCGAAACTCATGCTTCTTCATGGCCATAGCTCCTGCTGATACATGGGCAGTGCGAAAAGCTTGCTGGAACTGGTCCCATGTCACAATTTCAATAGGGTAAGTGACTATGAAATTATCCCACCATGATGCTGCGGGTCCATCAAACTGATGTGCGGCAAAACGCACTCTCCCCGCATCTATGCATCCTGCAGTAGTCAACTCCCTTTCAATCTTGCGGAGCCAATCATCTGCAACAATCGGCTCGGTGCTACTGGAGAACACCGCTGATTCAGCCTAAGAAAACGGGCTAAGGATCAACCGGTGGTGGTGGTGGTGGGTTGTTGTTGTTGTTCCCGGTTCGATTCTCGACTAGTATCTCGTGATCAATGCATTCGCCATTGGATCAACTGAGTGAGCTCCGGTGGGAAAACAAATCCATTGTCACATCTCGGAGGCATCTGCTAGGTTTAGAAAAGATGAGAAAATAGAATAGAATGAGGTCTAGGAGGAAAACACTACCCATATGCACATGAGACAAACACAAACATATCACTCAATCAATCAAACAAAGGGCATACGATCGGTCTAGAACTATCGTTACAAAAGTGCTTGGACTATACTATATACATGGTGGAATACTACTACTGATATGGTGGTCGACTAGAAAAATTGCTCGGTCAAAGACTCCATGATATCTGCTCCAGCTTCATCAACATAGTCATCATCGCTATCGTCTGGGTCCGAGTCAGTGTCGTTGATGATAATGTAGTTCTCCGGGCAAGTGGAATCGTCATCGTCTCCTCCTGGCGCGGGGTCTCCCATGAAAACTCCTAGCTTCCTTGTCAGGTCGTCATTCTTCTCCACTAGTACGACGATTTCCTCCATATAATCTTTGTGTGTAGCCTTGAGTTCTTCCTCCGGCTCCGTGATCCTTGTCATCGCCTTCTTCAAATCTGTCATGCTCACAAGACATCTGGTTCTCTGGCGCCGAATGTGCTGGTTTAACTCCTGGATGAAAGCGGCAATTGATCTATCCTTACTGGTGCTGATCATCTCCCATTGCTCATCTCGGCGCCCACAAATCTGGTAGATAGTGTCCTTGAGATCATTGTGGTAAACTTCTCCAACGCGTCCCATGGTAATGTGAGCTGCCATACTCTTTCCTAGACTCCAGGTTGGTGCATCAAAGGAAAACTCTATGGGCTCAGTGACTAGCGTGAATGTCCTTCCTGGAACTTGAACTTGAATCATCCAGCACTCCTCTTCTGGTAAAGTGGCGTTGTAAGTCCCGGTGAAGCTTGGTATTCCAATGTTCAGGTACCTAGTGACTTCCTTCAAGTGGCGTCCAAATGGGGTGTCTTCATCCGGTTGCGTGAACTTGATCCTTGAATCCGCCATCCTAAAGAGTAGAAAATGGAGAGGAGTTAGAAATGGGAAGAGATTAGTGATCTAGGGCTTTAGCTTAGTGGTCATGTCCTACAGATCGCAGGCGCTCGATACCATCTTGTAGCGACTGCACCTCAAGCAGTCGATCTCGTGCATAAGTGTCATCCTCGATCGGTAATCTTGACACACAAGACTTGAAGGATTTATAACAGAGTAGCAATCACACACTTATTACAGCGAATGTCTCAAAATAGAACTTATTACAATAAATATGGCTTAAGGCCATCTAATACGCTAACAACAGAAGGCTTGGAAGATAAAGTGAGTCCATCAACTCCAACGACATCACTGAGTGAAAGACCACGACCTAAGGTTCCTTACTCGTCGTCTGAAAAGTCTACAACATGATACGTTGCAGCCCGAAAACGGGTCAGCACATGGAATATGCTGGCAATGTAACACAAAAGAGTAATAAATAGAATAGTACTATCACTACATGCATATATGGCTGGTGGTGGCTATATGGTTAATATGTTTTGTGAAAAGCCAATTTTTTCCTACAACAAAGGAATATATTTTATTTAACTATCATGGTGGTTGTTAAACATTGAGAATGGTAAACCCCATCTCAATCCCAATTAAAAGTAATCAATATCCCATTCAAATTTTAAAATTAAGAGTGTTGAGATCCACATGATAATCCAAGAACCAGATACTCAAGATGTCCATAACCGGGGACACGGCTAATCATGATTAGTTTGTACACTCTGCAGAGGTTTGTGCACTTTTCCCCACAAGACTCGATCTCCTCCGTTTGATTTCTAGCACTACATGATGTTTGAGAAATGGATGACAGAGACACAGTCTTTCCGAAGAGGTCCCTTTAACCGATAGATAGGCCTGTACACCTACAATCCCCTACATCTGCTAGCCCATCATGGAAAAGTTTCCCACAACTTACTCAACTATACCAGATCCCATATTGGCATGTGGCTGCACATGGAACTTTCTAGCATGAATAATCTTATGATCCCTTTGAGCCTGGGTGGCAGTCCATAGGAGAATCACACGGTACCCCGGGATTTCCAAAAATACAGGCAATCACTGGATACCCCAGGTGCCTCAATCCACCCAGATGTGTATTAAAGTTGCCACCTTAAGTTCACCATTCAATAAGAATACTCACATCTATCATGAATACACTCAAACCCAATCCACGTCTATGAGCATAGCATGGCAATATAAGCATAATGTAATAGTAAGTCCCAAGGTTTGAATGCAGGGCAATAGGTTCCTACCTCATCAACTACTTCCCAGTACCCACATGTTATCAATCCTACTCATGCAATGTTTAAGGGTTGAATCTAATACATAAAAACTGGGTATGAAAGGGATATGATCAAAGTGTGAACTTGCCTTGCTGATGATCCGCGAAACCTAGGGATCCGTAGTAGCACGCTTCGCACTCCGGATACTCTATCGCAAACAAACAAGCATACAATAAGCAATCAAGCAAGGGCACAGGTAAACTCAAATAAGAAATCTAACCACAAAGTTCAAATTAAGCACTCCGGTTTGCAAAAAGATCAAATCAAACGAAGCAATAAAACTCAAACGGCGAAAGAAACAAGCTTTGTTTACTAATCTGGACTAAAGTCAAATTTTACAGTAGCAAAATCTTGTTTAAGTTGATTAAACAGAAACAGGGTTTCGAGACAAACTCTAGGCGCTTGAACCGCCTGATTCCGATAAACGAGCGAAAAGTTAAACTAAATCAAAAATCGGATCAGAAATCACGATCGAAAATAATCACGGAAAATCCGAGAAAAAAAAATCGACGAATAAAGCTAACGAACTAACGCTCGCTATCGTGGCTAACGGTGAAAACCGCTCGTTAAACGAACGCATTTAACGGGTGTTCGCTACATAACTAAACCGAAAAAATAAACCGAACCGGATCTAAAAAACGGATCTAGGTTTAGAAAAAAACCGTTCGATTTTCTTACGTAAACTGAGGCGGCGGCGGCTACCTCCCATGACGACGAGGTGGCGTGCAAGGGTCGGTCATTGGCGGTCGGCGGGCTGCTGGGCAAGGCGGCTAGGGTTAGGTTTTGGGCGCGGCGCAAGGCGGGCTGGCGATCGGGCCTTGGGGGCGGCTTGGGCGGCGGCTTATAAAGCCCCCCCCACCCCCGGGCGGAGTCCCGCTCGGGTACGGCCCGGAGTTGGTTTCTTTTTTTTAATGATTCAGACATGCAGAAAAAGAAAGAAAATAAATACTAAACGGACTCCAAAAATCCCGAAATAAATTTTCCCCGTCCTCTAAAAATAGGCCGGACAAGGTGAACATTTATTGGGGCCTAAAATGCAATTTTGAGAAATGCATATTTTTCCTAATTCAAATAAAATAGCGATAAAACTTTGAATAAAAATCTTATTTGATTTTAAAATTAAATCTCTTATATTTCTTTATTTTGGGGAAGTCATTTTATCCGCTCTCTTTTATTTTTATAAAAGAAATATTCAAGAGAAAAATAATTAAAATCAAACGATCCTCTTTTCAAAATTCGAGAAAAACTCGAATATGAAAATAATGAAATCCCCAACTCTCTCCGCGGGTCCTTGAGTTGCGTAGAATTTCTAGGATCAAACAAAAATGCAATAAAATATGATATGCAATGATGATCTGATGTATAACATTCGAAATTGAAAATTTGGGATATTACATGCCTCTAGGGCATATTTCCTTCAGTCTCCCACTTGCACTAGAGTCAATAATCTAGTTCACATCGCCATGTGATTTAACACCAATAGTTCACATCATCATGTGATTAACACCCATAGTTCACATTGTCATGTGACCAACACCAAAAGGGTTTACTAGAGTTAATAATCTAGTTCACATCGCTATGTGATTAACACCCAAAGAGTACTAAGGTGTGATCATGTTTTGCTTGTGAGAGAAGTTTAGTCAACGGGTCTGCCACATTCAGATCCGTATGTATTTTGCAAATTTCTATGTCTACAATCCTCTGCACGGAGCTACTTTAGCTAATTGCTCCCACTTTCAATATGTATCCAGATTGAGACTTAGAGTCATCTGGATCAGTGTCAAAACTTGCATCGACGTAACCCTTTACGACGAACCTTTTGTCACCTCCATAATCGAGAAACATATCCTTATTCCACTAAGGATAATTTTGACCGCTGTTCGGTGATCTACTCCTAGATCACTATTGTACTCCTTGCCAAACTCAAGGTAGGGTATACAATAGATCCGGTACACAAAGATGGCATACTTCATAGAACCTATGGTCGAGGCATAGGGAATGACTTTCATTCTCTTTCTATCTTCTGTCGTGGTTGGACTTTGAGTCTTACTCAATTTCACACCTTGTAACACAGGCAAGAACTCTTTCTTTGACTGTTCCTTTTTGAACTACTTCAAAATCTTGTCAAGGTATGTACTCATTGAAAAAACTTATCAAGCGTCTTGATCTATCTCTATAGATATTGATGCTCAATATGTAATCAGCTTCACCGAGGTATTTCTTTGAAAATCTCCTTTCAAATACTCCTTTTTGCTTTCCAGAAAATTCTACATTATTTCCGATCAACAATATGTCATTCACATATATTTATCAGAAATGTTGTAGTGCTCCCACTCACTTTCTTTGTAAATACAGGCTTCACCGCAAGTCTGTATAAAACTATATGCTTTGATCAACTCATCAAAGCGTATATTCCAACTCCGAGATGCCTGCCCCAGTCCATAGATGGATCGCTGGAGCTTGCACACTTTGTTAGCATCCTTTGGATCGATAAAAGCTTCAGATTGCATCATATACAACTCTTCTTCCAGAAATCCATTCAGGAACGCAGTCTTTACATCCATTTGCCAAATTTCATAATCATAAAAATGCGGCAATTGCTAATATGATTCGGACGGACTTAAGAATCGCTACGGGTGAGAAAGTCTCATCATAGTCAACTCCTTGAACTTTGTCAAAAACTTTTTTCGACAAGTCTAGCTTTGTAGATAGTAACACTACTATGAGCGTCCGTCTTCCTCTTGAAGATCCATTTATTTTCTATGGCTTGCCGATCATCGAGAAAGTCAACCAGAGTCCACACTTTGTTCTCATACATGGATCCCATCTCAGATTTCATGGCCTCAAGCCATTTCGCGGAATCTGGGCTCATCATCGCTTCCTCATAGTTCGTAGGTTCGTCATGGTCAAGTAACATGACCTCCAGAACAGGATTACCGTACCACTCTGGTGTGGATCTTACTCTGGTTGACCTACGAGGTTCGGTAGAAACTTGATCTGAAGTTACATGATCGTCATCATTAGCTGCCTCACTAATTGGTGGAGTCACAGAAACAGATTTCTGTGATGAACTACTTTCCAATAAGGTAGCAGCTACATTTACCTCATCAAGTTCTACTTTCCTCCCACTCACTTCTTTCGAGAGAAACTCCTTCCCTAGAAAGGATCCATTCTTAGCAACGAATATCTTGCCTTCGGATCTGTGACAGAAGATGTACCCAACTGTCTCCTTTGGATATCCTATGAAGACACATTTCTCTGATTTGGGTTTGAGCTTATCTGGATGAAACTTTTTCTTATAAGCATTGCAACCCCAAACTTTAAGAAACGACAACTTTGGTTTCTTGCCAAACCACAGTTCATACGATGTCGTCTCAATGGATTTAGATTATGCCCTTTTTAACGTGAATGCAGCTGTCTCTAATGCATAACCCCAAGACAATAGTGGTAAATCGGTAAGAAACATCATAGATTGCACTATATCCAACGAAGTACGGTTATGACGTTCGGACACACCATTATGCTGTGGTGTTCTAGGTGGCACGAATTTGTGAAACTATTCCACATAGTTTTAATTGAAGACCAAACTCGTAACTCAAATATTCGTCTCCGCGATCAGATCATATAAACTTTATTTTCTTGTCACGATGATTTTCCACTTCAATCTGAAATTCTTTGAACTTTTCAAATGTTTCAGACTTATGTTTCATCAAGTAGATATACCCATATCTGCTCTAATCATTTGTGAAGGTCAGAAAATAACGATACCCGCCGCGAGCCTTAACACTCATCGGACCGCATACATCAGTATGTATTATTTCCAACAAGTCAGTTGCTCGCTCCATTGTTCCGGAGAACGGAGTCTTAGTCATCTTGCCCATGAGGCATGGTTCGCAAGCATCAAGTGATTCCAAAAGCCCATCAGCATGGAGTTTCTTCATGTGCTTTACACCCATATGACCTAAACGGCAGTGCCACAAATAAGTTGCACTATCATTATTAACTTTGCATCTTTTGGCTTCAATATTATGAATATGTGTATCACTACAATCGAGATCCAACAAACCATTTTTATTGGGTGTATGACCATAGAAGGTTTTATTCATGTAAACAGAACAATAATTATTCTCTAATTTAAAATAATAACCGTATTGCAATAAACATGATCAAATCATATTCATGCTCAACGCAAACACCAAATAACATTTATTTAGGTTCAACACTAATCGCGAAAGTATAAGGAGTGTGCGATGATGATCATATCAATCTTGGAACTACTTCCAACACACATCGTCACCTCGCCCTTAACTAGTTTCTGTTCATTCTACAACTCCCGTTTCGAGTTACTACTCTTAGCAACTGAACTAGTATCAAATATCGCGGGGTTGCTATAAACACTAGTAAAGTACACATCAATAACATGTATATCAAATATACCTTTGTTCATTTTGCCATCCTTCTTATCCGCCAAGTATCTAGGGGCAGTTCCACTTCCAGTGACCATTTCCTTTGCAGTAGAAGCACTTAGTTTCAGGCTTGGGTCTAGCTTTGGGCTTCTTCACGGGAGTGACAACTTGTTTGTCATTCTTTCTTGAAGTTCCCTTTCTATTCCTTTGCCCTTTTCTTGAAACTAGTGGTCTTGTCAACCATCAACACTTGATGCTTTTCTTGATTTCTACCTTCGTCGATTTCAGCATCACAAATAGCTTGGGAATCGTTTCCGTTATCCCTTGCATATTATAGTTCACCACAAAGTTCTAGTAACTTGGTGATAGTGACTAGAGAACTCTGTCAATCACTATCTTATCTGGAAGATTAACTCCCACTTGATTCAAGTGATTGTAGTACTCAGACATTCTGAGCACATGCTCACTAGCTGAGCTATTTTCCTCCATCTTGTAGGCAAAGTACTTGTCAAAGGTATCATACCTTTCGACATGGGCATGAGTCTGAAATACTAATTTCAACTCTTGGAACATCTCATATGCTCCATGGCGTTTCAAAAACGTCTTTGAAGCCCCGATTCTAAGCCGTAAAGCATGGTGCACTAAACTATCAAGTAGTCATCATATCGAGCTTGCCAAACGTTCATAACGTCTGCATTTGCTCCTGCAATCGGTCTGTCACCTAGTGGTGCATCAAGGACATAATTCTTCTATGCAGCAATGAGGATAATCCTAAGATCACGAATCTAATCCGCATCATTGCTACTAACATTTTTCAACTTAGTTTTCTCTAGGAACATATAAAAAATAAAACAGGGGTGCTAAACGAGAGCTTTTGATCTACAACATAGATAAGCTAATACTATTAGGACTAAGTTCATGATAAATTAAAGTTCAATTAATCATATTACTTAAGAACTCCCACTTAGATAGACATCCCCCGAGTCATCTAAACGATCACGTGATCCATATCAACTAAACCATGTCCGATCATCACGTGAGATGGAGTAGTTTTCAATGGTGAACATCACTATGTTGATCATATCTTCTATATGATTCACGCTCGACCTTTCGGTCTCCAGTGTTCCGAGGCCATATCTGCATATGTTGGGCTCGTCAAGTTTAACCCGAGTATTCTGCGTGTGCAAAACTGGCTTACACCTGTTGTATGTGAACGTAGAGCTTATAACACCTGATCATCACGTGGTGTCTCAGCACGAAGAACTTTCGCAATGGTGCATACTCAGGGAGAACACTTGTACCTTGAAATTTAGTGAGGCATCATCTTACAATGCTACCGTCGAACTAAGCAAAATAAGATGCATAAAGGATAAACATCACATGCAATCAATATAAGTGATATGATATGGCCATCATCATCTTGTGCCTTTGATCTCCATCTCCAAAGCATCGTCATGATCACCATCGTCACCGGCGCAACACCTTGATCTCCATTGTAGCATCGTTTTTGTCTCGCCAACTATTGCTTCTACGACTATCGCTACCGTTTAGTGATAAAGTAAAGCAATTACAGGGCGATTGCATTGCATACAATAAAGCGACAACCATATGGCTCCTGCCAGTTGGCGATAACTCCGTTACAAAACATGATCATCTCATACAATAAAATATAGCATCATGTCTTGACCATATCACATCACAACATGCCCTGCAAAAACAAGTTAGACGTCCTCTACTTTGTTGTTGCAAGTTTTATGTGGCTGCTACGGGCTGAGCAAGAACCGTTCTTACCTACGCACCAAAACCACAACGATAGTTTGTCAAGTTAGTGTTGTTTTAACCTTCTCAAGGACCGGGCGTAGCCACACTCGATTCAACTAAAGTTGGAGAAACTGGCACCCGCCAGCCACCTGTGTGCAAAGCATGTAGGTAGAACCAGTCTCGCGTAAGCATACACGTAAGGTCGGTCCGGGCCGCTTCATCCAACAATACCGCCAAACCAAAGTGTGAAATGCTGGTAAGCAGTATGACTTGTATCGCCCACAACTCACTTGTGTTCTACTCGTGCATATAACATCTATGCATAAACCTGGCTCGGATGCCACTAATGGGGAACGTAGTAATTTCAAAAAAAATTCCTGCGCACACGCAGGATCATGGTGATGCATAGCAACGAGAGGGGAGAGTGTGTCCACGTACCCTCGTAGACCGAAAGCGGAAGCGTGAGCACAACGCGGTTGATGTAGTCGTACGTCTTCATGATCCGACCGATCCAAGTACCGAACGCACGGCACCTCCGAGTTCAGCACACGTTCAACTCGATGACGTCCCGCGAGCTCCGATCCAGCAGAGCTTCGTCGGAGAGTTTCGTCAGCATGACGGCCTGATGCGGTGATGATGATGCTACCGACGCAGGGCTTCGCCTAAGCACCGCTACGATATGACCGAGGTGGATTATGGTGGAGGGGGGCACCGCACACGACTGAGAGAGATCAACAGATCAACTTGTGTGTCTAGAGGTGCCCCCTGCCCCCGTATATAAAGGAGCAAGGGGGAGGCCGGCCGGCCTCTGTAGGTGCGCCAGGAGGAGGAGTCCTCCTCCTAGTACGAGTAGGACTCCCCTCTTTCCTACTCCTACTAGGAGGGGGAAAGGAAGGGGAGAGGAGAGGAAGGGGGCGCCTCCTCCTAGTCCACCCGGGACCAGGGGGGGGGCGCGGCCTGCCCTAGGCCAGCCCTCTCTCCCTCTCCACTAAGGCCCATAAGGCCCACTATTTCTCCCGGGGTTCCAGTAACCTCCCAAGACCGATTTTCATTTAAACCACCCTAACACTTCGGTGTCCGAATATAGTGGTCCAATATATCGATCTTTACATCTCGACCATTTTGAGACTCCTCGTCATGTCCGTGATCATATCTAGGACTCCGAACTACCTTCGGTACATCAAAACAAAAAAACTCATAATACCGGTCGTCACCAAACTTTAAGCGTGCGGACCCTACGGGTTCGAGAACTATGTAGACATGACCGAGACACGTCTCCGGTCAATAACCAATAGCCGAACCTGGATGCTCATATTGGCTCCCACATATTCTACGAAGATCTTTATCGGTCAAACCGCATAACAACATACGTTGTTCCTTTTGTCATCGGTATGTTACTTGCCCGAGATTCGATCGTGGGTATCTCAATACCTAGTTCAATCTCGTTACCGGCAAGTCTCGTGTCACATCCCTAGTTCTGGTATGACCTAGACTAGCTAGTCATGTGTGCATCATGTTTAAATTTCATTTAAATTTGAAATGGGGATTTGTGAAACCCTCAGAAATCATTTGTTGAAATGACCCAGATAAAAATTGCTCCAAAAAGGTCCAAGAAAATGTTCATGTTTCTCTCTGAAAATATTGGTCAGAGGTAAAATTAAAACCAATATTTTTAGGAGCTCATAAATATTTATTTTTGGCCATTTGTATTAATCTAGTAGTTATTTGCTTTGGATATATATATATATTTGTTATATATATAATATATGTCCAAAAATTCTATTAATTGGTGAGGAGTTTTGGAGCAATCCAAATAGTTCCTACAAAAATTGAAAGAAGTAAAAATATGATTTAGTATTTTTATTAAATCAAAACAAATGTCAGAATAGAAAACAGAAAACAAAAATAGAAAAGAAACTTACGGGCGGCTCAAGACTGCAGGTGCCAAGCAGCCCAAAGAAAGCCGGCCCGACTGGCACTGCCAGTCGTCCCCTTCCTTGCGCCAAGAGGACAGGGGCACGTGCCCGGCACGTGCGGCCACGCGCCCGGCCACCTCCTGCCTCTCTGCTTCCTCCCGCGTATCTCTGGAGACACCACGCACCCCCCAGGCCCCTCTCACTCTCTCCTGTCCTCATCCCCACCTCTGTCGCTCGCTCTCTCACCCGCCCGAGCGCCACCATCGCCGCCGCTCGCCGTTGCCGCGCCCACCGTCACGGCCTCGCCTCTCCGACAAGTCCACGAGCATCTCCGCGACTCCCTCGTCCTCTCCACCGAGTCACGCGACGCCAGCAGCTCTTCCTCATCCTCAACGCCGTCGTCTTAGTCGTCAGCTGCCCAAGATCGCCGGCGATCGCCCGTCTTCTTCGACGCCTCCCCCGAGCCGAAGAGCACCCCCACAACACCATCGTGAGCCCCGCCGCCGTTCCCCCTACTCCCCTGCCCTTCTACGCCCTCCTGCAGCTCGAGCCGAGCTCCGGCCACCCCACCTCCTCGCACCTGCTCCCCTGGATGCGGACGACGACGGGCTACACCCCGATGGTCTCCGTGCGTCCAGCCGCCGCTTGTAGCGCAAGTCCGGTGGGTTGCCGCCGCGGTGTTGGTCGCCGCCGGCCAAAACTCCGACGGGCTAACGTGGCCTTTTAGTTAGGCACTAACTACCCCCTGTGACACTGACAATGGGCCCCGCGCCCCTAATCTTTTAGTTGGACTAGAAATAACCCCCCCCCCCTGTTTAACATGTGACACTGACGTGTGGACCCTTTACTCGTTCCGTAATACATCATCCCGCAACTAACTCATTAGTTACAATGCTTGCAAGGCTTATAGTGATGTGCATTACCGAGTGGGCCCAGAGATACCTCTCCGACAATCGGAGTGACAAATCCTAATCTTGATCTATGCCAACTCAACAAGTACCATCGGAGACACCTGTAGATCACCTTTATAATCACCCGCACGCTAGACGCTTGGTAGCACACAAAGTGTTCCTCCGGTAATCGGGAGTTGCATAACCTCATAGTCATAGGAACATGTATAAGTCATGAAGAAAGCAATAGCAATAAACTAAATGATCAAGTGCTAAGCTAACGGAATGGGTCAAGTCAATCACATCATTCTCCTAATGATGTGATCCCGTTAATCAAATGACAACTCATGTCTATGGTTAGGAAACTTAACCATCTTTGATTAACGAGCTAGTCAAGTAGAGGCATACTAGTGACACTCCGTTTGTCTATGTATTCACACATGTATCAAGTTTCCGGTTAATACAATTCTAGCATGAATAATAAACATTTATCATGAAATAAGGAAATAAATAATAACTTTATTATTGCCTCTAGGGCATATTTCCTTCACACAACTACCGTCAAGGGAACAATATCCAGCGTAGAAGCTCATTGCACGGGCTCGATTACATTGGAAGTCGTTTTCAGCTCGCCGAACAACTTTCGACATGAAGGCTTGACCTTCGATATTGTCCCGCTCCGCAGTAGCTGTCATGCACTACTTGGGCATACCGCTTTTGCTCGCTTTAATTCGTTCCCACATTATGCCCGTCTCCAACTTATGATGCCCGGTCCACGCGGCATCATCACGTTAAACGGAAGTACGGAACACTCCCTCTGTACAGTGGAGTATACTATGGCTACTGCGGCTGAAGCACAAAGCGGCCTTATCATGCCGCACATTTCGTCGGCCATCAAGCTGCTGGTCTCCATTAGACAGGACCGATCAATCTCAGAGCTGGATTAGCAGCTTGACCTCCGTCGTCCGCCTCATGTAGTCGCGACGTCTGTCCCGCACATATAATTATGCACTTAAAATACCCTGGTCACCGACGGAGGCATAATGCGGACAGACCTATAACAGTATCCGCACTCTCATAGTCCTTTCCTTTTTCTGACCATTTTTTATCTTTCACCACAGGTGATTATATTTGCTGAGAAGTCCTTTAACCAAGGCAAGGCAGCACAGACGTGCGACAGGAGGTCCAAATGCTTTTTGTAGACCGCACTCTTTATTTCAAACCTGTAAAGTGCCCTTTTTCTCAGCTTTCGACCCCCAGCATGTCAAAAAGCCTTGGTGGTAGCGTTATAATCTGTAAAGATCGTGCTGGACATAGCCAGTCAACATAACCCGTATTCAGTATTCGCTTCTCTCAACAAACTGGATTTTGTTTCTGTGGTTATTTCACGCACGCACCTCGGCATATATTGCCAGGGGCTTGATACGGCAACTTACGAGTTGCCGACAAGTCCGAACAGCTTTATAGCATCGGCGTCACGAGTTTGGCCTTATATGCATCAGCTCCGAATCATGTCTTTGGTCAATAGTTGGGTTGCCCGGTTCCTGTGCTTACTACCTTACGTTTCGCTCTATCGGCTAAGGTAGTAAAGGGAGAACTATTGCAATTGTGTCCTGGTTCATCCGGATGAGCACCTCAGTAGAGAAAGCTGAAAACTGACTGTCATGATGAGGCGAGAGCTAGTCAACCACTCGATGACTCACCGGAATCATCGCGGTTCATTCCGTATTACACGAAGGACCGTTCTTCTGGTCATGTATGTAAATGTGTTGTATTCGGATACCGCGTACATACCAGGGGCTATATCGTAGACCCATCGTCAAACTCCTATGGCTAAGTGAAAGTGTTAAAGCCCTATAGTCTGATTGCCTGGTTCGCCGCATTGACACCTCCTTAACGGACCAAGACGTTGGGTCAAGAGTGATCAAGTGCTTTTCCGAACACCCCCGCGTTATATGCGAGGGGGCTGAAGCCGCGGCTGGTAAACTTTCAGATTATACAAAACACGGCCGCATAGGAGGCATCATAAACTTTCAGGCAAAAGTTTAAAACATAGCCCTAGTATATCATAACATTGTTTTTACAATTTTGATACTTTTCAGTCAAACACAATATCTTTTGAGCACTGACCCTCTATCAAGCGGGCACCCTCTAGGACGTCCTCAAAATAATGCTCTGGCGTGTGATGGTCCTTGCCCTTGGGTGGACTTTTCGCTGCAATATCGGTGGCCTTCATCTTCGCCCAGTACGTCTTGACGCGGGCAAAGGCCATCCGTGCACCTTCAATACACGTTGACTGCCTAATGGCGTCGATACGCGGCACCGCATCAACAAGTCATTGCACCAAACCGAAATAACTATTCGGAATTGGCTCAATCGGCCACAGCCGGACCACGGCGTCCTTCATAGCAGATCTGGATATCCCATGGAGCTCGGCCCACTGGGCCATCTGTTCGTTCAGCAACAGCGGACGCTTTGGCATGCTGAATTGCGACCAGAAATTCTTTTCCATCGCATGTCCTTCTTGCGCCTGGAAAAACTGCGTCTCATCGGAGACACTCTTCGGCAAGTCCAAAAATGCATCTGGAGAACTCCACATTTGATTAAGCGGGGCATACTTCGGGTCACCGAATTTAGTTTGTAGTAAGAAGGGCTTACCGGCCGCTATCTCCCCAGCTTGCCGGATCTCCTCCCGAGACGCTCTAGACTCGGACTGTGCTTCTCTCACCTCTTGTAAGGCCTTGTCGAGATTGGTCGTTCTGGCTTTGTTATCCTTCTCGAGAAATTCGCATCGGACAGTGGCATCCTTAAGCTCGAGCGCCATGGTAGATATTCTCTCTTCGCACTGACGCCGAGCAGCATGTTCGGCCTTTAACTCAGCAGTTGCCTTCTCGGCAACCGCATTACTCATCCTGGCTTGCTCCTTGGCCCGGGCAAGCTCAACCCGAAGGGTCTCAACTGTGGCGGCACTATCTACAATTATGCATATCTCAGTATACAATTCTCAGCGTCATGCCCATAATACAATACTTGCATAAACTGACTGCCCCAAAGACATACCTTGCGCCTCGTCGAGCCGCCTGTTAATATGCGTGATGTCATCATCCGCCACATCAAGTTTCTACTTCAGATCTGCAACCTCTGTAGCTTGGGCAGTCGCCAAGGATGTAACAGCATGTGTTCAAATTAATTAGATTATTTCCTGGGCATATCTTTCTTGATCCTCTGATCGCCTCCCTTTGGACGCCAACCAGAGTCTCAGGGGCTACTATCTATACACAGGCACATTTTGCGTTTATAGCACAATTTAAAATATTACATTACGCACCTCGAAGCCTCTTAGCAGGCCCGTAAAGGCTTCATTCAATCCGCTTTTCGCGGATAGAACACTCTCAACCACCATACCCATCAAGGTACGATGTTCCTCTGAGACGGGCGCATGTCGCAACATGTCCATCCATGTATCCGGCGCCTCCGGACCTCTAGAAGCAGCTGTAGGGGTACGGACTCCCTTTAAAGGAGTATATTTACTAGACCTTAGAGTTGTCTCTGGCTGCAAATCAGATAGTCCAGGGCCTTTATTGTTGGTCCCCATTGGGGCCGCACGCCCCGGGCCCTGGACGGCCGAAGTGTTACCTTCAGGCCTAGTATTCATTTCCCCTCGCACCAATTGTTGATTGGGAGAGATCTCATGAGACGACACCTCGAGTCGCTCGCCCTATTGGGCGGGAAGTCAGGAGGCGCCTCGCTTTCCATCATCTCCGGAAGAAGATCCCCCCAGGAGGAGGACTATTGAGGAAAGCTGCATGCCGGACTGCAAACATATATTTTAAAAATATCACCCTTGCAACCAAGAAAGAACGGGATATGTTTAAGACAACCTTGATCACTTACGATTCGGCTGAGGGTTTGTCCTTACGGAGGAATTGTGTGACAACGTCGCCTCCCGAACCAGAACCACCTGACAGGGATATCTTCCCTCTCTTAGAAGCCTTCATCTTCAAGTCTTCAGAGGCGATCCTCTTCCTCCCATGGGGAGAAGGGACGTCAGTGTCTCCTTCCCTTTTGCCTTCGGAAGAGGGAGTCTCAATCTCCCCAGACGAGATGTCTGGCGTACCTTTAGAATGAGGGCCACCCTGGGCCTTTTTGCTCTCCTCCTTGTCTTCCTTCGCTGGCACTTGATATGGTGCCGGAACCAGCATCCTTGTTAACACCGGATCATCTGAGTCTTCGGGAAGAGGGCCCGAACACCTAATTCTCTCCGCCTTCTTTATCCAGCCCTAGCCGAATATGGTTTTCTCAGTATGAGATATTTAACTAAGCTATGTTCAGGAGTCGAGTACTTACCAGGTATCCGGATGATTGCAGTCAAGGCCGATGTCCTCTGTGGTATCCGGCCACTGTTTTCGTGTCCCGAAGAATAATTTCCACATTCCTCTATGCATCGTGCCGAATCAGTGCTGAAGGGTTTGTGGTCCTTCTGGATTGAATTCCCACATGCGGAGAGGCCATCGCTGGCACGGTAGGACCCGGCGGACTAGCATTACCTGGATTACATTGATAAGACTGGTGTCCTTTTCAATGAGGCTCCGGATGCGGCTTTGCAGCGTCTGCACTTCATCAATTGATCCCCAGTCCAGCCCCTTATTAATCCATGATGCAAGCCGTAATAGAGGACCGGACCAGAACGCAGGTGTAGCTGCCCACTTGGTACCACGAGGTTCAGTGATGTAAAACCACTCCCGCCGCCATAGGTTGGAAGTTTCTGTGAAGGAGCCTTTTGGCCAAGGAGTGTTGGTGAGTTTGCTCACTGTAGCACCACCGCACTCCGCTTATTTCCCATCAACTATCTTTGGCTTCACATTAAAGGTCTTGAGCCACAAGCCGAAGTGTGAGGGAATACGGAGGAAGGCCTTGCACATGATAATGAACGCCGAGACGTGAAGGAAGGAGTCCGGAGCTAGATCGTGAAAATAAAGCCCATAATAGAACATGAGCCCTCGGACAAAGGGGTGAAGGGCAAACCCTAGCCCTCGGAGGAAGTGGGAGATGAATACGACCCTCTCGCCGGATCTGGGAGTAGGAATAACCTGCCCTTGAGCAGGAAGCCTGTGAGGGATTTCCGCGGTCAGGTATCTTGCCGCCCGGAGCTTCGCAATATCCTCCTCTATGACATAGGATGCCACCCACCGGCCTTGAGGGCTGGGTCCGGACATGAGTGGGAATCTCGAAGCGATTAAATTGAACCTCGGGTGCTGGAACTCGAGGTTGGAGAGGTTGAGGAAAGGGTTGGTGTAAAGGAGAAAGACGGGTCTTGGACCCTTTATAAAGACGATGAATATTGAACGAGTCCTCCTAAGCCTTAAAACCTGCCTATTCCTAAGGAATCATGCCAACAGAATGGTTGGGATACCCATGGCCGTATTAATGAGAATCTCGTAATAAGGGGACACGATCTCTGCTTCAACAAGACGTCCAATAAAGCCGCGTCTCAAAACGTGGAGCGGCGGGCTAAAAAATGGTTCGAAATAGTAACCGGGTGGTGACGTGATATCACGCTACAAAAAGTTGTCGGCAGATTGGACTCATGAAATATTATACTCTCTCCAGTTGTGTATGGGATTTTTTTTGCGGAGCCGGACACAATTTTTGTGTTCAAAGACTATTTTGGAGTATTCGGAGAAGGAACCCGCCTTGCAATGCCGAAGACAATTGGCGCACCGGACACCTCGTCATTGAAGCCTGGTTCAGGGGCTACTCAGGGAGTCCTGGATTAAGGGGTCCTCAGGCGTCCAGACTATGTAGCATGGGCCGGATTGTTGGGCCATGAAGATACAAGATAGAAGACTTTCTCCCATGTCCAGATGGGACTCTCCTTGGCGTGGAAGACAAGCTTGGCGCCCGGATATGAAGATTCCTTTCTCTGTAACCGACTTTGTATAACCCTAGTCCCCTCAGGTGTCTATATAAACCGGAGGGCTTAGTCCGTAGAGAGGAGATATACAATCATAGTCATATAGGCTAGACTCTTAGGGTTTTAGCCATTACGATCTCGAGGTAGATCAACTCTTGTAATACTCATATTCATCAAGATCAATCAAGCAGGAAGTAGGGTATTACCTCCATAGAGAGTGCCTGAACCTAGGTAAACATCGTGTCCCCCGTCTCCTGTTACCATCAACCTTGGACGCACAATTCGGACCCCCTACCCGAGATCCGCCGGTTTTGACACCGACAGGGGGCACCCTAGAACACACAAGTTGATATTTTAGCCGTGTGCGGTGCCCCCCTCCACAGTTACACACCTCGGTCATATCGTCGTAGTGCTTAGGTGAAGCTCTGTTCTTGTAACTTCATCATCGTCGTCGCCACGCCATCGTGCTGACGAAACTCTCCCTCGGCCTCAACTGGATCAAGAGTAAGAGGGACGTCATCGAGCTGAACATGTGCTGAACATGGAGGTGCCGTACGTTCAGTGCTAGGATCGGTCGGATCATGAAGACGTACGAATACATCAACCACGTTGATAAAACGCTTCCGCTTTCGGTCTACGAGGGTACTTGGACAGACCTATAACATTAACCACGTTTCTATGCTTCTCCTAGATAGATCTTGCGTGATCGTAGGAATTTTTTTGAAATACTACGTTCCCCAACAAAACGATAGTGGTAAATTGGTAAGAGACATCATAGATCGCACCATATCTAATAATGTACGGTTACGATGTTCAGACACACCATTACACTGTGGTGTTCCAGGTGGCGTGAGTTGCGAAACTATTCCACATTGTTTCAAATGAAGACCAAACTCATAACTCAAATATTCACCTCCACGATTAGATTCTAGAAATTTTATTTTCTTGTTACGATGATTTTCCACTTCACTCTGAAATTCTTTGAATTTATTCAAATGTTTCAGACTTATGTTTCATCAAGTACATATACCCATATCTGCTCAAATCATCTGTGAAGGTCAGAAAATAACGATACCCGTCGCGAGCCTCAACACTCATTGGACCACATACAATCGTATGTCTTATTTCCAATAAGTCTGTTGCTCGCTCCATTGTTCCGGAGAACGGAGTCTTAGTAATCTTGCCCATGAGGCATGGTTCGCAAGTATCAAGTGATTAATAAACAAGTGATTCATAATCAAGTGATTCCAAAAGCCCATCAACATGGAGTTTCTTCATGTGTTTTACACCAATATGACCTAAACGCCAGTGCCACAAATATGTTGCATTATCATTATCAACTTTGCTTCTTTTGGCATCAATATTATGAATATGTGTATCACTATGATCGAGATTCAATAAACCATTTATGTTGGATGTATGACCATAAAGGTTTTATTCATGTAAATAGAACAAGAATTATTCTCTGACTTAAATGAATAATTGTGTCGCAATAAACATGATCCAATCATATTCATGCTCAACGCAAACACCAAATAACATTTATTTAGGTCCAGCACTAATCTCGAAGATAGAGGGAGTGTGCGATGATGATCTTATCAACCTTGGAATCACTTCCAACACACATCGTCACCTCGCCCTTAAATAGTCTCTGTTCATTTTGCAACTGCTGTTTCGAGTTACTAATCTTAGCAACTAAACCAGTATCAAATACCCTGGGTTTCTATGAACACTAGTAAAGTACACATCAATAACATGTATATCAAATATACCTTTGTTCACTTTGCCATCCTTCTTATCCGCCAAGTATTTGGGTAGTTCCGCTCAAAGGACCATTCCTTGTAAAGAGAAGCACTCCGCCAGTGCTTAGGTCTAGCTTTGGGTTTCTTCACGGGAGTGGCAACTTGCTTGCCATTCTTCTTGAAGTTCCTTTTTTCCCTTGCCCTTTTACATGAAACTAGTGGTCTTGTCAACCATCAACACTTGATGCTTTTTCTTGATTTCTACTTTCGCCGATTTAGTATCGCGAAGAGCTTGGGAATCGTTTTCATTATCCCTTGCATATTATAGTTCATCACGAAGTTCTAGTAACTTGGTGATAGTGACTAGAGAACTTTGTCAATCACTATCTTATCTAGAAGATTAACTCCCACTTGATTCAAGTGATTGTAGTACTCGGATATTCTGAGCACATGCTCACTAGCTGAGCTATTCTCCTTCATCTTGTAGGCAAAGTATTTGTCAGAGGTCTCATACCTCTTAACACGGGCATGAGTCTGAAATACCAATTTCAACTCTTGGAACATCTTGTATGCTCCGTGGTATTCAAAACGTTTTTGAAGTCCCGGTTATAGGCCGTAAAGCATGGTGCACAAAACTATCTAGTAGTCATCATATCGAGCCTTCTCAAACGTTCATAACGTCTGCTTCTGCTCCTGCAATAGGTCTGTCACCTAGCGGTGCATCAAGCACATAATTCTTCTGTGCAGCAATGAGGATAATCCTCAGATCATGGACCTAGTCCGCATCATTGCTACTATCCTCTTTCAACTTATTTTTCTCTAGGAACATATCAAAAATAAACGGGGAGCTACATCGCGAGCTATTGGTCTACAACATAATTTGCAAATACTATCAGGACTAAGTTCATGATAAATTAAAGTTCAGTTAATCATATTACTTAAGAACTCCCACTAAGATAGACATCTCTCTAGTCATCTAAATGATCACGTGATCCATATCAACTAAACCATGTCCAATCATCACGTGAGATGGAGTAGATTTCGATGGTGGACATCACTATGTTGATCATATCTACTATATGATTCACGTTCGACCTTTCGGTCTCAGTGTTCCGAGGCCATATCTGCATATGCTAGGCTCGTCAAGTTTAACCCGAGTATTCTGCGCGTGCAAAACTGGCTTGCACCCGTTGTATGTGAACGTAGAGCCTATCACACCCGATCATCACGTGGTGTCTCAGCACGACGAACTGTCACAATGGTGCATACTCAGGGAGAACACTTATACCTTGAAATTTTAGTAAGGGATCATCTTATAATGCTACCACCGTACTAAGCAAAATAAGATGCATAAAAGATAAACATCATATGCAATCAAAATATGTGACATGATATGGCCATCATCATCTTGTTCCTTTGATCTCCATCTCCAAAGCACCGTCATGATCTCCATCGTCACTTGCTTGACACCTTCATCTCCATCGTAGCGTCATTATCGTCTTGCCAACTATTGCTTCTACAACTATCGCTACCGCTTAGTGATAAAGTAAAGCAATTACATGGCGATTGCATTTCATACAATAAAGCGACAACCATAAGGCTCCTGCCAGTTGCCGATAACTTTTACAAAACATGATCATCTCATACAACAATTTATATCTCATCACATCTTGACCATATCACATCACAACATGCCCTGCAAAAACAAGTTAGACGTCCTCTACTTTGTTGTTGCAAGTTTTACGTGGCTGCTACGGGCTTCTAGCAAGAACCGTTCTTACCAACGCATCAAAACCACAACGATTTTTCGTCAAGTGTGCAATTTAACCTTCAACAAGGACCGGCCGTAGTCAAACTCGATTCAACTAAAGTTGGAGAAACAGACACCCGCTAGCCACCTGTATGCGAAGCACGTCGGTAGAACCGGTCTCATGAACGTGGTCATGTAATGTTGGTCCGGGCCGCTTCATCCAACAATACCGCCGAATCAAAGTAAGACGTTGGTGGTAAGCAGTATGACTATTATCGCCCACAACTCTTTGTGTTCTACTCGTGCATATCATCTACGCATAGACCTGGCTCAGATGCCACTGTTGGGGAATGTAGCATGCATTTTCAAAAAAAATGCTACAATGACGCAAGATCTATCTAGGAGATGCATAACAATTAGAGGGGAGAGTGTGTCCATGTACCCTCATAGACCGAAAGCGGAAGCATTTAGTAACGCGGTTGATGTAGTCGAACGTCTTCGCGGTCCAACCGATCCAAGTACCACGAACGTACGACACCTCCGTATTCAGCACACGTTCAGCTCGATGACATCCCTCGAGCTCTTGATCCAGTTGAGGACGAGGGAGATTTCCGTCAGCATGACGGCATGGCCACGGTGATGATAAAGTTACCGGCACAGGGCTTCGCCTAAGCACTACCACGATACGACTGAGGTGTGTAACTGTGGAGGGGGGCACCGCACATGGCTAAGACAAATCTTGGAGTGCCTTTGGGGTGCCCCCTCCCCACGTATATAAAGGAGGGAGGGAGAGAGGCCGACCCTCCAAGGGGCGCGCCAAGTCTAGGGAGTCCTACTAGGACTCCCAAGTCCTAGTAAGATTCCCTTTCCTTTTCGAAGTGGGAAAGAAGGAAGGGAGGGAGAGGGAGAAGGAAAGGGGGCCACGCCCCCACCCCTTGTCCAATTCAGTTTGGGCAGGGGGAGGCGCGCGCCACCTCGTGGCCCTTCTTCCCTCTCTCCACTAAATCCCAATAAGGCCCATTAACTTCCCCCGGCGAATTCATGTAACTCTCCGGTACTCTGAAAAATACCCGAATCACTCGGAACAACTCCGATGTCCGAATATAGCCTTCCAATATATGAATATTTACCTCTCGACCATTTCGAGACTCCTCGTCATGTCCGTGATCTCATCCGGGACTCCGAACAAACTTCGGTCATCAAATCACATAACTCATAATACAAATCGTCATCAAACGTTAAGCGTGCGGACCCTACGGGTTCGAGAACTATGTAGACATGACCGAGACACATCTCCGGTCAATAAGCAATAGCGGAACCTGGATGCTCATATTGGATCCTACATATTCTACGAAGATCTTTATCAGTCAAACCGCAGAACAACATACGTCATTCCCTTTGTCATTAGTATGTTACTTGCCCGAGATTCGATCGTCAGTATCATCATACCTAGTTCAATCTCGTTACCGGACAAACCTATTTACTCGTTCCGTAATGCATCATCCCGCAACTAAATCATTAATCACATTGCTTGCAAGGCTTATAGTGATGTGCATTACCGAGGGGGCCTAGAGATACCTCTTCGATACATGGAGTGACAAATCCTAATCTCGATCTATGCCAACTCAACAAACACGTTCGGAGACACCTTTAGAGCATCTTTATAATCACCTAGTTACGTTATGATGTTTGATAGCACACAAAGTGTTCCTCCGGTATTCGGGAGTTGCATAATCTCATTGTCAGAGGAATATGTATAAGTCATGAAGAAAGCAATAGCAATAAACTTAACGACCATAATGCTAAGCTAACGGATGGGTCTTGTCCATCACATCATTCTCTAATGATGTGATCCTATTCATCAAATGACAACACATGTCCATGGTCAGGAAACTTAACCATTTTTGATTAACGAGCTAGTCAAGTAGAGGCATACTAGGGACACTCTGTTTTGTCTATGTATTCACACATGTACTAAGTTTCCGGTTAATACAATTCTGGCATGAATAATAAACATTTATCATGATATAAGGAAATACTAATAACAACGTTATTATTGCCTCTAGGGCATATTTCCTTCACCCTGCACTTTGGTGCTCGGGGAGCCCGAGCTCCAATGTCTTCGTCTCCCGGATCCTAAGATGTCTAACTAGGTCCATCTTCAGCTGGCACAGGATACCTTGTATGCTTCCACACTGATAGTAGCCCTCGGTCATGCCACCTAGAGACATTTTCATAGTGAATGTGACTGGTGGGAGGCCCTTTATCTATTATGGCCCGTTACAGAATGCCAACCCACGGTTACAGAAAAAGAGGCATCTCTGTGGCTCTCACGTGCCGTGGAAGCAGATCATCGTGCCCGCCCATCGCTTGCGGAACCGGAGGCGTCACCTTGATCCACGCATGCACGTAGTGAAACCACTGCGTGGCGGCCCCGCGAGGACGTTGGGAGTCAGTCTCAGCTTTTAATCATGATGCAACTATCCCTTCATATAGGTTATAAGAAGGTCTTGAGACAGTGTGAGGCCTCTCACACATTTTTTTTCTCCTGGCTCTGAGTCGCTTGATCCCGTCCCCATAATTTGGTGCCTTTCTTGTGGCCATCAGGATCCTCCTCAAGCTTCTCTGATGTCCCCTTTCATAGGCGATTCCGCTGTGCAGCATTGGACAACATGCTAGGTGTGGTCCGCTCAATAGGCGGCGCTGATGCCTCCTCCCTCCCCAGCAGCGGTTGAGGTTGCACAACCTTATGTCGATCCATCCTAACTTATTTGTGGAGGTGGAGGCGATGTGAGCTTCTTTATGGATGGAGAGGATGGTGTGGATCCACGACGTAGCATATTAGTGGAGTAGGGAAACACGTGAGCTGCAAACAACGTGCACTCGTGTCCAAGCTTGCCCCAACCGGAGCGCTTCTCGATCCAGGAGATCGACATGTTTCAAGTGAGGGTAGAGCTCCTCGCTTTGTGGATCATTATCAATTCTACCATGGAGGAGCGCACTAGCATGGGATCGCTGGAGGCGCCGCTCTCTTCATGGGATATCTTCAATTTGGTGTTGTGAGAGTCGAAGTCACCCAACCCTGAGCAGGCCGTTCGTTGGGCATGCCTCCATGGTGTGATGTCAAACAACGTGGCTCTGTGCCTTCCGACCCCATCCAGGCCCTTCTATCGAGTTGAGCCTCTAAGGAGAGGGAAGCTCAGGCATGCAGAACCGTCAAGGCCCAAAATGGCGAGGATTTCATCGGTGGTGTGGTTTCGCCTTTTTCTTCCTCCTTTTTCTTAGAGCACCCCCCATTGGCATGGAATTTCACTTTCATGTGCAAGTAGTACTTCTCGGTCACTCCCCAAGTAGCTTTGTTTAGGACTTCCTTTTCAAGATAGTGCACTTTCATTTACCCGCATGTTTGTCTGGGTTACTTTATCTCGTCTCTTTAAGGTTAGAACGTGGGAAGATGCTCGATGTTCCATGCATTTTGAACGGGTATGTCATCTTCCATTTCCAGCAATGCACAACCTGGTCTTGATACACTGGTTACCAAAAAGGGAGCCTCCCACATTGACGAAAGGTTGTTCTTCCCTTATTGAGTCTGGGCACAATGGAGGACGAGATCCCTTGCTTCGAGCATTCGAGACCAAATGTGGCGTTGGTGGTAGCGTCTGAGCCCTTGTTGGTAGTGAGCCATGTGAACTTGTGCCAGACACCGGAGTTCCTCTAAAATATGGATGTCATCAATCCTCCTTTGTTGTTTCTCTTCCTCCACACATGCTTGAACACATGGAGATCCGAGCCCAGATGGAAGGACTACCTGTTGATACGTCTCCAATGTATCTATAATTTTTGATTGTTCCATGCTATTATATTATCCATCTAGGATGTTTTATATGCATTTATATGCTATTTTATATGATCTTTGGGACTAACCTATTAACCTAGAGCCCAGTGCCAGTTTCTGTTTTTTCCCTTGTTTTTGAGTTTTACAGAAAAGGAATACCAAACAGAGTCCAATTGACGTGCCAATTTTTGATGATTTTTTGTGGACCAAAAGAAGCCCCCGGAGTGAAAGAGTTGGGCTAAAAGAGTCCCGGGCCGTCCACGAGGGTGGGGGGCATGCCCTACCCCCCTGGGCGTGGGCCCCTATCTCGTGGATTACTCGGAGACCCCCCTAACGTGAGACCTACGCCAAAAAATCCTATAAATACAGAAACCTCCAAAAAATAACCTAGATCGGGAGTTCCGCCGCCGCAAGCCTCAGAGCCACGAAAAACCAATCGGGACCTGTTCAAGCACCTGCGGAGGGGGAATCCCTCACCGGTGGCCATCTCCATCATCTCGGCGCTCTCCATGACGAGGAGGGAGTAGTTCACCCTCGGGGCTGAGGGTAAGCTATGTGTTTGATCTCTCTCTCTCTCTCTCTCTCTCTCGTGTTCTTGATTCGGCACGATCTTGATGTATCGCGAGCTTTGCTATTATAGTTGGATCCCATGATGTTTCTCCCCCTCTACTCTGTTGTAATGGATTGAGTTTTCCGTTCGAAGTTATCTTATCGGATTGAGTCTTTGAAGATTTCTGAACACTTGATGTATGTCTTGCATGTGCTTATCTGTGGTGACAATGGGATATTCACGTGATCTACTTGATGTATGTTTTGGTGATCAACTTGCGGGTTCCGTAACATTGTGAACTTATGCATAGGGGTTGGCACATGTTTTCGTCTTGACTCTCCGGTAGAAACTTTGGGGCACTCTTTGAAGTACTTTGTGTTGGTTTGAATAGATGAATCTGAGATTGTGTGATGCATATCGTATAATCATACCCACGGATACTTGAGGTGACATTGGAGTATCTCGGTGACATTAGGGCTTTGGTTGATATGTGTCTTAAGGTGTTATTCTAGTACGAACTCTATGTTAGATCGAATGGAAAGAATAGCTTCGTGTTATTTTACTATGGACTCTTGAATAGATCGATCAGAAAGAATTAAGTTGAGGTGGTTTCATACCCTACAATAATCTCTTCGTTTGTTCTCCGCTATTAGTGACTTTGGAGTGACTCTTTGTTGCATGTTGAGGGATTTTATATGATCCAATTACTCCCTCCGTTCCTTGATATAAGGTGTATAGATTTTTGAGAAAAAAATCCAAAATATAAGGTGTATTGTGTTGCACCACTCGTTTGGATTATTATTTTAGGGATTTGATTACATTTCCTTATAAGAGGCAAGCTCCTCTATTTTCTCATGTCAACTAGTCAGGTGTAATCTTGCCCAAAACTTGTGAAATTTTCCCTCCACGCGCGTTGTTTAATTTCCATGCCAAAAACTATACACCCTATATTTAGGAACGGAGGGAGTATGTTATTATTGTTGAGAGAACTTGCACTAGTGAAAGTATGAACCCTGGGCCTTGTTTCAACTCATTGCAATACCGTTTTCTCTCACTTTTATCATTAATTACCTTGCTATTTTTATATTTTCAGATTACAAAAACCTATATCTACCATCCATATTGCACTTGTATCACCATCTCTTCGCCGAACTAGTGCACCTATACAATTTACCATTGTATTGGGTGTGTTGGGGACACAAGAGACTCTTAGTTATTTGGTTGCAGGGTTGCTTGAGAGAGACCATCTTCATCGTATGCCTCCCACAGATTGATAAACCTTAGGTCATCCACTTGAGGGAAATTTGCTACTGTCCTACAAACCTCTGCACTTGGAGGCCCAACAACGTCTACAAGAAGAAGGTTACGTAGTAGACATCACCTGCCTCCGCTTGTAGATGAGGGTGAAAGGGGTTTCACCCATGGCCCTTCTCGTAGTCGTCTGGATTCATCACAACGCCGGACGGATCTCATCAACGCATTGCCTGCCACTTTTCTTGAGCTTATATTGAAATTTCTGGTTTTCAACCCTGTCAGGATCAACGCGTTGGCTTGCTCTACTTGCCCATTTTGCATGGCAGAGATATGAAAGATAAACATAACCTAATCCCGAGCTCTTCACGGTACTTGGTGAATGCGGCGCTAGTGAACTAGGTCTCATTGTCGGTGATGATGTAGCTAGGAGCTCCAAAATGACACGCGATTCCCGGATGAATTAGATTGTCGTAGTCGTAGTGACCTTGTTGACGGCCTCCACTTTGGTCCACTTGGTAAATTTGTTGACAGGGACGTAGAGGTACTCATAGCCCGAAATTGCTTGGGGAAACGACCCCACAATCCAATCCTGATACCGCGAAGGGCCATGAGAGGTGGATGTTTTGGAGAGCATGACACTCCACTTATTGCTTAGCGGACACGTGACCTCTAAGTGGCAAGTATTGGTAAAAACTAGGATCAAAGACACTACAAGGAGTATGGGAAGCCACGATGAGCGTTGGTCTGTTCTAACGACCCTAATTGTTGAGACGACCATTGTTGATGGTAACGGGAGCAGGGAATAGAGTCGACAATCCCGACAACATGAGTTTGGCTATTTAAGGGTCACACATCTATCGAACATAGAATAAAAGAGATAAAGTCACATCAATAGGCAACTTCGCGTCACACTTGCACTGGGACATTGACTATTCATCATGAATCAAACCTCTCCGCACCTAACTTCTCCACTACAGGAAAACTAACATTTGATTTTCGTTATTTACTTTTATGTACTTTATTTGTAGCCTTAACTTTAGACCAATTATTTCACCAGTAAATTACTTGTCTTTAGCCTTCATGATCCTTGTGGAAGCAAAATAGTCTATTCAAACAAGACTTGTGAAAGCCCCTGTGCAAAATAAACACTCCAATAACACTCACCTCCTCCTCCTCATTGGGAATGATATTAAATTGAGATTATATTGCCACGAGAGTGCTTCAACCAGCCATGTGCATTTGTACGAAATCAACATATAGATTGACCAAATTCTCTATTTCTCTGCCAATCCAACATCTAAGAGGGGTACGATTTATATGGATTGGCCACGAAGGGGTGGATAGGTGAGGAACGTTAGACGAGCTCATATCCCATTTCACACATAGGCAAGTCGGAAGCCCCGTGGTGGCCCGGAGCTTCTAGGGTACCTCCGAGGTTTCCAGAGGGTTGCACCTTGGTGCGCTTACTAAAAGGATCAAGATGGACCTAGAGGGTGGATAGGGACAACAACAAATTTTACTTTGATTATTAGAAAGTCTAGGCTATGCGAAATATAATTGTGTGACAAAAAAATTGTTACGGTAAGATAAACAACCCATATGATGCTTGCAAGGTCAAGTGACCAAAATAAACCGAAGACGAGGATGTATCCTCATATTCACTTTATTGGAGGAAAAGCTAGTCACGTTGCCATGAACACTACAAAAGCTCACCCCTATTCGCCTTGAGTTATCACCACCAAGGTGATTCCCAACCACTTGTGGTAGACCTTAAGGTGGTTTCGAAATCTTCACAAATGATGGGGGTAAAATCACAAATCGATTCTCATCAGGGACTTCTAATATGTCTCAAACATGTTTATAATTTTTGTTATGTTCATGCTACTTTTATATCATTATCATTGCATCACTTTGGTACCAAATTTTACTGATTTATTGGACTAACCCATTAATCCAGTGCGCAATGCCAGTTGTTGTTTTATGCGTGATCTTAGAATTTGCAGAAATAATATTTCTCAGGACCAAAAAAATCAGGAGAGAAGATCTTTTACAAAGTTTCAAGCCAGAAGAGACACTGGGCCAGAATACCATTGGAGGGGGCCCCACATCTCTCATGTGATCCTTCACACGGACCAAGTATGAAAAGCGAGGAGAGGGCAATTCAGGCCCCTGGATCTCCTCTCCATCGCCCTGGCTCTTTATATACCTAAAACCACTAGAAGAATTTTTACTAGATTTTTTTCGCCGCCACCACTTCCTGAACTAAGTTGGTCTTTGTTTTAGCCTTCTTCCAGCACCCTATTGGAGAGGGGAATTTATCTTCTTCTGACTCTTCATCATCCCTTGTTGCTCCTATGATGATGCAGGCGTAGTCCTCTCTCCGGGTCGAGGGTTTGTATTAGTAGCTATGTGTTCTATGTTTCTCTCACTTGATCCTGTGAGTTTCTGATCTTGATTGTCATAATGGGCTTTATTAATGGAGTTGAACTGTGTGATGTATCCCCTCCTACTTTGTTTGTGGTGAATTGAATCTTGTTCATGCTATGAGTTTCTTTATGTTTGATTGAATCATTTGGGAATCACTGAGATTATGTGATGCATATCTATTATAATTTCTGAAGATACCCGTAGTGATATTGGGGTGACTCTATGGATTAATAGTAGAAAGATGAAGATCATGGGGTGATTGAAAGTATATTTTTTTGGGCTGCCTGAGATGACATTGGGGTGTGTCCTACGGATTAAGATTAGTAAGACAAACTTAGAGCTGTGCTTACCCATACATATAGTATCTCGTCCCACTTTGACATAATAAAAAGAGAAACTTTGAATGATCATTTACCACACTTTTTGAGGATATATCATGCCATTTAATTATATAATGATGTTGAGAGTTGACACTACTGAAAGTATGAACCCTTGGTCTTGTTTCCAAGCATTGAAACACCGTTTTACTCACTTTTGTCATTTGCTACCTTGTTGTCCTTATTTATTCCGAAAATACAAAAATATTGCTACCATATAGACTATCAACCTATCGTACAAATTGTCAATCTTTTCGGTGAACTAGCGCATCTATACAATTGACAATTGTATTGGATGTGTTGGGGACACAAGAGACTAGTTGTATCTAGTTTGTAAGGTTGTTTGAGAGTGAATACTTTCAAACTATGACTCCTAAGGTTGACAAATATTAAATCATCCACTTGAGGAAAATCATGTCGTCCTACAATCTTGTGCGCTTGATGCCCCAACAAAGTCTACAACAATAAAAGTGTAGACATCAACGCCCGCCACATAGGAGTCTCCAACCTCTAACAGTAACAAGATCCACCAAGAAAATAAGAGGGGGGGGGGTCAACTTTTGCTTTGGTGGAAATATAGATCGAGGACTTCTCTTTAATTTCACAAAAAACAACAAGTTTGTGCGAATTGGAGGGAGTTCTCCAATAAATTTGAGCTAGAATCAGTGAATAAGAGAGGATGAAGTCGTCACCTTCTTCATGGGGAAGAAGGAGGCTATTTATAGCTAGCCCCCAAATCCAACCATTATCACACATTTTCTGCGTGGCCCAGAAGTCCCGAAAGTTTCGGCCAGGTTTCACGACTTCTAGACACCCCGAAAGTTGGTTGAGCCCTACCCGGGAAGTTCCAAGCAGGTACCAAAATTTCCAGAAGGTTTGCAATTGAGTTCCACGGAACCCGGCTGGAAGTTGCCTATTGAAGTTCTGGGCTATCTAGAACAATGGGACACTAGTGAATTTGAAGACTCGCTCTGATTCTCCAAGGTGCACCCCCTCTTAATAGTGCGGTTGCCCTAATGACTCAAAATGAAATATAAAAGCCTTCATCAGATGCTCATTTATTCCCTTTTTGAAATGAGCCCGAGGAGAGGGGGAGGGTCTAACCATGCATGCTTTTCTTTATGATCAGGCGACATTGTTTATAAACTCAAGCATGTGATTAGAACACAAAATATGTAGTCATTAACACTAAAAAAATAAGTGGCACCTATTTGGGGGCCAGAGGTTCTGAGGTACGTCCAAGCAACCTTTGAACTTTCTAGAAAATTATGGCATGACATGTCTGTCTTGTCCTGAGGTTCCGTGATGGCTCTGGGCAACCTAATCCTCGGCAGCCGCAGCCTCCGTTGCGTGCAGGTCATCGAAAGCATTGATCTGAGCATCGCAGTGAAAGACGCACCGCACTTGGAGAGGCTCATCATCTGGGCAGCAACGGTCCGCGATGGCATGCCCAGGAGGGTCAAGATTGACCATGCCTCTGCACTAAGCTTACTTAGCTATCTGGACCCGAGGTATGTCCGAGCAACCTTTGGATTTTCTAGAAAATTATGCCATGATATCCGTGTCTTGTCCTAAGGTTTCGGGGTGACTCTGGGCAACCTCTCGGATGTCCAAAGAGTTACAACGTCTGGCCAGGAGGTCTCAAGGCCTTGGTCTCCTCCATGGCGTTGCCCTGGGACACTTCCTTGCCTTGGGGACTCCTTATCCAACTCCTCGCTCCTTGCCTTGGCTTTCTCCTAACGTATTTTCGGTGCTAATTCCTTCATACCTAAGCACACATTGAGTTTCATATTGAGGTAGTACGCATGTCTAATTCAAAAACATGTGAAGCTCAAAGAGGAGTGAAGTTAGCTCAGTTTGTATAGCGCATGTACGTGTCTTTATCATGGGTCCACTAGGAGCTTGAGGACTTGAGGGTGAGCCATGAGATGCCCCGCATTAGAGAAGGGTATGTTGCCAGGGAGACGACAAGCAAGAAAATACTTCCTCCGTTTCAAAATAGATGACTCAACTTTATACTAATTTTAGTACAAAGTTAGTACAAAGTTGGGTCATTTATTTTGAAACGGAGGGAGTACGTGGGAGGAGGGATAAAGGGGGAAGAAAGCAAAGCCACAGCCCATGGGATCCCCAACGGAAGGAAACGATGAAAGCAAGTATAATAGAGCTGAGTCAGCTGGCTATAAGAAATAAACTAGTATATTTCTGCTTAGTTGGAGGAAAGAGAAGAGGAGAGAGAAGGTAAGCGGGCTCTTCGTGAAGAGCCAGCTCTAGCACATGCTCCTAGACACTATGTGAGAATAAAAGGTGGGTCACATAATAAAAAAGTACTCCCTCCGTTCCTAAATAATTGTCTTTCTAGCCATCTTAAATGGACTACAACATAGGATATATGTAGACATGTTTTAGAGTATAGATTCATTCATTTTGCTCCGTATGTAGTCACTTGTTGAAATCTCTAGAAAGACAATTATTTAGGAATGAAGGGAGTAGTATACCTTTTTGATCTACTATTGTACATGTTGGCTATAAGATGGGCTGTATTGGATTATAGCCAGCAGCTAGCTGTACTATTAACCATGCTCTGAGGTGAATCGACATGGCCGGTGGGGCTTGCGAGCAAGTGTATGAGTTAGCTTTGCCGGGGTGGCACTTTCACCGTCTAGAGCGCGCTTCCTCCCATCCCCGCCTCCACATTTCGAAACCCGAATCCCAAAACCCTCGTCCGCCGCTCCACCCACTCCGGCAGCGGCCGCCACCCGTCACGATGAATCACGGGGACCCAGGACACCGCTGTAGGTGTTCCCATGGACCGCGGTGTGCCGGTGCGCCGCCCCAGGAAGGCCTCGCGGCGGCGGCCCTGGACACCCGTGTGCGGCCCCTCCCCATGGGCGCCGAGGCGGAGTCCATGCTGCGGCAGATCGGCGCGTACACGCCCAACCTCGACGCGCACACGGTGACCCTCCTCTCCTGCGTCCACTCCGTCCTCCCTCCTCCGCCCGTCGCCTCCAACCACGCCGCCCTCTCCGCCCTCCTCCCTCCGCCCCAGGACGGCGGCGACGACCGCATCAGCGGCCTCCCCGACAAGCTCCTCTGCGACATCGTCTCCCGCCTCCCCATCAAGGACGGCGCGCGCACCGCCGCGCTCTCCTGCCGCTGGCGCGGCGTCTGGCGCTCCGTGCCGCTCGTCCTCGTCGATTCCGACCTCCTCCCCGTCCGAACCGGCTCGGGCCTGCAGGTCGCGCACGCGGACGCGCAGCGCGTCGCCTCCGCCGTCACCCGCATCCTCGACGCTCACCCGGGCCCCTTCCGCTGCGTCCACCTCATCTGCAGCTTCCTGGACAAGTGCCCGGACCTGCTCGCCCGCTGGCTCCAGCTCCTCGCCGTCAAGGGTGTCCAGGAACTCGTCCTCGTCAACCGCCCGTGGCCGCTCAACATGCGCATCCCTCCCACCTTCTTCGCCATGGCAACCCTCACCCGCCTGTACCTTGGCGTCTTCGAGTTCCCTGACACGAGGAACCTCCCGCGCGCCGCGTCATTCCCACACCTCCGCGAACTCGGCCTCTGCTGCGTCCAGATCCTTGGGAGGGAGGACATGGACTTCATCCTCGCCAGGAGCCCCGTGCTGGAAATCCTATGCATCCAAGTGAACATGCTGATGAAACACCTAATCCTCGTCAGCCGCAGCCTCCGTTGCGTGCAGATCATCGAAAGCATTGATCTGGGCATCGCAGTGAAAGACGCCCCGCACCTCGAGAGGCTCATCATCTGGGCAGCAACGGTCCGCGATGACGTGCCCAGGAGGGTCAAGATTGACCATGCCCCTGCACTAAGCTTACTTGGCTATCTGGACCCGGAACGGCACAGCCTAGAGATCGGCAACACCGTCATCAAGGTGCACACAACACCTTCAACTTTGTGTTTTGTTCGATTCGCCAATGTAAATGTGTGAAGTTGTCTCTGAAAATGGAAATTTGGTGCATTGCAGGCTGGGACAACGGCGAGTCCGAGCACAATGGTCCCAAGCGTCAAGATCCTCGGCATAAGAGTGTGCTTTGGAGTCCGCAACGTTGCGAAGATGCTGCCCAGCTTCCTCAGATGCTTTCCCAACGTCGAGAGGCTGCATCTTGAGGTGACACCACTATCACTTACTTTGGCATCAATTTCCATCTTTGTGCACTTGCAATCATCAATTCATATTGCTAATAACAATGCTTCCATCTAGAGCCAAAATTGTAGTTTTCCTTTGAGACGAGCTGAAGTTCTCACTGATTTACTTGACCAATCTACAGTCCAACGAAACTTATGAGCCCACGGGCAAGCTCAACAACAAGTTCTGGCAGGAGGTCGGCGCTATCGAATGCGTGCAGTCACACATGAAGCTGATGGTCTTCTACGGCTTCCGAGGGGAGCGGGGCGAGCTTTCCTTCCTCAAGTTCGTCCTGGAGAGCGCACGGGTGCTGACGAAGCTGGTGATTGTGTTCACCAAGGGGAGCTTCACCTCAATGGCAGAGGCCAACTCCAAGGTGAACCCTCTGTTTGCTGCAAAATGGGCCAGCAAAGACTGCTCACTGGTGCTCTTGGAGAGTGTGTTTCAAGCAGGGGAAGACAAGTGGTTGCTCAACTTCAAAGCAGGGTCTGATTTCTCTACAGGGGACCCATTCACGCGCACCGCTGCTCTTCGTGGCTGCAACTTTTAAGGAGAAGCCGGGTGTTTGCGGAAGATTGAAAAGAGGTTTTGAGTTCTCTACCAGGCGAGCGTGATTCAAGGGAAACAGATGGTTAGTGCTATGTTGCAGTCTACGTGCAAGGCACTGTTTTGGATCGTTGGCTTGTGTGTTTTTTTGTCAGAGCTCCTGGTTTTTATTTGTCTGGCGACCTTGAGATGTTGATGCATCAGACAAGTGTTGCTCAAATGCAGTCTCTGCAATTCTGCATGGTCTATTTATTTTGCTTTGGCCTGACGTTGGTCATGTTAGAACTCACTATTTCTGCCGATTGTGTCGCTGAATGCTACTAGCAGACGGATATATTCCTGAGCTATTTCATGCTTTACCAATTTCCTTTAGCATATTCCATCGAATGTGTGTTCCGTCTGATGTACCCTGGTTGATTGTGCCTGTCTGGAATGTTAGATTATCATCGGAACTCGGCTGTCTTATGTAGTAGTATTGGTCTATGCTGTTATGTGTTATGTCTTCCACTAGGTATCATTTGCATCATACATGCCCTGTTCACATAACTAGGGATTCAGATCTGAGTCGTGGATCGGAAACGACTTGTATTGGAATTGCCATCTATGGTAACATCTGAAGGACCAAGCCAACATATCAGTGTACCCAAGTAAGTCTAAACTTTAGAGCTCATCATCAAGCCAAGTTGGCACTGAAGATTCAGAGTGCATCTTTTAGCTACAGGTGTTTAAATTCAGGTGTAGGTACATGCCTAAATGCAGATATAGCTGCAGTTTCATGCATCATGCAGTGCAAGATTGTATATGTATGTTGTTGTTAAATGAATGAAAACTTCTGTGTTAAAAAAAAAAAAGTAAGTCTAAACTTGATGGGTGTCGCCAACCCCGAGATATGCAATGGTTATTGGATTTGAGTACTAGGTAACAAGTGAAAAATAAGCTCATTAGAACAAATCTTGCTGCAATTGAGAGCAAGATGAATCTACTACACCGATGAAGTAGAAATCATAAAAGTAATGAAATCTGAGGGCTAACACGATAGAACAACATCTGACATATTATGGAGAACAAGGCTGATATTACGATGAACGATGCCTTTACACCGTGTTAGCCTGCCATGTGAGCCACTGAGACTACGAAACAGCAACCCTTTTTCTTTTCTGTGGTGGTCACTATATTGGTAGTATATATGATGATCAGCATTGCTGCTACTGTGCAAAGGGATCGTTAGTTGTGTGCTTCGACGGGGATCTTTGCGGGGTCGGGTCTTGATGCCGCAGAGACCTTACAGGCGATGTTGGTGCTTCGGCTCACCATATTGCTGCCCTTCAAAGAACTCGTTCAGGAGTTTGTCCACCAGTTCGGGGCTGTATCTGATGTACTTCAGCGGATTCTTGCCGCTCCCAACAACATTGCTGCATGGCAAAATTGGTAGCACAGTAGTTGTTATTAAGTACTACCTCCGTCCCAAATTATAAGATGTTTTTTTAGGCTATTTTAGCCTACCAAAACATCTTATAATTTGAGACGGAGGAAGTATATCAGAACAGCTGAGATCATTCTAAGTTGAATGGAGTCCTGGAGAAGATAAGGACGTGTTGTTCTCCAAAGTATAAAGTTTTGGGGGCCACCCCGTCAGTCAACCATAAATGATGGGTGCTTTAGAGGACAGACAAAATAGAGCTAATTTTGTAATTCTGGAACTGCAATCAATTCAATGGAAGGTAATGGGTGGAGTTCAGCACAACAACCAAAAATTAATAGGAGATCATGTAAAGTGATTGGTGCGGTGACGTACCCAAAACGTTTTATGAAAGATCGATAGGCTGGTAACAGAACCTCAGCTATAGCAAGCCTCAAGGATTCACGCAATTCTTGATCAGGTACAATCCATAGAGATTGCTTCGCATGAAGTTCTTCAAATTGCGTATTGAAAGCTTTAAACCTGCCATGGCAAAAGCCGTCTTAGGGCTAATGATTCTTCTATCATGATTATCCCAAGCAACAAACCAAACTGCCAAGGTACTGACCGTTCTTTGATCACAGCTCTTGAAACTCCGCTGCTGTTAAGGTCTGCTGGTGTCGACGAACCAATGCTGCCTGGCGCACCTTGTACGGAAAGTGCCTGAAGAACCTGAAAGAAATAAAACAGAGGCAGTATTCAACTGTTAATTGATATGTCCAATCATGTAAATACAGCACGACAATGATGTTAATTACTGAAGCACAGGACATGGAAGAGAACATTGCCAAACAAAGATAGATAATAGCAACCATAGTAAAGCCATGGACAGGGGTGTGTGGAAGCTAGCTACCCATGTGCCAGAACCATGAGTTGTGACTAAAGGCTTTGTTGTTGTTGTTGTTGTTGTTGTAAGACGACGTGTGTACTAGAGTTACAAAAGGAATCCACAGACGTTGACTCTTACTATGGTTTGGCTTCACAAAAATTCCTATTGGGATGTAAGCAACTGAACTTGACACCAAAATGCAGGCAGGTGGAGCACAACGTTGATGTGTCTAGATTTTCAGGCCGATTCCAGCGCACCGGGCTGTGTTGACTGGTGAGAAAGTTATGGGGGTAGGGTTGAGAGAATAGAGAGGATATAGAACAGAAAACTGGAGAGAGTCATACATACTCAATTTAATACTCCCTCCATCCCATATTATAAGACATTTTTTGACACTACACTAGTGTCAAAAAACGTCTTACATTATGGGACGGAGTAGTAGAAGATATAAGGTCCCTTATCCTTTCCTAATATGACAACGCTTCCTAATGTGCCACAGCTCCTAATTCTTGCTCAATTGTAATCCTAGTTCTGGCCAGACTCTTTTCCTAGCCGAATTCCTCCTCGACGGTATTATCTTGGATGCCAGATTTTGGAAGTCAATGCCGACGTTGACATAGTTGTTATGGTGTCCACAACAGTTATACTCTCATAAGTGCCAACAAACTGTGATATCTTAAACAGGTAACTCTCCATATTGCTTTCACATAAACTACCATGCTAATTGCAAAGGAATTACTAACAGCAAAGAGTTAAAAAGACTATCGTGGTAAGGAAAAGATATCCATACATGTAACATCATGCAGCCAAAAAGAAAGGGGATATGATGAGGGTTCGATGATCCACTAACCTTTGCCCAAGCAACACGTTTGTACTGATTGGCATTTTGCTGCACAATTCTACGGTGCCTCTGAATCCAGTCATCGCCAAGTATATCCTTTGCTTCTGATCTGTGGCAACACAAGAGATCACTAAGTGAGCAGATTGCCAGATTATTCTAGGATGCATTATCTATAGTAAAAAAAAACAAGCATACCTGCGAACAGATCTAACCATATAGTGAACATTGTTCATAAGAAATAAGTGAGTTAGCGCAGGATCCTTATATTGTTTAGATTTTCCATCTAGGTTATTCTGTAGTGCTTGCATTATCCTCGTAGTAACAACAGCAAGCTGAGATTCTGTCTCATTACCAGTCTCGAATTCCTGAAATAGAAGCTTCAGCGTCGACTGATAACTGCTCATATGAAAATAACATTTGTTAGCGTGCTATTTGAATAACAGTAGCAGGAAGGCTACCAATAAATTAGTTTTTTCTTAGTTGTCAAATGAATAAACTAATACAAAACAACTAAATGCAAGCCAAAGACATAGTAGAAAGTGAATATGCAAACTATTTTCTTGTTCACAACTCTGTATAGTTATCGACAGACTGCCTGCTACAATATTGGCAATGAAAATCGTTTCTAAGACCACTAGCAGACAGGCTTTATGCATTCTCTTCAGTGGAGATGAAGTTTAGAATAATTCTTGAAGGATATAAACATATTGCCCCAGAGTTAACTCATCATGGTTAGCATATCTTACTCGGATTTCGTGAAATTACTGTTCTACAGATGCATAAATTGACTACTAGATGAAGAGGGGAATACTTACTCAAATAGGAATTTAACATAATTAATCACATAGCTTGTCAGAGGATGCACAGTTCCATCTTGAACGATAGTCTTTGAAGCATCCTTTTCAACTGCCTCCTCAAAATCAGCGAAGGTTTCTTGAGCAGTTTGTGCCAAGCGCTTAGTCAAGCCCAATGCAGCCTCTCTCATCTCAGAGCAAGCCTTTCCTTCGAAAACCACCTCAATCTGATAACAAGTTTAAACAAAGACGGCGTTGAAATTTGGTAGTGCTCACCAGAAGCATCATAGCATAAGTTGAAATGAAAACAACAATGACACGGAACCCCATAAATAAATCTGCAAGCAGAAGAAATTAAGCATTTGGGAAGGAAGGTACATTAAATTACTCCCTGAATACCTCTGGTTGAAGTTCACGCATTACTTCGTACATGTCTAGCAATACAAACAGCTTTTCAGGAGACCTTTTGCTTTTCGCAACAGCATCTCCAAAGCTGAGAAGAGTCACGACACTATTTGTTGCCATTTCTGCAAAACATTGGTCCTTGTTAAAGTTGCCACCCTCAAAAATCTGATCGCAGATTTTTCTTTCTCCAGTTAGTAGTAGTTTAACCTGTTCAAAAAGCATAATATATTAGGATGATTTTTTGTTTTAGTCCAAACTAGCACACACAATATTGGCCTGTTCACAGAAGGGCCCTCACCGCAATGCGCATAAACTGTATCCAGTTTCCAATCTTAGCCTCCAAAGCCTCCCATTGCATCTTTTGCACGTCATCTTTAGTAAGTTTTTCTACTCCCAGCTTCCGAAGGCTCGACTCTAGTGCTGAACCACGGGACTCTCTGAAGAAAGAGGATAAATTTAACTTGACTTAGCACAAGGTGTTAGTAACTCAGGAGTCAGGAGACACTGGATGGAAATCAAGAAAGGAAGTAGAAAAAGGAAATAGATTTGGATACCATAATCCAAACCTACCTGTAAATTTTGTAGCATGACTGTTGATTTCCAGCCTGAACCAACTGCTGAGCTATGTCATTCATGAGTGGCAGTATTCTTGGAGGAACTAGTGTCGGAATCTTGTATACAGCAGTTTCCAAGCCTTTGGATGGATGGTCAGACTGGTTAGCATTCTCATCCTCGTCGTCTTTTGATGGCCGCAGAGACTTGGGTAGACAATCAAAGAGACGATCGGGCTCAATTGGTTTGCTGAAAGAACAGATAAACCATCGTAGACAACATTCTTTTACTGACATAAGAAATGAACATGAATGTAGTTCTGGCATGAGTCTACAATAAGAATGACTATCTTACCTGTACGTAGTCATCAGCTGCTTAAATTCTTCTTCAATCTTCAGAGAAGACTTCGCTAACAGACCGTTGACGTGATTCAGAATTCCTTCACTGCTTCTGAAGTTCTTATTCGAGGAAAAGAAGCGGGAGATTCCTTTCAGCGTATCCACTGCCTCCAAGTAGCTCTCCAAATCCTCATGGGGACCTCTTAATATCGTTGCCTCGGCCTAAAGTTTGAAAGCAATGTTTACACAAAGTTAGTAAGTTCCCAAAAATCAAAGCCTTTTGTGAACAATCATATTTGCAATGAGCTCAGATAGCTATCATTTCCATTCCTTCTCTTTCTGCGAGAAATCGCTGTCATTTCCACATAACAAGATGATCTAGAAATGACAACTCTTGATAAGAGATGAAACAATCATCTACAGTGACCCAAATTAATGACCTAAAAGGGCCAAACTATATCACTCACTGGATCTTCCAAATCCAAAGAACAAAAATGTACGAATGGTATTATCTTACTATTTAGGAATAAAAGAAAACCATATTTGTTTCAATGACGGCGGTGATGATTGAATTTAACATGGTAGTATACCCCACAGAACGCATATTAAATACCGCAACAAATTTTAATCATTGCAACCACCAGGCGCTCATTCGGCACATTTGAATTCCCGAAAGATCCATAAGACGCCTTCCAACAAAAAAGATTGTACTATAACAAATTGACCACCACACATCCAGGTAAAATGTTTGAAATTTTTGCGGTGGGTCGATGTTCATGTACCCGACGGGTGAGGTCGAACTGGGCGAGGATGGCTTCGCCGGCCTTGAGCGTCTTGTCGATGTTCTCGTGCGCCATCCGGATCGCATGCGTCCTCACCTGCATTTCATTTCCCCCCAAGAGAAAAGCGAACCACGTCAGTCGAGTGGATGCAAATCAAACGGGGATGAGTGGAGTGTGAAGGAGGGGACGCGCGGGGGAACCTGGGTGGGGCGCATGGCGGCCTCGAGCGCGGAGAGGCGGTGGTCGAAGGAGCCGAGGATGGCGACCATGCCGTCCGTGTTCCCCTGGCTCTTGTGCAGCGAGTCGCGCAGCATGGTCGCCCGCCGCGTCAGCGCGTCCATCGTCCGAGGAAGCGCCGACACCGCCATCTTCCCTCCCCGAAGCCTCCCCCTCCTCGCGGATCACGCGGTGCGTCCCTCCGCGCTCCGAGGCCTGCCGGCCTGGGAGATCTCGAGCGGGAGACGGGGAATGCGTGCGCTTCGAGAAGGGGGGTCCACCGAGCGCGCGCCGTCCCCGGGGGAGATCCTTCTGGAAGCCTCTGGAAGGGCCGCGGGGGCTTTGCGGTTGGCGGGAACGGTGGAGAGGCGCGATTCGGTGGGTGGGGTCGTCGGCGACGCGACGACGTGGTTGTGTCGCCGCGGGGGGAGGAGGAGAAGAATGGTTCGAACGCCTCCCTCCGCTCCGAGATTCGGGCGCGTGTTGACCTGGACCACGCGGACGGCGGGGATGGGCTCGGTGCACGGAGTGGGTCCAGGGAGTGGTGGTTAGCGGACGCGCCGAGAGCCGTGGCGGTGTGGACCGGGTCCAGTCCACGGCGCGCGCTCCTTATCCCGTGCTGGATTTCATCGTTGGCTGGCCGCTACGGTAGTATTCCAAAATGGAACCTCGTGATTTGAATATTACTCCCTCTGTCCCATAATATAAGAATATTTTTGACACTACAGTATCAAAAACGTTTGGAACAGGGGAGTATCATTTTGCAGCAGGCTGCTCTCGAGGGCACTTTTTTTTCTCTGGAACTCGATGACAATGGGTACCGGCCTTTGCTTGTTTGCAGACTTGGAACGTGAAGACAGTTCAGGAGCTTCAAATTGGCCACGCTTGAAACTTCCGCTTTTGATATTTTTATTACTTTTTTAGCACGTACTGACGCAATCGCTTATATATACACAGATACGCACATACTACTACTATAAGCACCTCCGAGAGACTAAACCGGCATATCAACTTGACATTTTACAAAGTTATTGTTGGCGTCTCGCAGTCGACGGGAACACCTCCTCTGAGTAAACGTGTATCGCCGAAAATCATGAAATAAATCCAGGATAGATGTGAGCATCAGGATTTGAATCTTGATAGGCTAGGGATACCACTATGCACCTTGCCATCCAATCACAGATTGGTTCGTTCTTTTGATATTTGTTTGTGATGGTGTTATGGTTTAGGCCACTACTAGGCGTCGGTCGACCGGCCCGAACTTTCGACCGATCGCCGCGCGGCCATACGATTTAATCCGCACACACCGTTGGATCGCATCTCTCCTCCACCCCTGCAACCGTCCACCGATCCATTTCTTCCCCCAAATTCTCATGGCAGTTGCAGGCTCAGATGCGCAACGCGGTTGACCCGTCTCTGCGGTCTGCGATAGTCCTCTCCGGCAACCATCCACGCCTCCCCTGCCGTACATCGCCGAGGCTCGCCGTCGCCATTGTCGCAATGTTGCTTGTTGAAGCATCTCTATTGTGGGTTGCTGCAAAACTTCTTCACCGGTCGCACACAGAGTCTCGCCCCTGTAGTTCGCCGTCTTCATTGATTGCAACTTGTTGCCGTCGCATCACGCCGTCAGAAAATAAGTCGATGCAACTCTCCATCCAGTAAAACAAACGCATCAAAAACAAATGACATTTCCAGCATAATTGGGACGTGGTTCCAGCATGATGCAACCTCTCATATGCATCAAATTCGTATGCAGCAAAAACAAATGTCGCTTCGAGAAAATTTGGGACATGATTCCAGCATAATGCAACCTCTCGTATGCATCAAAAACAAATGTTGGTTCCAGCAAAAAAGAACAACGATGCAGCCCAAAAACTTTGATGGTGGGTTGAAGCAAAATCAAAAACCGCTTCCAGCAAAAACGTCCTGAGCATATGAGAGTTGTGGAGCCAATGAAGCAAAAAAATCTCAATTCTAGCAAAACAATACACCGGATCTAACAAAGAACAAAAATTCAGCAAAAAAAGACGCATCAGAAAAACGGCCACCCCCCTCTTGCAGCTCCCCCAGTCGTCGGTTCCAGCTCCGGTGTACAAGTCGCAGCTCCCCCCATCAAATGATGTTGGTTGCAACCCTTCTCGCCGCTGGATGCAGCTTCTTCAGCAAGGCGTCGACCTTGTAGCACATCCAAGAGCTGGTTCCAGCAAATTGGGGCACTGGTTCCAGCAAAAACAAAGATGTTCAACAAAAATCGAATGGGGATGGTAGCAAAAAAGAAAGGGGGTTGTAGCAAAACAGATGGGTGGATCCAGCAAAATAAAAATCTGTTTCCAGCAAACCCCTTGGTTTCAACACAAACACGCCATCATCGTGGCCGATTGCAGCTTGGCCATGGAGACAACGGACCTTGGCTGCGGTGGCCATGGAGAGGGCGTGCAACCAACTGTCGGCAGACAAGGAGACGAACGCGCCCATGGCTGCGGGCGGCCAGGAAGATGGGTGCATCCGGGGCTGGGGATCCACACACGATTCAAACGACGTGCATCCAGGCGTATCCAGCTGGCGGCAGCCATGGGCGGCGAGTGAGCTCACTAGCTAGCTGCGGGTGGATGGGTGCTACTTGTGAGCTGTGTTGGGATTTCCTCGAATATGAGAGGAGATGGAGTACAGTAGAGATAAGTATTTCCCTCAGTTAATAACACATGTTATCAATCTAGTAGGAGAATCATAGAAAGCCTCGTGAAACAGCACCAGCACACACAAAAGTAAATACCTGCACCCAACGCAAACAAGAGGGTTGTCAATCCCCTTGGTGGTTACTGTTAAGACCGAGAGTATATCGACCAGAGGGGGGTGAATGGGAGATTCAAAAATTCTTTCAAATGTTTTGAACAGATCCCAAATACAGCAGCGAAAATAAAGTACGATGGAAAACAGCTCAATCAAGCATGATGTTGGGGAGCATATCTATCGACGTATGAAGCAATTATGGCACGGGCTTGCAATAACACGGGTTTGTCACAACGATAGTAATGCTATAGGCAATCACATGAAGTAACATGAGATAAAACATGACACGAGCAGCGGACGAAAACTACAATAAGTCAACACAGATGAACCGTAGAATATGACAGATGATGAAGACAGAGATGAGAATGCAACAGGATGAACACCATGATATCTGAAGTGAGCAACAGAGATGATCGATGCGAATAAATGATACAATAGGTGATAATGATCGGATAAACTGTCAACACAGAGCACGAAAGTAAACTACTGAAAGAAATGCAGTAAAGTAGAATGAACAAGTGGTGCTCGATGGCGACAGATGAATTTGGTAGACCAGTTCACCATTCTGCCAAAGGGCTATGTCTGATTGGAGGGGCTATGTCTGATTGGAGGGGCTATGACTTAACACGGAAGATAAACTCTCTTCATCCTATTCTCCTTCAACTCGAAGCTGATCAAACTTCAGTTGATTTCACTCGTGGTAGATACTTGTCGGCGATCTCCAAACCTTCGGTCGACCTTCGCAAACTACAATCACTCTTGGTTGCTGAAGATCTAGCTCGGTGAAGACAACAACTCTTCAACACTCGAGCCGAAACCTATCCATCTAGAGAGTGTGCAGCTCTCAAGAGTAATAGGTACAAAAACTCTAACTCAAAACTAATGTGATGCTCAACCATTGTCTAAGTTTGGGCTCGTGATTTTTCTCTCGGTGGATTTTAAACTCAAATCACGTGGAGAGGGGGTGCTCAAATCAATCTTCTCAGAAATCTTAAGAGGAGCATGTTGGGAAACGTTGAAGGAAATATGCCCTAGAGGCAATAATAAAGTTGTTATTTATATTTCCTTATATCATGATAAGTGTTTATTATTCATGCTAGAATTGTATTAACTGAAAACTTAGTACATGTGTGAATACATAGACAAAAAGAGTGTCCCTAGTATGCCTCTACTAGACTAGCTCGTTAATAAAAGATGCTTAAGTTTCCTAGCCATAGACATGTGTTGTCATTTGATGAACGGGGTCACATCATTAGAGAATGATGTGATGGACAAGACCCATCCGTTAGCTTAGCACTATGATCGTTTAGTTTATTGCTATTGGTTTCTTCATGACTTATGCATGTTCCTATGACTATGAGATTATGCAACCCCTGAATACCAGAGGAACACTTATTCATCACCGTCACCACGCCGTCATGCTGGCGAAACTCTCCCTCGGCCTCAGCTGGATCTAGAGTTCGAGGGACGTCACCGAGCTGAACGTGTGGAAATCATGGAGGTGTCTGATGACCCACAAGTATAGGGGATCTATCGTAGTCCTTTCGATAAGTGAGAGTGTCAAACCCAACGAGGAGCAGAAGGAAATGATAAGCGGTTTTCAGCAAGGTATTCTCTGCAAGCACTGAAATTATAGGTAACAGATAGTTTTGTGATAAGGTAATTTGTAACGAGCAACAAGTAACAAAAGTAAATAAAGTGCAGCAAGGTGGCCCAATCCTTTTTGTAGCAAAGGACAAGCCTGGACAAACTCTTATATAGAGAAAAGCGCTCCCGAGGACACATGGGAATTATGGTCAAGCTAGTTTTCATCACGTTCATATTATTCGCGTTCGGTACTTTGATAATTTGATATGTGGGTGGACCGGTGCTTGGGTGCTGTCCTTACTTGGACAAGCATCCCACTTATGATTAACCCCTATTGCAAGCATCTGCAACTACAAAAGAAGTATTAAGGTAAACCTAACCATAGCATGAAACATATGGATCCAAATCAGCCCCTTACGAAGCAACACATAAACTAGGGTTTAAGCTCCTGTCACTCTAGCAACTCATCATCTACTTATTACTTCCCAATGCCTTCCTCTAGGCCCAAATAATGGTGAAGTGTCATGTAGTCGACGTTCACATAACACCACTAGAGGAGAGACAACATACATCTCATCAAAATATCGAACGAATACCAAATTCACATGACTACTAATAGCAAGACTTTTCCCATGTCCTCAGGAACAAACGTAACTACTCACAAAGCATATTCATGTTCATAATCAGAGGAGTATTAATATGCATAAAGGATCTGAACATATGATCTTCCACCGAATAAACCAACTAGCATCAACTACAAGGAGTAATCAACACTACTAGTAACCTACATGTACCAATCCCAGACTTAGAGACAAGAATTGGATACAAGAGATGAACTAGGGTTTGAGATGAGATGGTGTTGGTGAAGATGTTGATGGAGATTGGCCCCCTCCCGATGAGAGGAGCGTTGGTGATGACGATGGCAATGATTTCCCCCTCCCAGAGGGAAGTGTCCCCGGTAGAACAGCTCCGCGAGAGCCCTAGATTGGTTCCGCCAAGGTTCCACCTCGTGGTGGCGGAGTCTCGTCCCGAAAGCTTGCTTATGATTTTTCTTTGAATGAAAGACTTCATGTAGCAGAAGATGGGCACCGGAGGGCCAACAGGGGGCCCAAGAGGCAGGGGCGCGCCCAGGGGGGTAGGGCGCGCCCCCACCCTCGTGACCAGGGTGTGGCCCCCTCTGGTATTTTCTTCGCTTAGTATTTTTTATTATTTCCAAAAACAACTTCCGTGGAGTTTGGGACTTACGGGTTGTGCGAATAGGTCTCCAATATTTGCTCCATTTCCACCCGAATTCCAGTGCCGCATTCTCCCTCCTTATGTAAACCTTGTAAAATAAGAGAGAATAGGCATAAGTATTGTGACATAATGTGTAATAACAGCCCATAGTGCAATAAATATCAATATAAAAGCGTGATGCAAAATGGACGTATCAGTGTCGTGCGTCCGGTACTTGATCGGTTGGATCACGAAGACGTTCGACTACATCAACTGCGTTACTAAACGCTTTTGCCTTCGGTCTACGAGGGTACGTGGACACACTCTCCCCGCTTGTTGCTATGCTTCTACTAGATAGATCTTGCGTGATCGTAGGAAAATTTTGAAATACTACGTTCCCCAACAGTGGCATCTGAGCCAGGTCTATGCGTAGATGTTATATGCACGAGTAGAACACAAAGAGTTGTGGACGATAATAGTCATACTGCTTACCAGCATGTCATACTTTGATTCGGCAGTATTGTTGGATGAAGCGGCTGTCGAATGTGGGGTTCCGGCAAAACCCTTAAGGTTCGAACTCTGGGGTGCGCGTGAAGTTCTTTCCCTCCTACCGATCCACGCCCTAGCTCGCTAAGATCTCGCGGATGAACTCGACGAACTCGCAACACAGAAAGACACGAGATTTATACTGGTTCGGGCCACCGTTGTGGTGTAATACCCTACTCTAGTGTGTGGTGGTGGATTGCCTCTTGGGCTGATGATGAACAGTACAAGTGGAAGAACAGCCTCCTGAGGTTGAGGTGCTCTTGTGCTCGGCTAACTTGTGTGGGTGAGGACTCGATGCCCCTACTGTGGTGGCTAGTTCTACTTATATAGGCCTTGGTCCTCTCCCCAAATATTGAGCGGGAAGGGAGCCAACAACGGCGAGCAATTTGAAAGGGGACAGCTAGTACAAGCTATCCTGGCAAAAGTGGTCTTCGCCTGCAAAAGGCTCTGGCGGTGACGCCGTCTTGGGCTCCATGGTGACCTCCGTCTTGCCGTCCTGCTGGTCTTGGTCTCGTTGCGCCGATATGGAAACCTTTGTCTGGTGCCTCGGTACTCCGTGCCTGCGCTTGCTTCCTTAACACCCAAAGAGGAAACAAGGACGCTGCGCGCGCTGGTGCCCGCCTGGTGTCAATCGTCATGGCTCACGTCACAAGAGCCTCGCAAGGTTCACCCCACCTTGATACCTCCGCTCCTCGCGAGGCAGCCTGGTGAGGTCGCTCCTGAGGAGGTCCTGCATCGTCCGCCTCGCGAGGCTTGGCCCCTCGCGAGGGTCTTGAATGCCTTGTTGATGAAGATGGGTCGTACAGGCCTGCTAGCAAAGCCACGCCGTGGGACGCAGGCAGGCAAGTCTGAGGACCCCTGTTCCCAGAACGCCGACAGTAGCCCCCGGGACCAAGGCGCGCTCGGGCTTGGCTTCGCGGCGAAGCCAAGGGCCAAGCACGGAGCACCGCGGGCCCCGAAAGCCTGCGGCCTCGGTCGACGCGTGGCGGTTGATTGGACGTGGGCATCTCCACTTCCCCACGCCGCCTCAACAACTGCTCGATTTGACAAAAAGGCTGGCGCAGACAGTGCTTGCCTTCATTGCTTCTTCCTCGCCTTGCTCCAGATCCCCTTTCTCGCTCCTTGCCGCCGAAATCTCCAGATCCACTCCAACCTTGCTTTGCATCTGCGACCCATGGCGCCGGGCAAGACCAAGCCTCCTCGGCGTCGGCTTGGTACGAACCAGCTCTAGAAGCACCCACCGTCAGAGAAAAGAGCCTTGCCTCCGCGCGCCTGCTAACAGTGGGGGAGAGCAATGAAGGGGGCAAGACGGAGCTCCGGCTTGCCTCCGACGTGCCAGAGCCTGAGGGAAGCACCTTCTTCCCCTTCTTCTCAAGCAGCATCGCCGTCGGGTTGGTTCCCCCCTTCTCCAATTTCTTTTATGAGGTCCTCGACCACTACGGGCTGCAGGCGTTGCACCTCCACCCCAACTCTATCCTCCTCATGTCCATCTTCGCCTACTACTGTAAGGCATACCTGGGTGTGATGCCAGCCATGGCGCTTCTACGTCACTTCTTCCTTCGCGTCAGCGATGGACACATCTCCGAGTGCGCCAATTTCATCGCATCTGGCAAGGCCAACTCAATCTCGAGCACCGCGAAGAGGGCCGACAATATCCGATCGAAATGGGTCATGATGGACGCCAAAGCGCCCATCCGCGTTTCACCTTGCCAATGGAGGCGCCCCAGTTCAACAAAGGGTGGCCCTGCGCAAAGCTCGCTGACGAGCGGGCGTTGAGGGAGTCCTGGATTAGGGGGTATCCGGACAGCCGGACTATATACTTCGTCCGGACTATTGGAGCGTGAAGATACAAGACTCAAGACTCCGTCCCGTGTCCGGGTGGGACTCTCCTTTGCGTGGAAGACAAGCTTGGCGATCCGTATATTGTATTTCCTTCCTTGTAACCGACTCCGTGTAAACCCTATCCTTCTCCGGTGTCTATATAAACTGGAGAGGTTGGTCCTTAGAAGGCTGATCACGATCACAATCATAATCATCATAGGCTAGCTTCTAGGGTTTAGCCTCTATGATCTCGTGGTAGATCTACTCTTGTACTACTCATATCATGAATATTAATCAAGCAGGAAGTAGGGTTTTACCTCCATCGAGAGGGCCCGAACCTGGGTAAACATTGTGTCCCTTGCTTTTTGTTACCATCAGCCTAAGACGCACAGATCGGGACCCCCTACCCGAGATCCGCCGGTTTTGACACCGACATTGGTGCTTTAATTGAGAGTTCCTCTGTGTCGTCGCTGCAAGGCTCGATGGCTCCTTCAATCGTCAACAACACGGTCCAGGGTGAGACTTTTCTCCCCGGACAGATCTTCGTGTTCGGCTTGCTTGCCAAGGGCCCATTCAGCCATTAACTGGAGCAGATCGACACCACCCTCGACACCGTGTCAGGTTCGAAAACCTGAACTACACGGCCGATATCCGTGGAGACTTGATCTTCGACGGAATCGGGCCTGTGCCAGGAGCGCCGGACAGTCACGATGAGCACGTCTTAGACCTGCTGTCGGACAATGCTCAGGAAATCACCTCGCAGTAGCCGGACCTAAACCGAGCAGATCGCATGGCCCAAGGACGGTGGATAGACCCCGCCCGTGGGCCAGACACTCATCGGGCGGTAGAGCCGAACCTAGGCCTTACCTCTAAGGAAGCTCAGAAACCGAACCCGGACTCAGATCCGGTCAGAGGTTCCGATCCGCGTGCTCCCGAGCCCGCCGAGCCTGGTTGGGCTCCGGTAATGGAGTTTACTGCCGTGGATATCTTCCAGCACTCACCCTTTGGCAACATGCTAAACTCGTTAAAATCTCTCTCTTTGACAGGAGACTCTCGGCCGAACTATGTCCGACTCGAGTGGGAAGCAGGCGACGAAGGAATTCGTCGCCCACCCACCACCCACTTCATTGCCACGGTCGATGAATTAACCGACGTGCTTGACTTCGACTCCGAAGACATCGACGGTATGGACGACGATGAAGGAGAAGAATAGGAACCACCGCTCACTGGGCAGTGGACAGCCACTCCGTCATACGATATATACATGGTGGATACGCCTAAGGAGGACGACGGCGACAATCCGGAAGATAAAACCCCCGGGCAAATACCAAAACGACGGCGCAGACGCCGCTCCAAGTCCAGCAACAGTAAAAATAGCGACAAGAGCGTCATAAAGATCGACACCCCAGCCAACTCCGAAGGCAACAACGACCATACGGACCCAGCGATGGAGCAGGATGAGCCAGGTCATGCCGAACACAGCTTGGAGCAGACGCCCAACCACAATGATCTCGAGGGACGAGTTCATCAAACCACCCCAGGACAAGAACATAGTCCGGACGATGATGCATTCATCGTCCCGGAAACACGCGGGGAACGAGATAACCTCCACAGAAGGCTTATGGCCACCGCGAGAAGTCTGAAGAAGCAGAAGCAAAGGCTAAAGGCCGAACAGGAAACGCTCAATCGCAGATGGAATAAAGTGCTAGACACCGAAGAAAGATACAGCGACGATCGCCATACAAAGAGCTATCCAAAATGCAAGTTGCTGCCAGAATTCGACGACGAGGCCGTTCCACCAAGGAACAACACGACGAGGAGGCCGGACGAACCACTTCATAGCCGCGACGAAGCAGCTACCGACACCGCGCACGATCTACGTGAGCACCTGGATAAGAAAGCCGACGCGACTAGGTCCATATACGGATCTAAAGGACACACCCCGGCGAGGGACTATGGTCACCAAAACGATCATACCGATCGGATACCAGTTCAGAACAAACACCGGACACAACAACAGCCGACCGGCATGCCACAAAGACATCCAGATCATGAGGGCTGCTCACCCCCTGTGCTTCACCGAAGAAGTACTGGACCATGAATTTCCACAGGGTTTTAAACCTGTGAGCATAGAGGCATACGACGGAACGACAGACCCAAGGGTCTGGATCGAGGATTTTATCCTGCATATACACATGGCTCGTGGGGATGACCTCCATGCCATCAAATACCTTCCCCTCAAGCTGAAGGGACCAGCTCGACACTGGTTGAAAAGCCTCCCCAAAAATTCAATTGGGAGTTGGGAGGAACTCGAGGACGCTTTCAGGGCCAATTTTCAAGGGACTTATGTCCGGCCTCTGGATGCGGACGATTTAAGTCACATAATTCAACAGCCCGGAGAGTCCGACCGCAAGCTATGGAACAGATTCCTCACTAAGAGAATCAAATTGTCGATTGTCCGGACGCCGAAGCCTTAGCGGCATTCAAGCATAGCATCCGCGACGAGTGGCTCGCCAGACACCTCGGCCAAGAAAAGCCAAGGGCAATGGCAGCCTTAACAAGCCTTATGACCCGCTTCTGCATGGGTGAAGATAGCTGGTTGGCCCGTAAAAGGCACCAACGACCCAAGCACATTCAAAATAAGGGATGGCAACAGGAAACCACGGCGTAATAAAAACAAATGTCAAAACAAGGAAGAGAGCCCGGACAACACAACGGTCAACGCCGGATTCAGGGGCTCTCGACTCGATCAGCAAAAGAAGCCATTTAAAGGCAAGAAGAGGGACCTTCCGGTCTCGAACAGAGTCTCGATGACTGTGCAAATTCATGGCACCCCGACAAACCTGCGAACCACACTCACAGAGAGTGCTGGGTCTTCAAGCAGGTGGCAAATTAAATGCCAACACAAGGGAAGGAAACACCAAGTGAAGACGAGGATGAACTCGCCACCAACACTCGGGACGTAAAAATTCCCACAGAGGTTAAAACAGTAAACATGATCCATGCGACTCACACATCCACGAGAAGGCACGAACGAGCAGCGCTCGAGACGCAGCGACGCTATAGAGCCCATCGCACCCACACCTAACTCTTTGGTTGACTTGTTCGATCACCTTCGACCACACAAACCGCTCGACTAGTATTCGCATGGACGATCGAGGCCTTGGTGCTTGACCCAATAATCGACAGATACCATCTTACCCACGTCCTCATGGACGACGGGAGTAGTCTCAATCTAATATACCAGACATCGTCGCAGGATGGTGATAGATCCATCGAGAATTATCCAAAGCAACACCACCTTGAAGGGGTAATACCAGCGCTGAAGCGCATGTAGGGGCTCCGCTGCATCGAGGTAACATTCGCTCCCGTGCAACTCGAGCGTTAAGAACTACTCTTCACCATCGCACCCTTCAAAAGCGGCTACCATGCATTGCTTGGAAGAACGGCCTTCGCCCGCTTCAACGCAGTACCACATTATGCCTACCTTACACTCAAGATGCCCGGTCCACGTGGCGTCATCACCGTTAACGGAAACACAGAGCGCTCTTCATGCACGGAGGAATACGCGACGGCTCTAGCGGCCGGATCCTAAGCGGCCTCCAATACCAGAAAGCATGACTGGTCGTTAAGACCACGGACACGGTTAGACGAGTCCGGCAGTCTGGATGAAACTGATCCAGGGCGCCATGTACGTAATCCCATAGAGGACACCAGGGGCTATAGATATTTAATACAGCCCCACCCTTGGCTCAACCTTATTGGCAGGCCAATGTTTTACATTTCTACTATCAATCGCATGCTTACACGAGTTTTCTTTTTTACAGACAACATTCATGCGATACTGAAGGAAATATGCCCTAGAGGCAATAATAAAGTTATTATTTATTTCCTTATTTCATGATAAATGTTTATTATTCATGCTAGAATTATATTAACCGGAAACATGATACATGTGTGAATACATAAACAAACATATAGTCACTAGTATGCCTCTACTTGACTAGATCATTAATCAAAGATGGTTATGTTTCCTAACCATAGACATGTGTTGTTATTTGATTAATGGGATCACATCATTAGGAGAATGATGTGATTGACATGACCCATTCCGTTAGCCTAGCACTTGATCGCTTAGTATATTGCTATTGCTTTCTTCATGACTTATACATGTTCTGTAATTATGAGATTATGCAACTCCTGTTTACGGAGGAACACTTTGGTTGCTACCAAACGTCACAACGAATCGGGTGATTATAAAGGAGTACTACAGGTGCCTCCAAAGGTACATGTTGGGTTGGCGATTTCGAGATTAGGTTTTGTCACTCCGATTGTCGGAGAGGTATCTCTGGCCCTCTCGGTAATGCACATCACTATAAGCCTTGCAAGCAATGTAGCTAATGAGTTAGTTACGGAATGATGCATTACGTAACGAGTAAAGAGACTTGCCAGTAACGAGATTGAACTAGGTATTGGATACCGACGATCAAATCTCGGGCAAGTAACATACCGATGACAAAGGGAACAACGTATGTTGTTATGCGGTTTGACCGATAAAGATCTTCGTAGAATATGTAGGAGCCAATATGAGCATCCAGGTTCCGCTATTGGTTATTGACCAAGAATAGTTCTAGGTCATGTCTACATAGTTCTCGAACCCGTAGGGTCCGCATGCTTAAGGTTTCGATGACAGTTATATTATGAGTTTATGAGTTTTAATGTACCGAAGGAGTTCGGAGTCCCAGATGAGATCGGGGACATGACGAGGAGTCTCAAAATGGTCGAGACATAAAGATCGATATATTGGACGACTATATTCGGAGTTCGGAAAGGTTCCGAGTGATTCGGGTATTTTTCGAGTACTGGAGAGTTACCGAATTCGCCGGGAGTATATGAGCCTTATTGGGCCATACGGGAATAGAGGAGAGATGCCAAAGGAAGGAGGCCTGCGCCCCCCTGGTCCGACTGGACAAGGGCGCAGCCCCTTTCCTTATTCCTCTCCCCTCTTCCCTTCTCCTACTCCAACAAGGGAGGTGGAATCCTACTAGGACTAGGAGTCCTAGTAGGACTCACACTTGGCGCGCCTCCTAGGGCCGGCCTCCTCCCCTTGCTCCTTTATATACGGGGCGGGGGGCACCTCATGACACACAAGTTGATCTTCGTGATCGTTCCTTAGCCGTGTACGGTGCCCCTCCACCATATTCCACCTCGGTCATATCGTCATGAGTTTAGGCGAAGCCCCGCGCCGTAGAACATCATCATCGTCACCACGCCGTCGTGCTGACGGAACTCAAACCCGACACTTTGCTGCATCGGAGTCCGGGGATCGTCATCGAGCTGAACGTGTGCTGAACTCGGAGGTGCCGTACGTTCGGTACTTGGATCGGTTGGATCGTGAAGACGTACGACTACATCAACCGCGTTGTCATAACGCTTCGCCACGGTCTCACGAGGGTACGTGGACAATACTCTCCCCTCTCGCTGCTATGCATCACCATGATCCTTGCGTGTGCGAGGGAAATTTTGAAATTACACGTTCCCCATCGGTGGCATCCGAGCCTGGTTTTATGCGTTGATGTTATTTGCACGAGTAGAACACAAGTGAGTTGTGGGCGATACAAGTCATACCGCTTACCAGCATGTCATACTTTGGTTCAGCGGTATTGTGAGATGAAGCGGCCCGACCGACATTACGCGTACGCTTACGCGAGACTGGTTTCACCATTTCGAGCACTCGTGCTTAAAGGTGACTGGTGGGTGTCTGTCTCTCTCACTTTATCTGAACCGAGTGTGGCTACGCCCGGTCCTTGCGAAGGTTAAAAGAACACCAACTTGACAAACTATCGTTGTGGTTTTGATGCGTAGGTAAGAACGGTTCTTGCTCAGCCCATAGCAGCCACGTAAAATTTGCAACAACAAAGTAGAGGACGTCTAACTTGTTTTTGCAGGGCATGTTGTGATGTGATATGGTCAAGACGTGATGCTATATTTTATTGTATGAGATGATCATGTTTTGTAACCGAAGTTATCGGCAACTGGTAGGAGCCATATGGTTGTCGCTTTATTGTATGAAATGCAAACGCCCTGTAATTGCTTTACTTTATCACCAAGCTGTCACGCCCAAGATGCGAGCCTATCCTAAAGGAACTCGAAGGTCCCACCAAGGATAGAAGCGCAGCTTGAAGACGCTTTTGCAAGGTGGATATCATTACATCAACATTACATAATAGTGGGGATACCTCCAATACATACAAGGTCACATGAATACATCAATACAACATACAAGATCAACATTCGACTACGGATGAAACATAAACGAAACTCAAACAATATCCACCGCTAGCCCAGGCTGCCGACCGAACCTATCCCCGATCAAGAAGCGTAAGAAGAACTCCAAAACAAGCAAACATCGCTCTCGCGATCGTGATCATCGCAAACCTGTACACGCAATCGGTGGTGTAGTAATCTGTGAGCCACGAGGACTCAAAGAATCCCATTACCATGGGTATCAAGACTAGCAAAGCTCAAATGGGAAAGGAAGGGGTAAAGTGGTGAGGTTGCAGCAGCGACTAAGCATATATGGTGGCTAACATACGCAAATGAGAGCGAGAAGAGAAACAAAGGAACGGTCGTCAACTAGTAATGATCAAGAAGTGATCCGAACTCCTACTTACGCCGACATAACCCGTAAACCGTGTTCTCCTCTTGATCAACCCGAAAAGAGACACTCACGGTTACACACACGGTTGGTGTATTTTAGAAGAGTTTGCTTCAAGTTTACTACAACCGGATATTAACAAATTCCCATCTGCCACATAACCGTGGGCACGGCTCCAAAGTTTATACCTGCAGGGTGTCCCAACTTAGCCCATGATAAGCTCTCGCGATCAACGAAGGATATTCCTTCTCCCGGAAGACCCGATCAGTCTCGAATCCGGCTACAAGACATTTCGACAAAGAATAAAACAAGACCAGCAAAGCCGCCGATGCGCCGACAATCCCGACAGAGCTGCACATATCTCATTCTCATGGAAACACCGGATGGGACTAGCTACGAGTAAAACCAGACCTCGAGTTTCTCCGAGGGGCCCTTGCAGTAGCTTCGGTTCAAGCCAGCACTTAGAGAAGCACCGCCCGGGGCTAAAATAAAGATGACCCTTGGGTTGGCCGACCCAAGGGAAGGGTATAGGTGGTGGTGAGGCAAATGGTAAAACCAAGGTTGGGCCTTCTTTGGAGGAGTCTTATTCAAAGCGAACTGTCAAGGGGGTCCCATAAACCACCCAACCGCGTTAGGGACGCAAAATCCGGGAACATAATACCGATATGACGAAAACTAGGGCGGCAAGAGTGGAACAAAACACCAGGCATAAGGCCGAGCCTTCCACCCTTTACCAAGTATATAGATGCATTAATAATATAAGAGATATGGTGATATCCCAACAAGCAAACATGTTCCAACAAGGAACAACATCTCCATGTTCCAACAAGGAACAAACTTCATCTTCACCTGCAACTAACAACGCTATAAGAGGGGCTGAGCAAAGCGGTAACATAGCCAAACAACGGTTTGCTAGGAAGGGTGACAACGGTTAGGGGCTATCATGCAATTTGGGAGGCTTGAGCAGCAAGTGGTAGGTAACGTAGCATAGCGATAGAACGAAGCAACTAGCATAGAAATGATAGTAATGAGATCCAAGGTGACGGTCGTCTTGCCTGAAATCCCGCTAGGAAGAAGAACGAGTCCATGAAGAAGACGAAAGGGAGTAGTCGAACGAATTCTCACAATCGCAACATTACCGGAACCGAGAAGCAACACCGGAAAGAAACAAACAACATGATAAATGCACAAGCATAAACATGGCATGATGCACAATCAAGTATGATGCATGTCCGGTTTAACGAGGCATGGCATGGCAAAGTGCAACAAACAATGCTACAAGTTAAGTGGAGCTCAATATGCAACGAGTTGCATATTGACAAAACACCACATTGACATATTTAGTTTAATCTCGTTTAAGCTACCAAACAATATTAAATGTTGTTAAACATGGCAAGAGGTGAAGCATAAGTAAACTAACTATTTAGGCAAATTTAAATGAGGCCGGAGCAGCAAACAACAATTCCGGAAAATCCTCATGAGCAATATTTTAGATTCGGTGCTGTTCTGCCCTAAAACATATTTTATTGTTGTTAAACAGGAAAATAAAGTGCACCATGTTAAACTAGGCATTTTTCCACCCCATTTACATATAAAGTTTATTAAATTTGGAGCTACGGTTATTTAGTTATGAAATAAATCATTTTAGCATGGTATTTAAGCAAATTTAAACAAACAACATTTTAAACATTTAACATGGGATGAAAATGACATATTATGAAACTAGATGAAATTCTAAGCACTTTACATATATAATTTGTTTTAATCGATGCATGGTTAATTAATTATTGATGCATGAACATTAAGGGTTTTTCTATAAAACAATAATTCATCGGATAAAGGACAAAATCGCAGACGGGAAAAACATGATCCGGGCCGTGATCGGCCCAAAGCAGCAGAGGTGCTGGAGAGGGGTTGCTCACCCATGGGCTCTTGGCCCGGCTGGGGAGGAGGAGGCAGGGGGCGCGGCTGGGCTGGCGAAGAGGAGGAGCTGGTCAGGCGCGCGAGGCAGGTGCCCAGCGCGGTCAGGCGGGCTGGCGACCGCTCTGCTCGACCAAGCGAAACATGGCAGCAGCGGTTGAAGCAGGGGAACAGCGGCGCGGGGCAGAGCCTCTCCGGCCAGACGAGGATGGGGCGGAGGCGAGGTCTTCGCGCGAGGAAGACAACAGCGCTGGAGCAGAGCGCTCGATGCAGAGGAGGTCCAGGACGAGGCAAACGGCGGCGCGGGGACTTGGTGCAGACGAGAAGAGGCACAACGGCCGCACGAGGAACCTAGCGCGATCCTGGCGACGCGGACGAGGTGAGGAGGAGCGGATGCGGCCTGAACTGGGCCTCGGCGTTCGATCTGGAGCATGGAAGCAGAGACTGGGCGTGGGACTTGGCGCAGGGACGGGAATCGAGCGCGGAGGAGCTGGGGATGGCGGATCCAGCGTGCACGACAAGAACTTGGTGATGGCGGCTTCCTCCTTGCGGCTCCTGCACGGACGTACCTGGGAGAGAGAGAGCATGAGAGGGAAAGACAACAGGAGAAGAAAGGGAAAGGAAGGAGAGGCGCGAGCGTGGCTGTCCTGCTGGTGGCTGCTAGCCGAACTGCTCGCCGGGGACGACACGGGGAGCTTGAGGAGAGGCGCAGGGCTCGGGGAAGGAGCACGGCATGGAGGAGCTCGGGAGGCCGGGCGTGGGATGGACTGATGCCGGTGCTGGGGTGCTCGGGCGCCATGAGCAGGGGAGCCTTGCTCCGGTCGAGGCAGAGGAGAAGCGAGGAGGTGGCTGCAGTATTGGATGGATCGAGGGGAGGAGGTGGTTGGCCCGAGAGGGATCCCGAGGAAACGTGGAGTGGCGGCGCGGTGGGATCGATGGGACAAGACCCCTAGGATCTAGGGTTGGGCCTTATATTTATAACAGATGAAAACAGTTTAGGGCGGTTAGGTCCCTCCGATCGTAATCGGACGGTCGCGAATAAAATAGCTAGGGAGTCCAAAAGAGAAACCGATGATGATTTAGAGATGTTTGGTGATGATCCGGACCCATCGGTCGTGACCGTGCGGTTCGGGTTCGAGGAAGTTTCGGGCGAGCAAGCGAGGGGTTCGAGCATTGAGCAAAGAGATTAAGCGGCCAGACAAGAGGGACTCGAAAAAACCCGGTTGGTCTCGGAACGGTCAAAGAAGGCAAGGGGAACGCGACAACTACGAACGGGTACGAGTTTTATGAAAACATGCAGATGCAATGCACATGATGCGATGAGATGAAATGCAAGACATAAACAAAATGCAAAAACAAAAGACAAAAACCCAACCACGGAGGAAATAAAATATCGCATCTCCGGAAAAGGCAAGAGTTGGAGTTACAATATGGAAAGTTGTATCCGGGGCGTTACAACACTCCACCACTACGAGAGGATCTCGTCCCGAGATCTAGGATGGCACCGGAGGGAAAAGGAAGAGGAAGATAAGAGGTAAACTAAGTTGCTTCTTTGACGAACGAGTGAAACCACGAACCTTGAGAGGTTGAGCAATTTTAAAAGAAAGAGTACCGCAGAGATGAACAAGATTGCAAACAATCCGATAGAAAAGAGGAACAAGGAGTATTACGAGAACTTGAAGGTTGCAAAGACATGAAAATAAGAGCTTCACGAACGAAAAGAATATGACCACCTCGGTATAATGAGATAGCCAAGGAACAAGAATGACAGAATTTGGACAACACTCCGGTAGAAAAGAGAAAAAAACTTGATGAGATGAAAAGATATTGAAGAGATGATACAACACTCCGGTTAAATGGATAAGCAAGAAAAGAACACGATCCTCACAAAACGAGGTGATTGGTGAAGAGCACAACATCACAAAGCCTCCGGAAGAAAGAATAGAAGATAGATCATTGGAATAAAAGAATGGAGAAGAAAATGCCAACTTCTGCCGCAAATGAACTTGGAAAGCACCCTTGCAAAGAAGAATTGAACAGAGTTGTTGCAAAATCAACAACGAAAATAATAAGCTTGTAGTGGGCTTATGGAAACATCTCAAGACTATGAGGTGACAACCGACCACTAATGGAAACCATTGGTTTGATTGAGAGCACCAAAGAGATGAAAAACTTCTTCACCGAGATGAGAAGGAGAAAATTGGATCATTGATAAGCACCACAAATAGCTACATTCCTTAGGGAAGGCTGTAGGTGAAATATAACCCAATATAACTCCAACAAAAAGACTGATTGGTTGAAAAGATCTCTTGAACGAAGAGAAAATGATGGTTTTAAAATATCTCCTTCTTAACAACTTGTGAATCATGAAGCAGGAGGAGAAATTGCCAAGGATGACATAACACCATCTCAAAAGATAAGGTAGAAAGAATTGCACTTCGAAATGCAAGAAGAAGAATACTTGAACTCCTCAAAACAAAACATGTGTTGAGCACCATGTTTATTTTAGAGTGTAGCTTGGCGGATCATAACTTCGAGAGAAACTTGAAGAACAATTGAAGAATGAAAAGAATCCTTGACGAACCACCATGTAGAGCCTCCATGAAGAACTCCGGTAAAAAAAAGATAAGTTGAAAACACAAAGTGAAGCATTGCGATGATTTAGATGGAGCTTTGTGACGAGATAAAGCAGCAAAAACTTGGAACTCCGGAAAAGAAAAGATGAACAACTTAGAACCGAGAAATGATATCATGAACAACTCCGGAATAAGGAGTTGAATCACCTCGAGGAAATAAGAATAAGATTTATTGTATGCTTATCCTTCATCAAATTAAATTGATGACAAGCAATGGATTTTACATACTACTTATTCTTCTTGCAAAAGAATTGAGAAGTGGCACAACGCAAACTTGAGAAGGTCTTCATGAACCACCGGTAGGATTCAAAAGAACGAATGAATTAATATGATAACGAAGGAAGTGAAATCTTGAACGAACCACCATAAGAATTGAAAATGAACGTAGCAAAGGCACAAATCACCGGTAAGAATGAGAAAACGAATGAAGATACTTGAGGGGATTTAGATACATGAGAGCGAAGATATCATGAACTGATTAGAGGGTATTTGAATGATTCACCGGTAAGATTTGGAGAACGGGAGCTGAAAGCTGAGAATGAGGAATTATGACATGATGGCCTACGGAAAAAAATGGGAACAACTCATGAAAAGCTCCGGATGGGTGAAAAGAATTTGCACGATTGAAAACAATTTGAGAGGATAACAACGAGCTAGCACCGCGAATCTCCGGTAGAACGGACAAGATTTAGAGGAAAAACTCTTCTTCTATCTTCAAATGATGACGAGAAACACCACCAAAATTTGTTGAGACACTCCGGGGAAACGAAAGGCGAAGAGGTTGAGCCAACAATGAAAATGATTTGGAATCCATCTTGGAAAAGGCATGTGGTGATGTGATCCATTCTTACATCACACTTGAAAAGAATTGGGAATAGCTTCGGGGAAATTAAAAGAGTCAGGTAAGATCCTAGGAAAGACCTGTGGGTTAGGGCCCACTCGAAAGAAACATCGTTGAAGGATTGCTTGAAATAAAGATTGCGCCGGTAGAATTAAATGGCTTGAATGAGATAACAACCTCAAAATAACTTGAACGGATCTAGAATGAAAAGACGAGCCTTCTGAGATATCTTCAACACTCCAGGACAAATGAGTAGCGAGAAGTGAATGATTAAGAGGTGCATCGGCAAGAGAAAGCATTTGCAGCAAGGAAAGGAATGTGATCAACACCGAAAGCTTGAGTTAAATCCACGGAAAAGAATACGAGAATGAAGAATGATGAACTTGAAACTGTTGAGCATCTTCATGGGAAATCCCCGGACAAGAACATTGAAAGAAAAGAATGAAGAGACTTCCCACAAATAAAAGGATACGTGATTAAGAAATCTGAGTCCTTGAAGAAAAAGGGTGGGAGGGCGGGAAAACAAAACAACTTGGGACGGATGAAACGGACACCGTTGAGAAAAACTTAGAATTTATCTTGCGGGTGTTGAACTGATCGAATCAACTTAAACAGAAGCACACCGGTTGGAAAAGAATTAACATGACGACCTCGATGATCAAGAAGGATTAGTATTCACATAGCAATATGAGAACACCGTTTAAGGAAGGTATGGATCAACACTTGACATCGAAGCAACTCGAATACCACAAATAAAACAAAACAAAGGATTTGGCTTGCAGAATAAGCCGGAACAAATATATATGATAGAGATTTACCCAATCCCATATCATGCATCTGTCGAAAAGATATTCTAGGAGCTACTTGAATTCCCACCTATAAACTCCCAAACTTTCTCGGTTATGCAATCTGGTGTTGGGGATACAGGGACACAAAATATATCACCCAAACTAACAATACCTAGATCCAAATTGTATCCATCCGTCAACACATAACCAAGAAAACTCCGAAATCGTGTACCTCAACCTTCGAAAAGCATCCGTTATACGAGTTATGGCAATACTCCCGAACTCCCCACTACTGGGTGACGTCGAGGTTATCTCACCAACAACTGCATCAAAGAGATTTTCGATGTCGGCAAAACTAAGGTATTCCGAATCGCAACGATAAAATTGTGACGACAACACCTCGGAGCTCAACTCCCGGGACACCGCCACAACCCCTAAATGTCGAGGCACCAAGAACAATGTTCTCGCCACAAAACTATCGGAACGATCCCAAGATACCCGCGTGATCCTAAAAAAAATTCGTGAAATTTGAGGAGAGGAAAGACAAAACATCTACGTCTGGGGCCTCACCAGAGCGACTTAAGGACCGAGGAGTAAAAAGAATCCTACTCTTCGATATATATAATCCTAAGACTCAAAACATTTTTTTTTCTAGACTCAACAACGGCCAACAAACAAGGGGGCTCCTAAGGTCGGTCGAGGCTCTGATACCAACTTGTCACGCCCAAGATGCGACCCTATCCTAAAGGAACTCGAAGGTCCCACCAAGGATAGAAGCGCATCTTGAAGACGCTTTTGCAAGGTGGATATCATTACATCAACATTACATGATAGTGGGGATACCTCCAATACATACAAGGTCACATGAATACATCAATACAACATACAAGATCAACATCCGACTACGGATGAAACATAAATGTAAACTCAAACAATATCCACCTCGCTAGCCCAGGCTGCCGACACCGAACCTATCCCTAATCAAGAAGCGAAGAAGAACTCCAAAACAAGCAAACATCGCTCTCGCGTCGTGATCATCGCAAACCTGTACCTGCAACTGGTGGTGTAGTAATCTGTGAGCCACGAGGACTCAGCAATCCCATTACCATGGGTATCAAGACTAGCAAAGCTCAAATGGGAAAGGAAGGGGTAAAGTGGTGAGGTTGCAGCAGCGACTAAGCATATATGGTGGCTGACATACGCAAATGAGAGCGAGAAGAGAAACAAAGGAACGGTCGTCAACTAGTAATGATCAAGAAGTGATCCTGAACTCCTACTTACGTCAGACATAACCCGAAACCGTGTTCTCCTCTCGATCAACCCGAAAAGAGACACTCACGGTTACACACACGGTTGGTGTATTTTAGAAGAGTTTGCTTCAAGTTTACTACAACCGATATTAACAAATTCTCATCGCCACATAACCGCAGGCACGGCTCTCGAAAGTTTATACCCGCAGGGTGTCCCAACTTAGCCCATGATAAGCTCTCGTGATCAAGGAAGGATATTCCTTCTCCCGGAAGACCCGATCAGTCTCGGAATCCGGCCACAAGACATTTCGACAAAGAATAAAACAAGACCAGCAAAGCCGCCCGATACCGACAATCCCGATAGGAGTTGCACATATCTCGCTCTCGTGGCAACACCGGATGAGACTAGCTACGAGTAAAACCAGACCTCGAAGTTTCCCGAGGGGCCCCTGCAGTAGCTGTTCGAGCCAAGACTTAGAGAAGCACCGCCCGGGGCTAAAATAAAGATGACCCTTGGATTGGCCGACCCAAGGGAAGGGTATAGGTGGTGGTGAGGCAAATGGTAAAACCAAGGTTGGGCCTTGCTGGAGGAGTCTTATTTAAAGAGAACTGTCAAGGGGGTCCCATAAACCACCCAACCGCATTAGGGACGCAAAATCCGGGAACATAATACCGATATGACGGAAACTAGGGCGGCAAGAGTGGAACAAAACACCAGGCATAAGGCCGAGCCTTCCACCCTTTACCAAGTATATAGATGCATTAATAATATAAGAGATATGGTGATATCCCAACAAGCAAACATGTTCCAACAAGGAACAACATCTCCATGTTCCAACAAGGAACAAACTTCATCTTCACCTGCAACTAACAACGCTATAAGAGGGGCTGAGCAAAGCGGTAACATAGCCAAACAACGGTTTGCTAGGAAGGGTGACAACGGTTAGGGGCTATCATGCAATTTGGGAGGCTTGAGCAGCAAGTGGTAGGTAACGCAGCATAGCGATAGAACGAAGCAACTAGCATAGCAATGATAGTAATGAGATCCAAGGTGACGGTCATCTTGCCTGAAATCCCGCTAGGAAGAAGAACGAGTCCATGAAGAAGACGAAAGGGAGTAGTCGAACGAATTATCACAATCGCAACATTACCGGAACCGAGAAGCAACACCGGAAAGAAACAAACAACATGATAAATGCACAAGCATAAACATGGCATGATGCACAATCAAGTATGATGCATGTCCGGTTTAACGAGGCATGGCATGGCAAAGTGCAACAAACAATGCTACAAGTTAAGTGGAGCTCAATATGCAACGAGTTGCATATTGACAAAACACCACATTGACATATTTAGTTTAATCTCGTTTAAGCTACCAAACAATATTAAATGTTGTTAAACATGGCAAGAGGTGAAGCATAAGTAAACTAACTATTTAGGCAAATTTAAATGAGGCCGGAACAGCAAACAACAATTCCGGAAAATCCTCATGAGCAATATTTTAGATTCGGTGCTGTTCTGCCCTAAAACATATTTTATTGTTGTTAAACAGGAAAATAAAGTGCACCATGTTAAACTAGGCATTTTTCCACCCCATTTACATATAAAGTTTATTAAATTTGGAGCTACGGTTATTTAATTATGAAATAAATCATTTTAGCATGGTATTTAAGCAAATTTAAACAAACAACATTTTAAACATTTAACATGGGATGAAAATGACATATTATGAAACTAGATGAAATTCTAAGCACTTTACATATATAATTTGTTTTAATCCGATGCATGGTTAATTAATTATTGATGCATGAACATTAAGGGGTTTTTCTGTAAAATAGTAATTCATTGGATAAAGGACAAAATCGTAGACGTGAAAAAACATGATCCGGGACGCATCTGGCCCGAAACAGAGCAGAGGTGCTGGAGAGGGGCAGCTAACCCATGGGCTCTTGGCCCGGCTGGTGGGGAGGAGGCCAGGCAGGGGGCGCGCTGGGCTTGGCGAAGAGGAGGAGCTGGGTCTGGGCGCGCGAGGCAGGCCCAGGCGCGGTCAACGGGCGCGGGCGACCGCTCTGCTCGACCAAGCGAAACATGGCAGCAGCGGTTGAAGCAGGGGAACAGCGGCGCGGGGCAGAGCCTCTCCGGCCAGACGAGGACGGGGGGAGGCGAGGTCTTCGCGCGAGGAAGACAACAGCGCTGGAGCAGAGCACTCGATGCAGAGGAGGTCCAGGACGAGGCAAACGACGGCGCGGGGACTTGGTGCAGACGAGAAGAGGCACATCGGCCGCACGAGGAACCTAGCACGATCCCGGCGACGCGGACGTGGTGAGGAGGAGCGGATGCGGCCTGAACTGGGCCTCGGCGTTCGATCTGGAGCATGGAAGCAGAGGCTGGGCGAGGGACTTGGCGCAGGGACGGGAATCGAGCGCGGAGGAGCTGGGGATGGCGGATCCAGCGCGCACGGCAAGAACTTGGTGATGGCGGCTTCTTCCTTGCGGCTCCTGCACGGACGTACCTGGGAGAGAGAGAGCATGAGAGGGAAAGACAACAGGAGAAGAAAGGGAAAGGAAGGAGAGGCGCGAGCGTGGCTGTCCTGCTGGTGGCTGCTAGCCGAACTGCTCGCCGGGGACGACACGGGGAGCTTGAGGAGAGGCGCAGGGCTCGGGGAAGGAGCACGGCATGGAGGAGCTCGGGAGGCCGGGCGTGGGATGGACTGCTGCCGGTGCTGGGGTGCTCGGGCGCCATGAGCAGGGGAGCCTTGCTCCGGTCGAGGCAGAGGAGAAGCGAGGAGGTGCCTGCAGTATTGGATGGATCGAGGGGAGGAGGTGGTTGGCCCGAGAGGGATCCCGAGGAAACGTGGAGTGGCGGCGCGGTGGGATCGATGGGACAAGACCCCTAGGATTTAGGGTTGGACCTTATATTTATAACAGATGAAAACAGTTTAGGGCGGTTAGGTCCCTCCGATCGTAATCGGACGGTCGCGAATAAAATAGCTAGGGAGTCCAAAAGAGAAACCGATGATGATTTAGAGATGTTTGGTGATGATCCGGACCCATCGGTCGTGACCGTGCGGTTCGGGTTCGGGGAAGTTTCGGGCGAGCAAGCGAGGGGTTCGAGCATTGAGCAAAGAGATTAAGCGGCCAGACAAGAGGGACTCGAAAAAACCCGGTTGGTCTCGGAACGGTCAAAGAAGGCAAGGGGAACGCGACAGCTACGAACGGGTACGAGTTTTATGAAAACATGCAGATGCAATGCACATGATGCGATGAGATGAAATGCAAGACATAAGCAAAATGCAAAAACAAAAGAAAAAAACCCAACCACGCAGGAAATAAAATATCGCATCTCCGGAAAAGGCAAGAGTTGGAGTTACAATATGGAAAGTTGTATCCGGGGCGTTACATAAGCGGTAGCGATAGTCGTAGAAGCAATAGATGGCGTAACGACAAGGATGCTACGATGGAGATCAAGGTGTCGCGCCGGTGACGATGGTGATCAGGATGGTGCTTCGGAGATGGAGATCACAAGCACAAGATGATGATGGCCATATCATATCACTTATATTGATTGCATGTGATGTTTATCCTTTATGCATCTTATCTTGCTTTGATTGACGGTAGCATTTTAAGATGATCTCTCACAAAATTATCAAGAAGTGTTCTCCCTGAGTATGCACCGTTGCGACCACGTGATGATCGGGTGTGATAGGATCTACGTTCAAATACAACGGGTGCAAAACAGTTGCACACGCGGAATACTCAGTTAAACTTGACGAGCCTAGCATATAATGATATGGCCTCGGAACACGGAGACCGAAGGTCGAGCGTGAATCATATAGTATATATGATCAACATATTGATGTTCACCGTTGAAACTACTCCATCTCACGTGACGATCGACATGGTGTAGTTGATATGGATCACGTAATCACTTAGAAGATTAGAGGATGTCTATCTAAGTGGGAGTTCTTAAGTAATATGATTAATTGAACTTTAATTTATCATGAACTTAGTCCCGTAGTATTTTGCAAATTATGTTGTAGATCAATAGCTCGCGTTGTTGCTTCCCTATGTTTGTTGCTTTCATATGTTTATTTTAATATGTTCCTAGAGAAAACTGTGTTGAAAGATGTTAGTAGCAATGATGCGGATTGGATCCGTGATCTGAGGTTTATCCTCATTGCTGCATAGAAGAATTATGTCCTTGATGCACCGCTAGGTGATGACCTATTGCAGGAGCAGTATGCGACGTTATGAACGTTTGGCTAGCTCAATATGATGACTACTTGATAGTTTAGTGCACCATGCTTAACGGCTTAGAATCGGGACTTCAAAGACGTTTTGAACGTCACGGACCATATGAGATGTTCCAGAATTGAAGTTAATATTTCAAGAAAATACCGAGTTGAGAGACATGAAGTCTCCAACAAGTTATATAGCTAAAAGATGGAGGAGAATCGCTCAACTAGTGAGCATGTGCTCGATTGTCCAGGTACTTCAATCGCTTGAATCAAGTGGGAGTTAATCTTCCAGATAAGATAGTGATTGCAGAATTCTCTAGTCACCATCACCAAGTTAGTAGAACTTCGTGATGAACTATAATATGCAAGGGATGACAAAAGTAATTCCCAAGCTCTTCGTGATGCTGAAATCGACGAAGGTAGAAATCAAGAAAAGAGCATCAAGTGTTGATGATTGACAAGACCACTAGTTTCAAGAAAAGGGCAAAGGAAAGAAAGGGAACTTCAAGTAGAATGACAAGCAAGTTGTCGCTCCGCGAAGAAGCCCAAAGCTGGACCAAAGCCTGAAACCGAAAGTGCTTCTACCGCAAAGGAAATGATCATTGGGAGCGAAATGACCTGAATATTTGGTAGATAAGAAGGTGGCAAAGTGAACAAGGGTATATTTGATATACAGTGTTTGATGTGTGCCTTACTAGTGTTTATAGTAGCCCCGAGTATTTGATACTTGTTCGGTTGCTAAGATTAGTAACTCAAACAGGAGTTACATAATAAACAGAGACTAGTTGAGGGAAGTGACGATGAGTGTTGGAAATAGTTCCAAGATTGATATGATCATCATCACACACTCCCTATATTTTCGAGATTAGTGTTAAAAGCCAAATAAATGTTATTTAGCGTTTATGTTGAGCATGAATATGATTTGATCATGTTTATTGCAAAATGGTTATTCATTTAATGTTAAAGAATAATTGTTATTCTGCTTACATGAATAAAACCTTCGATGGTTATACACCCAATGAAAATAGTTTGTTGGATCTCGATCGTAGTGATACACATATTCATAATATTGATGCCAAAAGATGCAAAGTTAATAATGATAGTGCAACTTATTTGTGGCAATCGCCGCTTGGGTCATATCGGTGTAAACGCATGAAGAAACTCCATAAAGATGGATTTTGGAATCACTTGGTTATGAATCATTTGATGCTTGTGAACCGTGCTTTTTGGGCAAGATGACTAAAACTCCGTTTTCCGGAACAATGGAATGAGCTCTCGACTTGTTGGAAACAATACATACCAATGTATGCGATCCAATGAGTGTTGATGCCCGTGGCAAGTATCATTATTTTCGACCTTCACAGATGATTTGAGCAGATATGCGATATCTTCTTGATGAAACATAAGTCTGAAATAGTTGAAAAGTTCAAAGAATTTCAGAGTGAAGTGGAAAATCATCGTAACAAGAAAATAAAGTTTCGCGATCTGATCGTGGAGATGAATATTTGAGTTACGAAGTTTGGTCTTCAATTAAAACAAAGTGGAATAGTTTCACAGCTCACGCCACATGGAACACCACAACATAATGGTGTGTCCGAACGTCAGAATCAAGACTTTATTGGATATGGTGCGATCTATGATGTATCTTACCGATTTACCACTATCATTTTGGGGTTATGCATTAGAGATAGCTGCATTCACGTTTAATAGGGCACCATCTAAATCCGCTGAGATGACACCGTATGAGCTATGGTTTAGCAAAGAAACCTAAGCTGTTGTTTCTTAAAGCTTGGAGTTGCGATGCTTATATGAAAAGGTTTCAACCTGATAAGCTCGAACCCAAATCGGAAAAGTGCGTCTTCATAGAATACCCAAAGGTAACTATTGGGTACACCTTCTATCACAGATCCGAAGGCAAGTTATTCGTTGCTAAGATGGATCCTTTCTAGAGAAGAAGTTTCTCTCGAAAGAAGTGAGTGGGAGGAAAGTAGAGCTTGATAAGGTAATTGTACCTTCTCCCGAATTGGAAAGTAGTTCATCACAGAATCAGTTCCTGTGATTCCTACACCAATCAGTGAGGAAGCTAATGATAATGATCATGAAGCTTCAGATCAAGTTACTACCGAACCTCGTAGGTCTTCCAAAAATAAGATCCGCACCAATGTGGTACGGTAATCCTATTCTAGAAGTCATGTTACTAGACCATGATGAACCTACGAACTATGAGGAAGCGATGATGAGCCCAGATTCCGCGAAATGGCTTGAGGCCATAAAATCTGAGATGGGATCCATATATAAGAACAAAGTGGGGACTTTGGTTGACCTGCTCGATGATCAGCAAGTCAAGCTAAATAAATGGATCTTCAAGAGGAAGACGGACACTGATAGTAGTGTTACTATCTACAAAGCTCGACTTGTTGCAAAAGGTTTTCGACAAGTTCAAGGTGTTGACTACAATGAGATTTTCTCAACTCTAGCGTTGCTTAAAGTCTGTCCGAATCATGTTAGCAATCGCCACATTTTATGAAATCTGGCAAATGGATGTCAAAACAACATTCTTTAATGGACTTATTAAAGAAGAGTTGTATATGATGCAACCAGAAGGTTTTTTCAATCCTAAAGGAGCTAACAAAATGTGCAAGCTCCAATGATCCATCTATGGACTGGTGCAAGCATCTCGAGTTGGAATACACGCTTTGATAAGTTGATCAAAGATATAGTTTTATGAGACTTGCGGTGAAGCCTGTATTTACAATAAAGTGAGTGGGAGCACTACCGCCTTTTGATAAATATATGTGAGTAACATATTGTTGATCGAAATGATGTATAATTTTCCGAAAGCATAAAGGAGTATTTGAAAGGAGTTGTTTAAAAGAAAGACCTCGGTTAAGCTACTTACATATTGAGCATCAAGATCTATTGAGATAGATCAAGACGCTTGATAAGTTTTTCAATAAGTACATACCTTGTCAAGATTTTGAAGTAGTTCAAAATGGAACAGTCAAAGAAAAGTTCTTGCCTCGTGTTGCAAACGTGTGAAATTGAGTAAGACTCAAATCCCGACCACGGCAGAAAATGAAAAGAGAATGAAAGTCATTCCCTATGCCTCACCATAGGTTCTATAAAGTATGCTATGCTATGTACCGCACCTATTGTATACCTTGCTCTGAATTTGGCAAGGAGTACAATAGTGATCTAGGAGTAGATCTTTGGACATTGGTCAAGAACATCCTTAGTGAGGACTAAGGAAATATTTCTCGATTATGGAGGTGATAAAAGAGCCCGTCGAAAGAGTTACATCGATGCAAGCTTTTTACACTGATCCAGATGACTCTAAGTCTCAATCTGGATACATATTGAAAGTGGGAGCAATTAGCTAGAGTAGCTCCGTGCGAGCATTGTAGACATAGAATATTTGCAAAATACATACGGCTCTGAATGTGATGCACCGTTGACTAAGCTTCTCTCACGAGCAAAACATGATCTTACCTTAGTACTCTTTGGGTGTTAATCACATAGCGATGTGAACTAGATTATTGACTCTAGTAAACCCTTTGGGTGTTGGTCACATGACGATGTGAACTATGGGTGTTAATCACATACAGATGTGAATATTAGTGTTGAATCACATGATGATGTGAACTAGATTATTGACTCTAGTGCAAGTGGGAGACTGAAGGAAATATGCCCTAGAGGCAATAATAAAGTTATTATTTATTTCCTTATTTCATGATAAATGTTTATTATTCATGCTAGAATTGTATTAACCGGAAACATGATACATGTGTGAATACATAGACAAACATATAGTCACTAGTATGCCTCTACTTGACTAGCTCATTAATCAAAGATGGTTATGTTTCCTAACCATAGACATGTGTTGTTATTTGATTAATGGGATCACATCATTAGGAGAATGATGTGATTGACATGACCCATTCCGTTAGCCTAGCACTTGATCGCTTAGTATATTGCTATTGCTTTTTTCATGACTTATACATGTTCCTCGTAACTATGAGATTATGCAACTCCTGCTTATCGGAGGAACACTTTGGTGCTACCAAACGTCACAACGAATCGGGTGATTATAAAGGAGTACTACAGGTGTCTCCAAAGGTACATGTTGGGTTGGCGATTTCGAGATTAGGTTTTGTCACTCCGATTGTCTGAGAGGTATCTCTGGGCCCTCTCGGTAATGCACATCACTATAAGCCTTGCAAACAATGTAGCTAATGAGTTAGTTACGGAATGATGCATTACGTAACGAGTAAAGAGACTTGCCAGAACGAGATTGAACTAGGTATTGGATACCGACTATCAAATCTCGGGCAAGTAACATACCGATGACAAAGGAACAACGATGTTGTTATGCGGTTTGACCGATAAAGATCTTCAGAGAATATGTAGGAGCCAATATGAGCATCCAGGTTCGCTATTGGTTATTGACCAAGAATAGTTCTAGGTCATGTCTAAATAGTTCTCGAACCCGTAGGGTCCGCACGCTTAAGGTTTCGATGGCGATGCTTATATTATGAGTTTATGAGTTTTGATGTACCGAAGGAGTTCGGAGTCCCAGATGAGATCGGGGACATGACGAGGAGTCTCAAATGGTCGAGACGTAAAGATCGATATATTGGACGACTATATTCGGAGTTCGGAAAGGTTCCGAGTGATTCGGTATTTTTCGAGTACCGAGAGTTACGGAATTCGCCGGGAGTATATGGGCCTTATTGGGCCATACGGAATAGAGGAGAGAGGCCAAAGGAAGGAGGCCTGCCCCCCTCTGGTCCGAATTGGACAAGGGCGAGCCCCTTTCCTTATTCCTCTCCCCTCTTCCCTTCTCCTACTCCAACAAGGAAGGTGGAATCTTACTAGGACTAGGGAGTCCTAGTAGGACTCCACACCTGGCGCGCCTCGCCCTAGGGCAGGCCTCCTCCCCTTGCTCCTTTATATACGGGCAGGGGGCACCCCATGACACACAAGTTGATCTTCGTGATCGCCTTAGCCGTGTGCCGCCCCTCCATCATATTCCACCTCGATCATATCGTCATGAGTTTAGGCGAAGCCTCGCGCCGAGAGAACATCATCGTCGCCACCACGCCGTCAGGTCGACGGAACTCATCCCCGACACTTTGCTAGATCGGAGTCCGGGATCGCCATCGAGCTGAACGTGTGCTGAACTCGGAGGTGCCGACGCTCGGTACTTGGATCGGTCGGATCGTGAAGACGCACGACTACATCAACAAGCGTTGTCATAACGCTTCGCCACGGTCTCACGAGGGCACGTGGACAATACTCTCCCCTCTCGTTGCTATGCATCACCATGATCCTTGCGTGTGCGTAGGAAATTTTTGAAATTACTACGTTCCCCATCAGATACCCTTCCAGGACACGGCATAACAGAGACAAAGGCGCAGACGTGCAGCAGGGCCCCGCTCAAAGGTTTCTCTTTAGATTAAGCCCCTGTGTAAACCTTTTCTATTGGCTCTTGTTGTTTACACATCCCATGGGTGCTATACCCACAGAGGGCACTGCCGTTATTGGCATTTCGCCACGACAGACTAATGCACGTACCTGGAAATACAGGGTTTATAAAGAAAGGGCATTCTTCAGCCTATTTTCTGTCATAAAGTCCGAATACCGGAGTGTTCGCGCCACGAAGTTTGGCCTTGTATGCATCAGCCCAAATCATGTCTTTGGTCAAATGTTGGGTTTGCCTGCCCTGGGTTTGCTGCCTTATGTTCCATTCTTATCGCTAAGGCGGCCAAAGGAGAACTATCGCGATTGTGCCCTGGTTATTCGGATGAGCACCTCAAGAGAGAAAGCGAAAACCGACCGTCATGATACAAATGAGAGACTGTTCAACCACTCGAAGACTTACCGGAATCTTTAGGATTCCTCCGCATTAATGAAGGACCGTTTCCCGGTCATGTACACATGCGCCCGTATTCGGATGCACGCAGAAGTACTAGGGGTTACATAGTAGCCCCACCGTCAAACTCTTATGGCTAAGTGAAAGTGTTACAGCTATATAGTCCGGTTGCCTAGTTTGACGTGCGATCACCTCCTTAATGGACCAAGACGTTGGATCAAGTGTGATTATGCATATTTTTCACGAATACCCCCGCATTGTATGCGTGGGGAATGAAGCCAACGACTGCTAACTTTCAGAATTATATATATACATAAAAACGGTCTCCCACAAGGTACAAATAATACTTTCGGGCACAAAGTATAAATATAGCCTCATAATCAAAATAACATTGCTTTTACAATGACACGATTTGTCACTCGAACATGACATTCTTCGAGCACTGAGCCTCTTTTAAGTGAGCACCTTCTGTTACCTGCTCCAAGTAGCGCTCGGCCGGATCCTGGCCTCCCGCCGGATTCTGGGTTGCAATGAGGGTGTCCTTCATATCTGTCCAATATGCTTTAACGCGGGCAAGTGCCATCCGTGCACCCTATATACACGCCGACCTCCTCATGGCATCGATCTGAGATACGACACCGAGGAGTTGTTGCACCAAACCAAAATAACTGTCCGTCTTAGGCCCCTTCGGCCAAAGATGGTCTATTATAGACCGCATGGCAAGCCCGGACAACCTATGAAGCTCCGCCAAAGCAGCCATCTTCTCATTCAACGGCAATGGACGCGCGGGAGCATTGAATTGGGACCAGAATAGTCTCTCCACTTCTTTATCACCTTGATCCTCGAAAAACTTGGCGGCATCGGCGGTACTCTTCACCAAGTCCGCATAAGCGCCTCAGTAGACTCCAAAGGTCGATCCAGAGAGCATACTGGATCCAAGAACTTCATCCGCAACAAGTAGGGACTCCACCGCGATTTTTCCTACCGTCGAAGCTCCTCCCGCGATCCCTAACCTCGTCCGCATCTCCTTGGCAGACACGTGCCTTGTTCAGTCACCGATTAACCTGATTCTCCTTTTCAAGGAGCTCATACCGTCGGGCGGCATTTTTCAACTCCACAACCATTTTGGCTATCTTGTCTTCGCTTCGGCGATGAGCAGCCTGTTCGGCTCTCAACTCTTCGGCCGCCTTTAGGGCAGCCGCATCGCTAGCCCGAGCTTGTTCCTTGGCCCGGGCAAGTTCCGCCTCGTGGCTTCCACGGCAGCAAAGACCGCTCGCAGTCCAAGCATGTCATTAATATTATGCCCTCCCATATTTTCCTATACAACATAATAAGGAAAGCAGAGCACATACCTTGTGACTCATTCAATGATTCGCTCACCAAAGCGTGATATCGGCATTAATAGATCCATTTGCCTCCTTAGTTCGGCAACTTCAATGGACTGTTCAATGATCAATCTTAGATACCGCGCATATGTACAGCGTAATCAAGATTACATTAATATGATCCTCCGCTTGCCTCCTAGGGCGGGCAACCAGAGTCTCAGGGGCTACTATCCATATGGAGCACACCTAGCGCGTGCCTCACAACCAAAAAATTGTGTATTTCTCACTACATAACTCAAAGCCTTTGAGCAGGCTCATAAATGCTTCATTCAAACCGCTTGTGGCGGATGAAATCTTCTTGAGCACCGTGCTCATTAATGAGCGGTGCTCCTCCGAGAGCGCAGCTCGCTCCAGAAGGCCCGTCAGTATGTCCGGCCGGACACGAACTGTGCCGGACCCTTCTCCTCGCCCCCGTGGGAGCCAAACGCTCCGGGCTCAGGGCGGCGGACGGATAAGCCTCTGGCTTCGGAAAATGCGGACTCCTCCGTGATGACACCTCGATGTCGCCCGCCTCAGGAGACGGAGAGGCTGGTGGGGTCTCACTCTCCATCATCTCTCGAGGAAGATCCCTCGAAGACGAACTCTGTTGAGAAGAGCTGCTAGTCGGACTGCAAAGAATGGATCCTGGTTAGTGTACTTAGAGAAAGGTAGTACCTTCGAATTTACGGTTAACTTACAGCTCGTTGGAGGGCTGGCCCGTTGGCGGGCATGACGCGTTGAGGGTGCCCGTCGGGGCAGAGCCCCCTGGTGATACCTTTTTCCCTTGTTTGAGCATCTCCGTCTCCAAGTCTCCGGAGGCGGCCCTCTTCTTCCCGCGCGGGGAGGAGGCTTTAGACTCCCCTTCCAGACTATCCTCCTTAGGGGAGGTAGCAATTCCCTCGGTTTGGATGCGCAGTGTGTGAAGTTTGGCTTCTCTGTTCTTCCCTTCGTCTTTCCCTGAGGGCATTTTGCTGAGCACCCGGCCAGGCAGCTTGGCAATGGTTGGGCTAGGCGAGCCTTCGGGAAGTGGCGCCGGACACCTGATTCTCTCCGCCTTGCTGAGCCATTCCTGGCCACTGAGGATTTTCAGAATAATGACTATCACAAATATGAACGATGTGTCTGGTTTCAAGGTTACTTACTTGGGCATCTAGGCGATTGCAACTTAGGCCCACATCCTCGGTGGTATCCGGACACTTTACTTGTGGTCTGAAGAATAATTGACACACCCCTTCGAGCTTCAGGCCGAAGAAGTGCTTAATAGTCCGTGAATCCTCCGGATTGAACTCCCACATCCGTAGAGGCCGGCGTTTGCACGGCAACATCCGTCGGATTAGCATTACTTGAATTATGCTAACAAGGTTAATGTCCTTCTCAAGAAGCTCCCGGATGCGGCTCTGTAGTATTGGTACATCACTAGCGGGCCCCCAATTCCGTCCTACGTCGGTCCACGATGCCAACCAGACGGAGGGCCCGGTGGAACTCTGAGGCGGCCACCCACTTTGTGCCTCCGGGAGCCGTGGACGAAACCACCTCCGCTGCCATACATCGGATACTTCGAAAGAACCTTCCGCCATGGGGCATCGGTGTTCCCGCTTATCATGGCACCTCCGACTGCATGTCGCCTCGATCATCTTCGGCTTCACATTGAATGTCTTGAGCCATAAGGCAAAGTGTGGAGGACGGGAGAAAAGCCTCGCACACAATGATGAACGACGAGATATGGAGGATAGCGTCGGGGCTAGATCATGAAAATCTAACCCGTAATAGAACATGAGCCCCCTCACAAAGGGATCAAGGGTGAGGCCCAAGCCGCGGAGGAAGTGAGGAACAAATACGACGCTCTCATTGGGCTCGGGTGTAGGGATGACCTACCCTGGAACAGGAAGCCTGTGCTGGATGTCGGCAGTTAGATATCCGACCTCCCTAAGCCTCACAATGTCCTCCTCTTTGATCGAGGAGGCCACCCACCGGCCCTGAGAGTTGGATCCGGACATATTGGAGGATCTGGGGCGTTCGAGTTTGGGTCTCGGGCGCTAGAGCTCGAGATGCGGAAGGGCGCAGGGGTGGTGGAAAAGAGGTATAGGCCTCGGCCCCTTTTATAAGGGGGGTGAATATCAAGAGTCCTCAGCGTGACCGCTTGAGACTTATCGAAAAAACACTTGGAGTCATACCAACAGTTGTCGTGTGGTGGCGCACGCCCGTATTGATGGAAGATCCCGTAATAAGGGAAAAACGATCTCTGCTTTGGCGGGGCGTGCCAATAAAACCGCCTCGCAACGTGAGTTGAGGTGGGCCAAGAAACACTAGTCCGTGTTGGGCTGGGCCACGATGTAGGGGCACGACGTACGAAAATTGCCAGCAGATCAGATTTATGTTATGCCCCCTACGATGGCGTGTGAAGATCATTTTGTAGATCCGGACGCGATTCTAGTGTTCGATAATTACTTTGGAGTATTCGGAGATGGAACCCGCCTTGCAATGCCGAAGATAAGATAGCGCGCCGGACTCATCGTCATTGAAGCCTGGTTCAGGGGCTACTGAGGGAGTCCTGGATTAGGGGGTATCCGGACAGCCGGACTATATACTTTGTTCGGACTATTGGAGCGTGAAGATACAAGACTCAAGACTCCGTCCCGTGTCCGGGTGGGACTCTCCTTTGCGTGGAAGACAAGCTTGGCGATCCGGATATTGTATTTCCTTCCTTGTAACTGACTCCGTGTAAACCCTAGCCCTCTCCGGTGTCTATATAAACCGGAGAGGTTGGTCCTTAGAAGGCCGATCACGATCACAATCATAATCATCATAGGCTAGCTTCTAGGGTTTAACCTCTACGATCGCGTGGTAGATCTACTCTTGTACTACTCATATCATCAATATTAATCAAGTGAAGTAGGGTTTTACCTCCATCGAGAGGGCCCAACCTGGATAAACATTGTGTCCCTTGCTTTCTGTTACCATCAGCCTAAGACGCACAGATCGGGACCCCCTACCCGAGATCCGCCGGTTTTGACACCGACAGGCGTCATCTGTGTCGGGGAAGATGCAAACCGACCTAAAGCCAGGCAACGCGAAGGCGGCGAAGGTTACAGGGGCCATGCTCCTGAGGGAATTCTTGATGCTCGCTGCCGCCCGCCTCCACTGCGATCGCGCCTCTTATGGAAGCTTGAGATGGAGAAACAAGATCCGCTCGAGGTCGGGGCCTTGCCTCGACGCATTTAACCGGCTGGCCGACCTATGCCTCCTGGTTGGAGATAACCAGGAGTACCCGCCGAGCGCCTTCACTCCTTTGTTCCTCCGCAAGGACTGGGAGCCACTTGTGCTTTCCAGGACGACCTTCGACGCACGCGGGCTGGTGCCGCCTGCGCTCTCCAGAGCCCCGGTGGCGCCGAAGCTGGTGGAGCTATCTTCTGACGAGTCCCATGGGGGGAAAGAAGAGGAAGGGGACTCGGAGGCGACCCTCGAAGAGATGGGGGAAAACTCCCCCTTGAGCAAAGCTGAAATCCTCCATGCCCTTCCTGACAACGCCGAAGTCGAGGCCCGCCAAGAGGAGGGAGAACTGCCCGTTGTCCCGATGAGGAGTAGGTCGTCACTGATCCCTCGGGATGTTGCCTCCACCTTGACGCCGCCTGGGGCTGTCTCCAGCTCTCCTGCTGCACCGTCTTACGCCTCGGAACCTAGCGCTTACTCCCTGTGTTCAAACTTTGGTTTCAAGCTCCCCAAGCGGAAGGTGGAATACGTCGCGGTGGACCGGTAAGTGCCTTGAGCTTCGTCTTGTCCCTGCCTGTACTTGTTATTTCCCGACGTTCACCCTTGATCGATCAGGCCGACATCTTCGGCGAAGAAAAGGAAGGGGGATACGGTGGCTGCGCTTCCCTCCGCAGAGAAAGGAGGCAGCAACACTCACACCTCCCCAGCCCAGTCGCCCTCGCGAGGCCAAGAAGAGCATCGCAGGGAGGAGTCGGTGTCAAAACCGGCGGATCTCGGGTAGGGGGTCCCGAGCTGTGCGTCTAGGATTGATGGTAACAGGAGACGGGGGACACGATGTTTACCCAGGTTCGGGCCCTCTCTGTGGAGGTAATACCCTACTTCCTGCTTGATTGATCTGGATGAATATGAGTATTACAAGAGTTGATCTACCATGAGATCATAATGGCTAAACCCTAGAAGTCTAGCCTATGACTATGGTAATGAGTATATGCGGTGTCCTTTCCGGAATCAAAACAACATGCTACAGAATCTCAACATGAAAACAACATGCCCCCAAGCATGACAAAACATGAACACTGAGCTATCTCCAGAACTCACTAGAACATGCTCAAACACACATGGCAAGATTGCAAATAATAACAGCCAGACTTTAGTAAATAACATCAAAGTTGCAATGTTTAGAGCTATCAAACAACATGCTACAGGAACTTATCAATGCAAACAAAGGCATGGCATTAATCTACTAATTGCATAGAACAAGAGTCCCTTACTGACCATGAGCCAAAAGGGCACAGAAAATATGATGGCACCCATGTAAACATGGCAAGCTATATTACAGATTCATACATGGCAGGAACAACAATAAGTAGGCATGTTGGTGAGCTTGAACCACTCACCACAGAGCAATACATGGCATGGCAAGGCAACTCACAGTAAGAATACATGGCATAGAGGCTATACATGGCAAGAACAACATCATAGCATACACGGATCAGCTACAACAACCTTGGCAAAATTGAATAACATGTAAACAACCTGCCAGGAAACATTTTATAGCAAAAGTAGAGCTCGATGGACTCAAGCTATGGCACTCCATAAGTGCAAACAAGGGCATGGATGGATAGAGCATGACATGTAGCACAAAACATCCTTAGTGAACATCTCCAGATTATGCATGGAATGACTAGTAGCAGCAGGTTAACATAGCAACAAAATATAACAGAATCTGTCAGGAAAACAGCAACAACAAGTACCCTACTTAACAAGCTTGATGCACTCACTACACAACTCACAAAAATACATGGATGGCACCCCTGTAAAGATGGCATGGCATAGATCAAAACTCATGTAGACATCAACCTCATAGGATGCACACATCAATCATGGCAAAAATGACAAATCATCAAGTTATAACAGTTTCAGCAGATTAACATCATATAGCACTCTTGCAACAAAGATTCAGGCATCAAGATGACCTCAAATGAACATGATGCGATGTAGTGAAATGATGTACTCGTCGAGACGAACAATTTGACATATTACACGCATAAAATGGAGCATTATGCAACAAGTTATGGCATGATGAACATGAGCATATAATGCAAAAATCTCAAGGACTTGGGCGAATTTCGGTCAACCTCGCTTTCAGATCCGATCCGGATCTGGGCACTGGCCCGAGGTTCGGCTCGGGAAGAAGAGGAAGGGGGCGGCTGTGGAGCCGGGCGACGGTCGGGCGCAGGTCGGGCGGGCATGGTTGCCGGCGAGGCGCGAGGAGGCGGCGGCGCGAGGCGAGCGCCGGGTGGCCGGGTGGCGACGGCACCGGGCGGCGGCATGGGAGGCGCCATGAGGCGGCGGGCGTGACGCTGGCCAAGGGCGCGGGCGGAGGAGATGGGTTGCTGGGGCTCACAAGGGCTCGGCGGGGCGGCGCGCGGTGGTCGGGTGCCACGTGTCGCGCCTGTTCGCGCAGGCTTGGGGGTGTCCGGCTCGGGATGGACACGTCCGGCGACGCGGAGGGAAGTTTGCTAGGGTTAGGGGTGGATTTCATCCGCGAATTTCGGGGGAGGGGCTATATTTATAGGTAGAGGGATCTAGGAGAGTCCAAATGAGGTGCGGTTTTCGCCCACACGATCCTGATCGAATGACCGAGAGCATGGAGGGGAGCTAGATGGGTTTTGGGCCACTTTGGAAGGGTGTTGGGCTGCAAAGAGAAGGAGGCTTTTGCGGTTACCCGGTTAACCGTTGGAGTATCAAACGACCTCCAAATGGCACGAAACTTGACAAGCGGTCTACCGGTGCTATACCAAGGCCGCTTGAAAAACCTCGGTCCATACCGAGACCGTTTAACACCCGCACATGAAAAGAGGCAAAAGGGGGCGCCGGGAGACATAGGAGTGCCGGATTGGAAAACGGACAACAAGGAAAATGCTCGGATGCAAGAGACGAACACGAATGCGAAATGAGATGCACATGATGACATGATATGAAATGCAGATGATGACATGGCAAAGTGCAACACGCAAGCAAATGACATGGCAACGATGGCGAATAACTGGCAAACACCTGGCGCATCGAATCCGGGGCGTTACAATAAGGGAGGTGATAATGCGACGAACCAGGCAATTGGACTATAGGGCGTTAACACTTTCACTTAACCATAGGAGTTTTATGGTGGGGCTACGAGATAGCCCCTGGTATGTATACGGCGCATAGTGCCTTACATGTGTTGATCTAAAAAAAATATCCCTTGTGTAACACGGAGAATCATTAAAGATTCGAATAAGTCATCAAGTGGTTGACCAGCTCTCGCCGCATCATGACAGTCAGTTGTCGGCTTTCTCTACTAAGGTACTCATCCGGTCTAGGCCAGGGCACAATTGCAGTAGTTCTCCCTTTACTACCCTAGCCGATAGAGTGGAACGTAGGGTAGCAAGCACAGGAGCCGGGCAACCCAACTATTGACCAAAGACAATGATTCAGAGCTGGTGCATATAAGACCAAACTCACGATGCCGAAGTATGCTATAGAGTTGTTCAGACTTTTGCTGGCGACTCGTTTGTTCCCATACCGGGCCCCTGGCAAGTTATCCCGAGGAGCGTCTTGTAAGGCAGCCGTTACGGCCGGACTTGTTGTAGAAAGAGCATGAAATATAAGTTCCGGTAAAGTTTACTGGGAGCAATATGCCAATGATAAATATATAAAGAGTAAAAACCACAACCCCACTATTTGACATGCTCGGGGTTGGGAACAGAGGAAAAGGGCATGGTACAGGCTCGAAAAGAAGAGTGCTATCTATAAAAGCTTATTTTTGGACCTCCTGTCGCACGTCTGCGCCGCCCATCCTCGGGGATGGGCATCCTTAACGGGAGTGGCCCCTTAGGTGAGTGTGCGGATCCGAACTTCGAGAGAGTCCGAAGTAGATGATGTCCTGATGGTCACCTGTTTTTAAGAAATTATACAGAGAGAAAAAAAAGAAAGATGGCTAAAACGTTATGGGGATCTTTGCAGGGTTGTCCATATTGTGCTTCCGCCGATGCCCATGGTATCTTGAGTGCGTAGTTATGTACGCGTGGTGTAAACTTTGCCAGCACGGTAGGTGGGCGGCGGAAGCCGAACTGCTATTTCCATTCTGGGAGTGGTCGAACTTCCGAGGGAAGTGTTTCGCCCTCGGTGTTCGGGCGCAGCCGATCCATCGCCTTTATCGCTGGTGGCCTCCTTCCTTGTGATCGGCGCTGAGTTTTCCTGCCCGCTATGACCCAATAGTTTCGCAGGCGACTAGTTGGTCTATCAGGGTGACTGTGAATCTGACAAGGTCGGTCCAATATCTTGTCAAGGGTGGATGGTCCATCCTGGTTTGACTTCAGTGGCTTCTTCCGTTGACCGGGCTTCGGATTGTAAAATCCGATGTTCACCGCTGTGCTGCGGCTGTTGTGTTCAGTTTGTCGTGGCTTGCCGTTGCCGTCTTGAATTTCGGAAGTGCACGGGTTGCTGGTGTTGTTGCTTTTACGAGCGAGCCAGTTGTCTTCTCCCGCACAAAAGCGAGTCATTAGAGCGGTAAGGGCTGTCATGGACTTGGGTCCTTCCTGGCCGAGGTGACGCGCTAGCCATTCATCCCGGGCGCCGTGTTTGAAGGCTGCGAGGGCTTCTGCGTCCGGACAGTCGACAATTTGGTTCTTTTTGACTAAGAACCTAGTCCAGAACTCCCTGACTGACTCGCCGGGTTGCTGGACAATGTGACTTAAGTCATTGGCATTTAGAGGCTAGACATATGTTCCTTGGAAGTTGTCTCGAAAGGCGTCTTCCAAGTCTTCCCAGCTACCAATAGAATTTTCTGGTAAACTGTTTAGTCAGTATTGAGCTGGCCCCTTAAGCTTGAGAGGTATGTATTTGGTGGCATGAAGGTCGTCTTCGCGAGCCATGTGAATATGGAGGAGGTAATCCTCGATCCATACCACGGGATCTGTTGTTCCGTCGTATGATTCATGCTCCATTACCTCGTCGGTGAAGCAGAGAGGGTGTGCGGCTCCTCTATGTTGGGCCACACTGTGAAGCACCTCCAGCGGACTCCGCTTACGGAGTTCGGACCGGCGTGGTTGGCTTTGTAGTGTCAGAATGGGTGACCATCATAGTCGGTCGGGGTGTATCTCTATGATCTATACATCGCTCTTGTGCGCCTTGCTCTATCTTCTTGGTCTCGGTTGATGTCGAGGGTGTTCCCTCGAGCTGTTTTATTCTTGATTTGACGGCCGGATGGGTTGGTATGTTGCTCGCTTGGGCTATCGCTTTGTCCGACCGAATCGCGTCGCCCGCCACATTGTTCGATGGTGGTGTGGGCTCCAGCGCCCTACCATCGATTGAGGGAGCCACCTACCCTTTGGGTGGCTTTTGCTCGGCTACTAAGGCCAGATTCCTCAAATGCCAAGACCTCGTCCATCAATCATTGAGCAAATCTTGTCTTGCTTGAAGTTGCAGCTGCTTCTTCCTTAGGCTTCTTGAAGTGGCTATAAGCCGGCGTTTGAAACGCTCCTGCTCGAGAGGTTCCTTAGGCATGATAAAATCCTCATTGTCGAGGATCTCCTCTTCCTCGGAGGGTGGGAGATAATTGCTGTCCTCCGAGTCTCCATATGTGGCCTATTCATCAGGGCTGTCTCGCCCACTTTCCTGTTCCTCCTGTTCGGATTCTACCTCAACAGGGTCTTCATTGTCCGGAGTGTTATCTTTTCTGGTGCTAGCAGTGTTTTCTCTTGGGCGATGTGGCTTGGAGCAGAGCCGTGGGCGCTGGTGTTCGGACTGTGTACCAAGAGGTTTATTTGCGACTGGATCCTCCTTGTCATCGTCGAGAGCGTTGTCGGGTGTGTCTATCATACACACGTCATACCAGGAAGTGGCCATCTCGTGTCTAGCGGGTAGGAGGCTCTGGCCCTGCCCCTCAATCGTCCGGCGACGAGCCATCTGCCAGGGATAGGTTTTTTAATGAGTTTAGTAGGTCGCCCATGGGCGAGTGTTGGAAGACATCTGCGGCGCTGAACTTGAAGATCGATAACCGATCGAGTTCGGTATCCGTGGGTTCGCAGGGTTCGAAACTCAACACCGGAGAAGAGTCTGGGGTTCCGTTGATGCAGATGCCGTGCGCAGCGGAATCTGCAAGCGGCTCCAATGCCGCAGAATCGGTAGCCCCCGCGATGGGGTTGAGCTTCCCATCTTCGGGGGACTTGATCTGCTCCGGATTTAAGGCCGGAGCCGCTACGGGAGCTATCTCCTGAATGCGGCCTGATGACAGGTTTAAGCCATGTTCATCGGGGCGACGGGGAGCAGTTGCCGCGGTCTCGAATCCGTCGAAGATCAAGTCTCCACGGATGTCCGCAATGTAATTCAAGCTCCTGAATCGACCGATGGCTGGGCGAGCTGCCGATTCGCTTCCAGATGGCAAGCTTAGTTGGCCTGCAGACGAAGTCAGCCGAATATGAAGATCTGTCCGAAGGAAGGCTTCTCCCCGACAACATCATTATCGACGATCGAAGGGGCTATCGAGCCTTTTGCCGACAAGCATGCTTGAACTCTCAATGAAAGCACCAATGTCGGTGTCAAACCGCGGATCTCTGGATAGGGGTCCCGAACCAGCGCCTAGGATCGATGGTAACAGGAGGCGGGGACACGATGTTTACCAGGTTTGGGCCCTCTATGGAGGTAATACCCTACTTCCTGCTTGATCGATCTTGATGAATATGAGTATTACAAGAGTTGATCTACCACGAGATCATAACGGCTAAACCCTAGAAGTCTAGCCTATGACTATGGTAATGAGTATATGCGGTGTCCTTTCCGGACTATCCCCTTCGGTTTATATAGACACCGAGGGGCTTCTAGGGTTTACATGGAGTCGGTTTACATAAGAAGGAATCTTCATAATTGGTCGCCAAGCTTGCCTTCCACGCCAAGTAGAGTCCAATCCAGACACGGGTATGGCCTTCGGTCTTCGTGTCTTCACAGCCCATCATTCGGCCCATGGATAACAGGCCGGACGCCCGAGGACCCCTTAGTCCAAGACTCCTTAGTCAGCCCCATGGCCCTCTCGGCTCTCGGCGTGCGGCGTCTGCTCGGTGAAGAGGTCCCGACCGCCTGGAACCCGCAGCCTCCTGTGCCCGTGACGGTGTCTCTCCTCCCACCGCTGCACTCTCCACTCCTAGGTTCTTTCGCTCGCTGCCGCCCCGAACGTGTTTTTGAGATGACCCACCTGCAGGCAGATCTCCGGAGCGGACCCGCGTCGTGGCCGGGCGCCTGAGTTATTCTCCGCTGGCTTCACTCCGACTCGGCGGTTCATGATGATCTTGAGCCAGCCGCATCATCTTTCGAGAATGAGAAGCAGAGCGCCGCCAATGCTGCAGCCGATCGCGAGGCGGCACTGAAAGACGCGAAGGCCGCCCGCGATCGCTGCCGAGAGCTGGAGGAAGAGCTGAAGAGCCTGCACGACAAGCACGCCGAAGAAGCACGCGGCTGCCAGGCGAAGGAGGAGGAGATGAGGGCCCGGGAGGATGCCGCGAAGAACCGTGACACTGAGCTGGAGGAGTTGGGGAAGACGCAGGCCGCCGAGCGCAGACGGCTGGTAGAGCTGGAGCGGAAGGTGAAGGCGAGGGAGGCCGATCTTGATGCCAAGGCGCGGGTCCTAGACGAAGACCGCGTGGCCTTCGCCGATCTCGAGAAGAGGTCTCGCGCAACACTGAAGACGCTCTACGAGCATGGCTTGGAGAGGCCGCTGACCACCGATGAGGACGGCCCCGCCCTGCTACTTCCTTTCTTAGTGAAGGCGCTTGAGGAAGTCATGGATGGTATCGGTCCCATGGCAGAGGCAGAAGCTCGCGTCCTGTCTTCAGCTGCATTGACTCGTGTCTTCAGCCATCTGCACCTTTGCGACCCCAGCGCTTGTCTTGACGAGCTGCTGGAGCCTATGGCTAATGATCACTGCGCAGCCGCCACCGCAGCCGTGCAAGGTCAGGTGGAGGCCCTGATGAAGAAGTTCCACGGCTTTGCCTCCGCAGCCCTGTCGGGCGAAGCCGCCGATCCTACGGCTGGTGGTACAGGTGAAGACGTCGCTACCCAAGGAGGAGCACCTTCTGCAGACGATGGCGGTGTCCAGGGGTGACCTGAAGCTACTCCCCTGCTTCATTCCTGTAATATGCATCAGGCCTCGTGGAGGCATTAAACTTTCATTTGATATTATGAGGACAATATGTTTTGTATTATTTGCTTCAAGATTTTGCGATTTCCTTCCTTTCCGCTTTGTGTTCTATGTCGGCAGAGCCTAGCCCTGCGCATACCTCAACCGCCGTTGGGCCGACCAGAGACCAGGACGGACCAAGGAGTGAGGGGCTACGTGACCAGTTAGGCTCCTGAGTCGCGATGATCAGGAGTCCCCCTTGACATGCAAATAGCTTACAGGAAGAGTATGCGGGGATAGATTAATGTTCTACGTCGGCAGAGCCCGGCCCCGCGCATACCTCAACCGTCGTTGGGCCGACCGGAGACCAGGACGGACCAAGGAGTGAGGGGCTATGTGACCAGTTAGGCTCCTGAGTCACGATGCTCAGGAGTCCCCCTTGATGTGCAAACAATTTCCATACCTGCCCTCACCGAGGCCTCGGGAGGGGTGTCGACGACCAGGTCCAGGAGACCTGGTTGGGTACCGTACGCTTGGGCGTGACCCGAGCGCAGCCCCCGTGTCCAGCCCCCTCGCTCGGCTCTCCCGAGGGGAGGCGTTGCGGTGAGGCCGGACGCTGAGCTCTGGGGTTCCCTAAGGTTGGTACGACCATGGGGCCGCCCTCAGTTGTTTATCACCAGCACGGAGCATAGTGCTTCCGCTTGTGCACGGGCATAGCCGCTCCTTGGCAGTGTCGACGGCCAGTGCAGAGCATGGTGCTTCCACTTGTGTGTGGGAGGGGGGGCCCTCTGGGAGGAGCCCCCGGGGCATGTACAGCCCCGCCCTGACACGTGGCTTGCACGGCAGGGCTGCGAGGTGTATCTGGGCACTCGTGAGCCAGCGCGGGACTCACGAGGCCCTACTTCAAGGAAGGTTGCGCCTGGTCTTGGTCTTTGATAGCTGTGTGTTCCTGCGAGACGGTTAGGTGCAAGCGCTCTACGTCCTCAGGTCCCGGCCCTCGAGCGAGCTCAGCCGCCGCTAGTATGCCAGGTCGTGATGCCGTGGTCAAGGCCAGAGGTGAGGGCTGGAGAGCCAGTAAGAGCTCTTGAGTCTCTATTCTCAGGAGCCCCCCTTTTAACGTTCAAGCAAATTGCATGATGAAGGGATGTACCCGTGGCGGGTGGCAATCGAGCAGGTGATAATCATAGGCAGATTAAGCATGGAGGGCAAACTAGCTTGGGTAAATGCAGAAAGATACATGCCGTTGGGTCAGGCCCAAGCGGCTTGGGGATGATGCAGCCCGAGGGGCGCCCCCAACAAGGTAAGCTAAAGACATAAGAAAAGGATATACGCCACAGGGACAGACCCACGCGGCCTAGGAATAATGCAGCCCGAGGGGTGCTCCCAGCTAAATGAACTTGGAAAATGTCACCTGGTTCTGTAGACGAAGGAGAGTTGGGGCAGCTAAAGGCACGCGGTGAAGGAATGGCTCCTCACGAGCCACCGGGGCCCTGAGCCTCAGGAGGCTCTGGGGGCTCAGGTGGTTCCCTGAGGACCGTCTCCATCTCTGCCAGGACGGTGTGGTGCCTGGCCTCCTGAGCCGCCAGGACATGCCGCATGTGGCGCTGATAGGCTGAAGACACGCTCGACAAGCCGAAGGGCATGCGAACGTAGCTGTGTGGTGGACCCTCGCAATGGCCCATGCGCGAAGGCCAGAAAAGCTCATAAGATGCGGCCCTGTTGAGCCCTGGAACATCGATGCAGACGCGCAGCCCGACATCCTCGCCTGGATGGGGACCTGCGCCTCGTGAGCGGTGGTTGCCGCGCATGGCCCTTATGTCTTGCAGTTCCTAAGTGGTCTTGGTGATGAACTCCTGAGTGGTGGGCACTCCTTGCCCTGTGTTCTCCTGAGGGAGAAGTGCCGCGAAGCACGCCTCCAAGTGGTGCCCAAGCGCCTCCCTCATGAGGTTGGCAAGGTCCGAGGCCCTCCAGAAGAGAGCCCCCGAGCCCTGCCCGAGGAGGGCGCCGGGCGCGCCTTCCTATGCGATGGAGGGAGGCGCCCCTGGAGCGAGCACTAATCCTGTCGAGGTTCCAGTTACGACGCCATCCTCCTGAGATCCTGCACAGCGCAACTGCTTCTTCTTCTTGGGGAGGGCCTCAGGAGGGCCCTCGCCTTTGCTGTCGGGGTCGTCGATTGCTGCAGCTTGGAAGGCACGCTCGAGGGAGCATACCACATCTATTTCTTTTCATGGGACCATGATGATTCCGCCGCTTCCCGGCATCTTGAGGACATTGTAGCCATTGTGCGTGACCGCCATGAACTTGGACAGGGCTGGATACCCAAGGATGGCGTTGTATGGCAAGCGGATGTGCGCGACGTCAAAGTCGATGAGCTCGGTGCGGTAGTTCTTGCGTTCCCCGAAGGTGACAGGCATGCGGACCTGCCCTATCGGTGTGGTGGAATCGACGGTCACTCCTGAGAAAGGCTTGGTATGTTGAAGCTGGTCATATGGGACTTGGAGGTTGTCGAACGTGTCGATGGATAGGACGTTGAGCCCTGCACCGCCGTCGATGAGGGTCTTGGTGACTTGTACGTTGCTGATGACTGGTGAGCAAAGCATCGGGAGGGCGCCAGTGGTGGCTGCGCACTTGAGCTGGTCTACCGAGTTGAAGGTGATGGTGCATTGGGACCACCTGAGCGGGCGCGTGGCCTCGAGCTTGGGGAGGACTGCATTCACTTCACGAGCAAACTGTTTGAAGATGCGCTGCGAGGCTGGGGCCTGGGCTTCGCCCAAGATGCAGGCGATAGCACGTGGTTCCTGGAAGCCCCCAACCCCCTCGTCCTGATGGTGGTCGTCGTTCCTTCTTGGCGGTGGCGGCAGCGGGGGAAGACCGGCGTTGCCCTGAGGACGGTCCTCGCGAGGCTGGTCCCTCCAAGCGCCCTCGCGAGGATGATCTTGCCAGCGATCCTCACAAGGCCGGTCGCGCCACTCCTGGCGTGGGCCACGGTCGTCCCAGTGTTCGCCACCGCGTCCTCCTCCTCGGTCGTAGCCGATGCGCTGCGCTCGGGCGTCGACGGCGTCCTCGCGAATGGCTCGAGCTCTTGGCGATCCTTGGTGTTGTGGGTGTTCAGGTTGTGGAAGGCGCAGAACGGCCGACTGTTCTTGGACGACCCGGGCTAGTCCCTGCCTCGCTTGTTGTTCGGCTCCGCTGCGAGCACTGCTGCTTCCTTGCGCTTCACGTCCTTGGCCTTGGCTTTCTTCTCCTCTGCACCCGCAGCTGGCAGCTCGAGGAGGGAAAGGCGCCCCTCCTCAGCTCTTGCGCACTTGTTTGCCAGGTTGAACAGCTCCTGGGATGTGTACAACTCCTCGTGGATATCGAGCTCTTCCTTCATCTTGATGTCGCGAACACCATCGGAGAACGCGGAGATGATGGCCTCATCTGTCACCTTGGGGATCTTGAGGTGGGTGTTGTTGAAGCGCTGGATGTACTTCTGGAGGGTCTCTCCTGGTTGTTGCTTGATGCGGCGCAGGTCACCCGCGGCCGGCGGGCGGTCGTGAGTGCCCTGGAAGTTGGCGATGAAGCGGTCGCGCATCTCGTCCCAGGAGGAGATCGAGCCATGCGGCAGGTTCAGGAGCCAGGAGCGGGCAACATCATTGAGAGCCATAGGGAAACAGTTCGCCATGAATTTCTCGTTGCCGTTGGCCGCTTCGATGCTCAGCTCGTAGAGCTGCAGGAACTCCGCGGGGTCTAGGGTGCCGTCGTAGCGAGGAGGCAGATCCGGCTTGAACTTGCCCGGCCAGGCGAAGCTACGCAGCTCGGGGGTGAAGGCGTGGCAGCCGGCCGTGGTTGCCGGGGCCCGTCTTAGAGGTGGAGCTTGGTCTTGACGTGGCCCGCGTGCCGCCACCGCGGGTGGCGCGCGGTCTTGGCGAGGTGGCGCGGGAAGCGCAGGTGCAGCTTCTCACGGCCGAGGAATTTCTTGGCAGCTTCTCTCTTCGCGGGCGGGCACCGGGCGAGGTGGATCGCGTCGTGGGGCCGCGCGCCTTGGCGCCAAGGCGCCGTCTTGGGGCAGAGGTGGTGGAGGCGCCCCATGATCCATGTCGCCTGTGGCTGGCGGAGGGCCAGGCAGAGAAAGGGACGGCGCCAGGGAGCCCCCTACGGCGCGGACGAGCTCGGCGACACGGTCAAGCCAGTCCTCGTAGAGGTCGTCGACTGGGCGGTAGCGCAGGAGCTCGTTCCCCATGAGGAGCGCGGCCTGCACGTCCATGGGGGCGCGACGTGCGTGGGACGAGGAACCGGCCGGGGTCAGCGATGGAGTGGCGGTGCGGCTGTCCTTCCGCACCGTTGGGTGCAGCGAGGACGCTTGCTGCTTGTTCCCCGTCGGGCCGGTGGCGGCGTTGGCGGCAGGAGACGGAGAACGACGAGGTGGCCCACCAACGGGAGCCATCTGAGCAACGCGGGCGGTGAGGGAAGCCCGGCGGTCAGCTCGAGCGCGGCGTGCGTCCTCCATGGAGACGACGGAGCGATGGAGCGATGGAGTGCTGATCGACGGGAGGGAATCTACGGCGCACCCCTACCTGGCGCGCCAAATGTCGGATGTGGGGTTTCAGCAAAACCCTTAAGGTTCGAACTCTGGGATGCGCGCGAAGTTCTTTCCCTCCTACCGATCCACGCCCTAGCTCGCTAAGATCTCGCGGATGAACTCGACGAACTCGCAACACAGAAAGACACGAGATTTATACTGGTTCGGGCCACCGTTGCGGTGTAATACCCTACTCCAGTGTGTGGTGGTGGATTGCCTCTTGGGCTGATGATGAACAGTACAAGTGGAAGAACAGCCTCCTGAGGTTGAGGTACTCTTGTGCTCGGCTAACTTGTGTGGGTGAGGACTCGATGCCCCCTACTGTGGTGGCTAGTTCTACTTATATAGGCCCTGGTCCTCTCCCCAAATATTGAGCGGGAAGGGAGCCAACAACGGCGGGCAATTTGAAAGGGGACAGCTAGTACAAGCTATCCTGACAAAAGTGGTCTTCGCCTGCAAAAGGCTCTGGCGGTGACGCCGTCTTGGGCTCCATGGTGACCTCCGTCTTGCCGTCCTGCTGGTCTTGGTCTCGTTGCACTGATATGGAAACCTTTGCCTGATGCCATTGTACTCCGCGCCTGCGCTTGCTTCCTTAACACCAAAGAGGAAACAAGGGCGCTTCTGGCTGGCACCCACAGCGCCCGCTTTGGTGTCGATAAATCATGGCTCCGTCCACGAGAGCCTCGCGAGGTTCGCCCCGCCTTGATATCTCTGCTCCTCGCGAGGCATCCTTGTGAGGTCGCTCCTGAGGAGGTCTGCGTCGTCCGCCTCGCGAGGCTTGGCCCCTCGCGAGGGTCTTGAATGCCTTGTTGATGAAGATGGGCCATACATGCATGCTAGCAAAGCCACGCCGTGGGCCGCAGGCAGGCAAGTCTGGGGACCCCTGTTCCAAGAACACCGGCAGCGTCCTAGACCGACATTACATGACCGCGTTCATGAGACTGGTTCTATCGCCGTGCTTTGCACACAGGTGGCCAGTGGGTGTATGTTTCTCCAACTTTAGTTGAATCGAGTGTGACTACGCCCGGTCCTTGTTGAAGGTTAGAACAATGCTCCTGACAAAAAATCGTTGTGGTTTTGATGCGTAGGTAAGAACGGTCCTTGCTAAGCCCGTAGCAGCCATGTAAAATTTGCAACAACAAAGTAGAGGACGTCTAACTTGTTTTTGCAGGGCTTGCTGTGATGTGATATGGTCAAGATGTGATGGTATATAAATTGTTGTATGAGATGATCATGTTTCATAACAGTTATCGGCAACTGGCAGGAGCCATATGGTTGTCGCTTTATTGTATGAAATGCAATCGCCATGTAATTGCTTTACTTTATCACTAAGTGGTAGCGATAGTCGTAGAAGCAATAGTTGGCGAGAGGACAACGATGCTTCATTGGAGATCAAGGTATCAAGCCGGTGACGATGGTGATCATGACGATGCTTTGGAGATGGAGATCAAAGGCACAAGATGATGATGACCATATCATATAGCTTATATTGATTGCATGTGATGTTTATCCTTTATGCATCTTATTTTGCTTAGTACGGTGGTAGCATTATAAGATTATCTCTCACTAAATTTCAAGGTATAAGTGTCCCCCTGAGTATGCACCGTTGCTATAGTTCGTCGTGCCAAGACACCACGTGATGATCGAGCGTGTTAAGCTCTACATTCACATACAACGGGTGCAAGCCAGTTTTGCACACGTAGAATACTCGGGTTAAACTTGACGAGCCTAGCATATGCAGATAAGTCCTCGGAACACTGAGATCGTAAGGTCGAGCGTGAATCATATAGTAGATATGATCAACATAGTGATGTTCACCATTGAAAACTACTCCATCTCACGTGATGATCGGACATGGTTTAGTTGATATGGATCACGTGATCACTTAGATGATTAGAGGGATGTCTATCTAAGTGGGAGTCTTAAGTAATATGATTAATTGAACTTTAATTTATCACGAACTTATTACCTAGATAATTTACATTTTGTATTGTTAATTCTTATAGAAATCTTCCAGTGCTAGAGCTTATGGAAATCTGTTCAGTAAAACCATTGTCTTTGTACCACTGTAATAAAATAACTACTATCTTTGTTGCACTAGCCCTTTGGATTAGTCTATATTTGTACTATTCGAATGGTGTTGCATTAGTGTATGGACATATATAAAGTTTGGCAAGCTTTCCCAGATATGTGCTCAAGAAAACTACTACCTGTTTTTCTAAATACTAGACGTTTGGGTACTTTAAATTGAACTGCGAAAACGTCTTATATTAAAGGAATGTAGGGTGTAGAGTTCACTCAAATTATCCCGGTAAAGCTAGTCACACCTTTGTTAAAATTAATGTTCATTATGTTATCAGAGGAGGTCTGTATGTTTGTCTCTAATGCCTGTCGACTACATACCTGACATCATGATGTAATGTTAAGTCATTTCCTTTTGTACAATGTAACTGAATTGTTAAGGCGGTGATGGCATTTTATTTTAGTTGAACTGCACAAAATATGCTTAAAATAAGAGGAAAGGTCAGCAATGGCTCAATTTTTCAAAAAAAAAACTATGTATGCCTTCCTGACATCAGCCTATTGCCTTATTTGTTCCTTCAAACAGGTGGTTAGAAACAGTCTTGCTACCTTTTCCCATTAAGAAATTGGAATGCTTATATTTGTGAGTCTATGCTTCAACTAGTGCCACTTCTATAGTAATCACACATTCAATATCTATGCAAACAGGGATTCTAGATTTTAGTGGAACTGCACAAAATGTCCAAATGGTTCAACATTAGGAGCATGTTTTCTTCCAAACCTTTATATCCAATTGGTGGCACTATGAGCAGTTCATTACGAAGGTACATGATTTGCTACTATCTTGCTACTCTTTTTGTACTGTCATTAGATAGTAATACTAGTGGTTTGCATGTGAATTTATTGGCAGGGTTGACCTACATTGGAGGTGCAGGACAGGATTCAATAGTTGGATGCTCAATTTCGGTTGTATCGGTTTCACCTCTTCCATCACTGCGAACATGGATATCCTTGGTCTGATGAAGAATAGGTGCTATATTTTTGCTCCGAACGAGCAAATCAATTCAGTATGAAATTGTCCAGGGCAAAACATGATTGTATCAAATTGTCTAGTGCAAAACATGACAGATGCTAAGCGGAAGAGACGTGTTTAAACTGAAAATATAAAGTGGGGTATATGTTTAATAACTGCTTGATATTTGTGCAGGCAGAGATGTCTGCCCTTTGCTATTTGGCAAACAAACAAGGTGACCGCAATTTTGGTTGAATTGCACAAGAGAATAGTATAGTCACTGCATGCAGTGCCATTTGAAAATAGACACAGAAATATTGGATAGTCACTTCATGGACTGCAGAAAAGTAGTACTGTACTATTTATTGGCCAACACTAGGTGATTCATTGCTTTGGTCTGATTATACAATGGGCATCATTTTGCCTAAGTTAAAGTTTCTATTCCGAAAATAGTCTCGCCGTGTGATCAAGAGAAGACCAAATCATATTGCAGTGGATGTTCCTCCATCATGTGTGGTTCATTTTCATGGTTCCAGCTGTTGGTGAAACCACTTACGTTTGCAAGAGGAATTGTAGACTTCACAAACAAATTTGTCTTTCACTCTATACTGAATGTTGGCCAAGAGAAGCATCCATGTTAGTAGGAAGAACAGATGTTTTTTTTAGATCTTTGCTTGTGGAGCTACATATTTGTATATGATCTTTTAATCATTGAGATGCATTCACATGTTGATCTTATGTATGGGAATCGTACTAGTTGGTTTTGAATTTGGGCTACTAATGTGAACATATTACAATGCCAGGCCTGTGAGTCTTGTGTGAACATTTCGAATGGATCAGCTCTTACTACTGTGCACAACATGATCCTTATTTCTGTGTTCTTAGTGTTTACAAGTTACTAACAGTTCCTTATTTCTGTTCGCTCAGTGTTTACAAGTTACTGATCGATCACTAGCTAGCCTACTAATGCGCTCCTAGAAGTTTTAGTTGCAACGCAAGATCCGAAGTGGCATTTTTTGAATAAAAATGCCTACCTCTGAGGAAACTGACAAGCTGCTCTGAAGAAAATGCCATGCGAATCTGAAGAAACGCCGGCAAAAATGTTACATAAATGCCTTATCTCCCGTGACGTTCATCGATTAATGCGATCATACACGTATACCATCCGACCTACTCGATCCTACACGTACACTATCCGACCTACTCGATCCTACATGGATAAATAGCGGATCACACACGTACTACCTCCTTTCCGGTTTGCAGGGCTCGATTCAAAAAATGACCTACTCGATCCTACACGAATAGATAGCGGATCACACACGTACTACCTCCTTTTTGGTTTGCAGGGCTTAATTCAAAAATCTAACCAACCAAGGTATAGATGATGAGTGGTGGAATCATTTTTGACAAGGAGGGAGTACCTCATCTGGATGATTCGAGTGCACTCGTTTGGCCGTCATGCGGCGTGCGACCCGGCATGAGCAGGCGCACCATCGACGGGACAGGACGACACAGTCATAACTTCAGTTTTTCTAGTTTTCCACGGCAAGCTGGCACGCTAAGCCATGCCTGCTTATGCATTGAATACTGATGACCGCGATGACCGTCGCGTTTCCAGCGACATGCTAGTTCGCTTACCTTCCGCCTACAATTACTGTTTCCCGGGCTTCTCCGGTGGCACCATCACCCAACTCGCCCTATCCTCATAAGCCCCCACCGACGCGACGTCGCTCGCCACTTATCCTCGCTCTCACCATGTCCGCCAAGCCCCCTCCCGTCCGCGATAGGCGAGGCCGGAGGCGGTCACCGCCGAAACTAGTGTTCGGTTTTTCACCGGAAGGCAGACGGAGGGAGGAGGCATTCTATCGGTCTTTAGATGGCAATGCGGAGTATGAGGAGTTGTTGGAGCGCGACCGCCTGGCGGAGGAGCAGCGTATTGCCGATTTGCGCCACCAGCGGGACATGGAGCAGCAGCGCACCGACGCTCTGAGTCGCGAGCAGAGCGCCCTCAACTGGGCCGACTACGTGGAGGCTGGCGCCCGACAAGTAGCCCTGGAGGTTGTCGGCCAAGCACGCGTTCGCGACGCCGAATTTTACTACAAGCTCGTCAAGTGGGTTTCCCGCTTAGAAGCCAAAGCTTTGGTGGACCACGCCGGCATGGAAAGGGCCAACGCGCGCGAGTAACACGCCCTATCGCACCTCTGGCGAGGCGGAGGACGCCGGTGCCGGCATTTAGCATGTACCGCAGATGGCGGCCGACATCGTCTAGTTAGCTAAGAGTAAGTTAGTACTTGTACACTACTAGAGTATTAGTGGGAGTAGAGAGTTAACATGGCGATGATGGTTGTCAATGTGGAAGTTCAGTACTCTATATCTGGATCACACCTGTTACTTTGCTCTGAATGTTGAACTTTCCGTTTGAATGTATGGAATGGCTGTTATTTTTTTAAATGGGTTGTATTTGTCCTGAAAGTGCTAGTTATCGACTAGAGGGGGGTGAATAGGCGATTTTTATGAAAGTCTTCTAAACGTGGAAGTTTTGAAGACAAACAATAGAATTGACCTAATTGATATGCAGCGGAAGATAAACTACAACAAGCAAACCATAGTCAAGTATGCTGTAATGTGAAAGTACAAAGACTAATAGCAGCTTAGTAGTAAGGATCAGGATGGAAGATAGTATGAAGCCAAACAACTATAGTAGTCAAGCAATGAAGTCAAACAGGTATGACAAACAGGCAATGACTTCACGAAGACAAACTCTAAGTAAAGGAAGGGAGAGGATAGAACCAGTCACTTGTTGAAGACATAGGATTTGTTGGACCAGTTCAATTCTTTGTGACAAGCTATGCGTGCAGTTAGGGAGGCTGAGATTCAACTCGAGAAGACCGTGTCTTCACCTTATTCCCCTTGAGCTAAGGACACACAGTCCTCGCCCGATCACTCTGGTAAGTCTTCAATGTAGACTTCCAAACCTTCACAGACTTCGTTCACGGCGATCCACAATGACTCTTGGATGCTCGAGCGCGACGCCTAACCGGTGGAGGATTCCACAGTCCTCAAGTGTAATAAGTCTTGAGTCACTTGAGCGAGAAAGACTTGATGATGCCTAACACTCTTTGGCTCTGGGTGTTTGGGCTTTGTCCTCGCAAGGAGTTTTCTCTCTCTCAAAGGCTTGAGGTGGGTTGCTCTCAAACGACAAAAGCCGTGAACTAACTCGAGCAGCCACCAATTTATGGTGTAGGGGTGGGCTATTTATAGCCACTAGGCAACCCGACCTGATATGTCCGAAATGACCCTGGGTCACTAAGGAACTGACACGTGTTCCAACGGTCAGATTTCAAACACACACGACAACTTTACTTGGGCTACAAGCAAAGCTGACTCATCCAGCTCTGGATAAGATTTGCTCTCATTGTCTTCGCTCGAAGACATAGGATTTGGGTTGAGCATCACTTCAGTCATTCTGACTTTGTTCACTTGGACCCCACTTAACAGTACGGTGGTTCCTATGACTCAACACAGAAGAAACAGGAAACAACGAAACGACACAGTCTTCGCGCTCCATAGTCTTCACTCAATGTCTTCTCTTGTCATAGTCTTCAATATGAATACCTTCATATACCACCATTGTCTTCAATGTCTTCATACATTTTTAGGGGTCATCTCCGGTAGGTAAACCGAATCAATGAGGGACACTACCTGTGTTATCCTGCAATTCTCACAAACACATTAGTCCCTCAACCAAATTTGCCGTCAATACTCCAAAACCAACTAGGGGTGGCACTAGATGCACTTACAATCTCCCCCTTTTTGGTGATTGATGACAAACTGGTTGAAGTTTTCAACGGGGATAAAATATGTGAAATTGTAAAGGATAGGGTATTGTCTTCATAAGTGGCAAGGGCTCCCCCTAAAGATGTGCATATAAGTAATTTGCTTTTGGAATGCAAATGCACATGGCAGGTTGTACTTGTGGAGATCCTCTTCAACTTATGAAGATAATTCATCATGCATGAAATGATATAACTAAGAGAATGACATGCATAATGAAAAATGGACGTCTGCAGAATGATCTAAGTGCGGAAGTTATCATCGCACATGCGGAATTTATCATCGCATCACAGAAAAGCAAATAAGTAGCAGACGACCATCAAGTTTTAAGTGTTACAACTCAAAGAACCAAATGTATCAAAAGCGAGAGTTGTAAACACTAGGCAAATATAAAGCAACCGCCCATATGAACCCGCTTGAAGACTATCAAACTCATATGCTTCTCCCCCTTTTGTTAGTAAGGACCAAAAAGGTTTGAAGACATAGAGCATCTACTCGCTTTCATCAGGAGAAGGTGAAGCAGCAGGGTTGTCGTTGTTGTTTGGCGGTGCGAGCGAACTTAGTGCGATGTCGATGCGTGCAGAAGTAGGGGGCGGTGAAGTAGCATCAGCTTCGTCATCGATAACTCTAGCATTCACAGTTGCCGTGGAGGAAGAATAGTCAGAGTCTTCAAGGGATGGAGTTCGACGTAGGACAACATTCCGTGGAGGAGTGGAGTCAAACTTGAATCTTTCAGTGAAGCCCTCGTCTTGAAGATCTGCTTCAGCACTGAGCAGTGTCAAACTCTTCCATGATCGACGACAGGTCTCGTGAGTGACAAAAGCATTCTTGGTGGCAAGATTTCGAATGCGATTGACGTCCACCAAGAGGCTTTGCATCTGTCGCTTGAGCCAATAGTGATGCTTATCTTGTTTCTGATGCATTGCCACAAGAAGTTCTCGGTCATTGAGGACACGAGAGCGCTTCCGAGGCCTTTGGGCAGTAGCTTCAGTTTGCGCACAGTGAGGCATACGAGTGTTTCCAGCCATTGGATAGACACGAGATACTGCTCGGATGCCTTCCATGGGTTGAGAGAAGCTGTGGTGATCTGCATTTTGAAGACAAAGTGGCGTTTTGGCAGGCTCAGGGTATATGGCTTCAACTGACATATCAACCTCGGGTAGAAAGATCAGATGATTGCGAGCAGAGGGCTGATAGTTGACAGCAGAGTGTAGCTTGATGAGGCGCATGACCCATGGAGCATAAATTTCAGGCCAAAAGGTCGAGAACCAGATGCAGCCAATTGCGGATGAAGAATTCTTGTGTCTTGAAGCTGATGCCATTGAGGATGTAAAATACCAATGTCTTCATGGCTCCTTCAAGTTTTGCGGATGTGAATGCCCTTTGATAGGCCATAGAGTTAGCTGATGATGTGATATATTGTGCGAGGCAGAGACTCAAGGTCATCAACAAAGAACTCCGTTGGGTATTCAGCGTCAGGTGGCAAAGGCTTCATCATGCTCAACATCTCACTCATGTTGGGCTCTGGCTTATGGAAGATGCTCTTCAGTGCATTGCGGTGGAGTTGACAATTAGGTTCGAACAGCTCTCCGGGAGTGGGTAGGCCTGTAAGCTCAATGACGTCAAGAGCTTTGGCTTCATGATGAACATTTCGGTCATCCACTCGAGAACCCATGTCTTCGTATCTCTGTAGTAGCCTTGAATGTGGAGGTAGCATAGAATTGAAGCAAAAGTTCCTCATTCCAATGTTCTTTATGCATCACAAAGCTGAGCAGACTGCATCACGAAAGGAGTCAAGTGCTTCTTCTAAGCATGGCAGTCCTGCAATGGCTTCGATGTCGAGGCGCATATGAGGAAAATGCACCCTTGATCATCTGAGCGCAGGAGTAATAGCTTTCTGTTGATAGCTCGTAAAGCGATCGATGAGATTCTTGGCCTTGAGTAGGGTTCTTTGCTCTGTCAAAGAAAGTGTTGTGGGCTTTGAAGCCATTTGCATTGAAGGACCACGGAGAGGTGGCGATGCACAGGAACCTTGGCAGTCTTGGCTTTGGTTTCGGACGAGGCCTATGCCCAATATGGTATTCAAACCGAGGACCCGAGGCATGAGGCGGAGGGACGAGCAGGCCATCTGCGGTGACTAACTGACCATAGTTGTAGGCTTGCTCAATTGTGTAGGGCCTTGGTGGCGGAGCAGAGCGAGGGCAACAACAAGTGGCTTCGAGTTACTGTGAGGGGCTTGAGGTTACAACAGGGCTTGAGGAGCAGTTGTATCATTGGCCGGGCACATTGGTTGGTGCAGGCTCCACATGCGCTTCAGCCATGACTACGTCATTGGCTTCATTTGTGTTGGTGGCGGCAACCTCAAGATTTTCAACCTCCACTTGATGAGCTGGAGGGTGAACGCTATCACGTTCACTTGAGAACAACTTCTTGATGGTGGTGGTGTAGGAACACGTTCTTGTCTTTGGGTTGTCATCGGCTGATGCAGCCGGATTGTCTTCAGCGGCTTTGGCTTCAGACTCGGAGACATTCACAGTTGGAGTGGCTTCTAGAAACACTTGACGTGCAACAGATTGGTGGTGCACTTCTCCTTCTGGAGCGCTCTAAAGAGGAACTTGTGGCCTTGGTCCTTTGCGAAGCCTGCGGAATGCTGGCGACGCCTTTGGAGATGGAGTTTGCTGGGCCTCAAGGTCTTCCTCTTCATCTTGGACAGGTGGTGTGACTTGTTGTTGTTGGGGAGTACTCGGGGAGTCCTGTTGTTGTGGGTGATCAGCCCATGATGCATCCTGAGCAATTGGCGTCAGAGGACGACCAATGTTGATGAGTTCGCTGTTCGTGGGAGCAGGCGATGATACCAAGTTGTGTTCGATCTAAGGAAGAACGTCATCATCTTCAACATTGTCATGGTGACCAATGTCTTCAGCAGTGATGGGATCAACTGCTGGAATGTCTTCAGCTTCAGGAGCCTCTGTGGAAGCAGGCTCATGAACTATCATTCGTCGTTCTTGGTATTCAGATGCAGGTCGAACCACTGAGATTGGTTCAACAACTAAGGGCTCTGTGGAAGCAGCCCGATTCTTCTTGGTTTTGCGTTTCTTCTTTGTGGGAATAGCATCACAGGCTTCAGGATTTTTCCTTTTTCTGGCTTCAGCCTCGGCAGCCCTCGTCTTCTTCTGTTCAGAAGCGGTTGATCTGACCTTTGGCTTCGAGCCAGTCATGCTGCATGGGAATACTATGTGAGGTTGTTCTTGCCTTGACGGTGCAGCTTGATCAGTTGGTGGCTTCTTCTTCTTTGCAGCCATTCTGGGGTCAATGCCAGGACGGCCAAGAGCCTTGCGCTTCTCAGCCTCATTGTAGGCTAGTACACACTTGTCAGCCAGGCTCTTCATGCACTCACGAGAGCCTTTAGCTTCATCACGCTTCTTGTGAAAGGCTTCTTTGAGCTCGTGCAGTATGGTCTTGAAGTTCTTGACATCTTGCACGCTGAGCTTTGCCACATGCTTCTTGAACTGAGCCTCTCATAGTCGATCTTGTGCTTTAGTTCAACGAGACGCTGAGCGAGAGCTAGCTCAGAAGCAATGGCGCCATTGAAGGAGACGCTGAGGCCAATGGGAAGTTGCAGATCTTCAAAGCTGAGATTGGGGTTGTCAAACCACTCATCAATGAAGTGATGGATGATTGCCACATCAAAGAGAGGCAAATCATTGAAGATCTCTGCTTCTTCCTTGCTCTTGATCAGTTGCTCGAGAGCATCATCTGCAAGATCTTCATCGCTGGATAGATCAATGTTGTCACGCCCAATATGCGACCCTATCCAAAAGGAACTCGAAGGTCCCACCAAGGATAGACCCGCATATTGAAATGCTTTTGCAAGGTGGATATCATTACATCAACATTACATAACAGATGGGGATACATACATAAGGCACAAATGCCACAAGAATACATCAACAACATATACAAGATCAACATCCGACTACGGATGAAACATAAACAGAGACTCAAACAAAATCCACCCTGCTAGCCCAGGCTGCCGACCTGGAACCTATCCCCTGATCGAAGAAGCAGAAGAAGAACTCAAGACAAGCAAGCATCGCTCTCGCGTCATGATCATCGCATAACCTGTACCTGCAACTGGTGGTGTAGTAATCTGTGAGCCACGAGGACTCAGCAATCCCATTACCATGGGTATCAAGACTAGCAAAGCTTAAAGGGAAAGGAAAGGGGTAAAGTGGTGGGGTTGCAGCAGCGACTAAGCATATATGGTGGCTAACATACGCAAATGAGAGCGAGAAGAGAGACAAAGGAACGGTCGTCAACTAGTAATGATCAAGAAGTGATCCTGAACTCCTACCTACGTCAGACATAACCCAGAAACCGTGTTCTCCTCTCGATCAACCCGAAAAGAGACACTCACGGTTACGCACACGGTTGGTGTATTTTAATTGAGATCAACTTCGGGTTTTCTACAACCGGACATTAACAAATTCCCATCTGCCACATAACCGCGGGCACGGCTTTGAAAGTTCAAAACCCTGCAGGGTGTCCCAACTTAGCCCATGATAAGCTCTCGCGATCAACGAAGGAATAGACCTTCTCCCGGGAAGCCCGATCAGTCTCGGAATCCGGCTACAAGACATTCACAGCAATAAAACAAGACCAGCAAGACCTCCGGCGTGCCGACACCACAGTAGTAGCAGCGTATCTCGTCCCGAGCCACGACCGGATGAGCAGTCCGTACAACTAAAACCAGCCCTCAAGTTTCCTTGAGGTGGCGCTGCAAAGCACTCTAGTTTGGACCAACACTTAGACAAGCATTGGCCCGGGGGGCTGAATAAAGATGACCCTCGAGAGAGCGACTCCCAAGGGAAAAGTAGGAGGTGGTGAGGCAAATGGTAAAACCAATGTTGGGCCTTCTTTGGAAAAGTCTTATTCAAAGCGAACTGTCAAGGGGTCCCATAAATCACCCGACCGCGTTAGGGACGAAAAATCCGGGAACATAATACCGATATGGCGGAAACTAGAGGCGGCAAGAGTGGAACAAAACACCAGGCATAAGGCCGAGCCTTCCACCCTTTACCAAGTATATAGATGCATTAATTAAATAAGATATATTGTGATATCCCAATAAGTAAACATGTTCCAACAAGGAACAATATCTCCATGTTCCAACAAGGAACAGACTTCATCTTCACCTGCAACTAGCAACGCTATAAGAGGGGCTGAGCAAAGCGGTAACATAGCCAAACAACGGTTTGCTAGGAAGGGTGCAAAAGGTTAGAGGCTGACATGGCAATTGGGATGGCTTAAGCAACAGGTAAATAGGTAGCGCAGCATTGCGATAGAACGAAGCAACTAGCATAGCAATGATAGTAGTGAGATCCAGGGTAGCGGTCATCTTGCCTGAAATCCGCAAGGAAGAAGAACGAGTCCATGAATAAGGCGAGCGGATGAAGCCGAACCAAGCGTGAGCGAGCGAATCCTCACGATCGCAGCGAAGCAGGAACTAACAAGAAGAAGCACACGACATAGTAAACAGACCACACATAGACAAGACATGATGCACAACCAAGCATGATGCACGAAAACACTACATGAAGCTACTCATGGCAAGAGATGATGCAAACAAGAGCAACACATCAAAGCAAGTTTAAATGAGGCCGGAAACAACACATAACAATTCCGGTAAGTCCTCATATGCAAATTTCGAAATTGATCCAGATCTGACTAACTTTATGTTCAAGTTGTTAAACAGCAATTTAAGATGCACCATGATGATCTACACGAAATTCTAGTCAAGTTACATATAAAGTTCATTAGATTCGGAGCTACGGTCTAGAAGATATGAGCAAAACAAGATAAGCATGGCATTGGTGCAAAATGCATACAAACATCAAGCAAACACCTCAAAACAAGGATGCAACATGATAATATGAAACTACATGCAAAATCAAGCAAGTTTCATATAGAGCACACTCAAAAGCAGACAGCGGTTCAACACATACACCCTATACAAGTTTAAAGAACAAGCTGTCCAAAACAGCAACTAGGCATATTGCAAGCATTAAAACAACATGCTACAGGACCTCAACATAATAATAAAAGGCATGGGCATAATGTACAGGTAAAGCATTACAAAACATAAGAACTGAGCTACCTCCAGAAACAACTAGAACATGCTCAAAAACACATGGCAAGATTGCAACTAATAACAGTTTCAGGCATCGGCAGAAATAACATCAGGTTGCAATGTTTAGAGCTATGAAACAACATGTTACAGGAACTTATCATGGCAAACAAAAGCATGGCATGAATCTAATCAAAGCATAGAACAAAAGTCCTCTAGTGACCATAAGCCAAAAAGGATCAGAAAATATGATGGCACCCATGTCAATATTGAAAGTTTCGTTAACAGATTCAGCAACATGGCATGTCAAAAACTGATAACGAGAAGGCATGTTTACAAGCTCAATGCACTCACTACAGAGCCTTAAATGATAAACTAAGCATACATACATCAAGAAGACATGGCATAGAATACATACATGGCAAGAACAATAGCATAGCATATACGGATCAACCACAACAAGCTTGGCAAAATTGAATAACATGTATACAATCTGCCAGGAAACATTTGATAGCAAAAGTAGAGCTCGATTGACTCAAGCTAGACTACTCCATAATTGCAAACAAGGGCATGGATGGATAGATCAAGATATGCTTTACAAAACATCCTTACTGAAGTATCTCAAAATATGCATGGATCTCTCGGTAGCATCAAGTAAACATGGCATCAAAATAACAGCAAACAGGGCTGAAATCAGCAACAACAAGACACCTAGTTTGCATGCTTGTGCTAGTCACCACATAGATCACAAAAATACATGGCATATACCCCTGGAAAGAAGACATGGCATATTACAAAACACATGTAGGACTCAAGTCCATAGGATGCACACATCAATCATGGCAAAAATGACAAAAGTGCAAGTTCTGATAAAAATCAGAAACTAACATCACATAGCACTCTTGCAACAGCATTTCGGGCATCAATATGAGCTCAAATGAAAATGATGCAATGAGATGAAATGATCTACTCTTCGAGACGAACATTTTGACATATTACACGCGCAAAACGGAGCTACATGCATGGAGATATGATGCAATGAAGTAGGCATAAAAATGTATGGATTCGGGGACTTAGCAATTCGGGGAAGAGGAAAAAAAGGTCAACCCTGCGGGCACGCGAACCGAGGAGGCCGGATCTCCGCGGAACTTCGCCGGAGTGGGACGGGAAGGTGGCGGGAGGCTCGAGGAGCTCGGGAGGCCGGAGGCAGGCGGACCGGCCGGATCTCGCCGGATCCGAGGCGCGCTTGATCCCGGGCGGCGGCGGCGACCATGGGCGGCGGGAGGCGCACCGAGGCCTTGGGAGGCGGCCGAAGCCAGGCTTCGCGAGGGGCGGCGGCTCGGGCAGCGGAGGGAGAGGCAGAGCCAGGCGAAGCAGGTCGGCGAGGCGAAGGAGGCGGCGGCGGCTCGGGCGGCGGCGCAGCGACGAGACGGGGGTGGGCGGCGGCTCGGGCGTGGCGTGGCGCGAGACGGGTGAGGCGGTGGCGGGCGGCCTGGCGCCGCGATGGCGAGTCCGAGGCGGCGGAGGCGGCGGAGGCGGCGGACGGCCGCTGGGGAAGACAGGCGGCGCCACGCAGGCTCATGGGCCAGTTCTGCGGCCGGGCGGGCCCGATCTGGGCCTCACGGGCCCCGGCGGCGGGTGGGAGAGAGAGGCGTGGGGACGACGTGGCGCAGCGGATTGGTATGAGGCGGCGATGGCGTGGCAGCCGCCGATTGGCTGGAGCGACGTGGCGGTGGGCGCGTCCGCGTGAGGCGGACATGTCCGGCGGGGAGGAGTTTGGCTAGGGTTTGATCTCTGCGAAAAATCGGGGATGCACATATTTATAGATAGAGGGAGCTAGGAGAGTCCAAATGAGGTGCGGTTTTCGCCACGAGATCGTGATCGAACGACCGAGAGCATGGAGGGAGTTTGGTGGGTTTTGGGCCACTTAGAAAGGGGAGTTGGGCTGCAACAAAAGAGAGCTTTGCGGTTACCCGGTTAACCGTTGGAGTACCAAACGACCTCCAAATGGCACGAAACTTGACAAGCGGTCTACGGTGCTATACCAAGGCCGCTTGACAAACCTCGGGGCATTCGAGACCGTTTGACACCCGCATACGAAAAAGAGGTAAAAGGGGCGCGGGAGACATAGGAGTGCGGATTGCAAAAGCGGACAACGGGAAAAAGCTCGGATGCATGAGGCGAACACGTATGCAAAATGAAATGCACATGATGACATGATAAAAATGCAGATGATGACATGGCAAAGTGCAACACGCAAGCAAATGACATGGCAACGACGGCGAATAACTGACGGACACCTGGCGCATCGAATCCGGGGCGTTACAAATGTGCTCTTCTCGCAAAATGGCAGCAGGAGTTAACGCCTAATCAGAATGTCTGGCGATTTTCTTTTTCTTCTCCGTCTTCTTGGAGATACGTGATTGATCTTCAGACTGCACACTGTCTTCAGGAGGTGCAGTGGCCAGTGGCTTCGCATGTGAAGCTTTTGGAGGAGTAGCTGATCTTGAAGCCTTAGCCTTCTTGAGCTTCTGTGGCTTTGGAGTAGGAGCTGGGGCTTCATCAGTGTCAGTGTCATCGTCAGAATGATCCACTTGGGCACCTTGAACCGCGATGTGAGTGATGAGGCCATCAAGGTTGTAGAAGGGACCGATGACATTGGGCTCTGCATCACGGGAGCCGTCAGCACGGGGAGCAGAGGGACCAGGGTTGAAATCTAATCCCAATGACTTCTTGTTCTCCTTGGCCGATGCCATTGCATGCTGGAAGTTTCGCTTGAAGAGATTATCGTCACGACATCAGAGCAATGACGATGGGTCGGCATTTTCAGGCTGAGGTCCACGAACCATACAAGGATAGAAACCCTGTGCAATAGCTTCAGCTCTGTTCTTGGGTGGAAGGCCTCGAAAGAGAATATCACCCCAAGGACTTTTGATATCATTTTTCTCAGCATATTCCTGGGTCACGAACTTGTATTTGAACCATTGTTCAGCCCAATATCGTCGAATCCATTCGATTCATGTATTGCGCTGATTGTAAGTCTCTTTAGGATCTGTCTTGTAAAGCTCTGCGAGGTCATCAGGTAAATCTTTTGATGTTCCCTCACGACGCTGTCTGCCACCCTTCCTTACTGATTTCTCTGCAGCCATGAACCTCAAACTGAATGGCTTCAATACGTTCAAAGGCTTCAAAAGCTTTCGCTTGCTGGACAAACAGAGGCTGGCGTCGGGAGAGTTAATGTGATCTTTGTAAGAATTACGCAAGCGAATGCGGACTATGAGAACCAAGGATTCTCCCACGGACATGTACTGTGTGACATTAGAGATTCGAGGAAGGGAAGAGGTCATATGCATTCTCAGAAGATTTTGAAGATAAATCAGTTTGAAGACATTGACCTCATGATGCGAAGACATTCTCTTATTCGTTGAGAGTTGATTCCAGATTTGTACGAATCCGTGAATAGGTACAAGTGAGGAATCTAACTAGATATGAAGCTTAAGTGAATATACTAGGCAGTATGAGATGCAGACAGAATAGATCTAACAGTGTATAGGCAGAAACCAGCTTTGGTAAACAGGATGAATCTTTGAGGATAAAAAAGATGGTAAAAATAGAGTTATATTTACCACACGAAGAACTGCTAGATGGGATGAGTAGGAGACCGAGCAGTTCAATCCACCGTGCCCTAACTTGGTGACGGAGGACAGCTACGGTGGCGGCGGAGAAGACGATGTTCACGACCGGCGTGAGGACGGCGTCGGAGAAGTCGCGGCAGCTAAGCGCTTTGTTGCCGGCGTCGTCGTGAGCTAGCGGTGGCGCTAGGGTTTTGACGAGGTGGAGAGGTGGAAGAAGGTTTTCTTTACCGCAGGGGACAAGTATTTATAAGGAGGTGTGCGGCACAACACAATTACTCAGGTGCCCCTGGCGGTTCACATCTGAGGGGTACGTGGCAAGCATGCAACATACTCGGAGCTGTCCCACGTCCCACGCCCTCCAGGTTTGTCGGATGGTCGTTCCGGCTTCTCCGGATTTCAAACAATAATGATGAATCATTTAAAACAAACTCAATGTTTGTCTCTATGTCTTCTGTTGACAAGGACGCAGAGAAGACATTCGATAGTTTCAATAGAATGCATATGATTTGGACAGATAGAGTTTGAGATAGAAAGCATAGAGAGATTAGGGTCCGATCACATTCACTTAGTTCAAAAGATTCAACTAGGAAGACATAGCCATAAGTGAATGTTGTAGAGGATAGAACACTATATATATATATATATATATATATATATATATATATATATATATATATATATATATATATATATATATATATATATATATATATATATATATATAAAGCAATCAAATCAGCATAGTGAAGGAAATCATGAAGATAAGTTGAACTTTGAAGACAAACCAAAAGTTAAGATATAGCTAAAATAACGCCATGAGTGAAACACTTCAAACAGAGAAATTTGGTGGTAGCGTTACCCACCGCATAGGAAGTATTAGACCCAGACACGGCGCACAATTATTGTGGCGCTCCGAAGTCAAATTCCATGTTAATGTATTCACACTCAAAATGTAAGTCTTCATTGATTGAAGATATACTTTACTTCGTGTGTTGCACATCTAAGTCATCAACATGCATAAGTGTTAGGATGTGTGCACGATCACAGGACATTTGAGGATTCCAAGATATTTAGCTCACACCGTAACTTGCAAAACCTTTTCTCATCCAAGGGCTTTGTGAAGATATCGCGATTGCTCTTGATGTTGGCGTGAATGATGTCAATATCCTTTTCATGACATGATCTACGAGAAAGTGATGACGAATTTCAATGTGCTTTGTCTTGAGTGCTGGACTGGATTGTTGGCAATCTTGATGGCGCTTTCGTTGTCGCAGAAGAGAGGTACTTGTTTGATTGATGCCATAGTCCTTGAGAGTTTGCTTCATCCATAGAAGCTGGCGCAGCAAGATCCAAAGAACAATGTATTCAGATTCAGCAGATTGAGAGTGATACACGTTCGCTTCTTTGAAGACCAACAGACAAGTGATCGTGCGAGAAAGTGACATGTGCCTGATGTAGACTTGCGATCCACCTTGTCACCAGCATAATCAGCATCCGAGAATCAACCAAATCAAATTTCGAGCCCTTTGGATACCATAATCCGGCGTTGGGGTGTGAGCCAAATATCGAAGAATTCGCTTCACCGCTAAGTGATGCGATTCCTTTGGTGCCGCTTGGAATCGAGCACACATGCAAACACTAAGCATAATATCTGGCCTAGATGCACATAGGTAAAGTAAGGAACCAATCATGGAGCGGTATACCTTTTGATCAAATTCTTTACCATTGTCGTCGGGACCCAGATGGTGTTTGGCTGGCATTGGCATCGTGTAACCTTTGCAATCTTGCATTCCAAACTTCTTCAGACAATCTTTGAAGTATTTTTCTTGCGATATGAAGATGCCATTCCTTTGCTTACGAATTTGAAGACCAAGGAAGAACTTCAGCTCACCCATCATGGACATCTGATACTGCTCTTGCATCATGTATCCAAACTCATCACTGTATTTCTGGTTGGTGTAGCCGAAGATAATGTCATCCACATATATTTGGCACACAAACAGTTCACCATCATATGTCTTCGTGAAGAGCGTTGGATCGAGGGATCCAGGTTTGAAGCCTTTGCTCTTCAGGAAGTCCTTGATTGTATCATACCAGGCGCGAGGAGCTTGTTTGAGGCCATACAGTGCTTTGTTTAGCTTGTACACCATATCAGGATGTTTTGGATCTTCAAAGCCAGGTGGTTGAGCGACGTATACTTCTTCTTCAATCTTGCCGTTAAGAAATGCACTCTTCACATCCATTTGATATAGCAAGATGTTGTGGTGGTTAGCGTAGGCTAGCAGTATGCGAATAGCTTCAAGCCTAGCCACAGGAGCAAATGTTTCATCGAAGTCAATTCCTTCAACTTGAGTATATCCTTGAGCCACAAGTCGTGCTTTGTTTACGGCGACTTGACCATGCTCATCTTGCTTGTTTCGATATATCCATTTTGTGCCAATAATGTTATGGTTATGAGGTCGGGACGCTTGACAAGTTCCCAAACATTGTTCAGCTTGAATTGTTGAAGTTCTTCTTGCATAGCTTGTATCCATTCAGGTTCCATAAAGGCTTCGGCTACTTTCTTGGGTTCTGATATGACACAAAAGAAAAGTGTCCATAGAAATTTTCGAACTGTGTTGCTCTTGAGCGAGTAAGTGGACCAGGTGCATTGATGTTATCAATTATCTTCTCAATTTGTACTTAATTTGCGACTCGGGGATGAATTGGACGAAGACTTTGCTCTTGCTGATCATTGTCATCATTGGGAGGATTATCTTGATGAGCATTATCTTCATGATGGTTAGGTGCGAAATGATAAGTTCCTCTTGAGCTGTGCTTGAAGGCATGATTTCTCCAGTTCCCATCAGCTTGATAGATTCGCTGGGCGGAGCTTCATCTAGTGTACTTGGCAGGATCTCTCTTTGTGAACCATTGGTTTCATCAAATCGCACGTCCACAGTTTCGAATTTTTTTGTAGAGATAGAGATTGAAGATTCTGTAAGAGTGTGAGTCCTTTCCGTAACCGAGCATGAAGCCTTCGTGAGCTTTAGGTGCAAAATTTGACTTGTGATGGGGATCCTTGATCCAGCACCTAGCTCCAAATACTCTGAAGTAGCTGACATTTGGCTTCTTGCCAGTAAGGAGCTCATAGGATGTTTTGTTCAGAAGCTTATGGATGTAAACACGGTTGATGACGTGACATGCTGTATCAATAGCTTCAGGCTAGAACTTTCTTGGTGTCTTGTATTCGTCGAGCATTGTTCGAGCCAGCTCAATGAGGGTTCTGTTCTTGCACTCTCGATGCCATTTCTTTGAGGTGTGTATGGGCAGAGAACTCATGAGTGATTCCCATTGTATCGAGATAAAGATCAAGTCCGGTGTTCTTGAACTCGGTGCGTTGTCACTTCCGATATGCTTGATCTTGGCGCCATAATTGGTCATGGCTCGATTGGCGAAGCGTCGAAGACATCTTGCACTTCAGTCTTGTAGAAATTATGTGCACCCATGTATATCTTGATAGTCATCAACAATGGCGAAGCCATAGAGACAAGCAGTTGTTGTGAGGGTAGAGTAGTGAGTAGGGCCAAATAAGTCCATGTGTAACAGCTCGAAGGGTTGAGATGTCGTCATGATTGTCTTGAGGGTGCTTTGCCTAGTCATCTTTCCGACTTCGCAGCACCACACAGATGATCCTTCTTGAACTTGACACCTTCAATGCCAATGACATGCTTCTTCTTGGCGAGTGTGTGTAAGTTCCTCATGCCGCATGCCTGACCTCCGATGCGAGCCACGATTCGAAGCTTTTGCGGAAGACATACGGCAAGTTGTGGACCTCTTGAGAAATCTACCATGTATAGATCATCTTTCCGATACCCTTCAAAGACTAGAGACTTGTCGATTCCATTAGTACAAGGCAGCGATATTTTCCGAATAGCACAATCATGTTCAAGTCACAAAGCATTGAGATGACATTAAGTTGAAACCAGGGATTCAACAAGCATCACTTTATCCATGTGTTGATCCTTTGAGATTGCAACTCTACCTAGACCCAATACCTTGCTTTTACCAAAGGTCATCGGCCAAATGTGATGTGACTCTTGTCTGATGGACGTAAGGTTGAGTCCATGAGAAGACTTCGATCACCAGTCATAAGATTAGTGCATCCGCTGTTCATAATCCATTCTGAAGCATGAGGTGTCATACCCTACAGTACAGTTAGAGGGATAGGCTTCACCAAGAGCATTGTGAAGCATAAAAATTTGACGGGCAAGTGGATTATTGAAGCTCAAATCAAGATTAGGACTGATAGGATGAATGGCAAACAATTCAGGAACAAAATACATAGTGAGACCATTTGGGCATTTAATCTTGCGCCCTACAAGATGTTTTAGGTCCCCAGCAATATCATCAGACGCCTTTGATTTTCGGTTGGAGACCCTTTCCTGCAAAAGAAAGTTAATTATTCTTAACCACCCACATTTTCAGGGGTGGCTTAGAAGCAATGAGTCTAAGTGCAACATCTGAGAACTTTGGCTTTGGAGTCCTAGCAAATAGCCTTGCAGGAGATGAACGATACTCATATGAATAAGCAGAAAAGTTCTTAGTTCTATGAACATAGCGGTTTGAAGACACACGCTCATATTCGTAAATTTGAGTACGATTTCCTGCAAAACATTGGCGTTAGGGTGACTCGGTGAGTCCTCATGCATTTGAAGCCTTTGGATCATATAGCGCCTTAGGTGCAGGGTTTGTCTTCATCCGGTGGTGTCATGATCACATTCTTTGGAAGATTCTCAAGACAACTTTTGGGAACCCAGATCTTCTTCATAGGTGGTCCATTCCTGCAGATTAGTACCAATATACCGCAAACACTTCACCATTCTGATTTTGAACAGTTTATAGTTTGCATCAAAGGATTCATCAATGACAATAGGATTAGCACAGGTAAAGCCAGATAAGGTGGATGGATCCACTGAAGGTCCCTTTGCAGCAACCCATGTGGTTTTGGGATACTGCCCAGGCTTCCAGTAGGAACCATCAACATTCATTTTCCTCTCGAACCCAACACCCTTCCTAGGGTTTTGGTTCAGATATCTTTGGAGGACATCATAAAGTGTCGATGTCCTTTCGCACTTTATACATCCTGTTTCAAGCAATGTCTTCAACCTAGCATTTTCATCAACAATAGCGGTGGTATCCTCCATGAGAGGGTTAGTTACCACATCGGTAGTTGAAGACAATGCAACAATAGCAGCAGTTGAACATTCAACAGCGAGAGGTAGCGATATCACGCTCAAGGCATATTAGACATGGTGGTTCAAATCCATCTGGCGGAACTGATCATGTTGAGCGAAGTGACTCATTCTCTTTTTGAAGATCTTCATGAGCCGCTCTCAATTTCTCAAGCTCTTGCTTCCTTTGAAGATAATCATAGGAGAGCTTTTCATGAGTGGTTGAGAGCGATTCATGATGACTTTCAAGTTCTTGGTACTTAGCATGAAGATTTTTTATGTCTTCAACTAAGGACTGTGAACATGTCATTTCCGCGTCCAACAGGTCATCGCTTTTGTCTAACAATTTTTGAGTATGTTTCATAGATTTTTGTTGTTCAGTTGCAATTTTAGCAAGTGTTTTGTAGCTGGGCTTGGGTTCACAATCAGAGTCATCTTCACTTGATGTTTGAAAGTAAGCATCACGTGATTTTACCTTGGCACCACGTGCCATGAAGCAGTAGGTGGGAGCAGGGTCGTCCTTGTCATCAGCTTCAGCGTTGGTGTGGAAGTCATTGTCTTCAGTGTTGAAGATGGACTTGGCAACATAAGCTATGGCTAGAGCCAGACTTGCGACGCCAGGGTCGAACTCCTCTCTAGACTCTACTTCCGCCTCCTCAGAAGCAGACTCCTCCTCTGAATCCATTTCCTGACCAACAAAAGCACGAGCCTTGCCAGATGAGCTCTTCTTATGAAATGAAGACTTTGATGAGGACTTGGAAGAAGACTTTGAAGATTTCTTCTTCTTCTTGTCATCAGAATCATATTCCTTCCTCTTCTTCTTCTTCTTCTTCTTCTCATTATCCCACTGTGGACACTCAGATATATAGTGTCCAGGTTTCTTGCACTTGTGACAAGTTCTCTTCTTGTGGTCATGAGTGGAAGCTTCATCATTCCTTGAGCTAGATCGTGAAGACTTTCTGAAGCCTTTCTTCTTAGTGAACTTCTGGAAGTTCTTCACAAGCAAAGCAAGTTCCTTTCCAATGTCTTTAGGATCATCAGAACTGCAGTCAGATTCTTCTTCAGATGAGGAAACAACTTTTTCCTTCAAAGCACGAGTTCGTCCATAGTTGGGACCATAGATATCTCTTTTCTCAGAAAGCTGGAACTCATGTGTGTTGAGCCTCTCAAGTATATCAGATGGATCGAGTGTCTTGAAGTCATGGCGTTCTTGTATCATGAGGGCAAGGGTGTCAAAGGAGCTGTCAAGAGATCTCAGTAGTGTCTTGACGATTTCATGCTTGGTAATCTCAGTGGCGCCGAGAGCACGAAGCTCATTTGTGATGTCGGTGAGACGATCAAACGTGAGCTGGACATTTTCATTGTCGTTTCTCTTGAAGTGGTTGAGGAGGTTGCGAAGAACACGATCCTTTGATCTCTCGGGTTGAGGCGCCCGTTGACCTTGGATAGCCAGTCCAGACTAAGCCGGCGTTTCGAGCACTCACATGACCATCTGTCCTTTGGTCGATGACCACAGATAATGTTCTTGGCGGTTGAGTCGCTTGAATGAACTTCTTGACATCGGCGGGGTGACACCTTCACCAGTTTTGGGAGCGCCGTTCTTGACGACATACCGAGTCGACATCAATGGCTTCAAGATGCATCGCATCTTATTCTTCCGATAGGGATATTCAGTTCCATCAAACACGGGGCAAGCAGCGGAGACTTTGATTATCCCTGCGATCGACATAGCTAAAACTCGGTGGTTAAAGCGAGTCACACGAACAAGGGAGTACCTTGCTCTGATACCAATTGAAAGTGCTAGTTATCGACTAGAGGGGGGTGAATAGGCGATTTTTATGAAAGTCTTCTAAACGTGGAAGTTTCAAAGACAAACAATAGAATTGACCTAATTGATATGCAGCGGAAGATAAACTACAACAAGCAAACCATAGTCAAGTATGCTGTAATGTGAAAGTACAAAGACTAATAGCAGCTTAGTAGTAAGGATCAGGATGGAAGATAGTATGAAGCCAAACAACTATAGTAGTCAAGCAATGAAGTCAAACAGGTATGACAAACAGGCAATGACTTCACGAAGACAAACTCTAAGTAAAGGAAGGGAGAGGATAGAACCAATCACTTGTTGAAGACATAGGATTTGTTGCACCAGTTCCAGTTGCTATGAAAACTGTACGTCTGGTTAGGGAGGCTGAGATTCAACTCAGAAGACCGCGTCTTCACCTTATTCCCCTTGAGCTAAGGACACACAGTCCTCGCCCGATCACTCTGGTAGGTCTTCAAGGTAGACTTCCAAACCTTCACAGACTTCGTTCACCGGCGATCCACAATGACTCTTGGATGCTCAGAACGCGACGCCTAACCGGCTGGAGGATTCACGGTCCTCAAGTGTAATAAGTCTTCAGTCACGCAGATGACGAGAAAGACTTGATGATGCCTAACACTCTTTGGCTCTGGGTGTTTGGGCTTTGTCCTCGCAAGGATTTCTCTCTCTCCAAGGCTTCGAGGTGGGTTGCTCTCAAACGACAAAAGCCGTGAACTAACTCTAAGCAGCCAGCAATTTATGGTGTAGGGGGTGAGCTATTTATAGCCACTAGGCAACCCGACCTGATATGTCCGAAATGACCCTGGGTCACTAAGGAACTGACACGTATTCCAACGGTAAGATTTCAAACACACACGACAACTTTACTTGGGCTATAAGCAAAGCTGACTCATCCAGCTCTGGATAAGATTTGCTCTCATTGTCTTCGCTCGAAGACATAGGATTTGGGTTGAGCATCACTTGATCATTACGACTTTGTTCACTTGGACCCCACTTAACAGTACGGTGGTTCCTATGACTCAACACAGAAGAAACAGGAAACAACGAAACGACACAGTCTTCGCGCTCCATAGTCTTCACTCAATGTCTTCTCTTGTCATAGTCTTCAATATGAATACCTTCATATACCACCATTGTCTTCAATGTCTTCATACATTTTTAGGGGTCATCTCCGGTAGGTAAACCGTATCAATGAGGGACACTACCTGTGTTATCCTGCAATTCTCACAAACACATTAGTCCCTCAACCAAATTTGTCGTCAATACTCCAAAACCAACTAGGGGTGGCACTAGATGCACTTACATGTCCGCCACGGGTTTAGAGGCTGACTTGTGGGCCTACCAGGTTGACGCGTACACAATCAGGAGATGATTGTACGTGGAGAGGATGACAGCAGGGCACCAAGGTCATGGCAGTACGCAAGCAAGTGCCTCCTTATTTCAAGCCAATAAAAAATGGCTCCTCCTAATGGATCTCTGACATCTGGGTCCCATGCCATTGTCAACATAGTCAACAAATGAGAGAATTGCACAATGAGCGGCTGACACCAGGGACCCAATAGCTCACCCAGTTATTTTTTTTTGGTTAATTTGATAAATGCCACTCCAAATCTGGTGATTCCGAGAAATGCCACTACAATTTCCAAACTTTGGAAAATGCCATTTCATGCCATTTTTAGTGGCATTTTTCGAAGTCTGGAGTGGCGTTTTCAAAGTTTGCAAATTGCAGTGACGTTTTTCAAAGTTTGCAAAAATTACAGTGGCATTTTTCAAAGTTTGAAAATTGCAGTGCCATTTTTATGAATCGCCATAATTGGAGTGGCATTTATCTAATTTGTTTTTGAGACAGGAAGGGGTGTCAAGCTGGCTGTAAGGGGCAATCTGGCCTGTCTAGACAACCTTTTCTTTTATGTTTACCACAGACGAGCCCAGTAGTTTTCTTGTTCTTTCTGAAAATGTCAAGTAAGTCGCTTTGTCAGGCCTGTTGGGCTGCAAAATTTCAAGACGAGGAGAGTTTCATTCGGCTGGCCGAGAAAATGGCCTACCATTAATGAGAAATGGGCTGTACATTTTTAAAACACATCAAATTAGTTTCAAATTTCTTTTTTTCATTTTGATATTTTAAATTGCATTAAGTTTTATGCATGGACAATTTGTTGGGTTTTATATTGATATACTTTTATTTTTAAAATCAGTTTGAATGTGACTCAAAATTTGGGATTAAAAACAGTTTGGACCTTTTGAAATATGCAAAATTTCAGTATAATTTTTTAACCGTGGCCACAATATGGGCTGTAATGCTAACAAAAAGAATATGGGGTCCAAAAAAACCTTAAGAATTAGCAAATGGGTTGTAAATTATTAGAAATAATAGCGGATGGGTTGTATGCTGTTTCCCACAGATTTGAGGCTTTCCTAAAAAGGTTGGCCTTTAAGCAAAGGATTGTTGGATATCCATCCAACGGCCGTCGTGCTTCTTCAATCTTTGCTCTTCCTGCTCCAGCTGCTCAAACAAGCGTCGGCGGGACTGCCTGCTCCCTCCTCCCGCGGGCGGCTGTGCTGGCGCGCATGCCTCATCGCCCCACCAAACTCCCATCGCTGGCCTAGTCATCCCTCTACTCACCCACACCTGCTGTTATTCTCTGGCGACGGCAGCCGAACCAGTCAACCCTCGTACTCCCCACCGTGTGGGCAGCCGCTGCCGTGTCTTCCCCGGCACCGTGACGTTCCCTTCGTAGGCCTCGCCGTCGACCACCGCCTTGATGCTCTCGGCGCGGCGTGGTCAACATGGTCAACGAACGACATCCATCGGAAGTGGACTGTACGTGGAGAGGCTGACAGCTGGGTCCACGGCCGCACACAAGGAAATGCCTCCTTATCACGCGCAAAATAATGATTCCTCCACCTGACATCCGGGACCCACCGGAAGGGCCTCTGTATTTCGCGAAAAATACATTCCCCCCGCTGACAGCTCGGACCCACCAGCTATATCTTCGCACGCAAGGAAGTGCCTCCTTATTGTGCACAAAAAATGAATACTCCCCCTACTAGCTGGGACCCAACATAGTGGGAGGCTGACTTGTGGGCTTACTAAGTTACCGGGGATGGAGGGCTTTGTCAACTTAGTCAATATGAATGATTCTAACTCCAGTGACCGTACGATGTCCATCAAACGGCCATAGTGCTTCTTCAACCTCTGGTCTTCTTGCTCCAGCCGCCCAGAGCAGCGCGCCGGTCGATTGCTGCTCCCGCCTCCGTGGCGGCTGTGCTTTGCCGAGGCCTCACCGCCCCCTACTACTCCCACCGCTGGCCAGGCCCTACGGCGACGGCAGCCTCACACTATAGCCGAACCAGTGAACCCTCGTACTCTTCTCCGCGTGGGCTTCCACTGCCGCGTCTTCCCCGGCTCCGTGTCATCCCCTTCCCAGGCCTCACCGTCGTCCACCGCCCTGGTGCTCTCGGCGCGTCGTGGTCATGCAACGACTTCCATCGGAAGGGTACTGTACGTGGAGAGGCTGACAGCTGGGTCCATGGCCGCAGCAAGGAAGTTCCTCCTTATTACGTGCAAAATAATTATTACTCCACCTGACAGCAGGGACCCACCGGATGGGCCACCGTATTTCATGAAAAAAAAATGTTTCCCCCGACTGCTGGGACCCACCAGCTACATCTTCGCACGCAAGGAAGTGCGTCCATATTACGGGCAAAAAAAAGATTAGCCCCCCTGACTGCTGGGACCCACCAGCTACATCTTCGCACGCAAGGAAGTGCCTGACAATCGGGACCCACCTGGTCGAAGCGTACGTAGCGTTGTCATTCTGGTCGCGAACGTGTACGTACATACGATCGGTTTGTCTGCAGGCTGCAGCGATGAACCGTAGCCGTGCAAGGAAGGGCACGTGTCATAGTAGAGGCGTGCATGTGTCGTAGTAGAGGCGCACATGTAGCATGTAGACGTACGTACAGCGGACAGGGTGCAAGAAATAAAATACGGACATGTACGTACATGCGGGCGGGGTTTCAAAAACCTACTCGCTCATATGTACGGCCAGGGCTCGTGTACATGGCTGGGTCAGAACGGAGAAGCTGCGCCGTCGTCGTATTCATGGGGAGGCAACAGAATGCGTCTTGTTCATCGGGAGGTAACGGAATGCGTGCTGTTCATCGGGAGCCAACCGGCTTGGACGGAACAGCTGATGGAAACGAGGCATGGCGTACCGCAAAGCGGAGGAAACGGCCTTGTGTTCGACCAACCATGGTGGAAACGGGATCCTGTTCATCGGGAGGGGTCTGGCATACCGCAAAACGGAGGAAACGTACCTCCTACGGTCGAAACGGGGCCCTGTTGACCGGGAGTGGTGTGGCGTACCGCAAAACAAAGGAAACGGGGACTCCACGGGATATTGCTCATCTCCACCGTCGACCTCCTCCAGCCTCCACGGGCTACTGTTCATCTACCATCGACCTCCTCCAGCCTCCACCTGCGACTGTTCATCCACGGGCTCCTATTCATCCAGCCTCCACCGCGCGCTCCTCCACCGGCTACTGTTCAACCAACCCTCTCCACGGGGTCCTGTTCAACCACCCCTCCACGGGCTACTTTTCATCCAGCCCTCCACCGGCTACTGTTCAACCAGCCCTCCATGGGGTCGTCCTATTCATCCAGCCCTCCACGGGGTCCTATTCATCCACCCCTCCACCGGCTCGATCGATCGGGGTCCTGTTCATCCAGCGGCAACGACCTCTACTACCGTGGGGTCCTGTTCATCCAACCCCCCACCGGGAACTGTTCATCCAAACCCCCCAACAACGCTCACTGATCATCAAGGGAAGGAGGCAACAGTGTTCGATCGGCTTCAGTTAGCAGTAGTAGCGAAGGGATCGATCGATTGCTCGGGTTCAGTAACGCGTAGCCTGAACTGCAATCGCTCGGGTTCAGTTAGATCCCAACGCCTTGCTCGGGTTCAGTTAGAGCGCAACGCCTCGCACACACGCGCGTACGTACGAGACAAACGCGCATCGCTCGGCCCCCGACCATCCACCATAACCGGGAACTCCCCGATATTTTCCTCGCCCTCGCTTCTACCACGGTTTTTTCCGTCATGGACGGCCCAAAGAATGTCATGCAGCTTCGTCTCCGGCCCGCCCAGGACGAAAAGCCCATTTTATGTCATGATTTTTTTCTCATAGAAGTAGGATCCCACCACATCTATGATGATACCGGGTTTTGTCACAATTATCATCATAGAACTTTCATATGTATGAAAGAAAATTTTTTGTTCGGCCTTAAACGTCACGGATGTGTCTTTTTTTGTAGTGATGTGTCTCGGTCATGCTTACATAGTTCTCGAACCCGTAGGGTCCGCACGCTTAACGTTCGATGACGATTGGTATTATGAGTTTATGTGATTTGATGTACCGAAGGTTGTTCGGAGTCCCGGATGAGATCACGGACATGACGAGGAGTCTCGAAATGGTCGAGATATAAAGATTGATATATTTGGACCATGTTGTTCGGACATCGGAAGTGTTCCAAAGAGTTTCAGATAAAACCGAGTGCCGGAGGTTACGGAACCCTCCCCGAGAAGTTAGTGGGTCACCATGGGCCTTAGAGGAGAGAGGGCCGACCAGGAGGTGGCGTCCGCCCAGTCCGAATTGGACAAGGGGTGGGGGTGGCGCCCCTCTCCTTCCTTCGCTCCCCTTCCTCCTTCCTTCCCCTCCTTGTTGGACTAGGAAAGGAGGAACCTACTCCTAGTAGGAGTAGGATTCCCACCCCATTGGGCGCGCCCCTTGTGACCGGCCAGCCCCCCCTCCCCTCCTTTATATATGGGGGAGGGGGCACCCCATAGACACACAAGTTGATCTCTTAGCCATGTGCGGTGCCCCCCTCCACAGTTTTCCACGTCGGTCATATTTTTGTAGTGCTTAGGCGAAGCCCTGCGTCTATAACTTCATCATCACCATCACCACGCCGTTGAGCTGGCGAAACTCTCCCTCGGCCTCAACTGGATCTAGAGTTCGAGGGACGTCACCGAGCTGAACGTGTGCAGATCACGGAGTTGCCGTGCGTTTGGTATTTGATCGGTTGGATCACGAAGACGTTCGACTACATCAACCGTGTTACTAAATGCTTCCGCTTTTGGTCTACGAGGGTACGTGGACACACTCTCCTCGCTCGTTGCTATGCTTCTCCTAGATAGATCTTGCGTGATCATAGGAATTTTTTTGAAATACTATGTTCCCCAACAAACGTTGCATGGAAAACATTTTTTTTCTACGCACACGCAATGATTTATCCATGGAGATGAGTAGCAACGAGAGGGGGAGAGTGTGTCTATGCACCCTCGTAGATCGTAAGCAGAAGCATTTCACAACGCGGTTGATGTAGTCGAACTTCCTTCGCGCTCCAACCGATCTAGTACCGAACGCACGACACCTCGGTGATGTCCCTTGCCTTCTTGATCCAGCAAGATGTCGAGGTAGTAGATGAGTTCCGTCAGCACGACAACGTGGTGACGGTGATGGTGAAGTGATCGTCACAGGGATTTGCCTAAGCACTACGAAAAAATGACAGAGGGTGTAAACTGTGGAGGGGGGCGCCGCACACGGCTAACAATTGATGTTGTGTGTTCTAGGCACCCCCTCCCCACATATATATAGGTGGGAGGGGAGGAGAGGCAGTCAGCGGGCGCCCCAAGTAGGATCCGAAACCTACTTGGGGTTTCCCCAGGTGGCCCCCCTTTCCTTATTTTACGGGAGAAGAAAGGAAGGGGGAAGAGAGAAAGGAAGGGGGCCGAACCCCCCCCCCCTTTTCCCTCTCGTATTCGGCCTCCTGCCATAGGGGGGCGCCACCCCTTGTGGGATGGTGTGCTCCCCTCTCATGGCCCACATGGCTCATATATTCCCCCCGGGGGTTCCGGTAACCCCTCCGGTACTCCGAGAAACTCCAGAACACTTCCGGTGTCCGAATACTACCGTCCTATATATAAATCTTTACCTCTCGACCATTTAGAGACTCCTCGTCATGTCCGTGATCTCATCCGGGACTCCGAACAACATTCGGTCACCAAATCACATAACTTATATAATACAATATCATCATCGAATGTTAAGCGTGCGGACCCTACGGGTTCGAGAACTATGTAGACATGACCGAGACACCTCTCCGGTAAATAACCGATAGCAGAACTTGGATGCTCATATTGGCTCCTACATATTCTACGAAGATCTTTATCGGTCAAACCGTTATGACAACATACATAATTCCCTTTGTCCATCGGTATGTTACTTGCCAGAGATTCGATCATCAGTATCTTCATACCTAGTTCAATCTTGTTACCGGCAAGTGTCTTTACTCATTCCGTAATACATCACCTCGTGACTAACTCCTTATTCATTTTCTTGCAAGCTTATGATGTGTATTACCAAGAGGGCCCAGAGATACCTCTCCGATACTCGGAGTGAAAAATCCTAATCTCGGTCTATGCCAACTCAACAAACACATTCGGAGATACCTGTGGAGCATCTTTATGATCACCCATTTACGTTGGTGACGTTTGATAGCACACAAGGTATTCCTCCGGTATCCGGGAGTTGCATGATCTCATAGTCGAAGGAATATGTATTTAACATGAAGAAAGCAATAGCAATAAATTGAACGATCAATATGCTAAGCTAACAGATGTGTCTTGTCCATCACATCATTCTCCTAATGATGTGATCCCGTTATCAAATGACAACACATGTCCATGGTTAGGAACCTTAACCATCTTTGATCAACGAGCTAGTCTAGTAGAGGCTCTCTAGGGACACAGTATTTGTTTATGTATTCACACATGTATTTAGGTTTATGATTAATACAATTCTAGCATGAATAATAAACCTTTATCATGAATAAGGAAATATAAAACAACAACTTTATTATTGCCCCTAGGGCATATTTCCATCAGAACAGCCACCGGACAAAGCCGGTGCGGGGTGGCTATTTATAGCCGCAACCTTCCCTGATGGGAACTGACCAAATTGGACATCGAGAGCGGACAATGGTCAAACGACACGAGTCCAATGGTCGGATTTTGAGCACAACAGTAACATTGCTTGTCGAGCAAGTAATGCTAACTCCTCGGTCTGAGACAAATCTCTCGCAGCAAAGAAGATCACAGTCTCTTGCTGGCAAGTATTTGCTCAGAACATAAACAGATTTCTCTCGCAACTTTCTTAGGTTTCGGGTTAAGCATCACAGTGGATCTAAGCTTCGAGAACCTATACCCCTCTTAATAGTACGGAGGTCCTATGACTCAAATGAACCAAAGAAGGAAGACGAAAAGAATACTACATCTTCAATTTGTCTTCGACTACCGTTCGTTGTAGTCAATTTCTTCGGACAATAACACCGAACCAAATGCTTTGCTTCAGCGGTAATCTTTCGAGGGGATAATTCCTTCACCACAATCTTCTTGTATACATGTCTTCAACAGATGTAGCTCATTCTTCTCTGCAATGCATATATACTTCGGTGAAGTTCCTCGAACTTGTCACCGGAGACAACATTCATTACAGGAATCAGGCACTTTTCCGTCAGCTAGCAGACGACAACAGGTCCGTCTGAATAGGCTACGATAGGCCTCTTTGCCGTCTGTTGGCTGACGACAAAGCTGCAAAGGGCTTTGCCATCTGCTGATAGACGGCAAAGAGCCTGGACGGCACACGTGGCAGTTCAGGTCTGTTAAGTGGTTAACGGCATGCTTTGCCGTCAGCCAGCGGACGGCAAACATGCAAAGGACTTTGCCGTCTGCTGGCTGACGACAAATCTGCCAAATAGGCCAGCCCCCTACACCCCAGGTTGCACAGGTAGCTGCCACGTGCAATCTTTGCCGTCTGCTAGCGGACGGCAAAGACCTTTGCCGTCAGCCAGCGGACAGCAAAGTGGCTATATAGCCCCTGTTTTCCTGTTTTTTTCCTAAATTCATTCAATTTGAAAGAATTTCACATATATATATATACACACACATTTCAAAATAATTTCAACAATCATACCAACAATAAGTTTCCAACAACATATACACGTTTCCAACAACATGAACATATATATACAAGTTTCAAACAACATTTCCATACAAGTTTGCAACAACATATCCAACAAGTTTCCAACGACATATCCAACAAGTTTGCAGCAAGTTTCCATAAATAAAAAGGAAGCACAAGCACAAGTAAAAGTTTGCAACAAGTTTCCATCAATGCTAGCTTCCTCATCTCAAGCAAATCTACAAATTAGGAAAGATGGATGTTAGAAGAAGAAGAAGACTAGCTAGAAGAAGAAGAAGAAGAAGAAGAAGAAAAAGAAGAAGAAGAAAAAGAAGAAGAAGAAAAAGAAGAAGAAGAACATAAACTAATTATAGAGATATCCTAGTTAAAATCGGTCATTTTGGAGCTATCCTAGTTAAAATAGGTATCCTAGGTCATTTTAGAGCTATCCTAGTTAAAAGAGCTATCCTAGGTCATTTTAGAGCTATCCTAGTTAAAATTGTTCATTTTGGAGCTATCCTAGTTAAAATAGCTATCCTAGGTCATTTTAGAGCTATCCTAGTTAAAATCGGTCATTTTGGAGCTAGGTAAGGTTATTTTGTCATTTTGGAGGAAAATAAACTAATTATATGATAGTTTGGAGCTAAACCAAGGTTATTATGCCATTTTTTACCTAAGTGCGCTAATTACGTCATAAATGAAGTAGCTAAGCTAATTATAGATCATTATTGAGCTATCCTAGGTTGTTATGCCATTTTTTACCTAAGTGCGCTAATTATGTCATAAATGAAGTAGCTAAGCTAATTATAGATCATTATTGAGCTATCCTAGGTTGTTATGCCATTTTTTTACCTAAGTGAGCTAATTATGTCATAAATGAACTAGCTAAGCTAGCTATAGATCATTATTGAGCTATCCTAGGTTGTTATGCCATTTTCTAGCTAACAAAGCATTTTTTTTAAGCAAAACACTTGGGAAAACTTACCATAATCCGGGAGGTGAAGGACCGGTCGGGGTTGCGCCACCGCGAGACGGAGAAGGATCGATCGATCCTTTGTGGGAGGCGTGCTGCACGAAAGATCATTTGCAATGTTTAGTTAGCATGATGCAACTAAAATGTGAATACTAGTGACTAATGACCATTCAAATGAAACTCATAGTGTCCACTATAGCAATCTGGGGCATCGGCGGAGGGGTCTGGCCGGTTTCTCGCACACGGACTGCACATTTTGAATTCACGAGTCAGTCATATTAGTTAGTAATGAAACGAACATTACATGCATGATTTGGCTAGTATGCGGGAGAAACTTACCACGAGGATCTCGTATAGGGACCGGTGACCCGCGTCGTTCCGGTTCCTCTCCGCCTCCAACAGATTAGCCCTCCTCTCCTCCATCTCCCTCACCTTCTTCGCCGCCTACCTGGTTGCCTCCGCCACAAGCTCCTGGGCCCTAGCCTCGATAGCGAGCTCCATTGGCCGTGGTCGAGGCCTATCTCGGGAAGAGACTTCATCTGGCACTTCTTGATCTCCGGGAGACTTCTAGGACAACATATGAGTCCATCCCCAATCGCTACTGAGCCATGTTTCCTCCCCTCCCCAGATAGCATCACAAGCTCAGGATCAAAAGGACTCTGGCTCGGGTTGAACTCCTCACCTTTCATCTTCTTCCCCCAGTCTGTGTACCTCACAAGCTTGTCGTGGGAGGAGATGTTGGTGAAGCTCTCTGGATGATCGAGGTCATCCTCTGAGAATGCCTTGGCCTTCTTGTACCGGGCACTATGGGCCATGGCATAGAGGTCGTACAACGGCAACACCTCCTTCTTGTTGTGTCACGCCTGAAAGAGAGGAACAGGGTAAATTAGTAATTAAAGCAAGCATGAAGAATGAAATTGCATGAATCGTTAAGGTCTCGAACCACATACCCAGTGATCCCCGTACTCAAACAGGTTGGAGATCCCTTGATGGTGCGGCATACCTTGCATCTGGGCACGCTTGTCCCTGTTCTTGTTGTGGATGGCTAGCCATTGGGGAGAGCACCACTCATCCACCAACCTCTCCCAACAGTCCATCTTATCCGCACACCATCTCGGGGGCACTTAAGTTAGACAAAGAGAAATTTCAGCGCTACGCCTACGAATCAAATCAAGGAAACTAGTACAAGGCCTTAAGAATAGGTAATTACCTTCATGTACTTGTCCTTACTCAGATACTTGATGCAACACTTCTTCTTCTCCCTCGTGATGTTAGTCGAGGCGTAGTAGTCTCGGACAGCCTGCACCCGAGCCTCGTGCCGTGTCTTCCGAAGTAGGCGCTTGCACTCGGCTTTGAGAACCATAGCCACGTCCGCCTCGTGTTCCTCAAGACACCTGTAGAAGGTCCGCAATCAAACAAGACAACACTTATCATTAGTACAATCACTAGGGACTGTTGATTTTTAATTCTGTAAAGGAGATATTACCCAAAACCGCCGTCTCACAATGTTGGCCACCGTCTCGCAGACGACACTGTCGACCATCTCCCCCAGCGGGGCCAGGGCAGCCTCGTACAACTCCCAGGTCAGTGCTAGCTGTGGAAGCTCACCCTCACCGGGCAACGTGACCCACCCCAGGAAGTGGTGCCGGACTAGAGTACCAAGGACCTGGTTGGGCCTGTGGACACCATCTGCGTGTATCCAACCCCTACAGTATGTCAAGGCCAACACATTAGATATTAAATTGAACAAACATGAAGGCAAAAGGTTAAAAAAGAGTAAATGCACTTACTTCTCCCCGTTAGGCTGAATCAACCACCTCTGGTCGCGGGTCGCCGGCATGAATGGTAGCTTAGTAGCACCATGCTGGTAGACCTTCTTTCCCTCCTCAACTAGCTCGCCCTTGCTGTAGCTATCCTCATATAAGGTCTCCTCGACACCATCAACATGGTCGCTAGTCTCCAGAGTCACGTGTGACGAAGAGTCTGGGACCCGAGTCTCCTGGGAGGAAGACACTAGGACCAGAGGCTCGGCGACCAGAGGCTCGTCGACCCGAGGCTCTTGGACCGGAGTCCGACATGGGTCCAGGTCAGATGGGTCCACGTGAGATGGAGCACTCCGGTGGTCCGGAGACTCAGCGGGGGGTGGCGACTGTAAGTGCATCTAGTGCCACCCCGTCTGACCTGGACCCGTGTAAAAACCGGCGGATCTCGGGTAGGGGGTCCCGATCTGTGCGTCAAGGCTGATGGTAACAGGAAGCAAGGGACATAGATGTTTACCCAGGTTCGGGCCCTCTCGATGGAGGTAAAACCCTACTTCCTGCTTGATTAATATTGATGATATGGGTAGTACAAGAGTAGATCTACCACGAGATCGTAGAGGATAAACCCTAAGAGCTAGCCTATGATGGTATGACTGTAATTTTTTTCGGCCTTCTAAGGACCAACCTCTCCGGTTTATATAGACATCGGAGAGAGCTAGGGTTTACATGGAGTAGGTTACAAGGAAGGAAATATAATATCCGGATCGCCAAGCTTGCCCTCCACGCCAAGGAAAGTCCCATCCGGACACGGGCCGAAGTCTTGAGTCTTGTATCTTCACACTTCAATAATCCGGACGTTGTACAAATCCATTGTCCGATACCCCTAATCCAGGACTCCTCGGTAGCCCTGAACCAGGCTTCAATGGCGATGAGTCGGCACGATCTTGTCTTCGGCATTGCAGGGCGGGTTCCTCCTCCGAATACTCCAAGGTGGTCATCGAACACGTAGACCATGTCCGAATCTGCAAGATGATCTTCGTATGGTATAGATCCGATTTGCTGGCAATCTTCATGCGTCGTGGCCTTGCATCGGGGCTTGGTCCAACGCGAACCGACGTTTCCTGCCCCAGAATGACTCGTGTTGCGAGGCGGTTTTATTGGCATGCCCCGTCGAGGCAGAGATCGTGTTCCTCTTATTACGGGATTTTCCATCAATATGAGCACGTGTGACCCCACGACGGCTGTTGGTATAACCTGTGTTTTTTTAGATAAGCCTCAAATGGTCACACCGGGGACTCTTGATATTCACCCTCTTCATAAAGGGGTCGAGACCTACGCCTCCTTTTTCACATTCCTCGCGCCTTCTCGCACCTCGAGTTCTAACACCCAAAACCTAAGCTCCACGCCTCTAGAATCCTCCAATATGTCCGGATCTGGCCCTCAAGGCCGGTGGGTGGCCTCCTCGACCGAAGAGAAGGACATTGCAAAGCTTAGGGAGGTCGGATACCTGACCGCAGATATCCGACACAGGCTCCCTGCTCCAGGGCAGGTCATCCCTACGCCGGAGCCCAATGAGTGTGTTGTTTTCGTCCCACACTTCCTCCATGATGCAGGTTTCACCCTCGATCCCTTCGTGAGGGGCTCATGTTCTATTATGGGTTGGATTTTCACGATCTGGCTCCTGACGCTATCCTCCACATCTCGTCGTTTATTATCGTGTGCGAGGCTTTTCTTCATATCACCCCACACTTCGTCGTATGGCTCAAGACCTTCAATGTGACGCCGAAGATGATCGAGGGGCGACATGTGGAGTGCGGAGGTGCCGTAATAAGCAGGAACGGTGATGCCCCGTGGCCAGAGGGTTCTTTCCCAGAAGTATCTGATGTATGGCAACGGAGGTGGTTCTATGTCGCGCCTCCCAGAGGCACAAAGTGGGCGGCTGCCCCCGAGTTTCGTTCGGGCCCTCCGTCACAGCTGGCGTCTTGGACAGACGTAGGGAGGAATTGGGGACCCGCTGGTGATATACCAGTACTGCAGAATCGCATCCGGGATCTTCTTGCAAGGGACATTAACCTTGTCAGCATAATGCAAGTGATGTTGATCCGGCGGATGCTGCCATGTCAACGTCGGCCTCTCCGGATGTGGGAGTTCAATCCGGAGGGTCCGCGGACCGTCAAGCACTTCTTTGGCCTGAAGCTCGAAGAGATGTGCAAATTATTCTTTGGACGGAAAGTAAAGTGCCCGGACACCATCGAGGATGCGGGCCTAAGCTGCAATCGCCTAGATACCCAAGTAAGTAAACTTGATACCGGACACCGTGTTTTGTATCTGTTATGATTGTTTATTCGAAAAATATCCGCGTCCCAGAATGGCTCGAAGAAGGCGGAGAGAATTAGGTGTCCGCGCCACTTCCGAAGGCTCGCCCGCCCCCACCATGGCCAAGATGCTTGACCGAGTACTTAGCAGGATGCCCCCGGGGAAAGGCAAGGGGAAGGACGAAGAATCCGAACCCCACACGCTACGCATCCAAACCGGGGGAATTGATACCTCCCCTAAGGAGGATAGTCGGGAAGGGGAGGCTAAGGCCTCCTCCCCACGCGGGAAGAAGAGGGCCGCCTCTGAAGACCCGGAGACGGAGATGCCCAAAACCGGGAAAAAGATAACACTAGGGGGTTCTGCCCCAACGGGCACCCTCACCGCATCGTGCCCAACAACGGGCCAGCCCTCCACCAAGCTGTAAGTTAGTTTTTAATTCAAAGATACTGCATTCCTCCTAGATCAATAACCAGGATTCTACTTTCGCAGTTCGGCTAGCAGCCCCTCTCAACAGAGTTCGTGTTCGGGGGACCTTCCTCCGGAGATGATGGAGAGCGAGACCCCACCTACCTCTCTGGCTCGCGAAGCTGGCGACACCGAAGTGTCGTCACGGAGGAGTCCGGATCTGCCGAAGCCGGAGGCCAACGTGTCAGCCGCCCTGAGCTCGGAGTGTTTGGCTCCCGCGAGGGGCGATGGGAAGGGTCCGGCACAGTTCGATGTCCGACCGGACATACTGACAGGCCTACTGGAGCTGGCTGCGCTCTCAGAGGAGCGCCGCTCATTAATGAGTGTGGTGCTCCAGAAGATTTCGTCCGCTACAAGCGGTTTGAATGAAGCATTTGCAAGTCTGCTCAGAGGCTTTGAGGTATGTAGTGAAGAATACACTGTTTTTGGATGTGAGGCACGCGTTAGGTGTGCTCCATATAGATAGTAGCCCCTGAGACACTGGTTGCCCGCCCTAGGGGGCAAACGGGGGATCATAAATCAATGATTGCGCTATAAATATGTGCAGGTACCCGTGAGTCCGGCCGCCGACCAGTCTGTGGAAGTTTCCGAAATGACCAGGCAGATTCAATCGATTGATGCCGATATCACGCTGGTGAACGAGCGGCTGGAAAACTCACAAGGTATGTGCTCTGGCTTCCTTTGTATAGGAAAATATGGAGGCGGCATGATAGTAATGTGATATGTTTGGACTGCAGATGGTGCTGCTGCGGTGGAGGCCCTGAGGACAGAACTTGTCCAAGCCAAGGAACAAGCTTGGGTTAGCAATGCGGCTGCCCTAAAGGCGGCCGAAGAATTGAGAGTCGAACAGGCTGCTCATCGCCGAAGCGAGGAAAAGATAGCCGAAATGGCTGTTGAGTTAAAAAATGCCGATGACCGGTATGAGCTCCTCAAAAAGGAGCATAAAGATAGCTTGGCCAAGCTGGACAAGGCACGCAATGCCACCAAGGAAATATGGTCCGAGCTCAGGGGTACGCGGGAGGAGCTTCAAGAAGCCGGTAAAATCATGGCTGGAGGTTCCTACTTGCTGCGGACGAAGTTTGTCGATCCGAAGTACGCTCCCCTGGATGGGCGCTGGAGCCCTGCGGACACGTATGCAGATTTGGCCAAGAGTACGGCTGACGCTGTTGAGTTCTTCGAGGGTCAGGGTGATAAGGAGGTGGAGAAGCTATTCTGGTCGTAATTTAATGCTCCCACTCGCCCGCTGCCGTTAAATGACAAGATGGCTGCTGTAGTGGAGCTTCACAGGTTGTCCGGTCTTGCAATGCGGTCTGTGATAGACCATCTTTGGCCGGAAGGGCCTAAGCCGGACAGTTACTTTGGCTTGGTGCAGCAGTTCCTTGGGGCCGTGCCTTGGATCGACGCCATGAGGAGGTCGGCGTGCATAGAGGGTGCACGGATGGCTCTTGCCCGCGTTAAAGCCTATTGGACGGATATGGAGGCCAATATTATAGCGACCCAAGATCCGGCGGGGGGCCAGTATCCGGCCGAGCACTATTTGGCAGGTCACAGAAGGTTCCCGCCTAATAGAGGCGCATTGCTCAAAGAATGTCTTATTCGAGTGATGAATCGAATCATTGTAAAAAAACAATGTTAGTTTGGTCATAAGGCTATATTTATACTTTTTGCCCGAAAGTATTATTGTGTCCCCTATATGGCCGTTTACATATATATATACATGAATGTTTAATCCGAAAGATAGCAATCGTTGGCTTCATCCCCCACGCAAGCAATGCGGGGGTGTTCGCAAAAAATGTGCTTAATCACACTTGATCCAACGTCTTGGTCCATGAAGGAGGTGATCGCACGTCGAACTAGGCAACCGGACTATATAGATGTAACACTTTCACTTAGCCATGGGAGTCTAATGTTGGGGCTACTATGTAGCCCCTGGTACCTTCGCGTGCATCCGAATACGGGCGTGTGTGTACATGACCGGGAAACGGTCCTTCGTTAATGCGTAGGGATCCTAAAGATTCCGATAAGACTTTGAGTGGTTGAGCAGTCTCATTTGTATCATGACAATCGGTTTCGTCTTTCTCTCTTGAGGTGCTAAATGCGGAATAACGAGGGCACAATCGTAGTAGTTCTCCTTTGGCCACCTTAGCCGATAGTAACGGAACGTAAGGCGGCAAACCCAGGAGCCGGGCAAACCCAACATTTGACCAAAGACATGATTCGGAGCTGCTGCATATAAGGCCAAACTCGTGACGCCGAACACTCCCGAGGGTATTCAGACTTTATAATAGTCGATGGGCTCAAGAGTGCCCATTCGTTATAAACCCTGTTTTTTCAGGTACGTGTGTTTAATCTGTCGTGGCGAGAAGCCAAAAAACAGCAGTATCCTCTATGGGTATGAAGCCCATGGGATGGTTAAACAACAAGAGGCAGTAAAAGGTTTACACAGGGCCTTAATCTAAAAAGAAACCTGTTGAACGGGGCCCTGCTGCACATCTGCGCCTTTGTCTCCGTTGTGCCGTATCCTGGAAGGGTATCGCGCGAGCTTTGTTTGTGAATAAAAGGAAAACTCGTAGAAGAGTACAACATAAGTATGCGATGGATAATAAAAGTGTAAGATGTTGGCCTGCCCATAAGGTAGAGCCAACTGTGGGACTATGTTAAGTATTTATAGCCCCTGGTGTCCACTATGGGATTACATGTACGGTGCCCTAGTTCAATTTTATCCGGGCGACCGGACTCGCCTAGCCGAGTCTGTGGTCTTTTAGGACCAGTCATGCTTTCTGATGTTGGAGGCCGCTTATAGTCCGGCCGCGAGGGCCGTCGCGTGTTCCTCTGCGCGGGGCGAGCGCTCTGTTAGTCCGCTAATGGTGATGACGCCACGTGGACCGGGCATCTTAAGTGTAAGGTAGCCATAGTGTGGCAATGCGTTGAAGCGGGCGAGGGCCATTCTTCCGAGCACTGCGTGATAGTCGCTTTGGAAGGGTGCAATGATGAAGAGTAGTTCTTCGCTTCTGGAGTTGCCTGGAGAGCCGAATGTTACCTCCAGTGCGACGGAGCCTCTGCTATGGGCTTCAACGCCTGGCATTACCCCTTCAAAGGTGGTGTTTCTTTGGTTAATTCTGGATGGGTCTATCCCCATCCTGCGGACAGTGTCTTCATATATTAAATTGAGACCGCTGCCGCCGTCCATAAGGACGCGGGTGAGACGGTATCCGTCGATTATCGGGTCAAGCACCAAGGCCTTTGATCCTCCGCGCTGAATACTAGTTCGGTCATCCAAGTTATCGAAAGTGATCGGATAAGGCATACAGTGGTTAGGCGTGAGTACGATGGGCTCTATATCGAGCGCGTCTCTATGCGCGAGTTCGAGCCTCCTCATGGATGTGTGAGTCGCGTGGATCATGTTCACTGTTTTAACCTCTGGCGGGAATTTTTCCTGTCCTTCGGTGTTCGGCCGGCGAGGTTCATCCTCGTCTTCACTTGGTGTTTCCCTTTCCTTGTGTTCGGCATTTAATTTGCCGACCTGCTTGAAGACCCAGCACTCTCTGTGCGTGTGGTTTGCAGGTTTGTCAGGGGTGCCATGAATTTGGCATAGTCTGTCTAGGACTCTATTCAGACCGGACGGTCCCTCTTTGTTGCCTTTAGATGGCTTGTTTTGTTGATTAGGTCGAGAGCCCCTAAATCTGGCATTAACCATCGTGTTATCCGGGCTCTCTTCCTTGTTTTGGCGTTTGTTTTTATGACGTCGTGGCTTCCCGATGCCATCACTCATTTCGGATGTCTTTGGGGTCGCTGGTGCCTTCTGGGCTAGCCAGCTATCTTCTCCGCGCATAAGCGGATCATAAGGCTTATTAGGGCTGCCATTGTCCTTGGCTTTTCTTGGCGAGGTGTGCGGCAAGCCACTCGTCACGGATCTTTGTGTTGAATGCTGCTAAGGCTTGGCATCTGGGCGATCGACAATTTGATTCTTCTTAGTGTGGAATCTGTTCCAAAACTTGCGGCGGATTCTCGGGCTGTTGGACTATGTGACTTAAGTCGTCAAGATCCGGAGGCGGACATAGGTCCCTTGAAAGTTGGCCTGAAAGCATCCTTGAGTTCCTCCCAGCTCCCAATTGAATTTTCGGGGAGGCCTTTCAACCAGTGCCGAGCTGGTCCCTTCAGCTTGAGGGGGAGGTATTTGATGGCGTGAAGGTCATCCCCACGAGCCGTATGTATGTGTAGGATAAAGTTCTCAATCCAGACCCCTGGGTCTGTCGTTCCGTCGTATGCCTCTATGTTCACAGGTTTAAAGCCCTGTGGGAATTCGTGGTCCAGTACTTCATCGGTAAAGCACAGGGGGTGAGCAGCCCCTCTGTATCTGGACGTGCCGTGGCATGTCGTCGGCTGTTGTTGTGTCCGGTCTTTATTCCGGACTGGTATTCGATTGGCGTAAACGTTTTGGCGACCATAGTCCTTCGTCGGGGTGCGTCCTCTGGATCCATAGATGGACCTGGCCGCGCCAGCTTTCTTATTCAGGTGTTCATGTGGATCGGTAGCCGCTTTGTTGTGGTTATGAGGTGGTACAGCTTCGTCGTCGAATTCTGGCAGTAGCATGCGTTTTGGATAGCTCTTTGTATGGCGATCATCGCCGTATCTTTCTTCAGTGTCTAGAACTTTATTCCATCTGCGGTTGAGCGTTTCCTGTGCGGCCTTGAGCTGTTGCTTCTGCTTCTTTAGGCTTCTTGCGGTGGCCATAAGCTTTCTGTGGAGGTTACCTCGTTTCACATGTTCTTCCGGGGTTGCATCGTTATCCAGACCGTTTTTCTGTGTTGGTTCGTTTTGATGATCACGTCCGTCGGGATCATTGTCCTCGGGCGTCTGCTCCGAACTATTTTCAGGGTGACCTGGTTCGTCCTGCTCCATCGCTGGATCCGTATGGTCGTTGTTGCCTTCGGAGTTGATTGTAGTATCGATCCCTCTGGCGCTCTTGTCACTATTTTATTGTTGCTGGACTTAGAACGGCGTCTGTGCCGTTGCTTTGGCGTTTGTCCGGGGGTTTTATCGTCCGGATTGTCGCTTTTGTCCTCTTTGGGCGTATCCACCATGTAAACATCGTGTGACGAGGGGGAAGTCCGGCGCCCCATAGATTCCGCATCTTCTCCTGCATCCTCGTCCATATCGTCGATGTCTTCGGAGTCGAAGTCGGCCACGTCGGTTAGATCATCGACCATGGCTATTAAGTGGGTGGTGGGTGGGCAACGAATTTCTTCGTCGCCTGCTTCCCACTCAAACCGGATGTAATTTGGCCCAGAATTTCTATCAAAGAGAGAGTTTTCAACGAGTTCAGCATGTCGCCAAAGGGCGAGTGCCAAAAAATATCCGCGGCGGTGAACTCCATTACCGGGGCCCAACCTGGCTCGACCGGTTCGGGAGTGCGCGGACCGGACTCAACATCCGGATACAAATCCGGGGGTCCGGAGTCATAGGCCACCACAGAGGTAAGGCCCGTGTTTGGCTCCAACACCGATGAGTGCGCGACCTGCGGGGCGGGGTCCAGCCCTCCATCCTCAGGCAACGCAGCCTGCTCTGGATTTAGGTCCGAGGCTAACGCGGGGGTGATACCCCGAGCTTTGTCCGACAGCAGGTCTAAGCCGTGCTCGTTGTGACTGTCCGTTATCGTATTATTGATGATGGTTGAAGGAGACATCAAGCCCAGTAGCGGCGACACAGAGGAACTCTCAATGAAAGCACCAATGTCGGTGTCAAAACCGAAGGATCTCGGGTAGGGGGTCCCGATCTATGCGTCAAGGCTGATGGTAACAGGAAGCAAGGGACACAGATGTTTACCCATCTTCGGGCCCCCTCGATGGAGGTAAAACCCTACTTCCTGCTTGATTAATATTGATGATATGGGTAGTACAAGAGTAGATCTACCACGAGATCGTAGAGGCTAAACCCTAAGAGCTAGCCTATGATGGTATGACTGTAATTGTGTTCGGCCTTCTAAGGACCAACCTCTCCGGTTTATATAGACATCGGAGAGGGCTAGGGTTTACATGGAGTCGGTTACAAGGAAGGAAATATAATATCCGGATCTCCAAGCTTGCCTTCCACGCCAAGGAAAGTCCCATCCGGACACCCGAAGTCTTGAGTCTTTTATCTTCACGCTTCAATAGTCCAGACGTTGTACACAGTCCGGCTGTCCGGATACCCCCTAATCCAGGACTCCCTCACCCGAGTCTCCTGGGAGGAAGACACTAGGACCCGAGGCTCGGCGACCAGAGGCTCGTCGACCCGAGGCTCTTGGACCGGAGTCCGGAACGGGTCTAGGTCAGACGGGTCCACGTGAGATGGAGCACTCCGGTGGTCCGGAGACTCAGCGGGGGGTGGAGACTGTAAGTGCATCTAGTGCCACCCCTAGTTGGTTTTGGAGTATTGAGGACAAACTTGGTTGAGGGACTAATGTGTTTGTGAGAACCGCAGGATAACACATGTAGTAGTCCCACATTGATTCGGTTTACCTACCAGAGATGACCCCTAAAAATGTCTGAAGACATTGAAGACAATGGTGGTTTGTGAAGATATTTACAACGAAGATTATGACTTGAGAAGACATTCAAGTGAAGACTATGGAGTGCGAAGACATAGTTGTTTCGTAGTTTCCTTTTCTTCTTTGTTGGGTCATAAGAACCACCGCACTTTTAAGTGGGGTCCAAGTGAACAAAGTCAGAGTGACTGAAGTGATGCTCAACCAAATCCTATGTCTTCGAGCGAACACAATGAGAGCAAATCTTATCCAGAGCTAGATGCGTCAGCTTTACTTGTAGCCAAGTCAAGCTGCAGCGTGTGTGAAATCGACCGTTGGACACGTGTCGGTTCCTTAGTGACCCGGGTCATTTCGGATAAATCAGGTCGGGTTGCCTCCTGGCTATAAATAGCTCACCCCCTACACCATAAATTGGGGGCTGCTTAGAGTTAGTGCACGGCTTTTGTCGTTCGAGAGCAACCCACCTCCGAAGCATTTGAGAGAGAGATACTTGCGAGGACAAAGCCCAAAACACCCAGAGCCAAAGAGTGTTAGGCATCCTTTGAAGTCTTTACATGCATGTGATATGAAGACTTGTTACACTTGAGGACTGTGAATCCTCCGGCCGGTTAGGCGTCGCGTTCTGAGCATCCAAGAGTCATTGTGGATTGCGGTGAGCGAAGTCGTGAAGGTTTGAAGTCTACCTTGAAGACTTACGAGTGATTAGGCGAGGACTGAGTGTTCTTAGCTCAAGGGGAATAAGGTGAAGACGCGGTCTTCTGAGTTAAATCTCAGCCTCCCTAACCAGACGTACAGTAGTCACAGCAATTGGAACCGGTCCAACAAATCCTTGTCCTCGTTAAGCAACTGGTTCTATCGCTTACCTCTCTTTGCTTACAGTTTGTCTTCATGAAGTCATTGCCTGCTTGCATGATCTGATTGGCTTCACTGTGTGAAGACTGTTGTTGTTTGGCTTCATACTTTCTTCCATCCTGATCCATACTACCTAGCTGCTAATAGTCTTCGTGCTTTCACTTCACTGCTTACTTGACTATGGCTTGTCTAGTGTAGTCTTCCTTCCGCTGCCTGTCAATAGGTTCTTTTCACTGTCTGTCTTCAAAGCCCCCATGTTTTGAAGACTTTCATAAAATTGCCTATTCACCCCCTTCTAGTTGATAACTAGCACTTTCAATTGGTATCAGAGCAAGGTGCTCCCTTGTTCTATGTGATTTGATTTAACGACCTGGAGTTTTAGCTATGTCGACTGCAGGGATAATCAAAGTCTCGGCAGCGTGCCCTGTCTTCGATGGCACTGATTACCCCTACTAGAAGAATAAGATGCGTATGCATCTTGAAGCCATTGATGTCGACCTCTGGTATGTTGTCAAGAACGGCGTTCCCAAGGCCGGTGAAGGTGTCACTCCTGCTGATGTCAAGAGGTTCATTCAACTGGATTCAACTGCCAAGAACATCAACTGTGGTCATCTGACCAAACGATAGTATGGTCGTGTGAGTGCTTTGGAAACTGCGAAGCTAGTCTGGGGCTCTCTAAGGTCAACGAAGGCGTCTCAACCCAGAGAGACTCAAGGATCAGTGTTCTTCGCAATCTCTTCAACCGCTTCAAGAGAAATCACAATGAGAATGTCCAGCTTACATTTGATCGCCTCACTGATATCACAAATGAGCTTCACGCACTCGGCGCCACAGAGATCACCAAGCACGAAATCGTCAAGACGCTTTTGAGATTGCTTGACAGCTCATTCGACACCCTGGTCCTGATGATTCAAGAACGCCTTGACTTCAAGACCCTCGATCTGTCTGACATACTTGAGAGGCTCAACACACATGAGTTCCAGCAATCTAAGAAAAGAGACATCTATGGTCCTAACTATGGCCGAACTCGCGCTTTGAAGGCAAAGGTTGTTTCATCATCTGAAGAAGAATCTGACTGCAGTTCTGAGGATCCTGAAGACATTGGAAAGGAGCTTGCTATGCTTGTGAAGAAGTTCTAGAAGTTCACCAAGAAGAAAGGCTTTAGAAAGTCTTCAAGATCCAGCTCAAGAAACGATGAAGCTTCCACTCGTGATCACAAGAAGAGAACATGCCTCAAGTGCAAGAAACTTGGTCACTACATCTCTGAGTGTCCACAGTGGGACAATGAGACCAAGAAGAAGAAGAAGAGCAAGGAATATGATTCTGATGACAACGAGAAGAAGAAATCCTCAAAGTGTTATTCCAAGTCTTCGTCGAAGTCTTCATCACACAAGAAGAGCTCATCCATCAAGGCTCGTGCGTTTGTTGGCAAGGAGATGGATTCAGAGGAGGAGTCTATTTCTGAGGAGGTTGAGGTGGAGTCTGAAGAGGAATCTGATTCAGGTGTGGCAAGCCTGGCTCTAGCTTCAGCGTATGTCGCCAAGTCCATCTTCAACACTGAAGACAATGGCCCCATCACCAACGCTGATGCTAATGATGAGGATGACACTGCTCCCACCTACTGCTTCATGGCACGTGGTGCCAAGGTAAACTCACGCGATGCTTACTTTCAAACATCAAGTGAAGATGACTCTGAATGTGAATCTAAACCTAGCTACAAAACACTTGCTAAAATTGCAACTGAACAACAAAATGCTATGGAACATATACAAAAGTTGCTAGACAAAAGCGATGACCTATTGGACGCGGAAATGACCCGAACTCAGTCCTTAATTGAAGACATTAAAAATCTTCATTTTAAGTACGAGGAACTTGAAAGTCGTCATGAAACGCTCTCAACTACTCATGAAAAGCTCTCCTATGATTATCTTCAAAGGAAGCAAGAGCTTGAGAACTTGAGATCGGCTCATGAAGATCTTCAAAAGGAGAACGACTCACTCTGTGCTCAACAGATCAGTTCCGCTCAGGAAGGATTTGAACCACCATGTCTAAAATGTCTTGAGCGTGATAACACTGTCTCTTTTCCTGAATGTTCAACTACTGCTACTGCTGCAATATCTTCAACTGCTGATGTGATAACTAACCCCTCTACTGAGGATACCACTACTTTGATGAAAATGCCAGGTTGAAGACATTGCTTGAGACAGGAGTGTACAAAAGTCTCAAAGGGCATCAAACACTATGTGATGTACTCAATAAGCAGATTCTGAACCGAAACCCTAGGAAAGAGGGTGTTGGGGTCGAGAGGAAAATGAATGTTGATGGTTCTTACTAGAAGCCTGAGCAGTACCCCAAAACCACATGGGTTGCTACAAAGGGACCTTCAGTGGATCCGTCTACCTTGTCTGGCTTCACTTGTACTAACCCGATTATCATTGATGAATCCTTTGATGCAAACTATAAACTGTTTAAGAATCAGAATGGTGAAGTGTTTGCCAGGTATATTGGTACTAACTGGAGGAATGGGCCACCTATGAAGAAGATTTGGGTGCCCAAACATTGTATTGAGAATCTTCCTGTGAATGTCATCATGACACCACCCAGGAAGAAGACAAATTCCAGACCAAAGGCTTAATATGGTCCAAAGGCTTCATACAGACAGATGACTCACCAGAGTCACCCTAACGCCAATGTTTTGCAGGGAAACCATACTCAGGCTTGTGAATGAGCGTGTTTCTTCAAAACGCTATGTTCATAAGACCAAGAACTATTCTGCTTATTCTTATGAGTATTATTCAGCTCCTGCAAGGCTATTTGCTAGGGCTCCAAAGCCGAAGTTCTCAGATGCTGCACTTAGACTCATTGCTTCTAAGCCACCCCTGAAGATGTGGGTGGTTAAGAAAAATTAACTCTCTTTTGCAGGGAAAGGTCTCCAGCCGGAAGTCAAAGGCGTCTGATGCTTATGCTGGGGACCTAAAACATCTTGTGGGGCATAAGATAAAATTCCCAAATGGTCTTACTATGTATTTTGTTCCTGGATTTCTTGACAGTCATCCTATCTTCCCTAACCTGTATTTGAACTTTGATAATATGCTTGTTCATCAAATGTTTATGCTTCACATTTCCCTTGGTGAAGCCTATCCCCCTAATTGTACTGTAGGGTATGATACCAAAGGCTTCTCAGTGGATTATGGACAGTGGATGCACTAACTGCATGACTGGTGATCGAAGTCTTCTCATGGACTCAACCTTACGTCCATCTGACAAAAGTCACATCACATTTGCTGACACTGGTAAAATCAAGGTATTGGGTCTAGGTAGAGTTCCAATCTCAAAGGATCAGCACATGGATAAAGTGATGATGGTTGAATCCCTTGGTTTCAACTTAATGTCTGTCTCAATGTTTTGTGATCTGAACATGATTGCGATATTTGCAAAATATCATTTCCTTGTGCTTATGGAATCTGACAAATCTCTAGTCTTTGAAGGATATCGAAAAGACGATTTGTACATGTTAGATTCCTCAGCAGGACCACAGTTGGCAGTATGTCTTCTAGCAAAAGATTCAGAGTACTGGCTCTGGCATCGAAGGCTAGGGCATGCTGGCATGAGGAACTTGTACACACTCGCAAAGAAGAAACATGGCGTAGGCATCGAGGGTGTCAAGTTCAAGAAGGATCATCTGTGTTGTGCCTGCGAAGCTGGAAAGATGACAAGGGCCAAGCATCCCTCGAAGACAATCACGACGACATCTCGTTCCTTCGACCTGCTTCACATGGACTTATTTGGCCCTACTCACTACTCTACTCTTACTACCACTGCTCGCCTCTATGGATTCGTCATTGTTGATGATTATTCAAGATACACATGGGTGCATATAATCCTTTACAAGAATGAAGTGCAGGATGTCTTCATACGATTCGCCAATCGTGCCATGACGAACTATGGCATCAAGATCAAAGCACATCAGAAGTGATAATGGCACAGAGTTCAAGAACACCGACCTCGACACTTATCTTGATCTTTGGGCATCACTCATGAGTTCTCAGCTCCATACACACCTTAGCAGAATGGCATCGTGGAGCGCAAGAACAGAACCTTCATTGAGATGGCTCGGACGATGCTTGATGAGTACAAGACTCCAAGGAAGTTCTGGCCTGAAGCCATTGTTACTGCATGCCACGTTATCAACCGTGTTTATCTTCACAAGCTTCTAAAGAAGACATCCTATGAGCTTCTAAGCGGTAAGAAGCCAAGCGTCGATTACTTGAGTATTTGGTGCGGTCTTTGGATCAAGGATCTACATCACACTTCGAAATTTGCACCGAAAGCACATGAAGGATTTATGCTTGGATACGGAAATGATTCACACTCCTACAGAGTCTTCAACCTCTTTCACTATAAAGTGGTTAAAATTGTGGATGTGCGGTTCGATGAGACTAACGGCTCGCAAAGAGAGCACCTGCCAAATGTGCTAGATGAAGTCGCACCTAGTGAATCGATCAAGCTTATGGGTACTGGAGAGATCATACCTTCAGAAGCACAGTGAAGAAGAAATCATCATTTCGCACCTAATCAACTGAAGACCTGCTCAGCCTGAAGCCAATGCTGAAGACGAAGACAATGATCGGCAAGGGCAAAATCTTCGTCCAGTTCATCCTTGTGTTGCAAATGAAGTACAGATTGAGAAGATAATTGATAACATCAATGCACCTGGTCCACTCACTCGTTCAAGGGCAACACATCTAGCAAATTTGTGTGGGCACTTGCATTTGTCTCTATATCTGAACCCAAGAGAGTTGTTGAAGCCTTCATGGAACCTGAATGGATTCAAGCTATGCAAAAAGAGCTTCAATAGTTCAAGCTGAAGGAATTGGTCAAGCGTCCTGATCCTCGCAAGCACAATATCATAGGCACCATATGGATCTATCGCGACAAACAAGATGAGCATGGTCAACTTGTCAGAAACAAGGCTCGTCTCGTTGCTGAAGGATACACTCAAGTTGAAGGGATTGACTTCGATGAAACATTTGCTCCGGTGGCTAGGCTTGAAGCCATTCGCATACTGCTAGCCTATGCCAACCATCACAACATCCTCCTGTACCAAATGGATGTGAAGAGTGCTTTTGTCAATGGCAAGATTGAAGAAGAAGTGTATGTTGCACAACCACCTGGCTTTGAAGACCCAAAACATCCTGACATGGTATACAAGCTCAATAAGGCACTGTATGGCCTCAAACAAGCCCCTCATGCTTGGTATGACGCACTCGAAGACTTCCTGAAGAGCAAAGGCTTCAAACCTGGTTCCCTGGATCCCACTTTCTTCACGAAGACATATGATGGTGAACTGTTTGTATGCCAGATCTATGTGGATGACATTATCTTCGGCTGCACTGACAAGAGATACGGTGATGAGTTTGGGACATGATGCAAGAGCAATATCAGATGTCTATGATGGGTGAGCTTAAATTCTTCCTCGGTCTTCAAATTCGTCAGTAGAGCAACGACATCTTCATATCTCAAGAGAAATACCTCAAAGATTGCCTGAAGAAGTTTGGAATGCAAGACTGCAAAGGGTACACGACGCCAACGCCAACCGAAGGTCAATTGGGTCCCGACGACAATGGTAAAGAGTTTGATCAAAAGGTATACTGCTCCATGATTGGTTCTTTACTCTATTTATGTGCATCTAGGCTAGATATAATGCTTAGCGTTTGCATGTGTGCCCGATTCCAAGCGGCACCAAAGGAATCGCATCACTTAGCTGTGATGCAAATTCTTCGATATTTAGCTTACACCCCAACACTAGGATTATGGTATCCAAAGGGATCAGAGTTTGATCTAGTTGGATTCTCAGATGCTGATTATGCTAGTGACAAGGTTGATCGCAAGTCCACATCAGACGCATGTCACTTTCTTGGATGATCTCTTGTCTGTCGGTCTTCAAAGAAGCAGAACTGTGTATCTCTCTCCACTGCTGAATCTGAATACATTGCTGCTGGATCTTGCTGCGCTCAGCTTCTATGGATGAAGCAAACTCTCAAGGACTACGGCATCCATCTGAAGCAAGTGCCACTCTACTGCGACAATGAAAGCACCATCAAGGTTGCCAACAACCCAGTCCAGCACTCGAAGACAAAGCACATTCAGATCCGTCATCACTTTCTCAGAGATCTTGTCATGAAGGAAGATATTGATATCATTCACGTCAACACTAGAGAGCAATTGGCAGATATCTTCACAAAGCCCTTGGATGAGAAAAGGTTTTGCAAGCTGCGGTGTGAGCTAAATATCTTAGCATCCTCAAATTTCCTGTGATTGGACACACATCCTAACGCTTATGCATGTTGATGACTTAGATGTGCAACACATGAAGTAACGTATATCTTCAACCAATGAAGACATACACTCTAAGTGTGAATACATTAACGCGGAATTTGACTTAGGAGCGCCACGATAATTGTGCGCCATGTCTGGGTCTAATACTTCCTATACGGTGGGTAACGCCACCACCAAATTCTTGTTTGAAGTGCTTTAATTGGCGTCACAATTGCATAGTCTTCGCATTTGGTTTGTCTTCAACATTGATTTGACTTCGCGTTTATCTTCACAATGTTGAGTTGGTCTTATACTGATATATACATATATTCATGTTCTGTCCTCTACAGCATTCACTTATAGCTATGTCTTCATATTTGAATTTTTCTTGATCTAAGTGAATGTGATCGGACCCTACCCCCGTGCTTCTACCTCAAATTCTATCTATCCAAATCATATGCATTCTATTGTCTTCTCTGAATCCTTGTCAGCAGAAGACAAAGTGACAAAAGTTTAAATATGTTTTTAATGCCATATACTTATTGCCTCAATACCGGAGAAGCCGGAACGACCACCCGACAATCCAGGCGTGCGTGGGAACATGGAACAACTTCCAATGAGTTGCATGCATGCCATGTTGTAACGCCCCAGATTCGATGCGCTAGGTGTCCGCCAGTTAATTGCCTTCGTTGCCATGTCATTTGCTTGCGTGTTGCACTTTGCCATGTCATCATCTACATTTCATATCATGTCGTCATGTGCATCTCATTTTGCATACGTGTTCGTCTCATGCATCCGAGCATTTTCCCCGTTGTCCGTTTTGCAATCCGGAGCTCCTATGTCCCCCGGTGCCCCCCTTTACCTCTTTTCGTGTGCGGGTGTTAAACTTTCTCGGAATGGACCGAGTCTTGCCAAGCGGCCTTGGTATAGCACCGGTAGACCGCCGGTCAAGTTTCGTGACATTTGGAGGTCGTTTGGTACTCCAACGGTTAACCGGGTAACTGTAAAGCCCCTCTCTCTTTGCAGCCCAACACCCCTTTCAAAGTGGCACAAAAATGTTCTCGGAATGGGATGCAACTTGGCGTGCGGTCTTATTATAGTGTAGACAGAGCGCCTGTCAAGTTTCGTCGCATTCGGAGCTCGTTCGATAGCCCAACCGTTAAATATATAGCGGCACCGTTGCCGGTTTATTCGTCGGACGTTTCGGTCTCCGAAACAGTTGTCGGGCCGCACTTCTCCCCCTCTCTTCTCAGCCCGAGACCTTCTACACGGTTACCTGCAGCCCACCTAAATTCCCCCTCTGTCTGGAGCCGTCCGATCGTGATCGAAGGGTCCGAAACGGAGCAAAACCCCCCGAACCCTAGCCACTTACCCTATATATACACCCCTTCCTTCCAAAAATGGGCATCCCTAGCCCCTCACCTACCCCTAGTCGCCTCCCCACCGCAGCCATCTTCCTCCTCCTTGTTTTCAGCCCCGCCCGACCCTGCTCCGCCACTTGGCGCCTTCCCGCTCGCCAGCGCCGCCGTCCCCGCCGCCTTGGAGCCAACCAGGGCGACCACGTGCCTTCCCGCCCGCTCGCCGCCCCGCCCAGCCCACCATGGGCCTTGAAGCCAGCTTGCGCCGCCGCAGCCGTGAGGCCAGGCGCCCTGCTCCTCCGCGCCCTAGGTCGCGCGCCCGGCCACCGTGGCGCCCGCCCCTCTATCGCCAGCGCCGTCGTTCAGCGTCGCCACGGAGCCCGGACCCCGTCTCTGTGTCATGGCAGCTCCTCCCCGCCGCCAATCAAGGCCGCGCCCGGCCGTCTCCGCCGCCCGCCTCGCCTGCCCACACGGTCTTCCCGACCCCCACCGACGAAGCTCCTCCCGAGCACCTCCGCCGCCCCGTGCCTCGCCCCCCTCGCCGGCCCCCCTCTTCGGCCTCCTTCCTCGTCGCTGGTGCCGCCCAGCTCCGGCGAGAGCCCGGCCCCGCCTCGGTTCCCGCCGGAACCCTAGATCTCGAGGTTGCCCCCGATTTCCTCCAAGTCCCCTAAGTCTTGCATTTTCATGCCCTGTTCATCATGCCATAACTCCATGATAGCTGCTCCGTTTTGCGTGCATAATATGTCAAATTGTTCGTCTCGACGAGTACATCATTTCATCTCATTGCAGCATTTACATTGGAGCTCAACTTGATGCCCGAAATGCTGTTAGAAGAGGGCTATGTGATGTTAGTTTCAGATTCTTATCAGAACATGCACTTTTGTCATTTTTGCCATGATTGATGTGTGCACCCTACGAACTTGAGTCCTACATGTGTTTTGTACTATGCCATGCCATCTTTACAGGGGTGTATGCCATGTATTTTTGTGATCTCTGTGGTGACTAGCACAAGCATGCAAACTAGGCTTCATGATGTTGCTGATTTCAGCCCCTGTTCTGCTGATATTTTCATGCCATGTAAACTTGATGCTACCGAGAGATCCATGCTTATTTTGAGTTACTTCAGTAAGGATGTTGTGGACATATGGTTATTCTCTATCCATCCATGCCCTTGTTTGCAATTATGGAGTGCCATAGATTGAGTCAATCGAGCTCTACTTTTGCTATAAAATGTTTCCTGGCAGGTTGTTTACATGTTATTCAATTTTGCCAAGGTTGTTGTAGTTGATCCTTGCATGATATGTTGTTGCTCTTTCCATTTATAGCTTCTATGCCATGTCTTATTACTGTTGGTTGCCTTGTCATGCCATGTATTGCTCTTTGGTGAGTGGTTCAAGCTCACCAACATGCCTACTTATTGTTGTTCCTGCCATGTATGTATCTGTCATATAACTTGCTATGTTTACATGGGTGCCATCATATTTTCTGATCCCTTTTGGCTTATGGTCACTAAGGAACTTTTGTTATATGCAATTAGTATATTCATTCCTTGCATTTGTTTGCCATGATAAGTTCCTGTAACATGTTGTTTAATAGCTCTAAACATTGCAACCTGATGTTATTTCCTGATAAGTCTGAAACTGTTATTATTTGCAATCTTGCCATGTCCTTTTGAGCATGTTCTAGTGATTTCTGGAGATAGCTCAGTGTTCGTGTTTTGTCATGCTATGCCTGTACTTCATGCCCATGCCTTTTTTTTCACGTTGAGATGCTGTAGCATGTTGTTTTGATGCTTGCAATATGCCTACTTGCTGTTTTGGACAGATTGTTGTCATAACTTGTTTCTTGTGTATGTGTTGAACCGTTGCTCCGTTTTGAGTGTGCTCTATATGAAACTTACTTAATTTTGCATGCAGCTTCATATTATCATGTTGCATCCTTGTTTTGAGGTGTTTGCTTGACGTTTGTATGCATTTTGCATCAATCCCATGCTTAACTTGTTTTGCTCATATCTTCTAGGCCGTAGCTCCGAATCTAATGAACTTTATATGTAACTTGACTAGAATTTCGTGTAGATCATCGTGGTGCATCTTAACTTGCTGTTTAACAACTTGAACATAAGGTTTATTCAGATCTGGACCAATTTTGAAATTTGCATATGAGGACTTACCGGAATTGTTATATGTTGTTCCCGGCCTCATTTAAACTTGCCTTGATGTGTTGCTCTTGTTTGCATCATCTTTTGCCATGAGTAGCCTCATCTAGCGTGGTCATGCATCATGCTTGTTGTGCATCATGTCTTGTTCATGTGTGGTGTGTTTACTATGTTGTGTGCTTCTTCTTATTAGTTTCCGTTTCGTTGCGATCGTGAGGATTCGTTCGTCTACGCTTGGTTCATCTTCGTGGCTTGATCTTCTTCATGGACTCATTCTTCTTCCTTGCGGGATTTCAGGCAAGATGACCGCTACCCTGGATCTCACTACTATCATTGCTATGCTAGTTGCTTCGTTCTTTCGCTATGCTGCGCTACCTATCACTTGCTGCTCAAGCCATCCCATATTGCCATGTCAGCCTCTAACATTTTGCACCCTTCCTAGCAAACCGTTGTTTGGCTATGTTACCGCTTTGCTCAGCCCCTCTTATAGCGTTGTTAGTTGCAGGTGAAGATGAAGTTTGTTCCTTGTTGGAACATGGAGATGTTGTTCCTTGTTGGAACATGTTTACTTGTTGGGATATCACAATATCTATTGTTTAATTAATGCATCTATATACTTGGTAAAGGGTGGAAGGCTCGGCCTTATGCCTGGTGTTTTGTTCCACTCTTGCCGCCCTAGTTTCCGTCATATCGGTATTATGTTCCCGGATTTTGCGTCCCTAACGCGGTCGGGTGATTTATGGGACCCCCTTGATAGTTCGCTTTGAATAAGACTTTTCCAGCAAGGCCCAACATTGGTTTTACCATTTGCCTGTCCTATCACCTTTTTCCCTTGGGAGTCGCGCTCTCAAGGGTCATCTTCATTTTAGCCCCCCCGGGCCAATGCTTGTCTAAGTGTTGGTCCAAACTAGAAACCCTTTGCGCGCCACCTCGGGAAACTTGAGGGCTGGTTTTAGTTATCGGACTGCTCATCCGGTCGTGGCACGAGGCGAGATCTGTGCGGCTACTATCGGGTGTCGGCACGGGAGGTCTTGCTGGTCTTGTTTTATTCTTTGTCGAAATGTCTTGTAGCAGGATTCGAGACTGATCGGGTCTTCCGGGAGAAGGAATATCCTTCGTTGATCGCGAGAGCTTATCATGGGCTAAGTTGGGACACCCTTGCAGGGTTTAAACTTTCGAGAGCCGTGCCCGCGGTTATGTGGCAGATGGAAATTTGTTGATATCCGGTTGTAGTAAACTTGAAGCAAACTCTTCTAAAATACACCAACCGTGTGCGTAACCGTGAGTGTCTCTTTTCGGGGTTGGTCGAGAGGAGAACACGGTTTCTGTGTTATGATTGACGTAAGTAGGAGTTCAGGATCACTTCTTGATCATTACTAGTTGACGACCGTTCCTTTGTTTCTCTTCTCGCTCTCATTTGCGTATGTTAGCCACGATATCATGCTTAGTTGCTGCTGCAACCTCACCACTTTACCCCTTCCTTTCCCATTAAGCTTTGCTAGTCTTGATACCCATGGTAATGGGATTGCTGAGTCCTCGTGGCTCACAGATTACTACAACACCAGTTGCAGGTACAGGTTTGCATGATCTTGACGCGAGAGCGATGTTTGCTTGTTTTGGAGTTCTTTTGCTGCTGCTTCTTCGATCGGGGAATAGGTTCTAGGTCGGCAGCCTGGGCTAGCAGGGTGGATGTCGTTTGAGTTTTTGTTTATGTTTCATCCGTAGTCAGATGTTGATCTTGTATATGATGTTGATGTATTCTTGTGGCATTTGTGCCTTATGTATGTATCCCCATCTATTATGTAATGTTGATGTAATGATATCCACCTTGCAAAAGCGTTTCAATATCGGGTCTATCCTTGGTGGGACCTTGAGTTCCTTTGGATAGGGTCGCATATTAGGCGTGACAAGTTGGTATCGAGCCTCGACCGACCTTAGGAGGCCCCTTGATTGATCGTGTAGTTTGGCCGTTGTCGAGTCTAGAAGAAAACTGATTTCGGAGTCTAGTTATATCGGAGAGTAGAAATTCTTTTTACTCCTCAGCCCCTTCGTCGCTCCGGTAAGGAATCTTGACGTAGGTGTTTTGAATTACTCCTCTTCCCCTTCAAATTTTTCTTTAGGCTCACGCAGTTGGTTTTTCGGTAGTTGTTCCTCAGCTCTTTTCATCCGGTGCATTTCTCATCATGGCGATTCGACCCTCTTTGTTTTGCAAGTTCAATCCTCAGTTGTCTTATTTTCCCACCCGCCCACCCTTCTTCTTCTCAGAACCGGAGTCCGTAATTGAGTATCCATCCTACTCGTGCGAAGTCTTTGCTTTCTTTTCCTCAATGATTTCAACTGGTGTTTTCTCTTCAAGATATTCGTCATTTTCCCCTTCCAGTTGCCTTTGTTTTCCCGCCCTCCCACCCTTCTTCTTCCCGGAGTTTGAGTCTGTTTCGACCATCAATTTCATTCGTGTGGAGCCTCTTCAGTCTTTCGTCAATTGTTTCAACCGGTGAATTCTCGTCTCGTTCGTCATTCTTCATCTCTTTCCTTTCCGGTGCACTCAATTCAAGTTTTCGGTTGATCACATTCTTTTCCTTGGATCAAGTGTTTTCCCTTCTCGTTCGCCTCTCGCTAGTTTATCATTCCGGAGTTCGGAAGACATCTCAGAAGATTCGTTTGTGTTCCAATTAATTCGAGGCGGTCACCTCATTCAAATATTTCATTTGTTCCGGTGCATCATCTATCTGTTCAACAATCCTTTTCAACGGTGGTATCTCTTCAGTGGGCCCTAACCCACAGGTCTTTTCCCAGGATCTTACCTGACTCTTCTAATTTTCCCGGAGTTATTCTCAATTCTTTTCAAGTTGTGACGTAAGAATGGATATCATCAGTCACTTGCCTTTTCCAAGATCGATTTCGAATCATTTCATTGTTGGCTCAACCTTTTCGGTTTTCATTTTTCCGGAGTATCTCTGTAATTTTGGTGCTGTTTCTCGTCGTCATTTGAAGACCGAAGAAGATTTTTTCCTCTAAATCCTGTCCGTTCTTCCGAAGATTCGTGGTTCTAGCTTCATATCATCCTCTCGAATTATTCCGTTTGTTAGATATTCTTTCTTACCCATCCGGAGTATGTCAGGAGTAGTTTTTTCCATTTCTTTTCACCGGAGGCCATCATTTCAGTTATCGTTCTCTATTTATCCCGGTGCTTCGTTCAAGTGTTCTTTAATCAACTCACGATCTCTTTGTTCTTTTGCATCTAAATTCCCTCAAGCATATTTGCTCTTCTAATTCTTCCCGGTGATTCATTCTCTTTCGTCAGTCATTCCCGAATTCTTACGGTGGTTCGTTCAAGATTCTTTTCCTTCATTAGCATATTAATCCTTTCGTTCTCTTCAATCCTACCGGTGGTTCATGAAGACTTTCTCAAATTTTCGTGCTATATCCTCCCTTAATCTTTTCCAACGAGAATAAGTAATATGCAAAATCCATTGCTTGTCATCAATTTGATTTGATGAAGGATAAGCATACAATAAATCTTATTCTTATTTCATCAAAGTGATTAATCTTTTTCTTCGGAGTTTGTTCTTGAGGAATAAATTCTAGTTCCAAGTGTTTTTCATCTTTTCTTATCCGGAGTTTAGTTTCCTCGGCCATTTCGTCGGAACCTCCATCGGAATCATCGCAATGCTCATCTTATTCTTTCACCCTTCATTTCTATCTCATCATTCTTTTGTTACCGGAGTTCTTCACGGTGGTTCTTCATGATTTAATTCATTCTTCAAGAGTTCATCAAGATTTTGTTGGTGGAGCTCAAGTATCTTTCCTTCTTGCTTCTCGAAGTGATATTAATTCTCCGTTTTCTTTTGAAGTGGAGTTTTGCATTTCTTCGTTCTTCTCAGCTATCAAATCATTTCCGTTTGTGGCCGGTTATCACCTTATAATCTTGAGATGTTACCTATAAGTCCACAACAAGCTTATTCTTTCGTTGTTGATTTTCTCAACAAGTCCATTCAATCCTTCCTTCTAAGTTCTTTTCATTCAAATTCTTTCAATTCTTCCGGAGGCATTGCGTTGTTTATCTCGTCAAGTGTCATTCCATCTTCTGAAGCTCATGTTCTATTCTTTCCTTGTTCAACCGGTGTGCTGCCTAAATCCTTTCAGTCTTATTCGTTTCTTTTTCTCATTCTAGCCACTCCGGTTAGAACGAGTTGGTTCATAGCCTATCTGATTCGGTGAGCTTTCGATTCTCGTCATTCTCGTTGTTCCTTTCTTCTTCTCGAGTGCTCTCGATTCTTTGCTTCTTCTCTTGAGTTCTTGTTTCACCTCATCCCTTTTTCCTTCCGTCTCGGTCCTAAAGATCTCGGGACGAGATCTCTTGTTAGTGGAGGAGTGTTGTAACGCCCCGGATTCGATGTGCCAGGTGTCCGCCAGTTAATTGCCGTCGTTGCCATGTCATTTACTTGCGTGTTGCACTTTTCCATGTCATCATCTGCATTTCATATCATGTCGTCATGTGCATCTCATTTTGCAAACGTGTTCGTCTCATGCATCCGAGCATTTTCCCCGTTGTCCGTTTTGCAATCCGGCGCTCCTATGTCCCCCGGCGCCCCCCTTTACCTCTTTTCGTGTGCGGGTGTTAAACTTTCTCGGAATGGACCGAGTCTTGCCATGCCTTGGTATAGCACCGTGAACCGCTGTCAAGTTTCGTGGCATTTGGAGGTCGTTTGGTACTCCAACGGTTAACCGGGTAACCGTAAAGCCCCTCTCTCTTTGCAGCCCAATACCCCTTTCAAAGTGGCACAAAAATGTTCTCGGAATGGGATGCAAGTTGGCGGGCGGTCTTATTATAGTGTAGACAGAGCGCCTGTCAAGTTTCGTCGCATTCGGAGCTCGTTCGATAGCCCAACCGTTAAATATATAGCGGCACCGTTGCCGGTTTATTCGTCGGACGTTTCGGTCTCCGAAACAGTTGTCGGGCCGCACTTCTCCCCCTCTCTTCTCAGCCCGAGACCTTCTACACGGTTACCTGCAGCCCACCTAAATTCCCCCTCTGTCTGGAGCCGTCCGATCGTGATCGAAGGGTCCGAAACGGAGCAAAACCCCCCGAACCCTAGCCACGGATTCTGCTGTGACAATCTTTTCAAGCGCAACTATCAGTTCGCAAAAGATTCTGCTGTGAAGAACAAGAAGGATCTGGGCCTCAACTTCAACCCTGGTCCATCTGCTCCTAGGGCTGATGGCACACGCGATGCCAATCCCAATGTCATCGGCCCCTTCAACAAGTTCGATGGCCTCCTCTCTCATATAGCTGCTCAGAGGCCACTGTGGAGCAATCAGGTGATGACGCATATTCTAAAGATGCGCCTGCTCCACCGAAGCCAAAGAAGAAGAAGACAAAGGCTTCAAAGCCCTCTGCCGCACCAAAAGCTTCGATTGTGAAGCCACTGGCCATTGCACCTCCTGAACTTAGTGTGCAATTTGAAGATCTTTCTCGTGTCTCCAAGAAGACGGAGAAGCCCAAGAAGAAGCCCATGAATATTTCTGGGCATGAACTTACTCCAGCTGTCGTTCTGCGAAACGAAGATGAAACCATTGATCTATCCAGCGATGAAGATTTTGGTGATGATGCCCTTGAGATACTGATCAAGAGCGAGCAAGAGGCGGAGATCTTCAATGATCTGCCCCTCTTTGACATGGATATTCTGAACAACTTCATCGACGAGTGGTTTGATGACCCGAGCCTTAGCATAGATGATCTTCAGCTACCAGTGGACATCAGCGTCACCTTCCACGGAGCCATTGCTAATGAGTTGGCCTTGGCTTAGAAGATTGTTGAGCTGAAGAACAAAATTGATTATGAGAAGGCTCACTTCAAGAAGAACATGGCCAAGCTCAGCGTGGCAGATGTTCAAATCTTCAAGAAGATGCTGCACGACCTCAAGGAAGAGTTTCACAAGAAGCGTGATGAAGCTAAATGCTCACGAGAGCGGATGAAATACTTCGCAGAGAAATGTGTTCAAGCACACAATGAGGCCGATAAGCGCAAGGCTCTCGGGCGTCCTGGCATTGACCCCAAGATGGCTGCCAAACAAAAGAAGAAGCTTGTTGTGGCCCAAGCTGAAGCATCAAGGCAGGAAGCACCTCGCATTGTCTTCCCTGCCAGCATGACTGGCTCGAAGCCTAAGGTCCCCTCAGCAGCTTCAGAACTGAAGAAGACAAGGGCAGCTGAAGCCGAAGCCAAGAAGCGCAAGCACAAGAATGCTTCTGATGATGCACCACCAAAGAAGAAATTGAAGAAGTCTTCAAAGAAAGAGTGTGCTGCGGCCTCTGAGCCTCTTGTTGTCGAGCCCATTTCTGTTGCCCGTCCAGCCTCCACCAACCAAGAACGTCGCCTTGTGATCCACGAGCCTGCTTTCACAGAGGCTCCTGAAGATGAAGAAGTTCCAGCTATTCACCCCGTCACAGCTAAAGACATTGGTCGTGAAGACAATGTAGAAGATGATGAAGTCCTTCCTCAACTCGAGCACCAAATGGTATCATCACATGTTCTTACAAACAACGAACTCATCAGCATTGGTCGTCCTTTGAAACCAATTGCTCAGGATGATTCGTGGGCCGATCGCCCTCAACAAGACACCCCCATTCATGATGAGACACCCAGAATTCCACCACCTCAAGTCACCACTCCGGTGCTTGACGACGACAACTACATGGTGCAGACCACTCCATCACCATAGGCGTCGCTCTTATTCCATAGGCTTCGCAAAGGCCCTAGGCCATAGGTCAGCATGTCGAGCATTCCGGAAGGGGAAGCGCAACAAAGCTCAGTAGCACGTCAAGTGTTTCCTGAAGCCACCCCTACTACGAATGTCTCTGAGTCTGAAGAAAAAGTTGTTGAAGACATTCCGGAAAAGCTGCTGAAGACATTCCGGCTGCATCAGCCGATGAAAATCAAGAAACAAGAGAAGAAGAAGAAAGAGTTGCCACACCTCCTGTCACTGAATAAGTCATTCTCGAGGAGAATGTGACTATGCCTGACCCTCCTGTCATTGAAGACACAGAGGTTCAGAGGTTGAAATCACTGAGGCTGCCAGCCACAATGATACTGAAGCTAATGAACTTGTCATGGCTGAAGATAATGTGGAGCCTGAAGCCAATATTGTGGCTGAAGCTTATGTGCAACCTGAAGCCACAGTGAATGCTGAAGCCACTGTTCCATCTTCGTGGCCTCACATCATTGAACATGCCTTCAATCATGGACAGCTGGTCACTATGAAATGGCCAATCATGGTTCCTCCCACTGCTCCCGGACCACAGTATGACTACCATGTGGAGCAGAGGCCTCAGGTCCAGAAGCCAAAACCCAGGCTACCCAGGCTTCCAGGTGCTGCAACCTCCCCAGGGTCTTTCAGCGTGAACAGCTTCAGGGCACACAACACATTTTTCGACAGCACCAAGAATCCTTATACGAAGCCAAAGATATCATCTGCTCGCTTCTGGAGCTATCCGCAACGCAGCTATTACTCCTGCATTTTATACAATCAAGGGCGAATATTTCCACACATGCGCCTTGATTGTGAAGCTATTGCTGGGCTGCCATGTCTGGAAGAAGCTCTTGATTGCTTCAGGGAGGTTGGTCTTCTACAGTTTGTCACTGACAAGGAGCACTAGAATGAAGAGCTACTGCTGCAATTCCATGCCACACTTCACATCTGTGGCTACAACAGGGATCCGAAGACATGGATCCTTGAGTGGATGACAGGAGATGTACATCATGAAGCCAAAGCTCAAGATCTCATCGAGCTTACTTCCCTACCCACTCCAGGTGAGCTATATGAACCTGGTTGTCAGCTTCACATGAATGAACTGCAGAGTGTTTTCTAGAGGCCTGAGCCAAATATGAGTGAAATGCTCAGTATGATGTAGCCACTGCCCCAAGATGCTAAATACCCCAAAGAATTCTTCGTCCAAGACCTCGAGTACTTGCCACGCACAGTCTACCATATTCTGAGGCATACTCTATGGCCAATCAAGGGACATTCTTCCGAAGCCAAACTTGAAGGAACCATGAAGACTTTGGTATTCTATATTGTCAATGGCATCAGATTCAACATCCAGGATTTCTTTATCAGACAACTAGCTGCATCTGGGATTGATCTGTTTGGCCTGAAGTTTTATGCTCCATGGGTGATGCGCTTGATCAAACTCCACTCTTCTATTGACTATCAGCCCTCAGCGCGCAATCATCTGGTCTTTCTGCCTGAGGTTGATCTGTCCGTCGAAGCCATCTACCCGAGCCTGCAAAGGAGCTACTATATCTTCACAATGTTGATCATCAAAGCTTCACGCAACCAATAGAAGGAATTCATGTCCCCAATGTTGCAACTCCATCTTATCCTCTGGCTGGCAATATACGTGTGCCTCATCATGCAAACACCGAAGCCACTGACAGTACAATTGCTCAAAGGCCTCGGAAGCGTTCTCGTGTACTCAATGACCGAGAGCTTCTTGTGGCCTTACATCATAAAAAGATAAGCACCATGAATGGCTAAAGTGTCAGATGCAGAGAATCTTGGTGGATGTCAATCGCATCCGAAACCTTGCCACCAAGAACTCGTTCGTTGCTCATGAAGCCTGTCGGCGGTCCTGGAAGAGCCTCACCCTGCTATGTCCTGAAGCTGGTCTTCATGAAGATGGCTTCACCGAGGACTTCAAATTTGATTCCAGGCCTCCCCAGAATGCAAGCTGGCATCGGACTCCCTCCGAAGAAGATTCTGAGTATTCATCTTCGGCTGCGACTGTTGTTGCAAAAGTCGTCGATGAAGAAGATGATGCCACTTCACCAACCATGGATTCACCGCGTCTCGACACTGCACCAGGCCCCTCTACACCACTGAACTCAAACATCAACCCTGCACCTTCATCTACACCTGATGGGAACGAGTAGACGCTCTATGTCTTCAAACCTTTTTGGTCCTCACTGATAAAAGGGGGAGAAGCATATGAGTTGATAGTCTTCAAGCGGGTCCTTATGGGTGGTTGCTATATTTTTTTGCCAAGTGTTTACAACTCTCGTCTTTTGATACGTTTGGTTCTTTGGGTTGTAACACTTAAACTTGATGGTAAATCGCTACATTTTACGCTACTACGTGATGCGATGATAAATTCCGCATGAAGTCATTTTCTGGGGCGTCCATTTTCATTATGCATGTCATTATCTTCGTTATATCTTTATATGCATGATGAATTGTCTTCATAAGTTGAAGAGGATCTCCACAAAGTAAAACCTGCCATGTGCATTTGCATTCAAAGGAAAATTACTTATATGCACATCTTCAGGGGGAGCCTTCTGCTACTTATGAAGACAATGCCTCAATCCTTACAATTTCACATACTTTTATCCCCGTTGAAAACTTCAACCAGTTTGTCATCAATTACCAAAAAGGGGGAGACTGTAAGTGCATCTAGTGCCACCCCTAGTTGGTTTTGGAGTATTGACGACAAACTTAGTTGAGGGCTAATGTGTTTGTGAGAATTGCAGGATAACACAGGTAGTAGTCCCACATTGATTCGGTTTACCTACCAGAGATGACCCCTAAAAATATCTGAAGACATTGAAGACAATGGTGGTTTGTGAAGATATTTACAACGAAGATTATGACTTGAGAAGACATTCACGTGAAGACTATGGAGTGCGAAGACATAGTTGTTTCGTAGTTTCCTTTTCTTCTTTGTTGGGTCATAGGAACCACCGCACTATTAAGTGGGGTCCAAGTGAAAAAAGTCAAAGTGACTGAAGTGATGCTCAACCAAATCCTATGTCTTCGAGCGAACACAATGAGAGCAAATCTTATCCAGAGCTGGATGAGTCAGCTTTACTTCTAGCCCAAGTCAAGCTGCGGCGTGTGTTTGAAATATGACCATTGGACACGTGTCAGTTCCTTAGTGACCCAGGGTCATTTCGGACAAATCAGGTCGGGTTGCCTCCTGGCTATAAATAGCCCACCCCCTACACCACAAATTGGGGGCTGCTCAGAGTTAGTGCACGACTTTTGTCGTTTGAGAGCAACCCACCACCGAAGCATTTCAGAGAGAGATCCTTGCGAGGACAAAGCCCAAAACACCCAGAGCCAAAGAGTGTTAGGCATCTTGAAGTCTTTTCGTCGCGGATCGAAGACTTGTTACACTTGAGGATCGTGAATCCTCCAGCCGGTTAGGCGTCGCGTTCTGAGCATCCAAGAGTCATTGTGGATTGCCGGTGAACGAAGTCTGTGAAGGTTTGGAAGTCTACCTTGAAGAATTACCAGAGTGATTGGGCGAGGGCTAAGTGTTCTTAGCTCAAGGGGAATAAGGTGAAGACGCGCTCCTCTGAGTTAAATCTCAGCCTCCCTAACCAGACGTACAGTTTTCATAGCAACTGGAACTGGTCCAACAAATCCTTGTCCTCGTCAAGCAACTGGTTCTATCGCTTACCTCTCTTTACTTACAGTTTGTCTTCATGAAGTCATTGCCTACTTGCATGATCTGATTGGCTTCACTGTGTGAAGACTGTTGTTGTTTGGCTTCATACTTTCTTCCATCCTGATCCATACTACCTAACTGCTAATAGTCTTCGTGCTTTCACTTCACTGCTTACTTGACTATGGCTTGTCTAGTGTAGTATTCCTTCCGCTGCATATCAATAGGTTCTTTTCACTGTCTGTCTTCAAAGCCCCCATATTTTGAAGACTTTCATAAAAATCGCCTATTCACCCCCCTCTAGTGGATAACTAGCACTTTGAGCGGCGAGGAAGGCAGAACAACCTCCCTACCTTTCCCAGCGCCCCGTCCACCTCTACCTGCACCCCTCTTCTTTCCTCGACCTCCTCTCCCGGCCGAAGAAAAGGCGCCCGCCGAAGGTGCTGGGGGTGTCTGTGTTGGGTTCTACGGTAGGGTGCGTCGACTGCAAATTAAAATTTACCTACGCGCAGAACATCCAGGAACATGCTACGGGAGATGGATCACAGTTCGTTACCACTAGGCGCGCGATGCCGTGCAGCGGAAGAAGAGTTGGGGCAGCGGCGTCGCGTGGATCATCTCCTCCTTGTTCGATCTCCCTCGAACAGCCGGTCGTCGATCCCATATACGAGTTAGCGGAGGCGGCGCAAGTGCACCGCCTCTAACGGTATCCGCGCGTGCGGGAGGAACACCGTGCGGCGGCGCTAGGTCCGATCACCGCGATCGTGGCGAGTGGAGGTGGCTATTCGCAACACATGCAAACCCTAGTCGCAGCACCAAGCGATCAACCACATGAGTGTGTCGCACCTCCACTTTATATAGGCGTCCGTCGCGGGCTCGACACTTGGGCCTCGTGACGGACCCTAAAACAAAGTCTACTCGGTCACGTTCTAGTCCGATTCGGATCACATCCGACCGGTGTCCTACGAACCGACCTCGTAGGTTCCTTCCCTTAGCTGACCCCTTAGGTTCAAGTCGGCTTGGTCACGATTCGGATCACCTCCGACACCTGCACGGTTAGTAGCGGCCTCTAGCAAGGCGTGCCGACCACCAGCGAACTATGAAGCTGGTTAAGCGAACACTACAAGCGTGTCACACACTTCCCTTTGCCACACGATATATGTTGTCGGGCTCAAGGCGAGGACTGTCATCCTTGTGCTAGCGACCTCTTTCTCGTTCTAGTAATCCGACCACAAACCGGATTATCTCATAATCCTTGTCGCATGGCCATGCTTATCCTGGTCGGATCACACGAGGGGCCTAGAGTATATCTCTCCTGATCCGAGGAGCAAATCCCATCTTGCTCGACCATGTCTCGCAGCATGGGTGAAAGTGCGTTATATCGACTAGAGGGGGGGTGAATAGGCGATTTTTATGAATTCTTCACTGAGGAATTTGCCGGTGAGGAAATTCCTTAGCGAAGAACTACTTGCAGCGGAATAAGTACTCAGAAGTAAGCATAAGAGAATGCGGGAATGGTCATCATGATGAAATGAAGACAATCAAAGAGTACAGAAAGCGTAAACACAAGATAGCACAAGATGAAGACAAACAGGTGAAGAAATTGAAGCGAGGAAATTGAGAAAGTCTTGGTCAAAGTCTTCAAACACGAGATATGAATGAACACTCAACACGAGAATGAGGAAATGAGAGGGTTCATCACTCGGCGTTCTTCGGCGTCAGGAATGAATTCTTGCAGATTCTTGATGAGGAATGACATCCTCGATTGCCTTGAACTTGATAGATTCCTCAAAGTGCGGGTTCATCTAACACGAAGGTAGGTGCTCTCTTTGCGAGCCATTAGTTTCATCGAACCGCACATCTACAGTATCAACAATCTTGTGAAGAGCGATGTTGAAGACTCAGAGGTGTCGAGTCCTTTCCGTAACAAAGCATAAAACCTTCATGTGCTTTGGTGCAAATTTAGAACTGTGATGAGGATCTCTAATCCAGCATTTAGCATCAAGACTTTGAAATAACTCACATTGGGTTTCTTGTCGTTGAGGAGTTCATAGGCAGTCTTCTTGAAGAATTTGTGAAGATATACTCTGTTGATGATGTGGCACGCGGTATCAATTGCATCAATCCAAAAACGACTAGGCGTTTTGTATTCATCAAGCATAGTGCGAGCCATCTCAACAAGAGTTCTGTTCTTGCGCTCCACGATGCCATTTTATTGAGGAGTATAGGGAGCAGATAACTCATGAGTAATAACAAGTTCATCAAGATAGGCATCAAGACCGGAATTCTTGAACTCAGTTCCATTGTCACTCCTGATGTGTCTGATCTTCACACCAAAGTTAGTTGAAGCCCTCGCGGAAAATCGTTCGAAGACTTCCTGCACTTCATTTTAGTAAGTAACAATGTGTACCCATGTGTAACGAGAGTAATCATCAACAATAACAAAGCCATATAGAGATGCATCATTAGTGACTGCTGAGTAATGATTAGGACCAAAGAGGTCCATGTGAAGCAATTCGAAGGGACGAGTAGTGGTCATGATAGTCTTTGCTGGATGCTTGGCCTTGGTCATTTTTCCAGCTTCACAGGCTCCACACAAGTGATCCTTGAGGAATTTGACATTCTCAATGCCAATGACATGCTTCTTCTTTGCAAGCATGTGCAAATTCCTCATGCCTGCGTGACCAAGTCGCCGATGCCATAGCCATCCTTCTGAAGCTTTTGCAAGTAGACACACGGCTGGTTGTGGTCCTGTAGAGAAATCAACAATATACAAGTATCCCTCCTAAAGCCTCGAAGACTTTGGAATTGTCAGCTTCCATAATCACAACACAACGATACTTGCCAAAGATAACAACCATATCAAGATCACAAAGCATTGATACTGACATGAGGTTGTATCCTAAGGACTCAACAAGCGTGACTTTGTCCATGTGTATGTCCTTAGAGATCGACACCTTACCAAGACCCAATACCTGACTTTTGCCTTTGTCAGCAAAGATGATATGCTTCAGATGTGACGGTGATAAGGGAGCATCCATCAATAGATTCTTGTCACCAGTCATGTGATTTGTACATCCACTACCGAGAACCCACTCAGTGGCTTTGGGTTGATCATCCTGCAGATGAATTAGTGCAACTTACGATCTCATATACTTCATCAGTGAAGAATATGATATCAAGTTCATCAGATGAATTTCATCAGACAGTATAACAGATAAGCGGTATGAGGACGTGTGAAATGAAAGTTCATTTCATCATGATTAGCCTGCGTCCTTTCAGGCATTTTGTCAGGCCCCCAGCAAATTCTTCAGACGTTTAAAGCACGTCTGGAGACCTGACCCTGCAGAAGAGGTTAGTTCTTTTTCTTCACCACCCACATCTGAAGGGGTGGCAAAGAGTTCATCACTCTGCGAGCACCATATGAGAATGGTGGCATAGAGGCCAATCCATTTCGTTTCACATAAGAGGGGTTAGGGTAAGCATATGAATAAGCGGAGAAATTCTTGAGGACTTATGAACATATTGGTTTGAAGAATAATGCACATATTCATAGCCCTTAGCTCTACCTGCTGAAAGCGAGTTGTTAGCACGATGATAATCATATGAGGACTTTGATCCTTTTGAGGAATTTGATCCATGTGAGGAATTTGGTCCGTATGAGGACTTGGATCCATATGAAGAATTTGGTCCATATGAAGAGTTTGATCTGAGGTTCCTATTCTTCACAGGTGGTGTCATGAGGACATTCACCTGAAGAATTTCAAGGCACTTCTCGGGAACCCAGATTTTCTTCATAGGGGAACCGTTCCTGCAGTTAGTGCCAACATATCTAGCAAATACTTCACCACTCTGATTTTTGAACAGTTTATAGTTGAGTCAAATGACTCATCGGAAGAATGAGGAGATTCGCATGTAAAGCCAGATAAGTTAGATGGATCAAGCTGGAGGTCCCTTTGCAGCAACCCATGAGGTTTTGGGATCTGCTCAAAGCTTCAATATGTTCCATCAGATTGAGTTTCCTCTCAAAGGCAATACCCTCTTTCCTAGGGTTCTGTTGAGGATCTCGCTTTTAAGCACATCACAAAAGTCGATGCCCTTTGAGGCTTTTGTACATGCTGTCATGTACAATTCCTTCAACCCTGCATCGCCAATGATACTAGCAATGTCCTCGGATGAGGAATTAGTGATAGCAGAGGCAGGTGAAGAATTTGTAACAGTTGAAGCATTTGAACATTCAGGTGAAGAATTAGCGATTCACGTTCAATGCACTTTAAGCATGGAGGAACAAATTCTTCACGAGAAGCGCTGATTTGTTGAGCAAGTAATGAATCGCGCTCCTTCAAGATCTTCATAACTCACTCTTAGCTTCTCAAGATCTTGCTTTCTTTGAAGAAATTCATAAGAAAGTTTCTCATGATCGACAAGAGAGTGTTATGATGACCTTGAAGGCTATCAAACCTAGACTGAAGTCTCGAAGATTTTCGATCGAGGGCTTTAGTGCGATCCATTTCTTCACCTAACATATCATCACTCTTATCTAGCTAGTTTTGAACCTTTTCAAAAGCCCTTTGTTGTTTTACAGCAATCTTAGCAAGTTTTGAGTAACTGGGCTTTAGATCTTCATCAGATTCATTTTCACTAGATTCAGAGGAGGTATATTTGAGTACCTTGGCACCCTTTGCCATGAAGCAATAGGTGGGAGCGTAGTCATCACTATCTTCATCAGCTTTGTTGGTGAGGTCATTTTCTTCAGAGTTGAAGATTGTCGGTGTACTAGAGTAGGGGTACCCTAGTATCCCGAACTCGTGCACGGGCAGTTGCAACACCCCGCGGCAAGGCTTGCCGCGGTGACCGCCAAGGTCCTCCGTGGTTCCTTTGGAGCCATTCAAGAACAAAGTATTCAAGCCAAGGAGACAAGGCCCCGGCAAGAGGAGCTTGCCGGGAAGGCCACCCAAGGCATCTAGGAGACAAGGCCCCGGCAAGAGGAGCTTGCCGGGAAGGCGAACCAAGGCATCTCAAGGAACTTGCCGCGACGCGCCACACGTCCCGGCAAGGCCCGGCGAGCGACAAGCTTCCGGATGCGACAAGACAACAACCGCGGCAAGGCGCTTGCCATGATAAACTACTAATCTGTACCTGCGCTCAAAGCCGTCCACCAGCGTGTCGCATACAGGGCCTTTCAAGCAGCAGTGGCAAGAGGCTGTCTTGCGGCCAGCGGAGGCTGTGGCAAGCGACAACGACAAGATTGCCATCGTGGCAAGCGGTGGCGCCCCCGACGGTCCCTGTTTGCCTGTTTGGGTGGCGTGAGCGGGCATTTAATGCCTTTGTCCCCGCCGTCGGGGTTAGGTATGATACCTTTGCATGGTAGCTGTACCAACCACAATTCCTTTTCCATTTTTACCCTTGTCTACGTTGCCACCTGTCGGAGACCCCTTGAGCATATAAAAGGAGGCCCATGCACAACGTAGAGGGGGGTTCGAAGGCAGAAAACACTCACGCTAGGTCTCGTTAGCAGCTGGTGTGTACTGTAGCACTCAGCGCTCCCTAGCATGAACTCAATACACTCAGACATGCAGCAGTAGGAGTGTTATCTCTCTGGAGAGCTCCGAATCTGGGTAAACTGCTCGTGTGCTTCGCCTCGATCCGCTCTTCGTGCGATCTCCGCCCCCCGCCGAACCGAAAGGGGCTCGGTCCGCCGGCCAGTCCCATAGGTGTTCGTGGATCAGCTTCCCGACATCTTTGGCGCGCTGTAGAGGCGTCGGTTGTGTGAACCTGATCCGGCGTTCACACGAGCCAGATCTTCATCTTCTTCATCGACATGCCACCGAAGAAGAAGGCTTCGGCGGCAGAGGATCCGTCCATGTCGATCCCACCACCACCGAGCAAGCGGGTGGTGGGGTAAACGCCAGCGGAAGAAGCAGGCGTCGGCGAGAGCCACGGTGCTGCCAGGTCAAGGACAAGGCTGCGCAGACCTCGGCGTCCGTACATGCACCGCGCCCATCTCAAGAGGCGCGGGACCGACAGCGTCATGGTACTCGCAGTGCCATACATTCGTTGGACCAAGATCGAGCTGGTGGATCTCGGGATGCTCAAGACCAGCATGCATGCCAACATGCTTTACGAAGCGAGGCACGCGGTCGCTGGGCGGGATCTGCTCCTTCTAACATAGTTGGAAGTCCGAGCATATCCGCTCCTCGCGCCGTTCGCCATCGCCACCCACCACTCCAGCGAAGCCTTGGCGAGAGCTCAAGCTGCTCTGGATTACCCTCCAACGGCGGACAAGGTCGATGAATGGAGGCCACCATTCGAGTCTCATCGGCTTTGCCAGCGGCGCGCACTTCGCGGCAGCCGAGTACATCGCTGCCGCGCCGGGACTGCCAAGCACGAGCGGTGGCGGCAAAACCGTGGGGTGCAACAGAGAAGAAGGCGCTCGAACTCGCGATCGGCGCCCGAGAGAAAGCGGCGTCAATCGGACCAGCGCTGGGCCCTCTGTCGACATGCATGCGCCCGAGGGAACGAGCGACTTGCCATCGCGGTAGGTTGCCCTGCGTTCACTCGTGAGCTGCGGCAAGTCTAGTGGCCCAGCAAGAAGAATTTCAAGCCAGGCGTGCGAGAGAAATGCGGCGGCAAGGCGCATCCGTCGGAGTTCCTCGGCATCTACACCATCACGGTGCAAGCTGCGGGGCGGGGCGACAAGATCTGGCCAACTACTTCCGGCGGTACTCAAGCCCAATGTCGAGATCTGGCTCATGCACTTGCCGGACAACTCCATATCCTCTGGACAGATCTATGCCATCAGTTTGTCGGCGCCTTCTGGTGACCACAAGCCTCATGGCCAAGAAGGCGACCTTCATCTGCTCGCCCGGAAGGAAGGAGAGCCCTGCGCAAGTACATTCGGAGATTCAGCGCGTACAACACAACATCCCGGATGTCCACCCTGCCGCGGTAATCAGCGCGTTCCATCGAGCGTGCGAAACCGCAGGATGTGGGAGGAGATGGCGATGTGCAAGATCGAGAGCGTCGATGAGCTATATGCCCTGGCGACAAGTGTGCGTCTTTGAGGAAGGAGAAACTCCGGAGAGAATCTGAAGCGGGAGGATCGATAGTGAGAAGGCTGCCCGGCAAAGAAAAACGGCGGCGGAACAACAGGAAGAAGAAAGCCAAACATGTGCTAGTCGTTGAGCAGTCCGGCAACGGAGGTGGCGCCAAGAAAGCCAAAGTTGGTAGCTCCGGCAAGGAGATTGCCGCGAGCACCAACTACCAGGCTATGGCGGTCGCCGACAAGCGAGACGGATCCAACAAGCGATCTTGCAAGATCCACCGCACCAAGGGCCATGACCTCGGAGCTGCAAGAAGGTCGAGCAGCTTGTCGAGCAACAAAAGGCTGAATCTGGCGGCGCGACAAGGAGAAGGCCCAGGAAGGTCTTTGGAGGAGCTAGCAAGAAAGCGCCCGGCCGGGGAGGGCGCGCGGCAAGGCCAAGCAGCGGCAAGGAGACAGACCTCCCAGCGGCGCGACAAGGATGAAGATGGCGGCGACGATGAAGATATGGATGATGATGAGACCGATGAGCAGGAGTTCGAGAAAGCCACAGAGGTCTTGTGCGTTGTGGCGGTGCTTCTCGCATACTTCACACGCCAACTCAAGCGGTGGATGCGGGAAGTCAATCTGGCGAGAACCATCCGTCGAGTCACGCAAGCCTTTGAAATGGTCCAGCACGCCTATCATCTTTGATATTGAGGACCACCCTGATCGCATAACTGCGGTCGGGTGCTTGCCGATGTTGGTTTCACCAACTATCCGCAACCTCAAGGTCACTAAGATGCTAGTTGATGGCGGGGCGGCTTGAACCTGATCTCCTCGCGGTACTCCGAAACTCCGGATCCACGATGGCGAGCTCGAAGAGACGGCACATTCAAGGAATCAATCCGGGAAGGAGCAAGCGAAGGAAAGATCACGTTGCGGTGACATTTGGCGCGAGTTGAACTTCAGAATCGAGAGGTCACTTTTGGCGTTGCTGACTTTCCATTGCCTTACAATGGGATACTTGGCCGTCCGGCACTCGCCAAATTCATGGCAGCCTCTCACTATGCATACAACATGCTGAAGATGCGGGCCGATAAGTGTCATCTCTGTCCCTGGCGACAAGAAGGATGCTCTTATCTGCGCCGACAAGATCTACGGGGAAGCAGCGGCCGCAACAGATCGCAAGTCACTTGCCGTTGAAGCTCCCGGGGCGAAGAAGAAGACCAAGTCCAGCAAGAGTTCTGATGCCCACTCCGGCAAGCGCACCTCTTCGGAGTGCTGCGCTACCGTCGAGGACGCACCATTGAGCTCCACCGGCAAGTGTAAGAAGGCAATGGCAGCTCCACCAGAGACTAAGAAGGTGTCCGCCAAGGAGGATGGCATTGGTGGTACCTTCACCATCAGTGCCACTCTCGACCCTAAATAGGAAGGCGCGCTCGTTGCTTTCCTGCGGGTGAACGTCGACGTGTTTGCATGGCAACCGTCTGACATCCCCGGTGTTCCCAGGAAAGTAATTGAGCACCATCTTGCCGTCTGCCCTCATGCGCGGCCCGTCAAGCAGAAAGTCAGGAAGCAAGCAGTGGGCGCCAAGAATTCATCGCGAAGAAATCAAGAAATTGGAAGCAGCAGGCCTTGTCGGAGGTGCTCCATCCTCGTGGTTGGCCAATCCTGTAGTCGTGCGCCAAGGCAAGCGGAAATGGAGGCTTTGTATCGACTTTACCGATGTTAATAAAGCTTGTCCCAAAGACCCATTTCCCTTGCAGCGCATCGATCAGATTGTTGACTCCACGGCGGATGTGACTTGCTTTCATTTCTTGATGCATACTCGAGGATATCATCAGATCTTCATGGCAGAAGAGGATGAGGAAGACCGCATTCATCACCCCATGTGGCACATACTGTTTCGTCACGGATGCCTTTCGGTTTAAAGAATGCTGGTTCAACATTTGCAAGAGTAGTCCATGGCGCTTTTGAGCCGCAAATACACAGAAATGTGGAAGCCTACATGGATGACATAGTGGTCAAGAAGCAAGGACAAAGCGACTCGATTCAAGATTTAGACGAAACCTTTGCAAATCTGCGCAAGATCAACCTCAAGCTCAACCCGAGAAGTGTGTGTTTGGAGTCCCCTCGGCAAGCTTCTCGGGTTCTTCATCTCTCGTGGGGAATTGAAGCCAATCCCGACAAGATCAAGGCCATTGAGCAGATTGAAGCACCAAAGCGCGTCAAGGATGTCACGAAGACTTGCGGTTGCGTGGCTGCTCTCGGCAGGTTTATCTCTAGGTCTGCTGGCGCGCACTGCCATTTTCAAAATATTGAAAAAGGCAGGTCAATGAAATGGACTCGAGGCGGAGGCTGCTGCTGCAGGACTTAAAGAGATACATGTCCTCCACTCCAATACTTATCGCACCTAAGCCACAAGAGAAGTTGCTGCTATATATAGCGGCAACCAATCAAGTGGTTAGTGCTGCGTTAGTAGCGGAGAGGAGGCGGATGATGAGCCGACAACCATGGCGAGATGCATCCGGCGACAAGCAAGGGACTTCACCGGCAAGCTCTGGTCCCGACAAAGATGGATCTCTGTGAGCGTGTGAGAAGATCTGAGAAAAAATGGTGCAGCGCCCAGTTTACTTTGTCGGTTCCCTTCTGCGGGGGCTAGGTCAAGGTACTCGGTGTGCAGAAATTGCTTTCGGCCTTCTCATGGCCTCGAGAAAGCTGCGCCATTACTTCCAAGCACATGAGATCAGTCGTCACTCGCTTTCCGGCTGAAGAGGATCTTGCAAAATCCGAAGCAAGCAGGCGGGATTGTCGAGTGGGCCTTTGGAACTATCAAGCTTTGGCCTCAAGTTTGAGAGCACTTCAACTATCAAAGCGAGCATTGGCGGAGTTCATAGCAGAATGGGCGTAACACAAGATGAAGAAATTCGAAGCGAGCATCCCGTCAAGGAAGCAAGCAAAGAGTGGCTGATGTACTTTGATGGTGCCTTCTCGCTGCAAAGGCGCCGGTCTTGGCGTGCTACTTATTGCACCACGGAGAGCACCTCAAGTACGTAGTCGGATGCACTTTCCCAAGGAGCAAGCAACAAACAATCTGCAGAGTATGAAGGTTTGCTTGCGGTCTCGAGATCGCAGCGGACCTTGGGATCAAGAAGCTCATTGTCGGGGTGACTCACGACTTGTCGTCCGCCAAGTAAACAAGAGTTATCGAGTCCGTTGATGGAAGCTTACGTTGATGAAGTAAGAAAGCTAGAAGAGCACTTTGGCGGCCTCAGATGGAATATGTTCCAAGAGCTCGAGCGACATTGCTTGATGGCACTGTCGAAGTCGCGCCGCACTTAAGTTACACAATGGAACCAGGATCTTTGTGCTCAAGCTGACTCAACCGTCTGTAACGCCATCAAGCTGGACAGAACAAGAAGAGAAGTTGATTTCGGTGACTATTTTCGGCGAGCTCCCGAAGCCGCCGCCAAGAAGGTCCTCAAGATCAACACCAAGAGTCTTGAGAGCGATCTGCTCCGGCAAGCCCTAGGGTTTGTTCCGTTGAAGCGGGCGCTCCCGACAAGTTTTGCTCCGGCAAGCTTGCGGGAGGCGATCAAGCTCGGTGAGCCGCGAGTTCTCGCCGTAGAAGCGGATGTTCCCCAGCAGCGAGATGTGCCTTTAGTCCTTGTTGTCGAGCCGCAAGCTCCGGCATGGGCACAGCAGATTGTCCGTTTCCTTGAGACGGAGAACTTCGAAGAGCAAGAAGAAGCGGAAAGAGTAGCCGGCGGTCAAGTATGTACCAGTTTGTCGACGACACCTTTGTCTGAAGAAGACTCAACGGTGTGAAATTGAAGTGTATTCACGGGAAGATGGGCGAAGCTGTTGGCGAGAGATACATGGAGGCATATGTGGTCACCACATTGGCGCAAAACACTTGCCGGCAAAGCATTCCGGCAAGGTTTCTTTTGGCCGACAGCCCTCCGGATGCAAGCTGCACAAGTAACCAAGTGTGAAGCGTGCAGTTCCATTCCAAGCAGATACACCAGCCAGCTCAAGCTCTCGGACGATCCCTTTATCCTGGCCATTTTGGTGCAGGGGCTCGACATCCTCGGCCCCTTTCCCGAGCTGTCGGGGCTTTGAGTACTTGTACGTTGCAATCGACAAGTTCACAAAGTGGCGGAAGTGGAAGCGATGAGGAAGGTGACAGCACGGTCGGCGATCAAGTTCTTGGTCGATTGTTTGCCGTTTGGGATCCCTAACAGGATCATCACCGACAACGGCACACAATCCACGAGCCGCACCTTCATGCAATCGTCCAAGATCTTGGCGCCAAGGTGCGCGCTAACCATTGCTCATCCGAGAAGTAGCGGTCAAGCGGAGAGGAGAATGCTGAAGTGCTGCGCGGGCTCAAGACCAGGACTTTCGACAGGCTGCACAAGTGTGGAAGAAAGCTGGATTGAGGAGCTGCCGGTGGTTCTTTGGTCGATCGGGGCGGCGCCAAATCGAGCCACCGGCGGACACCTTCGCTCTAGTCTATGGAGCAGAGGTAGTTCTCCCACGGAACTCTTATACGGGTCACCTCGAGTGCTCGCTTATGATGAGCTTGAGCAAGAGCAGTTGCGACAAGATGGCGCTTCTTGCTCCTTGAGGAGGACCGTCTTGAGGCTCTTGACGAGCTGCTCGATACCAGCAAGCTTTGCGCCGCTACCATAGCCGCAAAGTTAATGCGGAAGTCTCGAGGAAAGCGACCTTGTTCTTGGCGCGTTCAGTCCGCCAAGAATTCCAACAAGTTGGCCTTGAAGTGGGAAGGCCCTTACCGGGTGAAAGGAGTCACTAGGCCTGGCGCTGTCCGCCTTGAGACCGAAGATGGCATTCCGGTGAGCAACTCCTGGAACATTGAGCATCTTCGTAAGTTTTACCCGTAGGGCGCGGTTGCCGGAACCTGTTCCGGCAACCACCTTTTGTACAAGTCTTGCCGATGATGCATGTAATCCTTTGTACAAAGTCGGGCGCAGACCCCGTGCATAAGTAAAGCTCATGTGCACCGCACATCTTGTCAATTTCATGCTTTCTACTGTATTTTTGCATGCATTATCTGACACTTTGTGCAGCGCCTACCTCCGGTAAGCAATAACGAGCCGCAAGGCTCCATATCTTTATTTTCTCTTCTTTCTCTTTCTCAAAGAAAGGAAGGTTCCCTCGCCCACAAGTTTGCCGGGGGGAAAGGAGAAGATGATGGTGTGGACCAAGCGTCGCTCGAGGAAGTTTCGCCTTACCGGGAAGCAAACGACAGAAAAGCTAAGTTGCTAAAGTTTGAGCAATCAGTTTTAAAAATTTTAAGTTATCTTCCTCGAACGACCGAGCTTTGTATGGAAAACCTGTGCGCGGAGGAACCAACTCGTAGCTAGTTGCGCCCTTACTTTGTTTCGAGTCCGCTCAACAACTTAAGTGAGCTGCGACTAGTTGCGACAAGGTTTCTTGTCGGTAGCGGCACCGCCAGCAGGCTGCTGACGTCCCGCACTCAGCGCTCGCGGCTAGGGTGCCTGCGCCGACAAGTTTCCTAAAAGCGTAGGGCAAAGACATACAAAGGAAGGAATCAAGTAAAGGAAATAACATAGCAATCACTACCCGAAATAGAGTTATATTACAAGATAGCTTGTCGCAGCTCTAATAGATTGTTCTCATAACATGACCAGCAGCGACAAGGAAAAAGAAAAGCAGGCGACCTAATCCACGCGATCGCCCTCAACCCTCTTGATCCTGCTCACCTGTCCACAATGGGTGCGACAAGGGTCTTGGCGCTTCCACATCAGCATCCGTGCAAGGTCTTGAGGGCGTTGGTGAGGTTGAGGCCTGGATTGCGGAAGGCCACCTTCATCAGCACCTTTGAAGAGCTCCAGCAGATCTGGCGCGACTCGTCGACCCAGCTGCTTTGGGATCTCTTCCCGAGTCATTGGAGGGCCGTCGCCACGCCTTTGAAGAACAAGCTGAGCTTGGCGCTGGGTTGGAGGTGCTCATCGGAAGGAGTACCGAGATCCTCCATCCCAGCTCGCCAGCTCCCGTCGATGGCGGCAACATCCACGAGACCCTCGGTCCGGTGCTCCACATTCTCCCTGAAAGTGTTGCAGGCGGCAGCAGCACTTCGCCCGGCAGCGCCTCGTCGGCCTTGATCTTCTCCTCCAAGGCCACCTCCGCTCCTGGCGCCGTCCAAAGATCTCGAGTCAAGGTGGTCAACTTCAACTCAAGATCTGCGTTGGAGTCCTTGGCGGCGCTAAGCTCCTTGCTCCTCTCGACGAGACGACCCTGCAGCTCACCAAGAGTGTAGGCGTCCTTCTCACGCTCACGCTTGAGCGCGGCAAGCTCCTCGCCGCTCTCCTTGAGATTGGCCTCCAGCTGCGCCACCTTCGTCTCCAGCTCCTTCTTGGCGGCCTCGGCAGCTGCGGCAGCATCCTTTGCTTCCTTGAGAGGCCCGCCAAATGTTTGCTCGCGCGCGGCAAGATCCTCCTCGTGGCTGTCAAGATTAACCTTCCGCTGCGCCAACTCGCCTTCCTGCGCAGACAGCTTCTCCGCGGCAAGCCGCTGTTGCTCTTCAACTTCAGCCTTCTCGAGGAGGAAGGCTTTACGCTCCTCGGTGATTTTCTCCCGCTCCTTTGCCAGGGACCGGAGAGCTTCCTGGTTGAGGCCCCGGAGCTCCTCCGCGCGCTTCTCTATGTCTGCTCCCGCCTTCGCGACAAGCGCTTCCCGGGACACCATCTTGGCTTGTCGGGCGTGGTAGAGCGACAAAAGCTTCCGCAGCAACTGCTCCTCCTCAGGCTCGCCGCTGCTGCTGTCCGGCGCGTCGACCAACGTCAGTCCAGCGGAGGCGAGCAGCTCTTCATCAAAGGTTTCTCCTTGACGGCGCCACAGGCTCGGCGCCTGGGGAGCTTGATGAAGACGCCATCGCCGACCTTCAAATAGGCGCCTGGCTGGGGCTCTTGAACTGGCGCTGCGGCGGCCGGAGGATCGGTGATCGGTGTAGCGCTGGCGCTCCCTGCGGCCTCAGGGCCGTCAGTGCGATCACCGGACCCCTCGCTAGCTTCTTCGGCGGCAGCTTTGGCGGCCTCTCCGCCGGCGGGATCATCAGCGCTGGCTTCTTCTTCGGTGACAGCGGCGTCGTCAGTATTGCCGCGCGTGTCCTCCTCGCCGGCGACCTCGGTCTCCATTGGCTCTATGGCAGATGGATCTAACGACCGGAAAAGAAAGAAAAGTCAAGCAAATATTCAAAAAGAAAGTCAGAAGAAGAAGACCACAAGGGAGGTTTTCAAGCAAGAGGATTACCTGTACTAGGATCTGCAGCCGTGGTCTCAACCACTGGAGGGTCGCTGGTGCTATCCCTTGCCGGAGAATCGTCCCTTTCCGGAGAGATCTCCCTTGCCGGAGAATGATCCCTTGCCGGGGAATCCTCCCTTGGCGGTGTAGTCGAAGCAGATGGCATTTCGGGAGCGGCTTTCGGGCACTCCTGGTGAGGCTGCTCTGCTCCTACACAAACCAACAGTCAAATATCAGCAAAGAAAGAGCACCCATGCACGCCTAACAGCAGAAAGTAAACCATATACTTACGATGGGGGCTGCGTTGGGGGCTGCTTTGGGGAAGAGTTGCCGGGTCCGGCAAGGAGGTCTCGGACGCGCCTCCTGCTGTCGCGGTGGGTTCGTCCTCGATGACAATCACGGGGCCTTGGCTCTCTTCGACGCTCTACAGGCCAGCGTCACGAAAAGGAATGGGTTGAGTGAAGCAAATCAGATACAAGGCAAAGCAACAAAGTCGAAGAACTACAAGTACAGCAAAGAATCTTACTCTTCTTCTTCCTCGTCGAGCTGAGCGGAGAGATCAAATTCTGCTCGCCTCCGGTCTGACGAGGCGGAGGTGGGTTCCCTTGGCCGCTTGGCGGGAAGCGAAGCGGTGGTGCAGGAGGCCCGCTCCGGTTGCCGCAGCGGCGTGAGGTGCTCAGCGGCAAGATGCTTGCCGCGGTGGAAGCGCGTCGCCGCGCGCTGGCGGCTGTTGGCCCGTCTGCCGCCCGCTTCGTCCCCGCCTTGCGGAGAGCGCCTTCTTAGTGGAGCTGGGGGCTCGCTCGCGGCAAGCTGTGCGAAGGTGGGGAGGCGCCCTCGCGGCTCGCTCGACTTAGCTTCAGGCTCGGCAAGCTCCTCCTGCGCGGCAAGCTCCCCTTGCTCGACAAGGCTTGCCGCCTCTGCCTCTGCCTCCTCCACGGTGAATCCGAACTTGCCATGCGGCAGCAGTTCTGCCGCCTCTTCCCGGCTGGTGGCGTCTGTTGCATCTCATCATCGGTGGTGTCGCGGGTGAGGCTCTTACATTCATCGGGCGGACCGGCACTTCTACCAGCCGTCAAAGAACTCCCCGACGGCGTCATATGCAGGCTCTTGCCAGGTTGGGACAATTCCATGCGAGTCGAACAGCGGCATCATTGCGCGGATGCGGTCGGCGAGGAATTGTTGCGCAGTGGGCGACACCCTCGGCAACTGAACATTTCGGGATGATCAGGATCGGGCTTGAACAGTTCCAAAAGCATCGCGTCCAGTTCCAAGACAGTGAAGTTGAAGTTGAGGCCCGGGCGCAGCCTCATGATATCCGCCGCATTCTGGAACTCCCAGGCGGGTCTCCTCCTCTCCTGCAGGGGGGCGATGCAGCGACGAAGAAAATCCGCACCAACGGCGCCTATAGTAAGCCCGACAGGTCTAAGGCGTAGGATCCGGGTGACGGCAATCTTCAGCCTAGCGTCTTCCGGGGCCACGCTGCTCCAATCGTTGCCGCGCACTACTGGGGTTTGGCGCTGGGTGGTAAATGGCTGCGGGTTCTCCTCGACAATCCAGCACCAGTCTGCCCTCCATTCCTCCAACTTGCTGCGGAGCTCTCCCTCCAGATAAGCTTCCTTCTTGCCAGCCCTCGAGATCAAAGCAATTCCGCCGGCAAGAGGCTCCCCTCTCTCAACTCGGGGCATAAAGAAGTGGCGGAAAAGAGCTACGTTTGGATAGACTCGACAAAGTTTTCCACAGAGATGTGCGAAAACTGCCATGGTCGAAACGACATTGGGGTGAAGTCAAGGAGGCGGAACCGTAGGTGTTCATGATATCACAGAAAAATTAAGAGAAAGGCGGCGAGCCCGCGAAGAAGCTATCGCGAAGAAAGGGTATCCATTGAAGCCAGTTCAGCGGTGGCTGGGAGTACCTTTGTGCGCGGATGCGCTCGCGTCTCCGTCGACGTAAGAGTAGTAGTACTCCCTCGGATCCTTGGCGAGCTGAGGGGAAGATTGCCCGCTCCTTCCCTTGCGCCATGAGCAGCTGCGCCTCGGCCGACTTCACGGCCTTCCCTTGTCGGCTTTGAGACCATGGCGGAGGTGGTGGGGAGATCGGCGGCGTTGGTGATCTTTGGTGGCGATGATGGGAGCTGCTCTCTTTCAGCCTTGGGAAGAAGGGGGAGCAGCGGAGGTTTTGAAGATTGGAACAACAAGCGGCGAGATGGGCGAACTGCCCCTGTTTCCCCTGCTTATAAAGAGGGAGGGGGCAGGCGTTCCGTCTTTCCGAATAAAGAAACCACCCACGATCTCTCCCACGACGCCGCATTCGACGCGTGCCGTTCGTGGAGGGTGTGGTGGGTCCGGAGTGAGTTACGGCGTAACCCAGGCCGCGCGTGCCCATGCCCTGTTTTGGGCCTGGCCCAACAGCGCTCGGCACCGTGTGTGGCCCAGGCCCGGGGGCTCCTGTCGGTGTACTAGAGTAGGGGTACCCTAGTAACCCGAACTTCGTGCCGCAGGCGATTCTGACACCAGCGGCAAGGCTTGCCGCGGTGACCGCCAAGGTCCTCTGTGGTTCCTTTGGAGCCATTCAAGAACAAAGTATTCAAGCCAAGGAGACAAGGCCCCGGCAAGAGGAGCTTGCCGGGAAGGCCACCCAAGGCATCTAGGAGACAAGGCCCCGGCAAGAGGAGCTTGCCGGGAAGGCCGACCAAGGCATCTCAAGGAACTTGCCGCGACGCGCCACACGTCCCGGCAAGGCCCGACGAGCGACAAGCTTCCGGACGCGACAAGACAACAACCGCGGCAAGGCGCTTGCATGATAAACTACTAATCTGTACTGCGCCCAAAGCACATCCACCAACGTGTCGCATACAGGGCCTTTCCAAGCGCCAGCGTGGCAAGAGGCTGTCGCGGCGGCGGAGCGCTTGTGGCAAGCGGCGCCGACAAGATTGCCATCATGGCAAGCGGTGGCGCCCGACGGTCCTGTTTGCACTTTGTTTGGGCGGCGTGAGCGGGCATTTAATGCCTTTGTCCCCGCCGTCGTGGTAGGTATGATACACCGCATGTAGCTGTACCAACCGCAATTCCTTTTCCATTTTACCCTTGTCTCGTTGCCACCTGTCGGAGAACCCTTGAGCATATAAAAGGAGGCCCATGCATAGCGTGGGGGGGTTCAAGGCGAAAACACTCACGCTAGGTCTCGTTAGCAGCTGGTGTGTCTTTGTAGCACTCAGCGCTCCCTAGCAAGAACTCAATACACTCGGACATGCAGCAAGAGGAGTGTTATCTCTCTGGAGAGCTCGGCTGGGTAAACTGCTCGTGTTGCCGCCTCGATCTGCTCTTCGTGCGATCTCCGCCCCGCCGAATCAAGCAGGCTCGATGCCGGTCCCATAGGTGTTAAGTGGATCAGCTTCCCGACAAAGATGGACTTCTTGTGAAAGCGATGGCGAGAGCTAGACTCGCCACACGGACTCAGATTCTTTGATGCCTCCTCTTCCTCATGTTCCTCAGATTCAGCTTGAGTCCATTTCCTTGCCAATGAATGCCCGAGCCTTCTTGGAGCTGCTTTTCTTGTGAGAAGAGGGCTTTGAGGATTTTGATGATCAAGATTTCGACAATTTCTTCTTCTTCTTAGCGTCATCAGAACAGTAATCCTTGTATTTCTTATTCTTTAATTCCTTTTCCCACTGAGGACAATCTTGAATGTAGTGACCAGGTTTCTTGCATTTGTGGCAAAGTCTTCTCTTATAGTCACTGGATGAGGAATCACTTCTTCTTGAGGATTTTCCAAAGCGACCACGTCTTGAGAACTTCTAGAATTTCTTCACGAGCAGTGCTAGCTCCTGGCTTAATTCTTCAGGATCTCCAAGGCTACTACCAGAGTCTTCACACTCAGATTCGAGACACAGCCTTGGCCTTGAGGCACGTGTTTTTCCATAGCTAGAACCATAGAGATCTCTCTTTTCACAAGCTGGAACTCATGAGTATTTAGCCTCTCGAGGATATCATTTGGATCAAGTGACTTGTAGTCAGCGCGCTCTTGTATCATTAGTGCGAGTATCAAATGAGGAATCAGCGATCTCAACAATTTCTTCACCACCTCATGGTCGGTGATGTCGATGGCACCAAGCACTTGAAGCTCATTTGAGATGTCGGTGAGGCGTCGATGGTTTGTTGAACATTTTCGTTGTCGAGTCTTTTGAAGCGGTTGAAGAGATTGCGAAGAACATCAACTCGAGAGTCACGCTGAGTTGAGACTCCTTCATCTACTTTGGACAGCCTGTCCCGGATGAGCTTAGCGGTTTCAAAGCACTCACTCTTCCATATTGTCCTTTGCTCGGATGGCCACATATGATATTCTTCGCTTGAGAATCGAGTTGCTTGAATCTCTTCACATCGGCATCATTCGGAGAAGGTGTGGTGAGGAACACCATTTTCCACAACATACCGTAGATTGTTGTCAATTGCCTCAAGATGCATTCGCATCTTGTTCTCCCGATAAGGGGTAGTCCGTCCCATCAAAGGTAGGACACCCTGCAGAGACCTTGGTCATACCTGCGGTCGACATAACTAAAAACCCAGGTGGTTAAACCAAAATCACATAGAACAAGGGAGTACCTTGCTCGATACCAATTGAAAGTCGTTATATCGACTAGAGGGGGTGAATAGGCGATTTTATGAATTCTTCATTGAGGAATTTGCGGTGAGAAATTCCTTAGCGAAGAACTACTTACGTGAATAAGTACTCGAAGTAAGCATAAGAGAATGCGGGCATGGTCATCATGATGAAATGAAGACAATCAAAGAGTATGAAAGCGTAAACACAGGATAGCACAACATGAAGACAAACAGATGAAGCAATTGAACTGAGGAAATTGAGAAAGTCTTGATCAAAGTCTTCAAACACGAGATATGAATGAACACTCAACACGATAATGAGGAAATGAGAGGTTGAGGAAATAGAACCCGATAAGGTTGGTGAAGACAATGATTTGGTAGACCAGTTCAAGCTGCTGTCTCGGTTATGCGTCTGGTTGGAGCGGTGAGTATTTAAACTCGAGGACACACAGTCCGGACACCCGATCGCTGAGCACGCAGCTCAGACACCAAGTCCTCATTGTATTCTCCTTGAACTATGGTCACACTGGACCTCGTCCAATCACTCGTGGTAAGTCTTGAGCGACTTCCAAACCTTCACAGACTTGGTCACTCGGCGATCCACAATTCCTCTTGGATGCTCTAGAACATGACGCCTAACCGTCTGGAAGAAGCACAGTCTTCAAAGGTAACAAGCGTCGGACCATGCAGGATCAATCTCTTCAGTGATGCTCAATCACTTTGGGTTTGTAGGGGTTTGGTTTTTGGGTTTTTCCTCACTCGATGATTTTCGCTCAAAGTCCTCGGAGGATGGGTTGCTCTCAAATGACAAGTGTCAAGTTTCTCTCGGAGCAGCCAACCAGCTAGTGCTTGTAGGGGGCGGCTATTTATAGCCTAGGGAGCAGCCCGACATGATAAGACATAAATGCCCTTCAATGATATGACCGTTAGGTGGATAAGATATTTTGGGACAGGTGGCAAGAAGACGAGAGCGATCGGAAATTTGAATCTCAAATTCCTCGGGCTATCATGTTCCTCCTTTGTGTAGGCAATCCGACTTTGGCGAATTCCTAACTCCTCGGTCGAACAAATTCCTCGGCGACTGGAAGAACTTCGTCTCTCATCCTTTGAAGAAATTGACTGAAGCGTATGAGATTTCAAAGGCTTCACTCGAAGGGATTGGTAGGTGTAGGATTTTGAGTTGAGCATCACATGGAAATTTTTCCTTAGTATTTCCTCGACCCCTTTAACGATGCACGGTGTTTCCTATGACTCAAGAAAGAGAAAGCGAAACTACGGAAACAAAAGTCTTCACGCTTCATGTTCCTCAAATGAATACCAAGTCTTCAAGGACACACCAATTTCTTCACTTTCAAAGTCTTGAAAGTCTTGAGAATATCAAAGTCTTGGTCGAAGAACTTCATTTTTAAATTCGACTTTCTCTGTAAATATCAAACTCCTCATAGACTTATAGACCTGTGTACACTCATAAACACATTAGTCCCTTAACCTATAAGTCTTCAATACACCAAAATAACTAAGGGGCACTAGATGCACTTACAATGGGACTGGACAAACCCGAAACCTACCTTTGTAACTACCCAGTCACGGAGTAGCGTTTGGTCGGCCCAAAGCTAGTCTGTCACCATACCGAGTACATGCATCAGCTCAGGTCTTAGGACATAGAACATATGTTGTACTAGAGACTCACAGATGACATATCGTTGCGTCTCATAGTTGAGTCTGCCCGACTCGGACCTTATCTCGACTCGGATCCGACTACGTCCAATCCGACCAGACCTTTCCAAGTCCATATTATCTGGTTAGCATCCAATGCTCCATGGCTAGTGAAACCAAGCCATCAACCGTGTCATATGCCAGTCTAGTTGGCTGCGCGTCCACACAGCCCTTTCGACTAGGGACCTTTTAGGACAGTCATCATACAATGCATAGTCCCACAAACAAGTCACGTACTTGCTGATACACATCATTGATAATGTCCAAGGACTATCTTTATTCATAAACACATAGGAAATATCATCATACATGATTGCCTCTAGGGCATATCTCCAACAGTCTGCATGCTGTCTACCAACGCTCTCCGAAGGTTCTGGGGTGCAATAACAACACCCCTCCCACGCGCCGAGGTAGGAGGCTCGGAGCGCTCTCGACCCAAGCCCACCATCTGTCAACACCTACAATGACAAAGAGTAAACGAAATTAGTACAACATAAACATAATAAAAAAATTAGTGCGTATCATCATCATGAACATAATAAAAAATTGAATACCTAATAACATAAAATAATTAATATCAGGGTGTCGGTGTCGGGGGTGCCGTGTCGGGATCTCGGGGTGTCGTGTCGGGGGTCGGGGTGTCGTGTCGGGGTCGGGCTGCCCCTCGGCAACCCTCGACCATCGGCAACCCTCGGGGGTCGAGGTGTCGTGTCGGGGGTCGGGGTGTCGGCGGTGTCGTGTCGAGGGACGAGGGGTCGGGTGATACGTCTCCAACGTATCTATAATTTTTTATTGTTCCATGCTATTATATTATCTGTTTTGGATGTTAATGGGCTTTATTATGCACTTTTATATTATTTTTTGGACTAACCTACTAACCAAAGGCCCAGTGCAAATTGCTGTTTTTTTTGCCTATTTCAGTGTTTCACAGAAAAGGAATATCAAACGGAATCCAAACGGAATGAAACCTTCAGGAGAGTTATTTTTGGAACAAACGCAATCCAGGAGACTTGGAGTGGACGTCAAGGAAGCAACGAGGCGGCCACGAGGTAGGGAGGCGCGCCCCCACCCTCGTGGGCTCCTTGTGGCTCCACCGACCTACTTCTTTCGCCTATATATACTCATATACCATGAAAACATCCGGGAGCACTACGAAACCCTATTTCCACCGCCGCAACCTTCTATACTAGTGAGATCTCATCTTGGGGCCTTTTCCGGCGCTCCGCCGGAGGGGGAATCGATCACGGAGGGATTCTACATCAACACCATAGCCTCTCCGATGATGTGTGGAGTAATAGTAGTAGATGTAGAATCGTTTCGGTCTACTTGTCGCGGACATGATGCCTATATACATGATCATGCCTAGATATTCTCATAACTATGCGATTTTCTATCAATTGCTCGACAGTCATTTGTTCACCCACCGTAGATTATGTGAAAGTGCAACTATCCCTAGGTGGTTTTGGTAATTCATAACAACATATAGCTCATTGAGCTAATGCTATTCCAAGACAAATATTTCAGGAAAGCTCAATGAATGGCATGGCACGGATGATGAAAGTGGATCCCTCAAAATATTAAGGAAAAGGATTGGCTCAAGCTCAAAAGCTCAAGACTCTACTTTTACATTTTAGTGATCCAAGATCACATTGAGTCTATAGGAAAAGCCACTACTATCAAGAAGGGATGAGGTGTTGCTTAACGAGCCTCTTGCTTCATGTGCTTAGTGATATGCTCCAAAACCCTCAACTACTTTCTCACATCCGCATATGACCTAAACCTAAAGTCAAAATCGGTCCTACCGATTCTTTCTATCCGCTGCCACCGAGTTCAAATGTCATAGCCACTGCCACAAACCCTAGGCAAATCGGTTTCACCAATAGGGATCTCGGTCTCTCCGAGATGGGATTGTAATCTCTCTGTTTCCCTTCGTAACGTTTCGGTCTAACCGAAGTGAGCGATCGGTCCCACCGAGATTGCAATGTAAACTCTCTGTTTCCCTTTCGTAACATTTCGGTCTCACCGAAAGAGCGAATCGGTCCCACCGAGTTTACCTGACCAATTCTCTGGTTAGCTAATTACCAAAATCGGTCTCACCGAGTTTGTGTAATCGGTCTCACCGAGATTACATTATGCCCTAACCCTAACCATATCGGTCCTACCGAGTTGCATGTCAGTCCCACCGAAAACCCTAACGGTCACTAGGTTTACTCAATCGGTCCGACCGAGTTTGTTGATTCGGTCCCACCGAGTTTGATAAATTGTGTGTAACGGTTAGATTTTGTGTGGAGGCTATATATACCCCTCCACCTCCTCTTCATTCATGGAGAGAGCCATCAGAACAAACCTACACTTCCAACTTACCAGTTCTGAGAGAGATCCACCTACTCATGTGTTGAGTCCAAGATATTCCATTCCAACCACATGAATCTTGATCTCTAGCCTTCCCCAAGTTGCTTTCCACTCAAATCTTCTTTCCACCAAATCCAAATCCTGTGAGAGAGAGTTGAGTTTTGGGGAGACTATCATTTGAAGCACAAGAGCAAGGAGTTCATCATCAACACACCATTTGTTACTTCTTGGAGAGTGGTGTCTCCTAGATTGGCTAGGTGTCACTTGGGAGCCTCCGACAAGATAGTGGAGTTGAACCAAGGAGTTTGTAAGGGCAAGGAGATCGCCGACTTCATGAAGATCTAACGCTAGTGAGGAAAGTCCTTCGTGGGCGATGGCCATGGTGGGATAGACAAGGTTGCTTCTTCGTGGACCCTTCGTGGGTGGAGCCCTCCGTGGACTCGCGCAACCGTTACCCTTCGTGGGTTGAAGTCTCCATCAAAATGGATGTACGATAGCACCACCTATCGGAACCACGACAAAAACATCTGTGTCTCCAATTGCGTTTGAATCCTCCAAACCCTTCCCTTTACATTCTTGCAAGTTGCATGCTTTGATTTCCGCTGCCTATATACTCTTTGCATGCTTGCTTGAATTGTGTGAAGATTGCTTGACTTGTGCAAAGATAGCTAAAATCTGCAAAAGTCTGAAATTGGGAAAAGGTTAAGTTTTTAATTGGGTAAGTAGTCTAATCACCCCCCCCCCCTCTAGACATACTTCAAGGTCCTACAAGTGGTATCAGAGCTTTGGTCTCCATTTGCTTTGATTTCCATAGCTTTTGGTGGTCATAGCCTTGGTTTCACAACCTAGGAGAGTATGGCGTCTAGCGAGGAAATTATCACCGAGAGGTCCTTACTTTGATGGTACTAATTTTGCTAGTTGGAAGCATAAGATGAAAATGCATATTCTCGGACATAACCCGCCGCTTGGGCTATTGTGTGTATTGGCTTGCAAGGTGAATTCTTTGATGGGAGAGAACCGAACCGTGAAGTTAGCGCGAAAGAGTTGAAGATGCTGCAATACAACGCTCAAGCTTGTGATATCCTCTTCAATGGCTTGTGCCTCAAGAATTCAACAAAATCAGCCGTCTTGAGAATGCAAAGGAAATTTGGGACACTTTGATTGATATGCATGAAGGTACCGACTCCGTCAAGGAATCCAAGTTGGATGTGCTCCAAAGTCAGCTTGACAAGTTCAAATGAAGGATGGTGAAGGTGTCGCTGAAATGTACTCTAGGCTTGCTCTTATCACAAATGAGATTGCGGCTTAGGAAGTGAAGAGATGACCGATGATTCATCATCAAGAAGATCCTAAGAGCATTGGATGGAAAATATGATACCGTGTGCACATTGATCCAAATGATGCCAAATTACAAAGATCTCAAGCCAACGGAAGTCATTGGAAGAATTGTTGCTCATGAGATGTCACTCAAGGATAAGGAGGAACTTCACAACAAGTCCAAGTGGTGCTTATAAAGCCTCATGTGAAGCCCCACATCATCAAGTGAGAAACAAACCTTCAATGAAGAATTGAGCTTAATGGTGAAGAACTTCAACAAATTCTACAAGAGTAGAAGCAAAGAAAGAAGCTCTAAGTCAAGGTCCTACAATGACAAAAGATCTTCTAGTCGAGAGCGCAATTGCTACAATTTTGGGAGACCCGGACACTATTCCAATGAGTGTACGACACCCTACAAAAGAAGAGAAGATTCTCCAAAAAGAAGAAGTAGAAGAGAAGAATCACCACCAAGAGAGAGGAGGAGTAGAGATGATCATTATGAACGAAGACCCTCACGGAGAAGCAAGGATTCAGAAAGGAAGGACAAGTCATCAAAGAGCTACACAAAACTAAGACATCAAGCTCACGTTGGTGAATGGGTATCCGGCTCCGACTCCGACAATCACTCCGAGAGAAGCTATCACTCCGACTCTGAATACACTCAAGATGAAGGTGTTGACGGTCTAGCACTTGTGTCAACCAACTCCTACAAAATATTTGATTCACCAAATGAAGGAATTGGAAGATGCTTCATGGCCAAAGGTCCTAAGGTAACACACCCCGAGTATGTCAATTTTAATAGTGATGAAGATGACTTGCTAGGTGATGATGATTTACTTGTTGACAACTCTAGTGATGAATACTATGATGAATCGTCAATTAATCATGCTAATCAAGATGAAACGAATGACAATGATAAGGAGAAGATTGAGCTTCTAACTAGAGAACTAAACACTCTTAAGTTAGCTCATGAAACTATCTTCGAAGATCATCGAGAACTTTTAAGGGCTCATGAGAAGTTACGCTTTGAAAAACTCAATCTTGAGCAAGAGCATGAGTTCCTAAAAGCAATCAATGATGATCTCCGTAAGAAAAGTTCTTCTTACATTGCCAAGCGTTTACTCTTATCTACTTACATGCCTCAAGTCAAGTCTAGTAACAAGAAAAAGAAAGATTCTTTCTCTAGTAGTAACAATAACAATGCTAAATCCAATATTGTTGCTTCTAGTAGTTCTCTTGATTCCACTAATGATTCTCTTAGCCAAGTTACTCTTGAGCAAGAAAACAACTTATTGAAGGGAATTATAGAGAAAGGTGTATACAAGAGCCTTGCCGGGAGTAAGCAATTTGAGGAAATTGTACGCAAGCAAGGAAGGCACCGGAAGAATCAAGGTGTTGGTTTTGAACGAAAGTTCAATGCCAATGGAGTAGAATGGGAAGAAGATCAATACCCCAAGACGAAGTTTGCTCCTCAACAAGAGAAGTATGATCCTACTTCCTTCAAGGGAACACAAGCACAAGATGATCTTCCACCACAATACCACAAGAACAAAGGCAAGGACAAGCTTCAAGAGGAGATTGATGCATTTGAAGAAGCACCTAAGGCATTGGTCAAGTGGGTTCCCAAGACTACGTCAAGTTCTACTTCATCAAGTACAACTACTACACCAAGGATTCCCATCAAGATGATGTGGATCCCGAAGAAGAAGAACTAGAGAGTTATTGAGGGTGACTCCGCCAACATTATTCACTCATATCATTATGGCAAGGACAAGTGCAATCATCTTCCATATCTTACACTAGTTCAAGGAGTCACAAACCCTCATGTTGGTAAGGCAAGGGACAAGGTAGCCTAATGTTTTCATGGACATCATTTTGTGAATGCATCACTCTATGTCTATGGATATTCTTGTTTGTTCCTTGTGGGACTAACCCATGTAGGTATTGAAAGTGCAACTCACTCCAAAGGTTTGCTCCAAAAGATCTACATCAACATTGAGCATCCACATCTTCAACACCTACATGAAGTCATCATCGACAAAACCCAAGGTTAGTTCATCCCTCTAAGGGGGGATCTCACATCTAGGGGGAGCTTAACTCTAAGTATTGAGTCAAAGCAAGTCTAATGATGTGAACACATAAATGCTTTATGTAAATGTGGTAACCCCACTTGAGCTTAAACGATAAGTATGACCTATGATCAAATGTTATCATTTGACTCCTAAGTCAATATACTCATATATAGATGACCTAGTCATCGCCAATTGTTTGATAGATGCTAGAATTGGTTGTGCATGCTTTGTCACATATTTCATTTGTCATTTTATTGAGTGAGCATGTTGGTTGCATATTTTACTCATTCGAGGACATCCACTTGTTGTTTTGATTGATTGGTTTCTTCTTCTTTGGCCAAGTGGATGGACAAAACTGCCTAAGAACCTTCTCTAGCTATCTATGCTTTTCTCGTCTCAAACTCTATTCATGCTACATCACAAAATTTGATCAAGTCAAATTCGAACCACTCCGTGTGAGGAGCACTCGGAGTCCCCGATTCGTCATAGACTTAAAACTTCCAAAACTTCTTTGTGATTTTTGGTCTGACCGATTCATCCATTTCGGTCATACCGAGATCACTAAGTCGATCTAGGTTTTCATCTTGGTGCAACCGATTTGAACTTTTCGGTCACACCGAGTTGCTGTAACTGTTAACAGTTATGCATCTCGGTGCCACCGAGTTGTTCCACTCGGTCACACCGACAGTGTCGGGCTATATATTCACACGGGCAAATTTTGGAGAACTTTCTCCGAAACTCTTCGCCCGCGCATAGCTCGCTCTGCCTACTAGGTCTCCGGATCATCGACTTCGTCGCCAGCCGCCTCATGTCACTGGTCTCCGCCGCCGTCAACGGATTTCATCTCCGCCGTTCCCGCCGTAGCGAGTTCACCGCCGAACTAGGGTATGAACTCGATCACAGTGCTATCCTCGTCTGATTCTCAGCACATTGTGTTCATTATGCTTCTTGCCAGGATTGAAACACCTCTATCCAGTCAATACAATCCTTAGAATAGATGTGATTCGAAAATTTAGGTTAGGTTTCACGAAACCATCTCGACCCACCGAGTTGAAAAACTCGGTCCCACCGATTTGGCTAACGCCATTGCACTAGTAACTCTCGCCCGACCGAGAATTGCTATCGGTGTGACCGATTTTAAAACTTTGTGAGACCCTAGCAGTCTCGGTGCCATCAAGCGTGACTCGGTCGACCGAGTTCACTAGTTTAGGTTCCAAAACTGCTTCGTATCACCGAGTTTGAAAATCGGTAGATCCGAAATGCTTTCGTGGAAAACTAAAACTAAGTTTTTGAATCATTCTTTGCAAAAATCTCTGCATTTTGTGATGCTCATCCACTCTACCTCATCTATAACTATTCACAGGGTCAGCAGCAAGTGTGTGCAGCATGTTAGACCAAAGTGACAACCAGAACAAGTCAGAAGAGCAGATTCACATGAGTGAGGGAACTAGTCCCTCTAGCAGCTCAGATGAGGGGAGCAGAAGCACTCCCAGCAATTTGCCCAAAGCTGCCACTAGGACAAGGAAGAAGAGAACCTCAGAGTCTTAGGATGAGGATTATGTGGCAGTTGAGGATGAGGCTATTTCAAAGAGAAAGTACTCAAGAAGGAGTACAGCTCAACTGCAGTAAAGCCAGGGATGAAGATCAAAAGGCCTGCAGGAAGACAACCAATGTCTAAAGCCAGAGTCTCCACTCAAGCATCTTTGGAAACCCAACCCAAAGAGCCTGCTGCAGAAGGAAAGAAAAGGAAGGAAAGGGTCAAGAAGACCATGGCCAGAGTAATAGGAAAGCCTTCCATGATGGAAGAAGAGGAAGAAGGAGAGGTTGTTGCACAAAGCACCCAAGGCACAAAAGCGATGGGTGATGCTATAAAGTCAGGGCTGCAACTTCAAAGCCCAAAGGAGCACCCAAAGCTGCCTCCAAGCCCAAGAGTGCACCTAAGAGGAATACCAGAGTATACCAGCTGCTGAAAAGAACAAGGCCCCAAAGGCTCGATGTTGTCTTGAGGAAGATGATGAAGGGCAAGTCCTAAGGAAGCTCAAACCCAAGATTCCAGACCACAATGATGCTCATCCTGTGGCTGAAAACATGAAGATCAGGAGAGACTTAGGGTTGAGGCTATGGAGAGAGTCAGATACATATGCCACCAGGAGAAGGACTGATGTTGATTACAGGTTCCACACAAAGGAGCAGCGGGACTTCTATGAGACAATCTTGTTGGACAAGGAGCCCATAGTATGTGATATGAGGTGGGTCGACTAGACCTACATACAGGAAAATGAAGAACACTATCACGGAGTGTATGACAGCTTCAAAGGCGTGTGGAGTTGCAGACTTTGTTGGGCGAAGCTCACAAACTGGAATGATGAGCTCATTATGCAATTCTACTCCACAAAGACATTTCTATCCAGATGGCAGGATAGTTTGGATGTCTCAAGGAACGAGATACCAATCAACCATTGAGGAATGGGCAAGTCTGATCAATGCCCCAAAGGAGAGTGAAGATGACTTGGACGTTTATGCCAAGAAGAAGATGGATCACAACTCTATGTCACAGATGTACAAGGAGATCCCAGATGAGGCACTTGAGACTTTCAAGTTTGGGTCAGTTCATTTTCTTCATCGGGGCTGCCAACGATCAAGCTGGATCCTAAGGCACACTCGTTGCTCAAATTAGGTGACCACAACATGATCAGAGGGCATGCAATTAATTTGCTACACATATTTGATGTGCCCCAGAAATTCAAGGTCATGAGCCTCATAGTTGAAACTATCAAGAGGACAGCAGCAGACCAAATGAGAAGTTGTGGATATGCCCCACAAATTCAAAAGTTGATTAACTCAAAGATGGGCACAGGGAAGTATATGTTGGATAAGGAACACCTTGTTCTCTATCCTGACTTTAAGGACAATCAAGTTGTCATGACTGAGAATGAACCATCATCAGTACAAGCTCAAGAAAAGAAGGAGAAAGCAAGGAAAGAGAAGGCTGCCAAGATGCCAACTCTAGCAGAGGCATCTGAGTACTTTTTGAAGAACAAGCAGGACCAGCTTGGTTACTTGATAGCATCAACTCTGCAGATTGAGAAGGGGTTGGCCACCCTAACTCAAAACCAGGAGAGCCTGGAAAGAATCATGGAACCAAAATTCTATGATCTTGATGTCAAAGTAACTGAGATTCAGTCAGTTGTGGAGCAACTACAGGATGACATGCAGGAGAGGAAGGGCAGGACAACAACTGATGCATTTGCCATAGTGCCTCGGGCTCAGAGATCAGCTGCAGAGCCAATAACAGACACCAGAGTCACTTCATCTTCTCCAGCTACAAATCCAGCACAACCAGCTCCGGCACCAACTCCTTCAGCTCCTTCCACATCAACTGAAGTCTTCGTCCAAGGAGCCATCTCTACGCCACCAGCTGAAGACCAAGCCTGAAAGACGATATAGTGCTATGCATTTTCTAGGAACTTTTTGGTAACTTGTTGCCAAAGGGGGAGGAAAATGTATTGATCATAAGGCTTCGAGAGAGAGAGTTTGCCTTTGTTTTTCTCTCTTGTCTTCTTGGTTGAACTTTGTTTGCCTTTGATTGCTTGAGATTCTATGCTATTACATGTGAGACATTGATAATCATGTGTTTGATCATAAGCTACACTTATGCTTGTTATATGATATTATCTTACTTACCCTTATATGATCATTCACTGTGCTTGGTGATGAGTGCATGTATTCAATCCTTATTATTTTGAGCGCTCCACCAAGATGTATGTGACATGGAAGAGTAACCCATGAGCCTAATTCCGTGTGCATTTGCAGTCCAAAGCAAATCTTAAAATATGCACAAATTTAGGGGGAGCTCTTGCTTATCACATACTTCTCAAAGCGACGATGTTTTTCAATCTTATTATCATTTGTCGAAGCTTTGATCTATATGTTGTCATCAATTACCAAAAAGGGGGAGATTGAAAGTGCAACTATCCCTAGGTGGTTTTGGTAATTCATAACAACATATAGCTCATTGAGCTAATGCTATTCCAAGACAAATATTTCAGGAAAGCTCAATGAATGGCATGGCACGGATGATGAAAGTGGATCCCTCAAAATATTAAGGACAAAGGGTTGGCTCATTGTAACATCCCAAATTTTCAATTTGGAATGTTATACATAGATCATCCTGCATATCATATTTTTATTGCATTGTTGGCTCGATCCTAGAAAAATCCTACGCAACTCAAGGACCCATGGAGAGAGTTGGGGATTTCGTTATTTTCATATTTGAGTTTTCTCAAATTTTGAAAAAAAGGGATCATTTGATTTTATTTACTTTATCTTCAATTATTTCTACTGTCAAAATATGAGAGAGGGAATAAAATGAATTTCCCAAAATAAAGAAATAATGAAGATTTAATAAAAAAATCAAATAAGATTTTATTTTGGAGTTTTTCGCCTTTTATTTGAATTTAGGAAAATGCATTTTCAAAATTAGATTTAGGCCCCAAATAAATTTTCATCTAGGCCGGCTTGATTTTAGAAGCCGGGAAAATTTATTTCGGGATTTTGGAGTCCGCTTAATATTTCTTTTTATTTTTCTTCTGCTGAATTATTAAAAAACGCGATCGACCTTGGGTGTGTTCGAGCGGGACTACGCCTGGGGCACTATAAATAGCGCCGCCCGGCGCGCCCTAAGGCCCGAGCCGCCCGCCAGCCCGATCGCCGCCCACTTGACCCGATCGCCCGCCCCCGCCGCCACCCGCCCACGCCCACGCCCCCAAACCCTAACCTAACCTTAGCGCCGCGCGCCGCCGCCAGATCCGCCCGCTGCCGTCGTCGAGTCCGCCGCCGACCCGCCGCCGCCGACGACTTCACGACCTCGCCACGAGGTTCGCCAAGGCCGACTTTTAAAACCGAACGGTTTTCGCCGGTTTATTTATTTTAGATCGGTTTTTCGGTTCGGTTAAATAGCTTAACGCTCGCTCGCTTGTTCGTTTTTAACGAACGCGTTCGTCAGATTAGTTAGGTTAACGAACGTCCGTTCGTTAACCTATTCGTCGCTTTTTCTTTTCTCGGATTTAATCCGCGATTTTTCGATCGCGATTCTCGATCCGATTTTCGCTTTTAGTATAACTTTTCGCCGCTTATCGGAATCAGGCGATTCAAGTGCCTAGAGTTTCGTCTCGAAACCCTCTTTCCGAATAACCTACTTAAAAAAGTTTTTGCTACTGTAAAATTTTACCTAGATCCAGATTAGTAAAACGGAGCTGTTTTCTTTCGTCGTTTGACTTTCGTTGCTTCGTTTGATTTGTTTCTTTTTGCAAACCAGAGTTCTTAAGTTGAACTATCTAGTTAGATCTATATGAGTTTTACCTGTGCATTAGATGAGTACTTATTGTATGCTTGTTTGTTTGTCTGCGATAGAATACCCGGAGTGCGCCGCCTGTTACTTCGAGTCTCTAGGTTTCGCAGATAATTAGCAAGGCAAGTAACGCTTTGATCATATATTTTCTCATACCCAGTTTTTATTGCATTAGATCAATCCCCAAACATTGCATGATTAGGATCTAATTAAACTGTGGGTTATGGAAAGTAGTTGAGGTAGTACCTATTACCTGTTTTTTATCAAACCTTTGGGAGTTACTTCTACGTTTGCTTATATTGCCATGATATGCCAGTAGACGTGGATTGGGTGAGTGTATTCCATGACAGATGTGAGATTGTTAAATTAATGGTTTATTTAAGGTGGCAACTTAAACACACATCTGGGTGGATTGAGGCACCTGGTTTCCATCCGGACTTTCCTGTATTTCTTCGGACCGCCACCCAGGCTCAAAGGGATCATGAGATTTTTCAAACTAGAAACTTACGTGTGCAGCCACAAGCCACTATGGGCTCTGGCATAGTTGATTAAGTTGTGCAAACTCTTACGGGTAGACTAGCAGATGTAGGGGAAACTAGGTGTACTGGTCTACCCTATGTAAGGTGCTAGCGCTTCCGAAAGACTATGTCTCGGTCATCCGTTTCTCAAACATCATGTAGTGCGAGAAATCCAACGGAGGCGATCGAGTCTTGTGGGGAAAAGTGCGCAAACCTCTGCAGAGTGTATAAACTAATCATGGTTAGCCGTGTCCCCGGTTATGGACATCTTGAGTATCTAGTACTTGGATATCATGTGAATCTCATCATGTTACTTCTAATTAATATTGTTGGGTTGTTAATGAGTACTTTAAATTGGGATTGAGGATGCAGTCAACCATTCTCAATGTTCAACAACCACTATGATAGTTAAATAAATTTATTCCTTTGCAGTAGGGAAAAATTGGCTTTACACAAAACTGTAACCATAGAGCTTTCCACCAGCCAAATATGCATGTAGTATAGCTTAATCCATTATTATTCTCTATGTGTTACATTGCCAGCATATTCCATGTGCTGACCCATTTTCGGGCTGCAACGTTTCATGTTGCAGACTTTTCAGACGACAAGTAAGGTGCTTAGGTCGTGGTTCTATACTCAGTGATGCCGTTGGAGTTGATGGACTCGCTTATTCTTCCAAGACTTCCGCTGTTATCGTATTTAGATGGCCTTAAGCAATATTTATTTTATTAAGTTCTCTCTTGAGACATTCGATTGTAATAAGTGTGTGATTGCTACTCTATTATAAATCCTCCGAGTACTGTGTGGTGTCACCATTACTGATCCAGGGATGACACTGAGCACAGAGATCGAACTGTTTGAGGTCTGGTCGCTACACTCATGCTCAAAAGCTCAAGACTCTACATTTTACATTTTAGTGATCCAAGATCACATTGAGTCTATAGGAAAATCCAATACTATCAAGGAGGGATGAGATGTTGCTTAATGAGCCTCTTGCTTCATGTGCTTAGTGATATGCTCCAAAACCCTCAACTACTTTCTCACGTCCGCATATGACCTAAACCTAAAGTCAAAATCGGTCCTACCGATTCTTTCTATCCGGCGCCACCGAGTTCAAATGTCATAGCCACTGCCACAAACCCTAGGCAAATCGTTTTCACTGATAGGGATCTCGGTCTCACCGAGATGGGATTGTAATCTCTCTGTTTCCCTTTGTAACGTTTTGGTCTAACTGAAATGAGCGATCGGTCCCACCGAGATTGCAATGTAAACGTTCTGTTTCCCTTTCGTAACATTTCGGTCTCACCGAAAGAGCGAATCGGTCCCACCGATTTTACCTGACCAACTCTCTGGTTAGCTAATTACCAAAATCGGTCTCACCGAGTTTGTGTAATCAGTCTCACCGAGATTACGTTATGCCCTAACCCTAACCATATCAGTCCTATCGAGTTGCATGACAGTCCCACCGAAAACCCTAACAGTCAGTAGGTTTACTGAATCGGTCCGACCGAGTTTGTTGATTCGGTCCCACCGAGTTTGGTAAATTGTGTGTAACGGTTAGATTTTGTGTGGAGGCTATATATACCCCTCCACCTCCTCTTCATTCATGGAGAGAGCCATCAGAACAAACCTACACTTCCAACTTACCAGTTCTGAGAGAGAACCACCTACTCATGTGTTGAGGCCAAGATATTCCATTCCAACCACATGAATCTTGATCTCTAGCCTTCCCCAAGTTGCTTTCCACTCAAATCTTCTTTCCACCAAATCCAAATCCTGTGAGAGAGAGTTGAGTGTTGGGGAGACTATCATTTGAAGCACAAGAGCAAGGAGTTCATCATCAACACACCATTTGTTACTTCTTGGAGAGTGGTGTCTCCTAGATTGGCTAGGTGTCACTTGGGAGCCTCCGACAAGATTGTGGAGTTGAACCAAGGAGTTTGTAAGGGCAAGGAGATCGCCTACTTCGTGAAGATCTACCGCTAGTGAGGCAAGTCCTTCGTGGGCGACGGCCATGGTGGGATAGACAAGGTTGCTTCTTCGTGGACCCTTCATGGGTGGAGCCTCCGTGGACTCACAAGAACTGCTACCCTTCGTGGGTTGAAGTCTCCATCAACGTGGATGTACGATAGCACCACCTATCGGAACCACGACAAAAACATCCGTGTCTCCAATTGCGTTTGAATCCTCCAATCCCTTCCCTTTATATTCTTGCAAGTTGCATGCTTTGATTTCCGCTGCCTATATACTCTTTGCATGCTTGCTTGAATTGTGTGAAGATTGCTTGACTTGTGCAAAGATAGCTAAAATCTGCAAAAGTCTGAAATTGGGAAAAGGTTAAGTTTTTAATCGGTCAAGTAGTCTAATCACCCCCCCCCCCCCCTCTAGACATACTTCAAGGTCCTACATTATGCTATCTTGAGAGAAGCCACTAGTGAAACCTATGGGCCCCGGGTCTATCTTCCATCATATTATTTTCCTATCAATTTGCTATTTATGCTGCCATTTATTTTGCAATCTTTACTTTCCAATCTATATCATAAAAATACCAAAAATATTTATTTTATTATCTCTATCAGATCTCACTTTTGCAAGTGGCCATGAAGGGATTGACAACCCCTTTATCGCGTTGGTTGCAAGGTTCTTATTTGTTTGTGCAGGTACAAGGCGACTTGCGTGTAACCTCCTACTGGATTGATACCTTGGTTCTCAAAACCTAAGGGAAGTACTTACGCTACTTTGCTGCATCACCCTTTCTTCTTCAAGGGAAAACCAACTCATGCTCAAGATGTAGCAAGAAGGATTTCTAGCGCCGTTGCCGGGGAGGCTTACGCCAAGTCAAGTCAAGATTTGATCTCCCAGCAACTAGCCATTTCTGGCGCCGTTGCCGGGAGATCTACGCACAAGTCAAGACATACCAAGTACTCATCACAAACTCTTAACCCTCGCATTACATTATTTGCCATTTGCCTCTCGTTTTCCTCCCCCCACTTCACCTTTGTCATTTTATTCGCCCTCTTTTTCCGTTCATTTCTTTTTGCTTGCTTCTTGTGTACCTGTTTGTCCTGATGGTCTTGCCTAAAAAGGTTGATCCTCACCTTAGAAGGTTGGAAGAAATTGAAAACAATGTTAGAAGCTTTATGACTTTGCAATTTGAGCATAATAATTTCTTTAGAAACGAGCTTAAAGAACAAAAAAGCTTTATGGAGTACATGAATAAAGAGCTTGATGATATGTCTAAGGAATTTTATGGTTTGAAATCCCAGTTTGCTCATCTTGAAAACTTAATTGCCCAAATTTCAGATAAGCAGGCCACCTTAGTTAATAAGATGGCCGCGAAACTGGAAGAGCTAGAAGGTAATAAGGATGAAGATCTAAAAGTGATTGATGTGTCTCCTATTAAATCTTTGTTTTGCAATATGAATCTTGATAATGATGGGACTGGAGATGAGTCAACTTTAGTTAAAAGGCGTCCGAATGATTCGGAGTTTTTAGATCTTGATGCAAAAATTGGTAAAAGTGGAATTGAAGAGGTCAAAACTTTACAGAGCAATGAACCCACTATTTTGGATTTCAAGGAATTTAATTATGATAAGTGTTCTTTAATAGATTGTATTTCCTTGTTGCAATCCGTGTTAAATTCTCCTCATGCTTATAGTCAAAATAAAGCTTTTACTAAACATATCGTTGATGCTTTAATGCAATCTTATGAAGAAAAGCTTGAATTAGAAGTCTCTATCCCTAGAAAACTTTATGATGAGTGGGACCTACTATTAAAATTAAGATTAAAGATCACGAATGCTATGCTTTGTGTGATTTGGGTGCTAGTGTTTCGATGATTCCAAAAACTTTGTGTGATGTGTTAGGTTTCCGTGAATTTGATGATTGTTCTTTAAACTTGCATCTTGCGGATTCCACCAATAAGAAACCTATGGGAAGGATTAATGATGTTCTTATTGTTGCAAATATGAATTATGTGCCCATAGATTTTATTGTTCTTGATATAGATTGCAATCCTACATGTCCTATTATTCTTGGTAGACCTTTCCTTAGAACGATTGGTGCAATTATTGATATGAAAGAAGGAAATATTAGATTCCAATTTCCATTAAGGAAAGGCATGGAACACTTTCCTAGGAAGAAAATTAAATTACCTTATGAATCTATTATGAGAGCCACTTATGGATTGCATACCAAAGATGACAATACCTAGATCTATTCTTGCCTTTATGCCTAGCTAGGGGCGTTAAACGATAGCGCTTGTTGGGAGGCAACCCAATTTTATTTTTGTTTCTTGCTTTTTGTTTCTGTTTAGTAATAAATAATTCATCTAGCCTCTGGTTAGATGTGGTTTTATGTTTTAATTACTGTTTGTTCCAAGTAGAACCTTTGGGACGACTTGGGTGAAGTATTTATCATCTTGCTGTAAAGAACAGAAACTTTAGCGCTCACAAGACACTACAAAAAAATACACTTCCGTGATGATACGTGTTTGTCACAATAGGTCACGTTTTCTGTCATGCATGTACATCCATGACGAATTTATGACAGAATCAAGATAGTCATACCTGTGCTGTCGTAGAAGTGTTCCATGACATTACCAAAATTATCATCACGGAAGTGTCCACTTCCATGACGATAAATCGTGTGTCACAGAAGTGCTTTCGTCAAGGGTGACCGACAAATGGCATCCACCGTAACGGAACACCGTTAAGCTATCGGGTCCGGTTTTGGATCTGATAACCCGTTAATAGCCCCGACCAATGGGGATTTTCCACGTGTAAAATCATCATTGGCTGGAGGAAACACGTGTCGGCTCACCGTTGGGACAGATGTCATCCACTCATTGGACCCAAAGCGCCTATGATATGTCGACACGTGGCATGACCTAACAGAGGCCCATTCCTATGAAAAGGCCGGCCCGTTTGACTTAGTCAAAAGTTGGTGGGCCGGCCCACGGCAAGCCTATGAACGGCCTGTTCGCATATAGCCCATTTACAGCCCGCTAACCCAGGGCCCATTTACGGCCTATTCGAATTAGGCCCAGTAGCGTCATCTGGGCCGTCCAATATAATTCCAGCCCATTTTAACTTCCGGCCCATCTATGGCCCATGACGTCTTTCGGCTCATATGAGGCCCTTATTACTCTCGGCCCATTAATGGCCCGTGGTAAAACTGGTCCGTAATGAACAGTGTATCACTTTATACCCATTAAACGACGCGTGGTGGCGGGCCGTAATGAACAAAGGTATCACTTTATACCCATTAACGCCCATTATTCCTTTGGAACGCTTCCAACCCATGTTATCTTCCGCCTTCTCGGCCCATTTATTCTGGGCTCATTTCCACATTCGCTTACTTACGCCCCCACATCGCTATTTTCGCTTAGGGCCAAATTCAGCTCGTGGTTACATCGGCCCGTTTAGGCCCGTTAATACGCTGGGCGTTTTCATAGCGTCATCAAAATACGGCCGATTAATGATGGCCCGTTATGGTCGGCCCATGAACGGACGATTTCAACTCTAGCCCATTTACGACCATAATGTGGTCTGTTATTGGCCCATGTTTGGCCAATCGATCATACGGCCCGTAGAAGGCCCATTGATGATACGGCCAATAGAAGGCCCATTGTGTCTACGGCCCGTATAAGGCCCATTGTTTCTACGCCACGTAGAAGGCTCATTGTTTCTACGGCCCTTAGAAGGCCCATTGTTTCTACGGCCCGTAGGAGGCCCATGTTAACTACAGCCTGTGGGCATCAAAGTTCGCCACCAGTGCAAATATAGGGAACACCCTACACTATACAAAAATAGCTTGCTGTTTTCTTCAGCCGGTGGCTGCACGTTAAGCACAAATTTTGTATCGCACCAAAACAAATTACAACTATAAAACAAAAGGAAGGTTGGCATAAAAGTTAACAGTCTAGCAGATAAATGCACCACCTGAAGTTCAGAAGCTCAGTTCGTTTGACTTGACTATTATGTTTTCATGCTGTATTGTCCGATGGAGCACCATAACCTTCGCCTTCAGTTCTCCTAGGCTCCTGAACAACATAGCAAATGTCTAATAGTCTGGTTTCAAAACCACGCATATCGTGACAACATCGAACAATGTCTCTCCTTGTTTCACAAAGGGTCTCTGTTAGGGAATGGACTTGTGTCTGGAGCGCAGATACAACATTGTTTTAAGCTTGCATATCTTCATCATGAGGCAGTTTTGACGAGATTGCATTAACAACCAAGCCAGTATTACGCAGGAACGTGCTTTTGGCATTGTTGGACAGGTACTGATCCACTGCAGCAAGAGCTGACATTGCGGTTATAGTTGCCTCACCACCTTCAGAAGGGGGGCGGTTCCACCATTTTTTCCATAGCTCACTGAAAAGTTGAGGTTTTACATTAGTAGTACCAGAACAGAAGATATTAAGAAGGCAGCAAAACCAAACAAAATAGCTTTGGTCTATATACAGAACTTATTCTGGTGAACCCATGTAAAATAATAGTTGTATTTTATTGCAAAGTACATAATAAAACCAGGTTCCAAACATATGGCCATGTGCCATCGCTAATGTATTGTCTATTTCTTCACATTGTATTGAGGGCTAAGGATAAAGAGACGAAGATTATAATACGGTAATCATAGTATGACACCATTCATATCACAAAACAACTGAGAACAGACAAACGGGCAATTGTAACGTTGTGTGGGCAAGTCCATCATGGAACTAGATTACATGTCAAGATCAAAGGAATATCACTCCTCTCTTTTAAACCTTGTAAGGTGTAATGATACGCTAAGACAATTTTGTATAAAATTTAAAAGAGTAATAGACATTGGATGCAAACCATGCAGTTCAAGGCACAAGTCAGAGTAAGTAGTAGTTAAAAGGCATGAGGATTAAGGACTTACAACAGCGGCTTTGATCGGTGTAGTCATGCCCTTCTTCTTCTTTGGTGTGACAGTCCTTGAAGATTTCCACAGCATTTGGTTCAGGTACTTTTTGGTCCTTGCGGGCTTTCCTCTGCATTTGGAACAAGTCAATATAGATCTGATAATATGGTATAGTGAAAAGAGTGAAACAACAGCTAATTACAAGAATATCACAGTGTGCAATATAGCTATGAGATCCTGTCGTCTGTTGGAATTTCACTTTCGTATGGTTGGCCTTGTTCTTTGAACAGTTCACCTACAAGAAGATAGATTTGTGTGGCACATGCATAAATAGGACTTCAACATGTGTTCTGATCACATATATATAATGTACCTGATACTTCAGATCGGGCCAATGTTTAACGAGGCCTCTCCAGTCTTCATCAGATATATTTTCCACTAGAGATGTTTGGACAAGTTCACTGTTAGCCTTGCCTTCGAAGTGAGTTTTCCTCAAGTTATACAGATACTGTCGGAGAGCAGACTTGAAAACATGGGTGCAAGCTTGTATGGTTGCATCATCTTGGCTATCCAACCTGAACCTCATCTGTTGAAAATTATGGGAGTCTCATTATCAGCAACCTAGAAAGTATTGGACAGAGCAAGACGATATTACTAGTTTCCATACATAACCATACTTACAGATAAATGGTCGAGGAAGGTGTTGAACTGGGTTTCGTCTTTGTCATTCCTATATTGAATCCATGTTGGGAGGATACGTACATGACACCTAACAGCAACCGCTGCCTCTGATACTAACTTGGTTGACTCTGTAGCATCATGTGGCCTTTTTAAACCTGCCTCAAAATGGATCTCCATTCTTCCTCCTCTAGATTTAGTTAACCTATCGAGAATTATCCCTGATGCTTGTTTCCTCTTGCGCCTAGGTGCTAGTCCAACAACAAACATAGGAAGTGTTAGTGTACATCAAACTGTGAGACTACATATAAAGAAGCATGCAACTGTAACTTGACTCCCGCAACTACCTTCTTGCTGTTGAAGCTCACAAAGTTCATCTGATCTTGCCAACTCATCTTGTGTCAAGAGTGCTTCAGAAGTAGTGTCAGGTGACAAGGGAGCTTGGGAACATGCTGCTAGTTCAGTTGACCAACGAGTAAATCGTGCAGCTGGTGGTACTGTGGAAGGTGTTGCAACAACTAGGGTTGTCTCTGCTTGTTTGGTGGCAGCTATTTGTTTCTGTTTGGCTTGTTCTGCAGCTCGTTTAGCACGGGATACCCTATCGGTACAATTTTCCGCTGGACTTTGACCTTCTATTGCACCATCAGTACCAGCAGAATCTGCAAGATTCTTCCGCTTCCCTTTCCCTATCGTTCTATCTTGCTTCCTCTTTCTCTGTGCCATGTTAAGTCAAGCCGACAAGAAAAACAAATAACAATTTAGTTCTTCAGAACAAATTGATGCGTGATACAGACGAACTGAACTTTGATGTTAGAAAACCACATGATAGGAGGATGTAATATGTAAGAAAAATAGGACGGCATGAGATAACCAGAACTATGATGTGTAAAGTAAGCAGAAGACATTTCACTAAATTAGAAGCAATGCAATGGAAGGTAGACACCATATGAAAGATGCTACAAATATCGCTCTGCCAAGTTAACAGTGTCTAGTCATAAATGTCGTTTAAACAAATGTGAAGTAGTACAAGAAATAAATCATATGCAAGATGCAAACAACATCACACTATCAAGTTAAAGGTCTCTTGTCATTAGTGCCATTGCATATTCACAACATTGCATATTCACAGCTTATGATGTGTAAACTAAGGAGAAGGCATTTCAACAAATTAGAAGCAATGAAAGCTAGATACCATGTGAAAGATGCAACGAATATCACTCTACCAAGTTAAAACTGTCTCGTCATAAGTGCCATTTCAACAAATTAGTAGTACAAGCTAGAAAAGAATGAGAGATGTAACCTATATCACACTTCGAAGTCAAATGTGTCTTATGATAAGTGATTGTTGCAGGTTACACAACAGTAATAATTTGATGTAAGAACATGGTGTGATAGACAGATATTGTATGTGCTAGAAACAGGAACACATGTCTTATTAAAGTATAATGTGTAAAGTAAGCAGATGGAATTCAACAAAATTAGAAGCAATACAAGCTAGACATCACACATAACATGCAACCACATATAACAGTGCCAAGTTAGAGGGAGCACCGGTGATGGTGCACTAGGTGGGACGTGCTCATCATAAACACAGCTACGTTGAGTGTGTATGCATGTGTATTCTTGTAAATCATCTTGGGGGGATGGAGGAGTAGAAACTGTAGAGGCCCTCCGTTTGGAAGGAGCACGTTTATCTGCTGCCTTGCTAACTTCCTTCCTCTTTATTGATTTTGAATTGTCAAGTAAAACCGACAAGAAAAAGCAATAAAATTCTTTCTTCAGAACTCATTCATGCATGATACTGACAATCACTACTTTGATGTAAGGCAAACACATGATACCAGGATGGAATATGTACGGAAAACAGGACGGCATGGCATGTTCCCAACTGTTTGTGTAAACTAAGCAGAAACCATTTCAACAAATAAGAAGCAATGCAAGCTAGACACCGCATGAAAGATGCAACCAATATGACTTTGCCAAGTTAAAAGCGTCCCATCATAAATGGAATTTCAACAAATTAGAAGCATCGCATGCTATAAATCATATGAAAGATGCAACTAATATCGCACTGCATATACTAAAGGTGTCTCGTCATATTGATTGATGCGGGATACAAAAAACAATAGTTTTATGTAAGGACATGCTTAATAGACAGATGTACTATGTACTAAATACATGAAGGCATGTCACATTAACAGGTATAATGTATAAGCTAAGCAGAATAGCACATGCAGTTTTAACCAGATTGGAAGAATTACAATCTAGACACCATGTGCAACATGCAACCACATATCACGCTGCCAAGTTAGAGCAAGCACCTGCGATGCTAGTGTAGGGGAAATGCGGTAATCAACTACAGAGCTACGCTCACTATCTTCATCTAGCCTTGATGTTTCTTGAGAATCATGTCGGGAGGCTGACGCTACATTCTTTAAATGAGGAGTAATCCACTTGCCTGACTGCCTCATCATAAGTGATTGATGAGGGATACACAAGAACATTAGTTTGATGTAAGAACATGGTTAATACACATATGTACTAGTATGTACCAAAAACAGAAAGGCATGTCATATTCAAAGGTATAATGTGTAAGCTAAGCAGATGCAATTTAACCAAATTGGAAGCAATACAAGCTAGACATCCGACTGGAGTGGTGAGCATGATCATCTAGGACCTGAGAGCCTGGTGGGAGGCGGGCTGCTTCGCCATCATCGCGGATTTTTAGTTGGCTTCCAGGTGATGCCTCTCTTTGCCGGGCTTGTCACTGGCTCGGCCAGTGCCCTGACTAGCTATTTGTCTTTTGGTGTTCACGGGATGGTGGTTCATGTAAAAAATATCTTTCCTTATCTTACTAAAGACCAACTTCGGCCTTTCGAATACAAGCTAGACACCATACGGAACATGCAACCACATATGACACCGCGAAGTTAAAGCAAGCACCTGGGATGGTGGTTCATTGCGAGCGAGGTCATCAACTCCAGAGCTACGTTTACCATCTCCATCTACTGACACTGCACCTATTATAAGGCTGAAACGTGTCCGCCTATCCGCGCATTTACAACTGGAGCGACTTCTCTCTTTTCTTTTTTGCTTCTCTCATAGCAGCAGAGTCTGAAATACCCTTGCATAAAAACACAATAGTGAGAGTATGGGTGAAGTGTGTGCAGAACTAGTGCACTTTAAAAGTAGCAGATAGCAGGTGGCTGAAAAATAAATGACATGAGACATATGATAGCTCTACAACATTGCTAGGCAAACAAAATTAGATTCTACTCCGTATGATTTTGTAATATATGAGCACAGGAAATGCAGGTACTCCTCCAGCACACCACCACATGTGGTCATATCAAGATAACAGTCGACTGAAAATACATAGGTCCGTCGACTTTTTTAATGAAACGTCCAATCTATAAGGAACGGGCAGATGGCCTTCATCTACCTCCCGCCAGTCACTGTTGACGATCTTTCTTGAACCGCCAGCGACCACCGGCCCAGACCCCTGCCTCCGCCGCCCTGCCCTCCCCTCGACCTCACACCACCACCGTGCTTGGTAGCACCCCCAGGCCATCCCTTTAATCCCGGCCGACCTCCAGATCGGGCGCCAGTAGCTCTAGGCCCCACACGCCCCTAAGATAAACACCGAGGCGCTGCTTCCCCGGCATAATAGGTGGACAAGCGCCTGTTACGCCGGGGAATGCTTCCATTAATTGGGAATCAACTGACCAGGAATTGAAATTCAGGGGGCCGACGGACCTCTAGCTAAGGTGAAATAGTATATGAGGAGAAACCTTGTGCATCACGAGTTACTAGGAACATCTAGTATGAAGAAGAAGGGGTCAACTAGTGTCTTCTATGGGATGAATACCATGCAAGTAGACACGTAAGATTTGCACGAATAAGGGAAGAGGGGTACCATTTTCGGTTGCCGATGTGGTCGCCTCCACATGTCGCGACGATCTTCTTCTTTTTGCCGGGGAAACCGATGTTCTGGAGGAGGGTGCAGGCTTGGACGAACCCATGGCCAAATTGTTGACTGTGTTGCCGTGGACGTATGTCGGCGGAGGCGAAGCAGATCCGAGGCGGCGAAGGACGGCGCAGCAGGAACAGCTCCGGTGCGGTGGAGGGTGGCGAAGTTGGAGCGGCAGCGGTGATGCGCAGGACGACGTGGTTGAACTGGCTCGGGTACGGACGGCTCGGCCTCGGCTTCATACTAGCCGTGGAGGGCGTTGCGGTTGAGGTTGTGGTCGACGACGACATCGGGGTATCGGCTCCGGTGTGATGGAGGAGGGCGGCGGTTGATGGGTTGAATGGGGTGGCGGACGGAGGACGCCGGGGTTTCGCGGCTGGTGGAGAGGTAGTTTTTGCACCCACGGAGTATGAATGGGGAATCGGACGGGTGGGCGGGGGGGAGGGGAGAACCATGTTTCGGTCTGGGACGCGCTTGTTTTTGGCTTTTTTGAACACAAGATGGGACGCGCTTGTTTAAAATTTGGGGAAAGTACAAACTTTGCCCCCTCTTAAATTTCGGACCCATCATGGGTCGGGGTAGGATGGTAATCCAGTGTCCCAAATAGTGGGCGGAGCGATTTCGCCACGCAGCATGTGTGCTTAGGCGGCCATTGTGTATGAGTGTTTTTGAGGCGGTTGCGTATGTCTAGATGAAGCTACAAACCTACCCCGGTTTAGACCTTTGGACGTCGGGCCGGTAGGTTTCACGCATCGGAGTTATTAGAAAAGTAATTTCCTTGTACTACCAAACATTGGTATCAAGCGGTTTCGGGCGAGTAGAGGCTCTTTTGGCGCTTCGTTCGAAACTTTGAAACACAAGCATTCACGTTTAGAGTACTCTTGAACTTTGAGGATTGACCTAAATAGACAACGTTAAATTTGACCTTGTATGTTTGAAAACCTCATTAAATTATCCGCTTCTTTTTGAAATTTTGACACTTGAAAATCCTATAACTACGATTATTTTGGAATGGAGGAGCTAAATTTGAATCTATTTTGTACACGACTACCTATGCTATTATGTATAAAATCAGAGCAAAGATTGGTGCCCCCATAATTTAGGTATGATTTACAAATGCCATGATATCAAATTCAAATAATTGAATGGACTTCATGTTGAATTTGATTTTTTAAACCACCTTAAGTTGAATTCAAATGTATGCTAGTTCATAGGTAGCTATTTATAATGTTCATTGTGTAACCTTCGTATGTATAATGTGCTTTACACACACAACATGAACTATACTCACGTTTATATTCGATTGCTAAAGCGATGCATTGTCTGGAGTTCAAAATACTAACTATTGGATCAATTGTGTCGAATAATAACATAGACATGCTCAAATTCGATAGAATCTAGATGTCTGATGGATCAATGACCGTTCCTTACGCGAATTGCAAATATCATGATCCCATCCTAATATTTGGATACAATTTATATCTTTAATCAATGTGTACAGCAGTCTTGTACGTGTAGTTTCACTCTCCATCGGTGGTCTCTCACACACACTCTCTCTCTCCCGAGGTGTCTTTCTCACACACATGCTCTTGATATAACCCTCCCTCCCTCTCGTAACTATTTACGACTGTTTTCACTAACCTTTATCAAAAGCACTCTTCCTCTCGCAAGCATACACACGCACAATCCCCATCGACCCTTTCTATATACATAGACCTGCCTACGTGTCTCATGTATGCACATTATCTTTAGGCATGTCTCTCACACATTGTCTCACACTTCTCTTCCTAATCGACGAGTATGATTCTAGCAGAGCATTCTGTACGATGCCCCTTAAAGTTAGGTTGGATGAATAGTAATATCAGAGATAAATGGGTTACCTTAGTCCGAGAACCTAGGGTTACAAATCCTAGCGGGCTTTGTGAGTGGACATAGAGTCTTTCACAATTATGCTATCCTTGTCTTGTACGACTAGTCCTCCATGGGTCTCCCTAAATGCGTCACGGGCCGACCAATGTGGCGCAGGACGGAACCGAACAAAGGGCCTCACCTCGACCCACCGGACCTCACGCGGTGACACACCCTCTGCCCCCACGTCTCGTTATCTTCTCGCACCCACACATACCAACACAGACACCACACACAAAAAATATATTCTCCTGGTGCCTCTATCCACTCCCCCCTTGCATATACACACTCAAGGGAATCTCTCACCGTGACGTCATATTCGTCTCTCTCTCTATACCACTCTCATTTCTCGTGCTATCTCTCCCCCCCCCCCCCGCCGGCCCCTCTATCCATGCCTCTCTCAAATACGTAATACACACACATACCTCTCTAGGCCCTGCCAAATGCATCAACTACACATTCACACATGTTACATCACGCATTCCATTGATCTAAAAACCATCTCTTCACGTTTATTTCGCATACAACATTCCTTTTGAATAAAGTGTGGCCAATTTTTTTTTAGAATTTCTACATATATACAACATTACAAAGTTATATGGAGGAGTATGAACGCTTGCATTGCATGGTGCCCACAATGATATTTATTCAAGACCGAGAATTTGTATATTTTATACTATATATAAAGTTAGTCATAATAAAGAGAAACGAAGAGCATCTCTCTCCATCGCATACCCCCCTCTACGCCCTTTCATGTACGCACACAAACTATCTCCGTGTCCTCTAAAAGTAAGCCCCAAAGACATTCATGCATGTTTCATCTCTCTCGCGATATATACAAAGGGCGATCATTGTATTTGAAGCGAAAGCACGATACATACATTGGACTTCAGAATTCACTCATTACGGTCAGCATTTACATTTTGTGGTTATTATACAGTCACGGGCTCACCGTACAACTCTGTATTTGCTCAAGACACGACTAGTTGACCAGTTAAACGCTCCACGTGGCACCTCTAGTGTTGCATCACATTATCTCACTACCATCGCGCCCACATGTCGGCTTGTATCTACTCTACATCTACACTCTTATAAAATACTAGCAAGATGCCCATGCGTTGCACGGAACATGAAGATGCATTTGTATGAGTAGTTTATCTTGTGGGAGGAAAGGATGAACAGGAATCATCACAAGACTATGCTTTGGGTATAAGAGTTGGGATAAAATACACTATCTTACAAAAAATCAGAGTTGGTGATGATGGTGTGCCCGCCATCACCGACTATGAATATAGGATAAAATACACTCTTCCGATTTATATCCGACGGATAGGAAAGAAACTATGACAATTTTGCAAAAAGTTACCCACACACCTATCCACATTTGCAAATAAGGCCTTCCCTCGTTCATCCTTTTCTCTCACAAGATAAACTAGTCATACAAATGCATCTTGATGTTACGTGCAACGCACGGGCATCTTGCTAGTAAGAATGAAAACAAATGAAAAAAATATTGGACGGTGGTTCGAAGTCATGACCGCGGGCACAACGGACAAGGTGGCCTTGTATTGGTATGCTGAGCCGTCTGTTTTAACACACAGGAGCTGGTGTGGTGATTATACACACAAGCACGCATGCACATGAACTGCATGCACGCAGCACTCACACGAACACATGCACCCACGCACGCACGCAACACTCACACGTACACACGCAGCCACGCACGCATGCAACACTCACACGCAAACACGCACGCATGCATGCACACACCAGTACACCACACGACTAACACACACTCTCACGCTCAAGTGCTCAACCTACACGTGCATGCGCACACATCAGGCCCTGACAGACACAACCAGGTGATTCCCGAGCACGGGGTGGAGTCTTGTCGCACCTGCGTAAATTTGTGTTTATCTGACCTTTTCCCTATGCGAACTGATAGGTGGGACCCACAAGGAACATGGTTAATTTAACTAGTCAACATGGTGCATGCAGACTATTTGGCCGGTCAACAGAGTGCAGTCTGATGCTGAACCGTGAGCAAGTGACCGTATAACCACAGCAAAACGCATATAATGACCGTAATCAGCTTATTCTCAAGTTTGGTGAATGTATTACGCTTCTCTCTCTGTAGGCCCTCCAAAACTACATCTCTACACATTCTCGCATGTTACATCTAACAACTATGCAATACAGCACTACTACTACTACACTCTAACACAATAAATCATATGTGTTTTTAGTTTTACTAGATATCATATTGTTACTTAATTATTCAGTTTGCATACATTAAAATTGCCTTTGAAATGTATGGCCAGTATCATATACCGCGCGGGAAAAGTCCCGCCCTTTCCTGTTTAATCGGGTTTGTATCGATGGATCATGCGAAACAGTAAAACTATAGTACTATATACAGTACAAGTGACAGTTCACTGGGCCGTCGTGTTATGTACTCCTCCGTCGTAAGAGTGGAGCGCTCGCTTTCATAAATCTTCTAGTCCCTTTCACCGACATGTGGGACATCAAGCTACCGGGTCCATGTGCCATACCGGAACACAGTGCAGAGCAGCCGGGGTGAAGCACCCAGTCATGGCGTCGGCGTAGTAATGAGCAATGAGGCGTCAAATCACAAAGTTGCACCTTTCCCGCAGTTAAGGGACGAAGTAATAATGCTAAAAAAAGGAGTTGGAGGGACGAAGCAACCATCATTTCACTCGTTGCTGAATCCGCTTCTCCCTCATCTTCTTCAAGTTAACCACGTGTTGCTTCTGCAGTTGTTCTTCCTCATGTGGGAAGCAGATCGGCTTGGTAAAGCACTGACATGTGGGACCGCATGTTAGCAAACCGCCAGGACAACGTCCTCTAAAAATAAGAAACCTCCTTTTCACTAATCTTGATTCTATAATTTTTTAGATCAATATAATTGAGATTTGTATAGATAGCACACAGGAGCAAAACCAAGTGGTACGATTAAGGGCATCCACAATGTGTAGCCAAATGTGAAAATAGCTTTTGGCATCATGGGAACCATTGTGGACGGTGTTGCCAAAGCCAAAAGGATGGAACCGAAGCTCCATGATTGATTGATTGAAGGAATATAAAAATGCAACGTCTCTCCTCTTTCTCCTATGCTTGGACGCATGTACAGTATAGAGGACAGAGTCTACTCCCCTGTCCCTTCTATCACAAATCACAAAGCAGTGAGGCGTCAAATCACAAAGGACGGACGAAGCAACCATCATTTCACCCTTGGCTGACTCCGCTTCTCCATCGTCTTCTTCGAGAAACCATCTCACCGCACTAAGCTGGACGGACGAAGCTATTGTGTACGAGTAGTACTAGTACATTTACGCGTCCTTTGGTTCAACAGACTTCCAGGATGCAAATAAGGCGGTTGTCTCGGCTTGCAGGCGTCACTTGCGAACGACTTACCGTGGTCTCCCTCAATGGTGTTCTCCGTCAAACGCACTTCGCCAAACCACAACGTTTGAGATATCGTCGATGTCACCGCAATGGGGAAGGAAGTCAAATATAGTTACTACCTCCATTTATTTGTACACAAGGCCAGTATATCAAAATTACAATTTGCAAAAGGCCACTAACAATAATCGAGGCAAAACTGATGGGGTTTGCCTCGTACTAGCAACCTAGGACATTAATATCCCCTGCATGCATGCGGAAGTGAGGAGGTTGGTTTGCATGGCGCTGCATTAATCAAGCGATGGGGAGTGAGATGGTTAGCTCTTTGGTCTTTGAAGAAAAAAATATGCATTAATTAACACGTGAAATGAGGATTTGTATCGATTAATCCCGCGAAGGAAAACCCCGCCTTTCTTTTTTAACACTAGTACTCCTAGTACGTAGTACTACGTACTTATCCTATTTCGGTCTAGGCCTTGCATTGCCACACTTCGCCACACATTTTTTCCAAGCTTGCCTAAAGTTTTCAAAATGAGAAGGAGGTACACTTGTGCACGGCTATCGCGGTCGCACCGCATCCTCACACGGTCGCTCCTGCATGCCGCGGTCTCACCGCACCCTCACATGCAAAGTGATACATCTCCATCGTATCTACTTTTCCAAACACTTTTGCCCTTGTTTTGGACTCTAACTTGCATGATTTGAATGGAACTAACCAGGACTGACGATGTTTTCAGCAGAATTGCCATGGTGTTATTTATGTGCAGAAACATAAGTTCTTGGAATGACCTGAAACTCCACGGAACTTATTTTTGGAAAATATTAAAAATATTGGTGAAAGAATCAAGGCCAGGGGGCCCACCACCTGTCCACGAGGGTGGGGGCGCGCCCCCTGCCTCGTGGGCCCCCTGGAGCTCCACCGACCTCAACTCCAACTCCATATATTCGTGTTCGGGGAGAAAAAAATCAGAGAGAAAGATTCATCACGTTTTATGATACGGAGCCGCCGCCAAGCCCTAAACTCTCTCGGGAGGGCTGATCTGGAGTCCGTTCGGGGCTCCGGAGAGGGGAATCCATCGCCATCGTCATCATCAACCATCCTCCATCACCAATTTCATGATGCTCACCACCGTGCGTGAGTATTTCCATCGTAGGCTTGCTGGACTGTGATGGGTTGGATGAGATTTATCATGTAATCGAGTTAGTTTTGTTAGGGTTTGATCCCTAGTATCTACTATGTTCTGAGATTGATGTTGCTATGACTTTACTATGCTTAATGCTTGTCACTAGGGCCCGAGTGCCATGATTTCAGATCTGAACCTATTATGTTTTCATGAATATATATGTGTTCTTGATCCTATCTTGCAAGTCTATAGTCACCTACTATGTGTTATGATCCGGCAACCCCGAAGTGACAATAATCGGGAACACTCCCGGTGATGACCTTAGTTTGAGGAGTTCATGTATTCACTATGTGTTAATGCTTTGGTCCGGTACTCTATTAAAAGGAGGCCTTAATATCCCTTAGTTTCCGCTAGGACCCCTCTGCCACGAGAGGGTAGGACAAAAGATGTCATGCAAATTCTTTTCCATAAGCATGTATGACTATATTCGAAATACATGCCTACATTATATTGATGAATTGGAGCTAGTTCTGTGTCACCCTATGTTATGACTGTTACATGATGAACCACATCCGGCATAATTCTCCATCACAGATCCAATGCCTACGAGCTTTTCACATATTATTCTCCGCTTATTTACTTTTCCGTTGCTACTGTTACAATTACTACAAAACCCAAAAATATTACTTTTGCTACCGTTACCGTTACTTCCATATTACTTTGCTACTAAATACTTTGCTGCAGATATTAAGTTATCTAGGTGTGGTTGAATTGACAACTCAATTGCTAATACTTGAGAACATTCTTTGGCGCCCCTTGTGTCGAATCAATAAATTTGGGTTGAATACTCTACCCTCGAAAACTGCTGCGATCCCCTATACTTGTGGGTTATCAAGACTATTTTTCAAGCGCCGTTGTCGGGAGCATAGCTCTATTTTTTGAGTCACTTGGGATTTATATCTGCTCGTCACTATGAAGAACTTGAAAGACGCAAAAACAAAAATTTATCCCTCAACTACGAGGGGAGGTAAGGAACTGCCATCTAGCTCTACACTTGATTCACCTTCTGTTTTGAGTAAGCTTGCGACACCTAAACCTGCTTCTGCTATTAATTCGGATATGTCGCATGTTATTGATGATGCCACTTCTGTTATGCATGATACTTATGATGAAACTGCTTCTATGCTTGATACTACTGTGCCACTTGGTGAATTTCTTGATGAACAACTTGCTAGGGCTAGAGAGAATGAAATTATTGAAACTGATAATATTGATGAAAGTGATGATGAAGGCTCTCCCAATAAATATGAATTGCCTGCTGTGCCTGAGGGTTATGTTATGGATGAAGAAACTGCTAGAGACTTTCTTGCTTGCAATGATAGGAATGATCTTAAGACATTATTAGCTAAGCTTAAACAAAAAAACTCTGAATGCTAGAATGAAATATGATCCTGCTTATGCTAATTCACCTATCTTTATTACTGATAAGGATTATGAATTCTCTATTGATCCTGATATAATTACTTTGGTTGAGTCTGATCCTTTCTATGGCTATGAATCTGAAACTGTTGTGGCACATCTTACTAAATTAAATGATATAGCCACCCTATTTACTAATGATGAGAGAAATCGCTACTTTTATATCCTTAAAATATTTTCGTTCTCATTAAAGGGTGATGCTAAGATATGGTTTAATTCTCTTGATCCTGGTTGTGTGCATAGTCCCCAGGATATGATTTATTACTTCTCTGCTAAACATTTCCCTGCTCATAAGAAACAAGGTGCTTTGAGGGAAATATATAGTTTTGTGCAAATTGAAGAAGAGAGTCTCCCACAAGCTTGGGGGAGGCTTCTCCAATTACTTAATGCTGCGCCTGACCATCCTCTTAAGAAAAATGAAATACTTTGATATCTTTTATAATGGACTAACCGATGCTTCCAAGGACCACTTGGATAGTTGTGCTGGTTGTGTTTTCAGGGAAAGAACACCAGATGAAGCTGAATTCTATTGAATAATATGTTGACAACTGAAAATAATTGGACACTCCCCGAGCCTATTCCTAAACTAACTCCGAAGAAAAGGGGTGTTCTATTTCTCAGTCCTGAAGATATGCAAGAGGCAATGAAATCTATGAAAGAAAAGGGTATTAAAGCTGAAGATGTTCAGAATTTACCACCTATTGAAGAAATATATGATCTTAATCCATCACCTATTGAAGAAACACATGGTGTGGATAACCCTACACAGGTAGTGAAGGTAAATTCTCTCTATAGATATGATAAAGCTAAAATCCCTCCTACTAAGTTTGCTAGCCAATGTTTGGATGAGTTTGATAAGTTTATGGTTAAGCAAGAAGATTTTAATGCTTATTTTGGTAGACAATTAAAACAAAATGCTTATATGATTGAACACCTGGGTGATTATATGTCTAGAGTTAAAGGTGAACTTAAACTCATTAGTAAACATGCTTCTATGGTTACCACTCAAGTAGAACAAGTACTTAAAGCTCAAAATGATTTGCTCAATGAATTAAATAGTAATAATAATGATTATGCTGTTAGAGTGGCTACTAGAACTGGTAAGATGACTCAGGAACCTTTGTATCCTGAAGGCCACCCTAAGAGAATTGAGCAAGATTCTCAAAGAACTAATATAGATGCACCTAGTCCTTCGAAAAAGAAGAAAAATAAAAATGATAGGACTTTGCATGCTTCTAGTGAACCTATTCATGAACCACCTGAGAATCCAAATGATATTTCTATTTCTGATGCTGAAACACAATCTGGTAATGAACATGAACCTAGCGATAATGGATGATGTTCATGATGATGCACAACCTAGCAATGCTAATGATGTAGAAATTGAACCTGATGTTGATCTTGATAACCCACAATCAAAGAATCAACGTTATGATAAGAGAGACTTTGTTGCTAGGAAGCACGGTAAAGAAAGGGAACCATGGGTTCAGAAACCCATGCCTTTTCCTCCAAAACCATCCAACAAAAAGGATGATGAGGATTTTGAGCACTTTGCTGAAAAGATTAGACCTATCTTTTTGCGTATGCGATTAACCGATATGCTCAAAATGAATCCTTATACTAAGTATATGAAAGATATTGTCACTAATAAGAGAAAGATACTGGAAGCTGAAATTTCCACCATGCTTGCTAATTATACTTTTAAAGATGGAATACAAAAGAAACTTGGAGATCCAGGAGTACCCACTATACCATGCTCCATTAAAAGAAATTATGTTAGAACTGCTTTATGTGATCTTGGAGCCAGTGTTAGTGTTATGCCTCTCTCTTTATATCGTAGACTTGATTTGAATAAGTTGACACCTACTGAACTATCTTTGCAAATGGCTGATAAATCAACTGCTATACCTGTCGGTATTTGTGAGGATGTGCCTGTTGTGGTTGCAAACGTTACTATTTTAACGGGCTTTATTATTCTTGATATTCCCGAGGACGATAGTATGTCTATTATTCTTGGGAGACCTTTTTGAATACTGCAGGGGCTGTTATTGATTGCAACAAAGGCAATGTCACTTTTCATGTTAATGGTAATGAGCATACGGTACACTTTCCGAGGAAACAACCTCAAGTCCACAGTATCAACTCTATTGGAAAAATTCCATCGATTATTTTTGGAGGTTTTGACTTTCCTCTTACTACCAAGAATAAATATGATATTCTTATCATTGGGGATGTGCATATCCCCGTTGAGTTAACATAGTGTTATTCGAAATTTCTCCGGTCCCATGTTATTCGGAATGAGTTTGTTAACAAGACTTGATCAACCTTGTTAGTGGATTCCTTTTAATGAGCATGAGATGGATGAAGTTAGAAGGCTGTAACATCCCAAATTTCCTATTTGGAATGTTTTACAATTATCGCTAAGCATCTATGCATTCTGTTTGAATTTGAGTGGCATTTGAAGTTTCAGAAGTTTTGAAGTTGTTGGAATTTGAATTCAAAATTTTGGCAGCGGAAATCATTTCAAAAACTATGCCTGATAAATACTTGAGAAAAAGTATGAGAGGAGTAAACATGACACTCCAAAAATATCAGAGGAAAAACATTGCCAAAAAGTTTGCATTCAAATTTGAGTTTTATTTGAATTTTGAAAAAAATGAATTTTTATAAAGTTTGGACTTTGCCCCTGAAAAAATGTTCAAATGATAGGGAATATTCCCCTGATCATTTTGATATATATATATATGTCCTATATAAAATATTTATATTCTATATATATTATCTCTGTTTTTATTTTTCAAAAAAATAAAATTAGAAAAAGAAAAATACCCAGCGCCACCAGCCGACCGCCCACAAAGACTGGCGACCCACCACCAGCCAGCCCAGCCTAACGCCCGAGCCGCCCAGCTGCGCCTAACCGACCAAGCCTCGCCGGATCGGTTTCGACCGCCAACCGACGCCGCCGCTCTCCTCTCACCGACACCGGCCCCACCCCGCCACCTTCCTCGCCCCACAACAACGGCGCCGCCGCCGCCGGAGATCCCGCGATCTCCGGGATCTCACCCGATCCCCTCCCGATCGCCCCTCGCGCAAGTCGTGCCCTTCCCTATAAATACCCCCTCACCTCATTCCCCGACGCCTTCCTCCTCAAGAAACCCCGCCGGAGCACCCGAGCGCCGCCGCCGCCATTAACGCCGCGCCCGTCGCCCCGGTCATCCCCGAGCTCCATCAACCCCACCAAACCAACCTCATCGCCCGTCCGAACCCGCCGGAGGTCTCCGCCAACGCCCCCGACCACCGGAGTCGCCGGAGCACTCGCCGCCCGAGCCGCCGTCGCCGTCGCCGCCTTGGTAACTCGCCGGACCCCTCCCCGCCGTTGGATCTAGGCGTACGGGTTTTATTCCGATTAAATCGGTTAGTTAGGTTTTTATTTAAACCGGCCGATTCGTTTTAAACCCTAGGGCACGGTTTAGTTATATTACGCCGAAGCGTTATATAGGCCCATTAGGCCGTTTTTCTTTATTTTTCATTTTCTGTTTTAACAGAATAGTTTCAGATTTAAAAAATTCATATCTTTTAATCTACTTAATATTTTTAAGTGATTCTTTTTTTGTTGGTTTGAAAATTTCTTATAGTTTCTGTAGAAAATATAATTAGCTATGTTAAAATTATTTAAAATTGCTTTATTTTATATTTAGACAGAATAGTAAATCTGCTATAAAATGAGTTAGGAAAATTATTTTTAGTGATTCTTTTTGTCACAATTTTGTTTTGACATTGTCTAACCGTAGGAATTTATTTGGGCATTTTAGGATTAAAAAAATAGTTTTAATCAGAATCATGTTATTCTTAATTAATTAACTAGCTACTGTTTTCCTATTGTTTTACTTAGCAAATTAATTTATTTTTCCTATGTGATAGATTATTCTAGGTTAGTTTCTGTAACTTTAGAGCATGAACTTTTATTTATATTAAATAAAACTTTTATTTTATTTTTCTTACTAAAATTTGCTTTAGCCCTAATAGGAGTTTTATAATAGATTTTAAAGTGATTCTTTTTGCTCCTAGTTGCATAATGCATCCTTTTCTGTTAAGTTAGCATAAAACCATGATTAGGTTCTGTTGAGAAAATTTTTGTAATGTAAAACTATTTTTAGTTGTTGCTTGAAGTAGGAAAACTTTGAGTTGGATTTCTTTGAGTTTTCCTTTGGGTTTTTGATTCGTTTGTTTTGTGTGTTTCATATTACTATGCTGTTATGTTAAGTGATCATATGCTATGTGCTTATTATGGTTATTGTTTGCCTCGGTAGAATTTCCGGAGTGCAAAGCTTGCTACCACGAGTCCCTAGCTTACGAAGATCGTCAGCAAGGCAAGTCATTGATCATGTTTCTTTACAATACCTATGATTTTGTTGCATTAGAATTATACCTCCCCACCATGCATGCAGTAGGTGAAATTTTGAAGTTATGTTCTTGAGTAGTATCATGAGGTAGGATGAACCAATTCCCCTTGTTACCATGACCCGGGACGAAGTAGTTTAATTTTGCTATGCTCGTAGACGGGGTTGGTTGAGTGAATTCATAAGGGAGATGTGAGAGTCAATGATGATGACAACCCCATGAACTTCAAGCTCAAGATGGACTTCGGAATTCACTACTGGGTGGAGGACGGTTGACGGGCACCCTGGAGAACCCAGTGGTTGGCCGGGATGCATGGAGAAGCGCCATGACATCTTGCGGAAAGCTTCACCCAGCCACAAAGAGACGGATGTATACCCCATTGACCGGAAGCTTACCTGTGCAGCCGCAAGCCATTATGGGCTCTGGCTTGGTCAACCCTAGTTGTGACTCTGGCCGGACGGTACTACGAGATGTAGAAGAACGGTAGGATTGATGGGTACCGCAAAGTGGCCGTAAGAACTCTTCGAAGACCTGTTTTGTTCGTCCGCCTTCAAACACCATGAAGTACTAAGACTTAAAAGGAGGGAACGATTCTTGCGGGTAAAGTGCATAAACCTCTCGCAGAGAAAAGATCTAATCGATTAGCCGTGTCCCGGTTACGGACAATTTGAGCCTCTCGAACTTGGAAGTATTCAGAAATCTCAACATTGTAATTAATAAATTAATTGAGGGGTTATGACTTAATAATTTGGGAATGAGACATTGGTTGGCGGAACCATCTCAATAACTACCAACAACTTTGTAGTATTTGCAAGCAAGTCCATTGTAGTAGGAAAAATTGGCTTTTCGCAAAATGATGAAACTTAGAGCTCCACAACCAAATTGCATATAGTGTTAGTAATTTTATTATTGTTATTCTCCTTCATGACTTGCCAAAGATATTCAAAATGTTGACCTACACGGCTGCAACGCCTTATGTTGCAGAGGAGTATTCGATCGTGATTGAGGCTACGATCCGCGCTTGGCGATTGCCCTTTGAGTCGGATGGACTCGCTATTCTTCTACGCTTCGCAGCTTTACTTAGTTTATTTCTCATGAGTTGGCCTTCGCTGAATTTATTCTATTGTAATAAAGACTCGATATGAGAACCGTAATAAATTCAGGTGTGATTGAACTTTGATTATTTCATCAATGTACCGTGAGTGCCAAAGATGATCTTGGGATGGTATGCATACGTAGACTTGACCGATTTTGGGTCGGTCGCCATGAGATGGTATTCGAACACACCGACCGTAGGACGAACCCCTAGGATCGGAAAGCCATAGGAAGAGACTATTTACTTTATATCCTTATCATTCCGTAATTCTCCCTGCTCATTTCTCGACTTCTCTCCGATTTTCAACATTCTAGATGGCACGAGTTCACCCCAGCTTTGCTACGGAGTTTTGCCACCAGATGAGACGATGCCCTTCGGCAGAAGCTGGTCCAGATCGTGAAGAAACTGAAGATTGCTCGCCTCGATCACCGGAAGCCTACCAATGCACTTCCGACGGATACCCGCCATGGATTGAAGTGCATATTCCAGGAGAACCTTCGGAGGACATACTGAGCCTATTGACTTTGAGTTTACCGATTTCAACTGGATCCTCGGAAGGGACATGGCGATCTATCGTGCACTTGGACATCTCCGAGAAGAGTACAGCCGAGCTCGATCCATCGACTCGCCATGGTTTCTCGCAGAGCAAGGAATGGAGATATCATCCGCACCGTGAGAGGACGACTCCATTCTCTCTTATGTCCAAGACTTGGAGTGTCTCCTCAGAAACGGGAGATCCGGACTCGCCATAACTCAAGGTACACGGGAGGTTGTTGTTCCGTGAACTGGGCTGGAGGAGAAGGCACACAGACTTCCTTGACTATGAGGAAGAAATCGCAGACTTCATGGAGAGAGTCGACGATCTGAAGATGAAGGTTGCCGCATTGGAGGAAAAGATGGACTTGGGAGAGGACCTTTTTCGAGTGGAGATGACGGGCCTCTCGTGAGCAATGATCAGGATTATGAAGGAGCTCCACCGAGAAGGCCGCAAGAGGAGGCGCCAGAATGAGGACGCCACACCGGAGGACATCGCACTGAGGACGTAAGGATTATTGATGAAGACATTTAGCCGACCGCCATGTTATTTTACTTTTCCGTCGATCAGTTAGGCCGTTATTTTCGATTAGTCGTGAGCATTTTGTAATCGAGATTGAACCATGTTTGAGTGGAATGAATAAATGATTGGTGTGATTATGATTGTGCATTCATATGGGTAGTGATATTTTCTCATTAGACCATTGTTCTATTCTAATTTTCTCATCCACTCCAAAACACCAGATGCCTCCGAGACGTGACCCCGGTCTCAACTTCCCGCCGGAGCTCACCCAGCTGATCCAGCAGCAGAATGCCCTCATGCAGATGCTCATTCAGAACCAGAACAACAACAACAACAACAACAACAATCCACCGCCACCACCCCCTGTTGACAACTTGACTCGGTTCCTAAGGCTGAATCCGCCAGTGTTCTCTAGCAGACCGAGCCGATTGTGGCGGCGATTGGCTCCGCAAGGTCAAGAGAGTTAGTCACCGTTGGATGCACCGATGCAGAGAAGGTGCGCTTTGCCGACATCAACTTGATGGACCTGCAGCTTCTTGGTGGGAGAACTACACCGCCACTTATCCCATCGGCACCATCACATGGGATCAGTTCCAGCAGCCTTCCGCACCGCTCATGTTTCAGCTGGAGCCATGAGTTTGAAGAAGCGTGAGTTCCGCAACTTACGCCAGGGGAACCGTACTGTGGGGCAGTACGTGGATGAGTTCAGCAAGTTAGCTCGCTATGCCCCGGATGACGTGGCCACAGATTCCGCAAAGCAGGAGAAGTTTCTCGAGGGACTCAATGACGAGCTGGGAATGCAGCTAATGGTGGCTACCTTCACCAACTACCAGGAGCTGGTAGACAAGGCCACCATACTTGAAGGCAAGCAGCAGCAGATTGATAGCCGCAAGCGGAAGTACAGCCGGGGAAGTACAGCTCAGAGCTCAAAGAAGCCCGTTATGCCCCATACTGGGAGGGCATACCCATCACAACCATGGAGGACATAACCATGGAGGAAATGGGAACAACCGCAACCAGGACAACAAGTTAGGCAATGGGAATGGCAATGGAAATGGCAATGGCAACCAGCATCGCCTTGCCCCGACCAAGGATCTGAGTCACATCACTGCTTCAAGTGCCGTAAAACAGGCACTATGCCACCGACTGCCCGGAGGCCAAGCAGAGGAATGGAAACGGCAATGGAAGCTCAGCGAAGAAGCCCAACCCTTTCCTCGTGCTCGGGTGAACCACATTGACGTGGAGGACGCCTATGATCAGCCGATAATCGTGGTTGGTAAGTTTTATTGAATTCACGCTCAGATTGGTACTCTTTGATTACGGTGCAACGATTCATTCATATCAAGGGTAGTTGTGGAAAAGTACGGGTTGCCCACTAAAACCCTTAGAAGCCCCCTTCGCCGGGTTCGCAGAGGAGAAATGATGGCGAGCTTAGGCTGTCATGCAACCCTCAACATCGGGAACCATAAATTTCCCGCAGACCTCATAGTATTGGAAACCCAGACCTTGGATGTGATCCTAGGCATGGATAGGTTGACGAAGTTTGAAGGAAACATAGACTGTGCCTGCAAGTCGATTCTGCTCACCACCCCGGAGCAGAAGAGGATCAAGTATGTATCCAGGCATAGCCAGATGAAAAATCGGGTGAATTCCCTCACGGGAGTTGTTCAGGAGGAAGTGCCAGTAGTGCAAGATTTTCCCGATGTGTTTCCGGAGGAATTACCAGGAATGCGACCGGACAGAGACATTGAATTTCTGATTGAGCTATTGCCCGGCACAGCCCCAATATCCAAGAGACCCTATCGGATGCCCCCGAATGATTTGAAAGAGATCAAGAACCAAATTAATGAGTTATTGGAGAAGGGATATATTTGGCCAAGCTCATCACCTTGGGGAGCCCCAGTTCTTTTGGTAGAGAAAAAGGATGGAACCTTGAGAATGGCGGTGGATTATCGTTCGTTGAACGACGTGACCATCAAGAACAAGTACCCTCTGCCGATGATTAATGATCTATTTGATCAGCTAGTTGGAGCCAAGGTATTCTCCAAGATCGATCTTCGATCGTGGTATCATCGATTGAAGATCCGTGAAAAGGATATACCCAAAACAACATTCACTACGTGTATGGTTTATATGAGTATACCGTCATGTCATTTGATTGACTAATGCTCCTGATACTTCATGAATTTGATGAACAAGGTATTTATGGAATATCTGGACAAGTTTGTCGTGGTGTTCATCGATGATATACTGATTTTCCAAGAGCGAGGAAGAGCATAAAGAACATTTGCGTCTAGTTCGAGAAACTTCGAGAACATCAGTTGTATGCCAAGTTCAGCAAATGTGAATTTTGGTGAAGGAAGTCGGATTCCTCGGACATGTTATTTCAGGAGAAGGAATAGCAGTTGACCCCGCCAAGGTTGAATCACCACCGACAAGGCCGCCCACCTCACCAAGGAGATCCGCAGCTTCTGACTCGCAGGATATTATCGGAGGTTTATTGAAAACTTCGAAGATTGCCAAGCCCATGAATGAGCTGTTGAAGAAGGAAGCCAAGTACATTTGGACCGAGGATTGTGAAGCCGCCAGAATTGAAGAACGTCTGGTTACAGCCCCAAATGTTGATTTTGCGGACATACACAAGGATTACCAGTATATTGTGACGCTCGTCGTGGACTCGGAGGAGTACTCATGCAGGAAGGAAAAGTTGTAGCTTATACCTCCGCATAGCTACGACCTCACGATATGAATTATGCCACACATGATTTGGAGTTAGCAGCCGTAGTGCATGCACTCAAGACTGAGACATTTCCTTATCGGAAACCGCTGTGATGTTTACACAGATCACAAGAGCTTGAAGTATATTTTCACGCAGAAGAGTTGAACCTCGAGCAGAGGAGATGGCTAGAGTTAATCAAGGATTATGACATGAGATTGCATTATCACCTGTGGAAAGCTAATGTTGTAGCAGATGCTTTGAGCCGTAAGAGTTATGTGAATACTCTTATAGCAGGAGGATTACCCTGGAGTTAGTCGATGACCTCGAGATCTCCGATCGGAGATAGTTCCTAGAGGATATGTTGCAACTCGAAGTTCAGTCCACTTTGGCCGAAAGGATTCGTGAAGCCCGTAAGACGGACAAGGAAATTGATGAGATAAAGAAAAGATGAATGAAGGAAAAGCTAAAGGATTTCGTAAGGATGAATACGGAGCTATATGGTTCGAGGATCGATTATGTGCCCAATGATCCCGAACTCAGGAAGCTAATTCTTCAAGAGGCTCATGATTCATCAGATTCGATTCATCCCGTAACACCAAGATGTACCGGATTTGAAGGAAAGTTTCGTGGGCGGTATGAAGAAGGATATTGCCGAGCACGTAGCAAGATGCGATGTTTGTCAACGAGTAAAGGCGTAACATCGAAGCCAGCAGGTTACTTCAATCTTTGCCGATTCCCGATTGGAAATGGGAAAACTTGGAATGGACTTTATCACAGGATTACCCAGACCCGCTCAGTTATGATTCCATCTGGGTAGTGGTTGATCGATTGACCAAGGTAGCTCACTTCATTCCCGTGAAGACTACCTATACCAGTGCTAAGTTGGCCAAGATATACATGACCAGGATCGTATATCTGCATGGAGTTCCGAGGAGTATCGTGTCAGATAGAGGAACACAATTTACCTCAAAGTTTTGGAATTAGTTGCATGAAACTTTGGGTACGAGGCTGGAGTTCAAGACAGCTTTTCATCCGCAGCATGATGGATGCCGAGAGAGTCAACCAGATTCGGAGGACATGTTGAGAACTTGTGTGCTAGACTATGGGTCTAGCTGGGATGATAATTTGCCATACGCAGAGTTCTCATACAACAACAGATTATCGATCAAATCAAGATGGCCACTTTCAAGCTCTATACGGAAGGAGGTGCGAACACCATTTTGTGGATGGTGTTGGAGATCGAACACTTTTCGGTTCCGATCTTATCGAGATTCCAAGAGAAAGTCAAGCTGATTCGGATAGACTCAAGATAGCACAATGAGACAGTAAGAGTTATGCCGACAAGAACGCAAGGAAGTAACTTACGGCGGAGACCGAGCATATCTTCGTGTGTCCCACTTCGTGGAATCAAGAGGTTTGGTGTCAAAGGAAAGTTAGCACCCCGATTCATTGGCCCCTACAAAATCCTCGAACGTCGTGGAGAAGTTGCGTACAAGTTGGAATTGCCGGAAGGATTGTCCGGAGTTCATGATGTCTTCCATGTTTCTCACCAAGAAGTGTCATGCCGACATGGCCGATATTCCGTTGAGAGACACAAGGCCCCTAGAGGCCATACAACTCGACAAAGTGATCTCGACTTATAAGGAGAAACCAGTCCGAATTCTCGAGATCGAACAGAGTCACCCGCAGCAAGATCATCAAGTTTTGCAAGGTGTCTGTGGAGTCATCACTCCGAGGAAGAAGCCACCGGGAGCGAGAAGAAGACCTTCTTCGAGACCACCCGCACCTATTTGTTAGTTAACCCGAATCTCGAGGGCTAGATTCATCTTAAGGTGGTAGGTTTGTAACATCCCAAATTTCCTATTTGGAATGTTTTACAATTATAGCTAAGCATCTATGCATTCTGTTTGAATTTGAGTGGCATTCAAGTTTGAAGTTTTGAAGTTGTTGGAATTTGAATTCAAAATTTTGGCGGTGGAAATCATTTAAAAACTATGCCCGATAAATACTTGAGAAAAAGTATGAGAGGAGTAAACATGACACTCCAAAATATCAGAGGAAAAACATTGCCAAAAAGTTTGCATTCAAATTTGAGTTTTATTTGAATTTTGAAAAAAATGAATTTTTATAAAGTTTGGACTTTGCCCCTGAAAAAATGTTCAAATGATAGGGAATATTCCCCTGATCATTTTGATATATATATGTCCTATATAAAATATTTATATTCTATATATATTATCTCTGTTTTTATTTTTCAAAAAAAAATTAAATTAGAAAAAGAAAAATACCCAGCGCCACCAGCCGATCGCCCACCAAGACTGGCGACCCACCACCAGCCCACTAACGCCCGAGCCGCCCAGCTGCGCCAACCGACCGAGCCTCGCTCAATCGGTTTCGGATGGCAACCGACGCCCGCACCGCCTCCCTCTCATCGACACCGCCCCCACCTCCACCTTCCTCGCCCACGAACAACCAGCGCCGCCCGCGCCGGAGATCCGCGATCTCCGGATCTCACCCGATCCTCCCGATCGCCCCTCGTGCAAGTCGTGCCTCCCTATAAATACCCCCCTCACCTCATTCCCCGCCTCACCCGACGCCTTCCTCCTCAGAAACCCCGCCAGAGCACCCGGCGCCGCCGCCGCCATTAGCGCCGCGCCCGTCGCCCCGGTCATCCCCGAGCTCCATCAACCCCACCAAACCAACCCCCTCGCCCGTCCGAACCCGCCGGAGGTCTCCGCCGACGCCCCCGACCACCGGAGTCGCCGGAGCACTCGCCGCTCGAGCCGCCGTCGCCGTCGCCGCCTCGGTAACTCGCCGGACCCCTCCCCGCCGTTGGATCTAGGCGAACGGGTTTTATTCCGGTTAGATCGGTTAGTTAGGTTTTTATTTAAACCGGCCGATTCGTTTTAAACCCTAGGGCACGGTTTAGTTATATTACGCGAAGTTGCTATATAGGCCCATTAGGCCGCTTTTTCTTTATTTTCGTTTTCTGTTTTAATGTAATAGTTTCAGATTTGAAAAATTCATACCTTTTAATCTACTTAATATTTTTAAGTGATTCTTTTTTGTTGGTTTGCATATTTCTTATAGTTTCTGTAGAAAATATAATTAGCTATGTTAAAATTATTTAAAATTGCTTTATTTTAGATTTAGACAGAATAGTAAATCTGCTATAAAATGAGTTAGGAAAATTATTTTTAGTGATTCTTTTTGTCACAATTTTGTTTTGACATTGTCTAACTGTAGGAATTTATTTGGGCATTTTAGGATTAATAAAAAAATAGTTTTAATCAGAATCATGTTATTCTTAATTAATTAACTAGCTACTGTTTTCCTATTGTTTTACTTAGCAAATTAATTTATTTTTCCTATGTGATAGATTATTCTAGGTTAGTTTCTGTAACTTTAGAGCATGAAATTTTATTTATATTAAATAAAACTTTTATTTTATTTTTCTTACTAAAATTTGCTTTAGGCCTAATAGGAGTTTTATAATAGATTTTAAAGTGATTCTTTTTGCTCCTAGTTGCATAATGCATCCTTTTCTGTTAAGTTAGCATAAAACCATGATTAGGTTCTGTTGAGAAAATTTTTGTAATGTAAAACTATTTTTAGTTGTTGCTTGAAGTAGGAAAACTTTGAGTTGGATTTCTTTGAGTTTTCCTTTGGGTTTTTGATTCATTTGTTTTGTGTGTTTCATATTACTATGCTGTTATGTTAAGTGATCATATGCTATGTGCTTATTATGGTTATTGTTTGCCTCGGTAGAATTTCCGGAGTGCGAAGCTTGCTACCACGAGTCCCTAGCTTACGAAGATCGTCAGCAAGGCAAGTCATTGATCATGTTTCTTTACAATACCTATGAATTTGTTGCATTAGAATTATAACTCCCCACCATGCATGCAGTAGGTGAAATTTTGAAGTTATGTTCTTGAGTAGTATCATGAGGTAGGATGAACCAATTCCCCTTGTTACCATGACCCGGGACGAAGTAGTTTAATTTTGCTATGCTCGTAGACGGGGTTGGTTGAGTGAATTCATAAGGGAGATGTGAGAGTCAATGATGATGACAACCCCATGAACTTCAAGCTCAAGATGGACTTCGAAATTCACTACTGGGTGGAGGACGGTTAACGGGCACCCTGGAGAACCCAGTGGTTGGCCGGGATGCATGGAGAAGCGCCATGACATCTTGCGGAAAGCTTCACCCAGCCACAAAGAGACGGATGTATACCCCATTGACCGGAAGCTTACCTGTGCAGCCGCAAGCCATTATGGGCTCTGGCTTGGTCAACCCTAGTTGTGACTCTGGCCGGACGGTACTACGAGATGTAGAAGAACGGTAGGATTGGATGGGTACCGGCAGTGGCCAGAAGAACTCTTCGGAAGACCCTGTTTTGTTCGTCCCGTCTTCAAACACCATGAAGTACGAAGACTTAAAAGGAGGGAACGATTCTTGCGGGTAAAGTGCGCAAACCTCTGCAGAGAAAAGATCTAATCGATTAGCCGTGTCCCCGGTTACGGACAATTTGAGCCTCTGGAACTTGGAAGTATTCGGAAATCTCAACATTGTAATTAATAAATTAATTGAGGGGTTATGACTTAATAATTTGGGAATGAGACATTGGTTGGCGGAACCATCTCAATAACTACCAACAATTTTGTAGTATTTGCAAGCAAGTCCACTGTAGTAGGAAAAAATTGGCTTTTCGCAAAATGATGAAACTTAGAGCCCCACAGCCAAATTGCATATAGTGTTAGTAATTTTATTATTGTTATTCTCCCTTCATGACTTGCCAGCATATTCAAAATGCTGACCTACACGGCTGCAACGTCTTATGTTGCAGAGGAGTATTCCGATCAGGATTGAGGCTACGATCCGCGCTTGGCGATTGCCCTTTGGAGTCGGATGGACTCGCTATTCTTCTACGCTTCCGCAGCTTTGCTTAGTTTATTCCTCATGAGTTGGCCTTCGGCCGAATTTATTCTATTGTAATAAAGACTCGATATGAGAACCGTGTAATAAATTCAGGTGTGATTGAACTTTGATTATTTCATCAATGTACTATGAGTGCCAGCATGATCTTGGGATGGTACAGACACAGAGACTTGACCGATTTTGGGTCAGGTCGCTACAAAGGCACAACCTTCTGTACCCTCTTTTTGCTTTATGTTATTTAGTTGAAATAAAGTAAAAATAGTATTTTTCTGTCTGTTTTCTCAATTATCCGTGCAATATAAAAATACCCCGAATATAAAAGTTCTTCAAATGCCCTGCCAATTTAATATGATTTTTTTGGAATATTTGAGAATATTTGGCACAGCACAGCAGGGGGAGCTGGCACCTGGTCACGAGGGTCCAGGGCGCGCCCCTGCCTTGTGAGCCCACAGTGGCTCCCCTCCACTTATTCCTGCACCCACACACTTCTTCTTCCTCCCAAAAAAATCACCATCCAGCTCAAGCACGAGTTCTAGCTCATTTTGCTGCGATTTTCAATCTCCTTGCTCGAAGCACCTCTCACAAAACTTCTTTGGGGTATTGTTCCTTGGTATGTGACTCCTCCAATGGTCCAATTAGTTTTTGTTCTAGTGCTTTATTCATTGCAAATTTGTGCTGCCTAGGTGACCATGTTCTTGAGCTTGCATGTCAAATTTATATGGTTCCAAGTAGTTCTAATGCATGATATAGTCTCTAGGCACTTGTAGGAGTAGTTGCTATCAATTTTGTTGAGTTTGGTTTACTTTTATTTTGAAGTTACTAAAATTTCAGAAATTTTCAAAAAACGATGAAGAGATATTTGAGGGGCTCATCGAGCCGAAGCTCGAAGAAAAAGCAAAGTGAAGAAGCAGAGAGGCCCAAATATAATCTGCCTCGCACCGCGGAGGTTCGGCCGTGTGAATGGCCTTGTGATGATTTCTTGAGAGCAGCCGGGATTTATGATGATTTTTATGAATTGGCTGAGAATGCAGGCCTCACCGACTTCCTCCGCGACCAACGCGAACAGTATCTCTTACTCACCAATACTTTTGTGCAAAACTTCTACTATTATCCTAAGGAATCACCTCCTTTAGTAGAGTTTCATTTATATGATGTGGTTAAGAAGATGTCACTATATGAATTTTGCAGGGTTTGCAAAATACCTTTCGAGGGTAGCTTAGAGGAACCACATCGTAGAGATGTGGATGGGTTTATTGATACTATTATTGTAGGGGAAACTAGGAAGGTTTCCGATGCAAGAATCACTAGCATACATTTTTCCTGTTTTACGCTACTTTGCAATATTTGCTAGTCGTTCCTTAATTGGTCGCGGAAATTGTGGAAACCTTAGTGTTCCTGATATTATTATTTTGTTCCATGCTTTATTCCGCGATGACTCTGTTAGTATGGGCGCTATTATTTCCAAACGGTTAAGTCTGAACCGTACAAAGGGCCCCATCTTTGGAGGTGTCTATGCTTCGCGCCTCGCTGCATACAATAACATACCTATTAGGCACTATGAGAAAGAAGAAAAATTGCTGCCTAATGTTTATTTAGATTATAAGAGTATGGTAGCGCATGACTTTATTGTTAAGAATAGTGAAGGGGCGCTTAAATACAAACTGTTATTTGATAAACATCACCATGAGACTATTCCTTGCCTACTCCTTCCTTGTTTGATTTATCTGCAGGCCAGTATCTCGTTCCGCTAGCGACCGTCCAGGCGTACCGGAACCCTACATCAGGCACAGAGCCATAGCCGGAACCACAATTTGATCATCCACGACAGTCTAATTACCAATGGGATCCGGAGGCAATTGCCAACCAGTGGCAATTCGAGGCTTAATCTCAGTACGACCCCAACTACAACTATGGATATCCGCCAGGCCAGCCGTGGCAATAAACCAACTTAGGCCAAAAGCCTAAGCTTGGGGGAGTACGTATTTCCCACCGACATTACATTCATGTTCGCACACTCATTGCTAGATGTCGATGCTCATACTCTTTCACTGTAATATCCATGATAGTTTATTTTCCCTTTTTATGCTTTCTTCTTGTGTGTTTGAAAAACCTTAAGAAAACTAAAAAAATAGTAGTAGCTTTTAGCTAGTTTACTTTTCTTGCTTGTAGTAGTAATAATTAAAAGAAAACCCAAAAATATTTCCAGTTCTTCTTTTGCTTGTTGGGAGCTTCCCCGTGTAAATAGTTTTATTTCTTTTCTTTTCTTTGGGGGTCGAGAGGAGAAGACCATAATGAAAATGTTGGAGTGGCCCTTATATGCATTATTGTTGATTTAACCAAGAGCCCATATTGCCTTGTCTTCTCCTGTTTATTGAATGCTCGCTGATTCCAGCTTAGTCCAATGCACGTGCACTATTATTATTCACATCGTTCGGTCGTGCAAGTGAAGGGCAATTATGGCGATATATGATGGACTGACTGAGATGAGAGAAGCTGGTGTGAACTCGACCTCTCTTGTTTTTGTAAATATGATTAGTTCATCGTTCCTGATTCAGCCTATTATGAATAAGTATGTTTGCAATGACAATTAGAGATTATAGTTGCTTATGCCATGCTTAATTACCTAGGAGTTTATAATGGTTTACCTTGTGTGCCAACATGCTATTAAAATGGTTGTGATGTGGTATGATAGGGTGGTATCCTCCTTTGAATGATTCGAGTGACTTGACTTGGCACATGTTCACACATGTAGTTGAAACAAAATCAACATAGCCTTCACGATATTTATGTTCATGGTGGATTATATCCTACTCATGCTTGCACTCAATGTTCATTAATTTTAATGCATGTTCATGACTGTTGTCGCTCTCTAGTTGGTCGCTTCCCAGTCTTTTGGTAGCCTTTACTTGTACCAAGCGGGAATACTGCTTGTGCATCCAATCCCTTAAACCCCAAAGTTATTCCATATGAGTCCACCATACCTTCCTATATGCGGTATCTACCTGCCGTTCCAAGTAAATTTGTATGTGTCAAACTCCAAACCTTCAAATGAAATTCTGTTTTGTATGCTTGAATAGCTCATGTATCAACTAGGGTTGTCCATATCGTCCACGTTAGGCGGGTTATTCTCAAGAGGAGTGGACTCCGCTCCTCACTCACGAGAAAATGGCTGGTCACTGGGATGCCCAGACCCATGCTTTACGCAAATCAAATCAAAATAATTGCAAACAAAACTCCCCCGGGACTGTTGTTAGTTGGAGGCACTCGTTGTTTCGAGCAAGCCATGGATTGATGCTGGTTGGTGGAGGGGGAGTATAAACTTTACCATTCTATTTGGGAACCGCCTGTAATGTGTGTAGCATGGAAGATATCGCCATCTCTTGGTTGTTATGTTGACAATGAAAGTATGCCACTCAAAATATTATATATCTCTATTTCAAAAATCGAGCTCTGGCACCTCTACAAATCTCTGCTTCCCTCTGCGAAGGGCCTATCTATTTACTTTTACTAGTGGACCCGTTGCGCCAAATGGCGCAGAGACCTACTGATTCCATGTTAGCGATGAAAAGAAATCCATGGTTTAGTTGATTTTGTTATGGGCAATCACATATAACAACAAATTTTATCTCTCTTAGTTAGGAAAAGCGGGGACATGATGTCTACAATAGATGTATATACACATTTAAATTTAGTAGCATAGAACAAATCTAATCCCATTTAGTATGAAACTAAGGTATTTTGTTGTCTATAATCAGATGCATATAGACATTCTAATTTGGTAGCACACGGTCCCATTAAAAGTTATGCCGCCGGAAATACGTGTATCTTTTTTAATACATATGTGCATGTAGAAAAAACATGTATTAGTTGTTTTACTTGTGAGCAAGTACATACAGTAACAAATTTAACCCCCTTTGATAAAATAAAAAGTATAGGTTTGTTGTCTACAATATGATGATGCACATTTTACTTTGGTAGCGGAGAGTCTTATTCAAATCCACATCGCATTCAAAATATATGTATTTTCAATAATCTTTTATTTGAGCAAGCACCCTGCTGTAAAAATTTAGACCCTTTTATATAAAAATTAGTGCATATCTTTTTGCCTAAGAACATCATACTTAACACCATGTATGAAATCAGTTAATGAGGCCTTATACTATTTTCAAGAGTAGTGTTTCTATCAATTTGCTTTCGTATGTTTGAAAAAAAAGTATTTATGTGCCACTTAACCGCATGTATATTTCAAAGCAGTCGTAGTCGTATGGCAGCCAGTTTGGCCCATGAATGGAGCAACATATTTATCCCTTCTTCCTCAACACTTATTTATCCCTTCTTCCACAGCAGCTTCGTTCAGTCAGAGAGAAAACTACTTAGTAGTACTCCCATCATCTCAATAATTGGGATGGATATCATCCACTACAATGAAGAACAACAACATTTATGTATATCTTGAACAATAAAAATGTCATTTACAGTACATTTGGTCAAGCAACCAATTAGCAGAAGAATAATAACATTTCTCCATATCTCGAATTCCACATACGGGATTATTAATATCTTAACTTGTATGGATGGCTTCACTCGTAATAATACATATGCCTTCTGTTTATTTGCTTGACAAAATGTCCATCAGACGAATCAATCAAATAGTAGGAAGTGGGGAGTATTTCAAACCGAGACTAAGAATTAATCCTAACTACATGAAGCGCAGTAGCTTTAAAGTCTCTGAATTATTTTGCTGCTACTCCACCAGGAAAGTGCAAGGCTTCAAGAACCAAAAGACACCACTCGAGCTTTCTTCGGACTCATAAGCCATGTTGTTGTTTATATCCCCAAAAGGTTGCCTCTTAGCATCTCTATTATTCTGATTAGCATCTCTATTTACCATAATGGTGTTGCTTGGAAAATTCACAATACAATGCACAACGGAATTAGTGCCACATGTTGATGCCACTAATTAAAAAAACACCCTTAAGAAGAACAATCAACTGAACCTTGAACGCAAGTAGGCCTAGAGCTAGAAAACAGTACATCATATTACTAAGCAAAAGCAAGTAGAAATATCAAATTGAGAGGCAGAACTATTTGAAAACCAAAATTTAGGCCAAGTAAAACATAAACATCAGGGATTTTCTTGACATCACGCGGGAGACGGCAGTAGGAAACATATAATTGCCCTCTGGGTAAACCCTGAACACTTTAAGTAGAGCAAACAAAAGATAAGTCTGAACATTGCTTTATTTAGTCACAGCATAGCACAAGCTTAATATTCTGGGCATAAGCATGACTACCAGCAACATATGAGGATTTGACAAATGTGAGATACTGCAACCAATTTTAAACTTTGCACAACTTCATGAATATACTTAATCTCCTGGCAGCTCTAACCCGTTGCGCAGAGGCCTACTAATTTCGTGCATGCTTTGAAAAGAAAACCATGTATTAATTGTTTTAGTCGTGGGCAAGTACAGTAGGTGACAAATGGAATAGCCTTTTAATAAAAAAATGTTTTTTGTTGAATTATACCTCTCTATCTATTTATTTTTCCTTTGGCGATTAGGATCTGCGAAAATGTCCAGAAAACAAAATTTACTTACTGCATTTTCCGGAAGACGGACAAAGCAGAACTGTCTCAACAATTAACTGGCATCTAAACACCAGAAACTGAAGAACACTACAGCAGCATAAATCTTCTTCATAGTAAGAAAAGCAATCTTAAATTAGACAAGGATACTGATATGGGATATCACCATAAAGTACTACATAACCAAGATAAGCAGGTAAAAGGTTCATTAACAAGTATGGCCGCAACTCACAGGCAGATTCAAAAGACAACTTATTTTATTATTACTTCTAATCTGAAATGAAGACAACTTTAACATATAATACCAAGTTGCAAGAAGAAGAAAGGTCCTCAGATGAATAGCCACTATAGAACTATCTTAAAGTTGTTGTTCTACTGAGCATCTTACCGAGTTATTAGTGTATGTAATGTCACACATATAGTTGGCTCCCCTCTCATCAGACTTCATACCCGCCTATGCATATGCCACAGATGAAAGAGTGAAAGAAGGTTAAATGTTTGCCTCCGATCATACATTTATATAAAAATACTGTAACAGCGCAGAAACTGACTGGTTCCAAGCCAGAATGATAAGGGAGTCTAGAAAGTATGACAACAGCATTATGTAGAAGTACACCTCAATTAGACCGACAGTTAGGCCAAGAAAACAATGAACGCGACCCATCCATTCAGCATCTCGCTGTGCCAAATAATCATTTACAGTCACCACTGAAAAAGGATTACAGTGCTTATAAATGTAAAGAAGTGGGACCAATGACATGGATGCCTGTTTAGGTTTTAACAATGGAAATGTGGAAAGTGGATCAAATCAATGTATAATATCAACAAACCAACCTTGAATAAACATCTTTGTTTGGATCAACAAACACATGCAAGAGTTATAATCCGAGTAACAAGATATCTTATACATACTCATGCATAAATTATTTAATAGTATCATCTTAGGAAACTACGGTGGGGGAATATGGTGGTATTTAAGAACAAAAGAACGAGCGTGTGCATTGCGCTCATCCATGCACAATGCCATGATAGCAATGGTAGTACAGTTTAAGTCAGAACTTTTGATTGGCAAAACGCAAATAATCTAAATGCATACAGTACCATGAACTCCAAGTAAAAAAAATTACCCACAAGCACGACATTGATAGAAGGAGGGAGAAAGGAATTGGAGTAACCTTCAATTGTGCATCCGTTGAATGAATTGATGGATTTGGAGTGTTCGATGCAGCATCACCCGAGTGAGTTTGACCCATAGGTCCAGATGGGGTTAACATCCTAGCTGCTGCAAGGGTCTAGGATGACCGAATAGTATTGTTTAGAAAAAAGGAGGCATAGAAGCTTTATGAAAAAAATCGAAGGGTGCAGTTGCAAATTCTACCTGAAGATTAAGATCAATGTATGCTCAGAGTCTATAGGAACCACTGAAAGGTGACCTTTTATTGCTGTGCCTCGTAGCTTTACAAGTTCATGCAGCACAGTTTTGACCATTCTTAATGGCTTGTTATCAGCTCCAGCCCTACAGCATATGCAATTGTTTAATGTACAAAAAGAAATCAAATGAACAGCTATATGGTAAACTGCAAGGGATCAGCACAAACCTCCTCCGTATCTCTTCCATTCCAAGTTCTTGTAAATAAATATGAACACTTTGAAGAATGCGATCAAGGTCAACCTCATATATTGTACTCTGAAGAACCTGAAAGATGACATATGCATTCAGAAGTGATATCTGTATAGTTTCAGAATGGTCAAATAAAAATAACAACATACCTTTGTCAACTTAATTAAGCATTTGACAACTAAATCTGAAAACTTCTGATTTTTTACAGCAAGGGACTCTGACGGAGTAGGGGATGGCCATCTTGAAGGGTCCAAGGACAAAAGACCAAGCATAAATGATATTTTGTCATATTGGGCGTAGATCGTTAGCTCTATATACAAAATCAAAGCCAGTGACATAGTTAACAATAGAGCTCCTGCTCACAGCACATCTAGGCTATAAGCTTGAGAAAACAGAAGGCCTAAGAAGAAATCTGTTTGCTTTACTAAGTGAACGAGGATTTGGCCAATCCCCTCCACGCGCGCGCACCCAATCCCATCCTCGTCTCGCCTCAGTCGACCCTACACAAACCCTACCCCTTTTCTCCTCAATCCCCACAACCGCTGCAACCCTCCCTTCCCACCTCCCTTGTCAGCCGCCGCCGCCGCCACTCCCCCTCCCTCTTCTCTATCGCCGGCGGCCAGCTCATCCCACTGCCTCGTCACCATTTGTGGAGAGAAGCACTTGGGGAGGTCAATGGCGAGCAAGGCCGTGGCGGCAGTGACGACGCAGGACAGAGGCGCGGGGAGAGGAGAGGCCAGCACCACTGCATTCCCTGCTTGGGAGTCGCTTGGGAGCCGGATGCCGCGCGCTCCCGGCCACCCCATCGGGCCCCGTGTGGTCCTCCACTCTGCTCTGGCAGCGGCGGGATCGGGCCCTGTGCGGCTGTGCTCATCCGGCGACCCCCATCTCCTGGCTTTGCACCCCCCTCGTCCACTCCTCTCCTCTACGCCCAGGCTCCTCCCACCGTTGCTGCTGTCTCTCTATTAGCGAGTAGGTGGAAGAGGAAGGCGATGTTGAGGTGCCCTCTCCAGATCTTGGCCCTGAAGATTAAACACGAACAAAAAAAGTAAATCAATGCAAAGGAAATGGGAGGAGCAGATCCACGGAAGGAGGTCGGGCGGCTCGCGGGGCACCATCTAGGGTCGTCTCCGCCACCGCCTCTACGCAGGCTCCCCGCCGGCCGACGACTAGGGCGTCGCGCCACCCCGCTTTTCCTCGGCTAGCTCATGCATTTAGGCGTGGCCGTCGCTGGTGATGAGGTGGGTGCGACAAGGAGACGAGGAGGGGCTTGGGGCGGACCAGGAAGGCGGAGGAGGACAGATGCAGGAGGGCGCGGCTAGGGTTCGTGGGGGTGGCGGCTGAGACGAGGGAGGACCGGAGGAGGGAGAGGTGCGGGCTGGCGGCTGTAGGGATTGGGGGGCCAACGGGCTTTCCAAGAGGCTGAACCAATTAGACCCTCACGCCGACGAACCCAGCCAATACATGACGACCCCATCGACGACGAAGCGGCCCACCGGTCATGCACATGGGAAAGAAATAACATGGTGAAACATGCAGTGAATATTCAACGATGGATGAGAGGCGTGGTGGGAATTTTACCTGGATCTGACGGCCAGCGAAGGAACCAATCGAGGGAGCCTTCTCCATGCGAGTTGGCTAGCCTCATTTTTGTTTTAAATGTTGAGTCATCACCCTCTTATTAAAAGCACCAGCTGGAGAGCACCGCTGTCATTTGCATTCATTATGTAGCGACCAGGTCTCAAACAGTCTGATCTCTGTGCACCAGTGTCATCCCTGGATCATTAACGCTGACACGCACAGTACTCGAAGGATTTATAACAGAGTAGCAATCACACACTTATTACATCGAATGTCTCCAAAAGAGAACTTATTACAATAAATATGGCTTAAGGCCATCTAATAACGATAACAATGGAAGGCTTGGAAGATAAGCGAGTCCATCAACTCCAACGGCATCATCGAGTATAGAACGACGCACCTAAGGCACCTTACTGTCGTTCTAAAAGTCTGCAACATGAACGTTGCTAAATTAAAACGGTCAAGACATGGAATATGCCGCAATGTAACACATAGAGAGTAATATGAAAGAGTAATGATATACTACATGCATATATGGCTGGTGGAAAGCTCTATGGTTACATTTTTGCATAAAGCCAATTTTTCCCTACATCAAAGGAATAAATTTTATTTAACTATCATGGTGGTTGTTAAACATTGAGAATGGTTGACAGCATTCTCAATCCCAATTAAACATAATCAATAAAACCCAACAATATTAGTTAAAGTAACATGATGAGATTCACATGATAATCCAAGTACTAGATACTCAAGATGTCCATAACCGGGGACACGGCTAACCATGACTAGTTTGATACACTCTACAGAGGTTTGTGCACTTTTCCCCACAAGACTCGATCTCCTCCGTTGGGATTCTCGCACTACATAGTGTTTGAGAAACAGATGACCGAGACATAGTCTTTTAGAATCGCTAGCACCTTATGAATGGGTAGACCGTACCAACCTACATCCCCTACATCAGCTAGTCTACCACTGTAAGAGTTCGCGCGACTTACTCAACTATGCTAGAGCCCATAGTAGCTTGTGGCTGCACACGGAAGTTTCTAGCATGAATAATCTCATGATCCCTTTGAGCCCGGGTGGCGGTCCAAAAGAGACAGCAATCCCGAATACCAGTACCTCAATCCATCCAGATGTGTGTTTAAGTTGCCACCTTAAGTAAACCATTAATTAACAATCTCACATCCGTCATGGATACACTCACCCAATCCACGCCTACTAGCATAGCATGGCATAATAAGCAAACGATAAGTAACTCCCAAGGGTTTGATAATAAAAATGTAATAGGTACTACCTCAACTACTTTCCCAAAACCCACAGCTTTAATTAGATCCTAATCATGCACTGTTTGAGGATTGATCTAATGCATAAAAACTGGGTATGAAAAGGTATGATCAAAGTGTTACTTGCCTTGCTGATGATCCGTGAAACCTAGAGATTCAAAGTAGCAAGCGGCACACTCCGGGTACTCTATCGCAAACAAACAAACACACAATAAGGACTCAACTAATGCACAGGTAAAACTCAAAGAAAAGATATAACCAGAAAGTTCAACTTAAGAACTCCGGTCTGCAAAAAGAAACAACTCGAACGAAGCAACAAAAAACAAACGGCGAAAGAAACAGGCTTCGTTTTACTAATCTGGACCTAAGTCAAATTTTACAGAAGCAAAAACTTGTTTGAGTTGATTATTTGGAAAGAGGGTTTCGAGACGAAACTCCAGGCGCTTGAATCGCCTGATTCCTATAAACGAGTGAAAAGTTATGCTAGATCAAAAATCGGATCAGAAATCGCGATCAGAAAAATCACGGAATAAATCCGAGAAAAAGAAAAACGACGAACGGCTTAACGAACGAACGTTTGTTATCTGGATCTAAACGATGAACTCATTCGTTAAAACGAACGAACGAGCGAACGCTCGCTATTTAACCTAAACCGAAAAAAAAACAGATCTAATAAAAATACGAAACTAAAAAACCGACGGAAAAACGAACAGTTTTTCTAAAAAAACGACGGCGGCGAGGTCAACCTCGGAAAAGGGTCCCATGAGGCGGTGGTTCATGAGGGCGGCGGTGGTCCGAGGCGACGGCGGCGTGGTCCCAAGGCGGCGGCGGCGGCGGCGGCGGGGTGCGGTGGCGGCGAGGGCGGCGAGGGCGGCGTTGGCTCGGCAACATGAGGCTGCGGCGGTGGATCGGGCAGCAGTGCTATGTTTAGGTTTAGGTTAGGGGCGCGGCGACTACTGGGTCAAGGGCGGCGGTTTGGCTCAAGGGCCCGAGGCGCGGCTATATAAAGCCCCACCGCCAAAGGAAGTCCTGGCTACATTACCTGAGGCGGTTCGCGTTATTTTTTTAACTAATTCCACGCAGAGAAACTAACGTAAGAAATACTAAACGGACTCCAAAAATCCCGAAATAAATTTTCTCCAGCTTCTAAAATCAAGCCGGACAAGATGAACATTTATTTGGGACCTAAATGCAATTTTGAAAAATGCACATTTTTCCTAAATTCAAATAAAATGGCGAAAAACTCCAAATAAAAATCTTACTTTATTTTTTGATTAAATCTTCATTATTTCTTTATTTTGGGAAAGTCATTTTATTCCATCTCTCATATTTTGACAGTAGAAATAATTGAAGATAAAATAAATAAAATCAAATGATCCTATTTTCAAAATTTGAGAAAACTCAAATATGAAAATAACGGAATTTCCAACTCTCTCTGTGGGTCCTTGAGTTGCGTGAAATTTCTAGGATCGAGCCAACATGCAATAAAATATGATATGCAAGTGATGATCTATGTATAACATTCCAAATTGAAAATTTGGGATGTTACAAACCTACCCCCCTTAAGATGAATCTCGCCCTCGAGATTCGGGTTGGCTAGAAAATAGGTGAGGGTGGTCCTAAGCTGCATCTTCCTCTCGCTCCCTGTGTGGCTTCATCCTCGGTGTGGTGGCTCCATCGAACTTTGCAAAACTTGATAACCTTGTCATGGGTGACTCGGTGGCATACTCGAGAATTTTGACTTGTTTCTCCTCATAAGTCAAATCATTACCTAACTCGAATCGCCTCAAGCGACAAGATCTCTCGGTGGTATATCACCATCTCGTGTGGCACTTCTTCAATCGAGAAACGTGGAACACGCCTTGAACTCCCGACAATCCTCTGCAATTCCAACTTATACGCAACTTCTCCCATGCGCCCAAAACTTTGTACGGTCCCACAAAACGTGGCGCTAACTTTCCTTTAACTCCAAAGCGCTTAACTCCTCGGCGGGATACTCAAGATAAACTATGTATCCGACTTCAGATATCGTCTCCTTATGTTTTGAATCTGTGCATAGCTCTTCTCGCCAGACGGGCTATCTTGAGCCTATCGCGAATCAACTTCACTTTCCGCTCGCACTCCTTAATCAAATCTGGTCCAAACAACTGGCGGTCTCCAACTTCATCCCACAACAATGGGGTTCTGCACCTCCTTCCATACAAGGCTTCGAAAAGGTGCCATCTTCAAACTGGTTTGATAGCTGTTGTTATAAGAAAACTCCGCATATGGCAAGTTGTCATCCCAACTTGACCCATAATCCAATGCACATGCTCTCAGCATATCCTCCAAAATCTGATTGACTCTCAAAGCTGTCTGTGGATGAAAAGCTGTACTAAACTCTAGCCTGGTTCCCAAAGTTCCGTGCAACTGATTCCAAAACTTTGAGGTGAATTGGGTTCCTCTATCTGATACGATACTCCTGGGAACTCCATGCAGACATACGATTCTGGTCATGTATATCTTAGCCAACTTGGCACTGTTGTAGGTAGTCTTCACTCGAATGAAATGAGCTACCTTCGTTAAACAATCGACTATAACCCAAATCGAGTCATAGCCTGAACGAGTCCTGGGCAATCCCGTGAGGAAATCCATGCCTAACTTTTCCCACTTCCATTCGGGTATTGGCAATGGCTGTAACAATCCTGCTAGCCTCTGATGTTCTGCGTTCACTCTCTGACATACATCACCAACTGCTACATACTCCGCAATATCCTTCTTCATTCCAGTCCACCAGAATGTATCCTTCAAATCCAAATACATCTTGGTATTTCCTGGGTGAATCGAATAGGCGAATCATGGGCCTCTTGCAGAATCAACTTCCTGATCCCCGGATCACTAGGCACATAAACGCGGTCCTCAAACCATAAGGTATCGTGCTCATCCTCACGAAATCCCTTAGCTTTTCCCTTGCTCATTTTCTCCTTAATAGAGGCAATCTCCTTATCCGACTTCTGAGCTTCTCTGATCTTATCCATCAAGGTAGACTGTATCTCCAATGCTGATACATAGCCTCTCGGAACTATCTCCAAACATAGCTCTCGAAATTCCTCGTCTAATTCTTTTTGTAAACCTCCGGTCATTAGAGTGTTGACATGGCTCTTGCGGCTCAACGCATCTGCTACTACGTTAGCCTTTCCGGGGTGATAATGCAATCTCATATCGTAATCCTTAATGAGCTCCAACCATCTCCTCTGCCTGAGATTTAACTCCTTCTGCGTGAAGATGTACTTCAAACTCTTGTGATCCGTGTACACCTCACAGTGGTTTCCAATAAGAAAATGTCTCCAAGTATTCAAGCGTGCACTATGATCGCTAACTCCAAATCATGAGTAGCATAATTTAACTCATGAGGCTTAAGTCGTCGTGAAGCATCTGAAACAACTCTTCCCTCGTGATAAGCACCGCTCCAAGTCCTCGACGTGAAGCATCGCAATACACCTCATAATCCTTGCTTTGATCTGGCAGAATTAACACTGGTGAGGTAACCAAACGTTTCTTCAACTCTTGGAAACTAGCCTCACATTCCTCAGTTCAATTGAACTTAGTGTCCTTCTTCAACAACTCCGTCATAGGCTTCTCAATCTTCGAGAAATTCTCAATGAATCTCCGGTAGTATCCTGCCAGTCCAAGAAAACTCCGGATCTCTCCAACTGTCGTTGGTGCTTCCCAGTTTGTCACAGTGGCAACTTTAGTAGGGTCCACTGTTATACCTTCTCCGGATATAACGTGTCCGAGAAATCCAACTTCCTTCAACCAAAACTCACATTTGCTGAACTTGGCATATAACTGATGTTCTCTAAGCTTCTCGAGTACCAAACGCAAATGCTCCTTATGTTCTTCTTCATTCTTTGAGTAGACCAGAATATCATGAATGAACACCACGACGAACTTATCCAAAAATTCCATAAACACCTTGTTCATCATGTTCATGAAATAGGCAAAAGCGTTAGTCGGACCAAATGACATAACGGTATACTCATACAGCCTGCACTGGTTGTAAAAGTCGCCTTAGGTATATCCCGCTCTCGAATCTTCAATCGATGGTATCCCGATTGCAAATCGATCTTGGAAAATACCTTAGCTCCTTGCAATTGGTCAACAAGTCGTTGATCATTGGCAACGGTACTTATTCTTGATTGTCACTTCATTCAATCCTCGGTAATCAACAACCATTCTCAATGATCCATCCTTCTTCTCCACTAGAAGTATCGGCGATCCCCAAGGCGAAGCACTTGGGCTTAATAAAACCTTTATCCAAGAACTCCTTAATCTGCTTCTTAATTTCTTCCAAATCTTGTGCGGGCATCCTATACGGTCTCTTAGATATCGCCCGTGCTCGCAATAGTTCAATCAAAACTCAATGTCTCTATCCGTGGCATGCCCGCAACTCTTCCGAAACACGTCCGGTGATCCTTCACCACCGGTACTTCCTCCCGCACAACTCCTCGATAAGGAATTTACATGTGCCCTCCTCGCTCATGTCGTGATACATACTTGATTCTCCTTCCTTCGGGTGGTAAGCAAAATCGATTTACTGGCGCAATCAATGTTCCCTCCGTACTTTGATAACCAATCCATGCCTAATATCACATCCAATCCTTGAGATTCCAAAACTATTAGGTCCGAGGGGAATACGTAGTTTCCAATCCTTAATGGTAGTCGATCACACCATATACTAGCCATATATTCTGCTCCGGGTGAGGTTACTAGCATGGGTGACCTAAGGGCTTGGGTTGGCAATTTATACTTATCCACAAATCCCTTGATATGTATGAATGTGATGCACCAAGATCAAAAAGAACAACCGCAGAAATGTCTTAACCAAAACTTACCTATTATCGCATCCGGCCGAGCTTCAACATCCTCCACAGTAACGTGGTTCACCCGTCCCCTGCTGAAAGGGTTCGCTTCTTCACCGAGCTTCCATTGCCATTACCATTTTGGGCTTGGGACATTCATTTGCATAATGCCCATCTTCGACATTTAAAACAAGTGACTTGGCTCAGTCTCTCTTGGTGGGGTTGACGGGTTGGTGCGGTTTTGTCCATTGCTTCCTCCATTCTCGTTTCCATTCTTGGTGCCATTATGATTGTGCGAGCTACCTCCTCCATGGGTATGTTGAAATTGTCCTCCGGCCGGGGTAAAGCGTAGCTTCACGAGCTCCGTAATTGTACTTCCCCTGTCCATACTTCCTCTTGCGATTGTCAATCTGTCCGCTTCCTTCAATTATAAGAGCACGATCTACCAACTCGGTAGTTATTGAAATTAGCCACCATCAACTGCATGCTCAGCTCATCATTCAGTCCTTCCGAAACTTCTCCTGCTTAGCGACATCGTAGTAACGCTATCCGGGGCATAACGAGCTAACTTATCAAATCCTCCACATCTTGGCCTACAGTCGCCCTCCTTGGCGTAAGTTATAAACTCACGCTTCTTCATGGCCATAGCTCCCGCCAAACGTGGGCGACGGAAAGCTTGTTGAAATCGATCCCACGTGACCGTGTCAATAGGGTGTGTGGTGTGTAATTTTCCCACCATGATGTCTGCGGGTCCATCAAGCCGATGTGCGGCAAAACGCACTCTTTCCGCAGATCGATGCATCATGCAAATGGTCGCCCTTCCAACCTTGCGGAGCCAATCATCTGCAACAATCGGCTCGGTGCTACTAGAAAACACCGGCGGATTTAGCCTCAAGAAACGAGTCAAATGGTCAACAGGTGGTGGTGGTGGTGGTGGGTTGTTGTTGTTGTTGTTGCCTTGGTTCTGTACCAGTGTTTGAATCAAGGCATTCTGCTGCTGAATCAACTGAGTGATCTCCGGTGGGAAAACAAATCCGGTGTCGCGTCTCGGAGGCATTTGAGGGTTTAGAAAAGAAGAGAAAATAGAATAGAATGAGGTATAGTGAGAAAACACTACCCATATCCACATGAGACAAAAGCAAACAATAACACTCCAATCAATTCAAACAAGGGCATACAACGGTCTAACTATCGTTACAAACGTGCTTGGACTAAACTAATTTCAATGGGGAAAATTCTACTACTGTTATGGTGGTCAACTAGAAAAACTGCTCCAATGAAGACTCCATGATATCTGCTCCAGCTTCATCAACATAGTCATCATCACTATCGTCGGGATCCAAGTCAGTGTCGTCGATGATGATATAGTCATCCGGGCAAGTGGAATCATCATCATTTCCTCCTGGCGCGGGGTCTCCCATGAAAACTCCGAGCTTCCTGGTTAAGTGGTCATTCTTCTCCGCTAGCACTTCAATTTCTTCCATGTAATCTTCACTTGTAGCCTTGAGTTCTTCCTCTAGCTCCTTGATCTTGGTCATAGCCTTCTGCAGATCCTCCATGCTCACAAGACATCCTGGTTCTCTGGCCGGATCTGCTGGTTTAACTCCTGGATATAAGCTGTGATTGATCTATCCCTCCTGGTGCTGATCATCTCCCATTGCTCATCTCGGCGCCCACAAATCTGGTAGATAGTATTCTTGAGACCATTGCGGTAAACTTCTCCAATACGTCCCATGGCGATGTGGGCTGCCATGCTCTTTCCTAGACTCCAGGTTGGTGCATTAAAGGAAAACTCTATGGGCTCCCTGACTGGTGCAAATGTCCTTCCTAGAACTTGAACTTGAATCATCCAGCGCTCCTCTTCGGGTAAAGTGGCGTTGTAGGTCCCGATGAAGCTTGGTACTCCGATGTTCAGGTATCTAGTGACTTCCTTCAAGTGACATCCAAAGGGCGTATCTTCATCCGGTTGTGTGAACTTGTTCCTTGCATCCGCCATCCTAAAAGAATAGAAAAGATGAGGAGTCGGAAATGAGAAGAAAGAGTAGTGATCTAGGGCTTTAGCTTAGTGGCTGTGTCCTACAGTCAGCGTGTGCTCTGATACCATCTTTTTAGCGACCAGACCTCAAATAGTCGATCTCGTGCATCGTTGTCATCCTCGGATCAAGAATGTCGACACGCACAGTACTCAAAGGATTTATAACAGAGTAGCAATCACACACTTATTACATCGAATGTCTCAAAAAGAGAACTTATTACAATAAATATGGCTTAAGGTCATCTAATAATGATAACAACGGAAGGCTTGGAAGATAAGAGAGTCCATCAACTCCAACGGCATCACTGAGTATAGAACGACGACCTAAGGCACCTTACTGTCGTTCAAAAGTCTGCAACATGAACGTTGCAGCCGAAAACGGGTCAAGACATGGAATATGCCGCAATGTAACACATAGAGAGTAATATGAAAGAGTAATGCTATACTACATGCATATATGGCTGGTGGAAAGCTCTATGGTTACAGTTTTGCATAAAGCCAATTTTTTCCTACATCAAAGGAATAAATTTTATTTAACTATCATGGTGGTTGTTAAACATTAAGAATGGTTGACAGCATTCTCAATCCCAATTAAACATCATCATTAAAACCCAACAATATTAGTTAAAGTAACATGATGAGATTCACATGATAATCCAAGTACTAGATACTCAAGATGTCCATAACCGAGGACACGGCTAACCATGATTAGTTTGATACACTCTGCAGAGGTTTGTGCACTTTTCCCCACAAGACTCGATCTCCTCCGTTGGGATTCTCGCACTACATGGTGTTTGAGAAACAGATGATCGAGACATAGTCTTTCGAAGCGCTTAGCACCTTATTTAACGGGTAGACCGCATAAACCTACATCCCCTACATCAGCTAGTCTACCACTGTAAGAGTTCGCACGACTTAGTCAACTATGCTAGAGCCCATAGTAGCTTGTGGCTGCACACGGAAGTTTCTAGCATGAATAATCTCATGATCCCTTTGAGCCTGGGTGGCGGTCCAAAAGAGACAGTAATCTGGAATACCCAGGTACCTCAATCCACCCAGATGTGTGTTTAAGTTGCCACCTTAAGTAAACCATTAATTAACAATCTCACATATGTCATGGATACACTCACCCAATCCACGTCTACTAGCATAGCATGACATAATAAGCAAACGTATAAGTAACTCCCAAGGGTTTGATAATAAAAACAGGTAATAGGTACTACCTCAACTACTTTCCCAACACCCACAGTTTAATTAGATCCTAATCATGCAATGTTTGAGGATTGATCTAATGCATAAAAACTGGGTATGAAAAGGTATGATCAAAGTGTTACTTGCCTTGCTGATGATCCGTGAAACCTAGAGATTCAAAGTAGCAAGCGGCGCACTCCAGGTACTCTATCGCAAACAAACAAACACACAATAAGTACTCAACTAATGCACAGGTAAAACTCAAATAAAAGATCTAACCAGAAAGTTCAACTTAAGAACTCCGGTTTGCAAAAAGAAACAACTCGAACGAAGCAACGAAAAACAAACGGCGAAAGAAACAGACTTCGTTTTACTAATCTGGACCTAAGTCAAATTTTACAGAAGCAAAAACTTGTTTGAGTTGATTATTCGGAAAGAGAGTTTCGAGACGAAACTCCAGGCGCTTGAATCGCCTGATTCCGATAAACAAGCGAAAAGTTATACTAGATCGAAAACCGGATCAGAAATCGCGATCAGAAAAATCGCGGAATAAATCCGAGAAAAAATGACGAACAGCTTAATGAACGAACGTTCGTTATCAGGATCTAAACGATGAACGTGTTCGTTAAAATGAACGAACGAGCGAACGCTCGCTATTTAACCTAAACCGGAAAAAACCGATCTAATAAAAAACGAAACTAAAAAAACTGATGGAAAAACCGAACGGTATTTCTAAAAAAATGGCGGCGGCGAGGTCAACCTCGGGGTGCGGGTCCGCGAGGCGGCGGCTCCGGCGAGGGCGGCGGTGGTCATGGCGGCGACGGGGCGGTGGTCGGCGGCGACGGCGGCGTGGTCCCATGAGGAGGCGGCGAGAGGGAGTGGCGGGTCCGTGGGCGGATCGGGCGGCGGGCAGAGGTTCGGCAGGCAAGGCGAGGCGGCAATGGACGGGCAAGTGGGCGCAGCTAGGGTTAGGTTAGGGGGAAGCGGCACTGGCCGACGGAGGCGATTTGGATTTAAGGGCCCGAGGCGCGGCTATATAAAGCCCCCGGCCAAAGCGGAAGTCTGGCCGTTACTACCAAAGGCGGTTCGCGTTATTTTTTTTAACTAATTCTGCGTAGAAAAACTAAAGAAAGAAATACTAAACGGACTCCAAAAATCCCAAAATAAATTTTCCCCGGCTTCTAAAATCAAGCCGGACAAGATGAACATTTATTTGGGGCCTAAATACAATTTTGAAAAATGCACATTTTTCCTAAATTCAAATAAAATGGCGAAAAACTCCAAATAAAAATCTTATTTGATTTTTTTATTAAATCTTCATTATTTCTTTATTTTGGGAAAGCCATTTTATTTCCTCTCTCATATTTTGACAATAGAAATAATTGAAGATAAAATAAATAAAATCAAATGATCCTATTTTCAAAATTTGAGAAAACTCAAATATGAAAATAACGAAATTTCCAACTCTCTTCGTGGGTCCTTGAGTTGCGTGAAATTTCTAGGATCGAGCCAACATGCAATAAAATATGATATGCAAGTGATGATCTATGTATAACATTCCAAATTGAAAATTTGGGATGTTACACATTACTATTAATTTATATTGGGTATGACTATGACTGGATCTCTTTTACCATGAATTACAATGTCTAGTCAGTCCTTGATCTTTAAAGGTGCTCTGCATTTATGTTTTGCGGTCTCAGAAAGGGCTAGCGAGATACCTCCTTGCTATATCATATTATGATTGTTTTGAGAAAGTGTTGTCATCCGAGATTTATTATTATTGCTCGCTAGTTGATTATGCCATTGATATGAGTAAACATGAGACCTAAGTGTTATTGTGAATGTGATTAGTCATTATCTTTGCTAAAAACTTGAATGCTGGCTTTACATATTTACAACAACAAGAGCAAATAGAGTTTGTAAAAGTTTTTCTTTATCACTTTCAATTTATCAACTGAATTGCTTGAGGACAAGCAAAGGTTTAAGCTTGGGGGAGTTGATACATCTCCGTCGTATCTACTTTTCCAAACACTTTTGCCCTTGTTTTGGACTCTAACTTTGCATGATTTGAATGGAACTAACCTTGACCGACAATGCTTTCAGCAGAATTGCCATGGTGTTATTTATGCGTAAACAAAAGTTCTCGGAATGACCAAACTCCATGGAACTTATTTTTGGAAAATATTAAAATATTGGCGAAGAATCAAGGCCAGGGGGCCCACCACCTGTACACGAGGGTGGGGGTGCGCCCCTGCCTCATGGGCCCCCTGGAGCTCCACCGACCTCAACTCCAACTCCATATATTCGTGTTCGAGGAGAAGAAAATCAGAGAGAAAGATTCATCGCGCTTTTACGATATGGAGCCGCCGCCAAGCCCTAAACTCTCTCAGAGGGCTGATCCGAGTCTGCTCGGGCTCCGGAGAGGGAATCCATCGCCATCGCCATCATCACCATCCTCCATCACCAATTTCATGATGCTCACCACCGTGCTTGAGTAATTCCATCGTAGGCTTGCCGGATGTTGATGGGTTGGATGAGATTTATCATGTAATCGAGTTAGTTTTGTTAGGCTTTGATCCCTAGTATCCACTATGTTCGAGATTGATGTTGCCGTGACTTTGCTATGCTTAATGCTTGTCAAGAGGGCCCGAAAGTGCCATGATTTCAGATCTGAACCTATTATGTTTTCATGAATATATATGTGTTCTTGATCCTATCTTGCAAGTCTATAGTCACCTACTATGAGTTATGATCCGGCAACCCCGAAGTGACAATAATCGGGACCACTCCCGGTGATGACCGTAGTTTGAGGAGTTCATGTATTCACTATGTGTTAATGCTTTGTTTCGGTACTCTATTAGAAGGAGGCCTTAATATCCCTTAGTTTCCGCTAGGACCCCGCTGCCACGGGAGGGTAGGACAAAAGATGTCATGCAAGTTCTTTTCCATAAGCACGTATGACTATATTCGGAATACATGCCTACATTATATTGATGAATTGGAGCTAGTTCTGTGTCACCCTATGTTATGACTGTTACATGATGAACCACATCCGGCATAATTCTCCATTATCGATCCAATGCCTACGAGCTTTTCACATATTATTCTCCGCTTATTTACTTTTCCGCTGTTGCTGTTACAATTACTACAAAACCCAAAAATATTACTTTTGCTACCGTTACCGTTACTTCATATTACTTTGCTACTAAATACTTTGCTACAGATATTAAGTTATCCAGGTGTGGTTGATAACTCAACTGCTAATACTTGAGAATATTCTTTGGCTCCCCTTGTGTCGAATCAATAAATTTGGGTTGAATACTCTACCCTCGAAAACCGTTGCGATCCCCTATACTTGTGGGTTATCACACAGTCGCTCCTGCACGCCGCAAACCCAACCAAGGAACGCACCTCACCGACACGCATCGTCGCATGTGAACAAACCAAACTCAGCCATCCTACCGCTGACACATAATTTTCGCTCATATAGTATGTTCATCCAACCGCATGTTGGGGAGTATCTCAGACGGCCCGCAAGCGGTGGTCTGTTGGGGAAGAAGAAGAGGTGAGGAAGAAGGGTTAGGAGACGAGGATATTCATCCAACCGCCTGAAATGGTAGATCGACCCAAGTCAGCGACTTGCATAACAATATATGTTTTACACAGCAAAAGATCCATAAAACAACAACATAAAGAAAAACTATCATCTTTCATGAACGAGACGGCCTCGTCGTCTTTGGCTGCCGGCTGAACCAGCCGTAGCTGCCGACGACGGTGTCTCCGCACCGTGGTTGTCCTGGCCTCCAGCCTACTGCTCACGCTGAGCGCAAGGGTGCTCGCACGAACGAGAGCACCACCCGGTTCAAGTTGAGGACGTCCGGTTCCGCGCAGAGGGCCTCGATGGCGCGGCATCCGCGCTCCACGCCGAGTCGAGCCTCCGCCACCCGGTTCAAGTCCAGGACGTCCGGTTCCGCCTGCAGGAGGGCCTCGATGACAGCGGCATCCGCGTGCTCCACGTCGAGTTGAGCCTCTGCCGCCCGGTTCAAGTCCAGGACGTTCGGTTCCGCCTGCAGGAGGGCCTCGATGGCAGCGGCATCCGCGCGCTCCGCCTCAAGTTGAGCCTCCGCCGCCCGGTTCACATCCACGACATCCGGTTCCGCCTGCAGGAGAGCCTCGATGGCAGCGGCATGCTGCGCGCTTCTGCGCCGAGTTGAGCCTCCGCCTCCGCTCCTCCTTTAGTATTGCCAGGTTGAACCGCTGGTCCGCCTGCACCATGGGGGACTCGGATGCCGGCACGAAGTCGACGTCCATCATCTCATACCCATCAGGGGCCTTCTGCGCCACGACCTCCGCCATGAACATTGGATCGGCTTCCTCCTCCTCGTAGCTTGGATCCAGAGAACTCGGGGATTGGCCCGCCGCAAAGCGAGTTTGGGAACGGAGGTCTCTGGCGCCGACCGCCGCCGCGATTTCTGCGCGGTGCTCCGGCGTCAGCATCTTGTAGTATGTGATCTTGTGGCGCACCATGGCTTTCCGGCGAACTACGGGACGCTTGATGCGGGCTAGGGGATCGAAAGGTGGGGGAAGCGGCTGGAGATTATGTGTGGTTTTAGGGCGTGGTGGCGAGGCCGAGCAAACAAGGTTCCGTGTGAATAGTGGTTTCGATGACGACCGGTCAATCAGTTTTGATCAGACATCGCTCTTGTCGCGTTCGCGTTGCAGCCCGGCATGCTGGACCCTCCACGCCACTCACCGAATGGAACGCGCTTCATCTTGTGTTTTCGCCGCCAGGGACCGCGATTGAGAGCAAACCGACGCCCCTCCCTCCCCACCAAGGCCATTTTATGCGGAGTAAATAAAAACAGAGGAGTATACTACGGATGAGGATCCTTGACGTGGCGAACCCATTGAGTAACTGACATGCAGGGCCTAGCAAGCATGGGGTCCACTAGTAAGTGACCGAAAGGGAGGGTAAGGCAGGGATACGTATGTGAAAGGAGCTTCCAATGATATAATTTTCACATTATACATATCATGTACTATTAATCTTGTCAATAGTCAAATGCGGTTTTGAAAAACACATTAGAGCATGGTTAATAATATAGCCAGTCGATGGCTATAAGGAACTGCCATGTCATCTATAGCCATCATCTATTATATGCACTCATACATTAGTGTGGGCTATAAGGTTGGCTATTTCCCGCAAAAAAAATTATAAGGTTGGCTATTGTATTAGTACTTTTTTCCATCTCCTCTCCACCTCTTTCTTCATATTTATTGTACGTATTTAACTAGGAATGCGTATATAGCTAGGCTCTTGCATGAGAGCTCACTCCCCTTACTTTTTCACATCTCTCTCCTCCACATAGGCCCTATATAAATGGAAGGAGGGAGTACAACTATGAGCACTGCATACTCTAGTACAGATGTTGTCAGTACTCCACTAGTACTATTGGACAGGGAGCTTAAAAAAGTTAATATTGGACTGGCTATACGTGGCGAAATCCTAGTAGGAAGAGCATGCGCGAGAACAAGCACATTCACGTGGTTGAAAACAAATTGGAAATCATCTCGAGTTCAAATCTAGGAGTACGTACGAATCTAACAATATTGATTGGGCGTTGTTGAATGTTGATACTTTTTTATCAAAGTAGTGATACTTTGACTACACATAAAACTTATATGTAAACTAGAAAGTATAGGAGGGAGTATATTGTACGTTCAAAAACGAAATGAACATTGAATACCCTTTATATATGATTTGCGGATGCTATGATCACCGGTTCAAAATTTTGAATCCACCTTAGGTATCACACATGCCCCCACTCGTTCTCTCTTGATTTCATCTCGGGGTCCGGAGATCGATTGAAAGAGGACTAGGGTGGGTACAATACGTTCGTTTCGCTTATGAACGTACAATATACTCCCTCTCGATCCCCACGCACTTCTCGAGGGTCATTTCTATCATAGAAACAGACCAAACCTTTATTTCCTTGCACGGCACGCAATTGATCTCTGAACATCAATCGATCTCGTCAATATGTGTCGGGGCATGAACCGAATGGGATGTCAAAACTAAGACGCGAAGTGACACGTAGTGGAGGCAAAGTGAAAATTTAAACGAACCGTTTGTTTGTATGCATGTCGGACAAATTACAAATAAACATTGGAAATACAAGCATGGGCTAGGCCCACATGCGAATGATACTCGGCGGAATGTTCAAATGAGGCATGCGGGAGGATGGACTCGACCGAGGGCTTACATGATCGATGGAGAAGACGGTTGAGAGGAATGAGAAATAAGCAAACGCCACATGATTATACTTGAACGGCTCAAATAAACAATAAGTTGTCTCGCTTGGCCTACATAGTGAAAGGCCTAATGCGCAACGCAGAGCACTGATGCTCAAATATGTCCAGGAAAACAGGGAAACCGACATGTGGGGCACACCTGTCGGGACAACGTAGCGCAAACTAGTCCAATGGAGGAGCTGGCCCACAACCTCCTCAAAGACCGCAACCGCTCATGTGGGTCGGGGCCAACAACGTGGCGTAGCTCCAAAGATCGCTCTAGACACGGCGATCGCGATGAGCGACACGCCATCGCCGCTAGACACGGTCGGTTTCAGCAGGCCGAGGGTGGCGTTAGTGCTGTGGCACAACCAACAGTATGTTTGGTTTGTGCCCAAGGTTGCCCCATCAAAGCATTGGGTAGCCAAAATTTTGGTTGAGGTTTTGGTTGCCCATGATTTGGCCGACATCGGCAAGAAAAATGAACTAGAGTTGGCTAGAGTTCATTGGCATGCCAAGAAAATGGCAACCATCCAAACAAAGACCAATATTTGGGTCATGACCAAAATTTTGGTAAGGTGCACTTTGGCCACAATCCAAACACACCCCAACACCCGGCTCGTCGAGGATGCACGGGCGCCGGACGCGTCTGCGGAGTGGTGTAGCGCGCAAACCTGCATCCTCAAGACCGAGACCATGCCGGGTTGTCTTTCTTTTTTCAATGACATGCGCCGATCGCATGTGAGCAAAGGGCATCTCCAACGCTGCCACGACCGCGGTGACTACCCCGCACACCAAAACCTCGCCCTCGCCCGTCAGACGGTGCGTTCTCACCGGCGCTTAGCTGCCCGATTCATGCTGTCCGTCCGTCCAGATGGTCGTTAAGAGGCTCGGTGCCCGAGGAACCAACTCCGATGACTTAATGACGCACCAGACGCTTGGCCTCACCGAATGCGCTTACTTAAAGTGGCAACGCCCAGCTAACCTCCACACCATAGCGCATCGCCCTCCTACCGCACCACATCCGCCATGACCGCGAAGCGCGAACGCTCTGCGGAGAGCTTGTCTTCGGGATGAAGCTCGAGGTCGCCGCCCTCGCTCAAGTCGCCGACAAGCGGTGGTTACACCGGGCGGCCGACGATGGGAGCACCGCCACCACGCTGTCCTACTTGCCGCCGCCCAACGTCCCGCACCGCCGAGGTCGGGGACTCTCCGAGGATGAGTAGGGCATGGGAGGTGGCAGGGCATGGTGTGCCAACTGGCCGGTCTGTCTCCGTGTTCTACTTTTTCTCACGGAGACCGCACCTTCACTTCACGGGTCTTGAACCCCGCCTGCACATGGAGATCGCAGATGGAGGACGCCGGTCGCCGCCAGAGAATAGGTTTAGGGTCAGGTTTCTTTTATTTTTCTATCCTATAAAAGTTTGAAATGTAATGAAAATCTGCCGTGTTTGCATTAATCTCGGCCGGTGTATATGAACTTTCACAATAATATAGTATATTGTAGGAGTACTAGCAAGATGACCGTGCGTTGCACAGAAGATCAAGATCTTGTGGGAGAAAAGGATGAATGAGGGAAGGCCTTATCTGCAAATGCACATTCACGCATTTCACATCTTTCTACATCTACGGGAACCTACGAAAGGGTTAACGTAAATTGCCTCTCTATCTCCTCCCCTGATTTTCATGGTGGTGGGCCCCTCCCCCCCCCCCCAATCTACAATCAACAGCTCACATGTTTCACATTATGTTAATTACATAACTGGTACTACGTAGGTGAAGCATTACTCGTCCTAAAAACCCAACTAAGCCAACCTCCTAGCATATCGCGCGGGAAAAGACCCGGCCGCGTCGTTTTAGTCGGGATTACCGGATTACTAGTAGTAGTATCAATGGATCGCGCGAAGCAACAAGTTTTTTTAGGGGGCGAAGCACCTAGTTTAAAAGGAAAAAAGGCGGTACACTCAAAGCACCCCTGTTGCGGTCGCATGGCACCCCACACACGTTCGGTCCTGCACACGGCTCACGCAAAACGGAACACGCTTCGGCTTGCCTCTTCACTGACACTTGGGACTGCACTTGGAGAAACCGACCATGCGCCAAACTCCCCTCGCCCACCGCGTGAAAATCCTCCCCCCCCCCCCACCCAAAAATTCCCCCCAAATCCTAGATTCAACCGCCCTTTGGCCAACTACCAATAATATTCCCCAAACCCCCCTCCCCCCCGTCTCCCTCCACTCCATTCGCTTCTCCAAAGCCGCCCTCCCCGCCACGCCGACACGTCGGCACCGCGGTTCGTCGAGGGGGTGCACGGCGATCCTCTCGCCCCACAAGACGCCTCATAGATCGTCGTCCTCTAGCTGCGCCGCCGCCACCGGGCGACGTTTGTGGAGGCGCGGCGGTCGGCGCCGCCATCACCGGGCGACGTCAGTGTGGAGATGCACGGCGTCAGCTTCTCCCACGGTATCGCGATTCTAGATCGAGGCCCTGCATGTCGGTGTAGCGCTGAATGTTAGCCGATAGATGTTGTTAATCTCACTGCTTGTCAAGTAGTTTACTGTCAATATGCTCGCTAAGAAGCTTCCTTGCCTGCTCGCACTCAATCTGCTTAGCTGAGATGGCATGCCAAGGCCGATTAGTTGCTAAAATATCCTGCCGTATATTTATTGTGACGTAGATTGCCATGGTCTAGTAGCCATTCTGTTAGGTGAAATAGCTTTCACCATTTTATACTCGATCTTTGTTGCTGCGATGGCCTTCGATAGTTTGATGACTGTGTGTTCGGCCTCATTGACTGCTGAAACAACCTGCCATAATTAAGCACTCAAATCTATTTGCTGAATTAGCTTTACATATATTTCATTACTTAGATCTGCTCGTCCAAATATCTTGCCATAGCTTTAGACATCGACCTAGGTATTTTCTTCTCGACTTCATAAAAAGCATATATGTTTTCCTATAAAATCTAGTAGAAGAACTAATTTGTATGTCTAATGATGGACAGGACTTGATAACTCTCGTCAAGATTCTCCGCTGCATATGTCGAGGGGTTGAAAACTTCATGAACTTTATCGAGCTAAGTACGGTGGTCCGAAATCAGATGTGCTCTAGCCATGTAGCAGTTGTATTAATTCATTTACAAGACCCCAGTCAACTGTTCAAAATCATCTACACTTGTATGGGATGTCAGTCACATATACTAGGTGGGTTCATCATGGTGAAGCTGTGAACGTCAATATTATTGACTACGTGGAAGCAGCATATCACCATCTTGATCTGCCTGATGCTCAGGTGGAAGAGGAGGAGGAGGAGGAGGTGGTGGTGGCGGAGCCAGTGAGTTTGACCAACATTGAAACAATGGTACGAAATGCTCGTGCATTCCATGAACTTTCACCTACAGAAGAAAAACGGTGGGCCCGCATATTGGAACAATGAAACGTGGCTGTCACCCCAGGAAATAAGCTGTCAGTATTCTCAGCTATGGTCACCTTTCTTCAAGTGAAGACATCTAAGCGGATGACCAACAAATCATTTGATGCGATGTTGACTGCTTTCCGCAAAGCTTTCCGAGATGCGTCTGAGCTGCCACACACCTACAGTAAAATGAAGAATTTCCTTCATGCAGTTGGAATTGGATATGATATGATCCATGTTTGTAAGAATAATTGTGTTCTGTTCAGGAGGATTATGCCAACTTAAGTGAATGCCCGAAATGCAAATCATCAAGATGGAAAGATGGCGATGCTGTGAAGAGGATTCCTCATAATGTTCTGAGACATTTTCCAATTACACCAAGATTGCAGAGGTTGTTTCATGATGCTGAAACAAGAGAGGATGTACCGTGGCATTCTAGGAACCAGGAGTACAGAGATCAGAATGTAATGAACCATCCATCACATGGTAGTGAGTGGAAAAGCTTCAATCAAAAACACGAAAAGTTTGTTGCTGACCCGAGAAACATTAGACTTGGTTTAGCTTCAGATGGATTTAATCCATCTGGCCACCAGAGTGCCACATATAGCATGTGGCCAGTGCTTGTTATCCCTTACAACATGCCTCCAAATGTTTGCACCAAAGAATCAAACTACATGATGGCCTTGCTCATCCCAGGTCCAAAGAGTCCTGGAAAGGATTTTGATTTGTTCATGGAGCCTCTTGTGGAGGAACTTCAACAGCTATGAAGGGTGTTCTCACCGAGACCTATATAGCAGCCCACCAGCTGATTTCTTTCGTGTGTTGTTATAATTTGGTGCATCCATGATTATCCGCTTTGGGCACTATGTCGTATGTAACAACACATGGTTACAATGCATGTGTTCACTGTGACAGAATCATTGTCATATGCAATACTTAGCAAGATCTGTTACATTGACACCGCCGCTTCTTGCCAAGGACAAGCCACATCCTAGAAAATACCAAGACATGTGTTCAATGCAAAGCATGAAAACCATGATGCGCCAAAGAGGCTCACCGCCGATGAGTTGCAAGTGGAATTAGAGAAGGTCAGCATATTACACCGTGAAACCATCCCGATAATGGTAGCGGAAAAGGGAGCGTGGCAGGCGTAGAGAGATTATTGTTTACTCGCAAGTCCACTTTGTGGGACTTGGAGTATTGGAAAGATTTGGATCTGCGACATAATCTTGATGTGATGCACATCGAGAAAAATATATGTGACAACATTATTGGCACACTTCTTAATATTGAAGGCAAGACGAAAGATACCTTAAAATCTAGGATTGATTTGACACATCCGGTATCGTAAGGATTTGCAGTGCAAGATGAAGGTAAACCACGGATATGGCACCAATCGTGTATGCCTTGGACAAGGTAAAAGAAAAGAATTTCATGAGGTCCTATCACGTGTGAGATTCCCACATGGATTTGCTTCCAACCCCGAAAGGAGAGTCGGCAGATGGAAACAAGGTACAAGGGTTGAAAACTCATGACCGCCACGCCCTACTTCAAAGGGTTTTACTGTTATCCTTAGAGGATTGGGTCGCCGACTTATACAGAGCAGCTTGAAGAGTTGGGACAATTCTTCGTGGAACTCGCAGAGAAATATCGGATAGATGCTTTGGAGCGCCTTAGAGAGAAGATACCAACTATCCTATGCGACCTTGAGAAGATATATCCTCTAGCCTTCTTTGATGTGATGGTGCATTTGGCTGTTCATCTACCCGATGAGGCACTACTTAGAGGTCAAAGACAAGATGGTGGATGTACCCTATTGAAAGGCGGCTAGGCACTTTCAAGGGCTATGTTAGGAACAGAGCTAGACCCGAGGGTTCCATTGCAGAGGCCTACATTGCTGCTGTGGTTACCGACATTCTCGCTTCAAAATACATTGAAACAACCGATCAGCTTAGCAAAGAGGTGGATGAAGACAATCCTGGCTCAATGTTTTCGATTATTCTGCTCGAAAGTTACTGTGGAAGAGTCGACTAGAGGACAAACCTAAAGATTTGGACAAAATGGTTTGGTATGTGTTGAATAACTGTCCTGAGATACTACCTTATATCAAGTAAGTGCTAAGTACTACAGCTTATACATCATAATCTACTAAACTTGCAGCACATTCTTATATATTTAGATGTTTGACGCGATCACTATGTTGTGCAACATCTACATAAAGGAGTTATCGCCGAAAATCCAAGAAACATTGACAAACTGGTTATGGCAGGATTTTGTAAATGGTTCAAGAGCCATGTAAGCTTTTGAATTGCAATCGTCAAGATTTTTAATATATTGAGTACATAAGATGATCAGCTTGTCTATTTTCTAACCATAGGTTAAGAAGATGCGGAGGATGGGCAGGCAGTTGATGATGCCCTTTACTCACTAGCAATGGGTCCCGATACTCGGGTAAGACATTATGAATCTTGCGTTGTTGGAGATGTGCGCCACAACACCCTTGCACGAGACGAAGGGTGAAGACACAAAACAAAGGCCATCATGAGCACGGATACGATGACAAAGAGACAACTCAAATGTATGCTAACATAATAGACATTGTTCGGCTTGCAAGATATCTCCAGCTTCGAGGATCATCGATGTGTGGTTTTGTTGTGCCGTCGTTGGTATAACCTGTTTTCCAGATCGCAAAACCCAAAGATGATGATTATTTCAAATCCATCAATGTCAAGGCGGCGCACTGCATCAACGAGCCTTTTATTTTGGCAAATCAAGCAACACATATTTTTTTCTTGGAAGACACATTTGCACGTAGCGATGATCGGAGAGTATTGCAAAGGTTTGAGCAGAGGAATTCGCTTAATGAAGTTGCACAACAATATGATGCTTACATCGCCCCGATGTACAAGATAACACAAATGTTCCTAATATCTTTGAGAACCATCACGTCAATGACGCCGGAAAAAAGATTGCCTGTCATGTTGTGGACATACAAGATTTGATCAAGAAGAAGCCAATGTTTGAGGACGTTGAGGACGAAGAAGAAGATGACACCATGGGGAATTATGATTCAGACTGATACACATGGAGAAGATGTTGACGCTGCTGCTGCGGATGATGATTACATTGCTTTTGTCGTATTTGCCTGTCAGAAGACATTTTTTATCTACTATGTGAAATTGTGTTTGCTATGACAACTGAAACCTGATGAACATGTTGTTTACTATTTTCCTGTTAGAACATCACTTGTTATGTATGCTGATTTGTGTTTGGTGATTGTATGACGACTAAAACATGATGACATTGTTGTTTAGTTGGACTCATATTTGGCTGTGAAACTTGATTTTGATGACATAGTTTGCTGTTGGACTGCAATTTGCTCGACGTCTTTGAATGAGAACAAAGCTGACCCGACAGGGCCTCTGCTAATTTATTTATTTATTACCAAAAGGGCCTCTCGCTATTTATTTATTTATGAGCAAAAGGATACCCCTGATTTTGCTAATAGAAATCATTAGATGTTCACAACACTACGCCCACTCGCTACATGTGTTTCATTCATTACTAGGTTCAGAAAGTGCTCATGTCATAGCCATTTAATACATCACGAAAAGTGCTACATACACCGCAAATAAAGAGACAATCATCCTACAGAGCATATTGATTTTGCCCATTATCTTCACAAGCTCTTTCATCTCCTCATTGCTAGCAAGGCCGCTCAAAGAATCGTTGCTTGGCCATGATCAAAGGAACTGCATCTTTAACCTTCGCTCGTGATCTTCCTCTTCGTCATTCCTTCGCCATTTGTCCAACACCCCAACCTCGCTGATATTGGGATTCCTCGGCTAACCAAATAATCAGCGAGTTGCACTCCCCACATCAAGAACTTTCAGAAATACAAATCACACAAATCTTCCCTTTTCGCATCTAATCAAATTGGAAGATCATCAACCAAACTATTAAAAAATCAGCAACCGAAAGCAGCAGAACAACACTTAAGTATATTATTACCCCATGATTCGGCATTTGTAGAAGACTCGCCAGGTTGAGGATTGCGGTTGAGACGCGACGGATGACTCTGCGTGATTTAAAGAAGGGCACCACACCGACGGCAAAGAAGTTGCAATGAGCAACCGCATGCGGCGCGTGTCTTGCGGGGTGTGATGAGACCCACAAAGCGATGGTACGGGTGGCGACTTGGCGATATTTGGTTGTTGCTCATCAAGAGCGGTGGACGAGCAGCCACGGACATGGTTGTCAGCGCCGAGCTTCGATGCTAGGCGAGTAAGTAGAGAAGAGGAGAAGCTAACATTGGATATGTCGGCCATTACTTTGTGAGTAGCATAGCACCATATATAGTCATAGTCTAGGTTTGATTCAACCACCATGTGAGCATGTCTCTCTTTTTCTAAAACTCGCAATGTCTCTTTATTGGTACACTAGCTTGTTCTCAGACGCCTTCTCAAGTCTTTGATTCCTCCACCGACATTTGGGACCCACCGAAGGGCTCTCAGATTTCATGAAAAAATGTGTCCCTCACGATGTGTCGGACCCACCAGCTATCTTCGCACGCAAGGAAGTGCCTCCTTATTACGCACAAAAAAAAGAATACTCCCCCTGCCAGCTGGAACCCAGCATAGTAGGAGGCTGACTTGTGGGCCTACCAACTTGACGGGGACGGAGGGCTTTGTCAACTTAGTCAATATGAACGATTCTAGCTCCATTTACCGTACGATGTTCATCCAACGACAGTAGCGCTTCTTCAACCTCTGGTCTTCTTGCTCCAGCCGCCTAAACCAGCGCCGGTCGTGCCGCGTGCTCCTGCCTCCCGTGGTCGGTCAGGATGTCGCGGAGGCCTCACCGCCTCTACTACTCCCACCGCTGGCCGTGGCATCCTCTACTCACCCACACCCCCGTTATTCTGCAGCAATGACGGCAGCCTCACACCGCAACCAACCAAAGGAACCTCAGATTTTCTTTGCGTGGGCATCCACCGCGCCTTCCCGGCTCCGTCGTCCCCTTCCTAGGCTCGCCGTCGTCGCCGCCTTGGTGCTCTCTTGCCAGGCGTGGTCAATGTGGTCAACGATCAATTCCATCGGAAGAGTATCTGACATGGAGAGGTCGATAATGGGTCCATGGTCGCACTGGGTCCACGCCACAACCCGCCTTTTTTTGTGATTTGCCAAGTAAGTCGCTTGTGTGCCTATTGGGCTGCAAATCTTTCAAGACGAGGAGAGCTTCATTCGGTGGCCGAGAAAATGGCCTATCAAGAATGAGAAATGGGATGTACATTTTAAAACACATCAAACCGCAATTAGTTTCAAATTTCTTTTTTCATTTTGAGATTTTAAATTGCATTGATTTTTATGCGTGGACAATTTGTTGGATTTTATATTGATATACATTTATTTTTAAAATCAGTTTGAATGTGACTCGAAATTTCGGGATTAAAAACAGTTCGGACCGCACCGAAATATGCAAAATTTCGTATAATGTATAAACCGTGGCCACAATATGGGTTGTAATGCTAACAAAAATAATATGGGCTCCAAAAAAAACCTTAAGAATTAGCAAATGGGCTGTAAATTATTAGAAATAATGGCAGATGGGTTGTATGATGTTTTCCACAGATTTGAGGCTTTCCTAAAAAGGTTGATGCAGCAAAGGATCGTTGATGTCCATCCAACGGCCGTCGTGCTTATTCAATCTTCGCTCTTCCTCGCTCCACCCGCCAAACAAGTGCGGCGGGACTGCTCGCTTCTCCTCCCTGTGTCGGGTTGTGTTGCCGCCAGCAGCCTCATCGCCCACCGCACTCCATCGCTAGCCTAGCCATCCTCTACTCACCCACTCCTCGCCGTTATTCTCCCCACACCGCAGACGAACCAAGAAACCTTGTACAACAGATTCTCCGCGCGGGAAACAATCGCCAAGTCTTTCGCCTCCGTGTTGTTCCTTCCTAGGCTCGCCGCCGCCCACCGCCGTGGTGCTTCTCGGCGCGCCTAGTCAACGTGGTCAACGATCGACATGCATCCGGCGGACTCAGACGTGGAGAGGTCGACAACCGGGTCCACGGCCGCACGCAAGGAAATGCCTCCTTATTACGCGCAAAATAATGATTCCTCCACCGACATCCGGGACCCACCGAAAGGGCCTTTGTATTTCGCGAAAAAACGTTACGGCCGACCGACAACTTGGACCCTGACTATATCTTCACACGCAGGAAGTGCCTCCTTATTACGCACAAAAATGAATACTCCCCCGCTAGCCGGGACCCAAAGATAGTGGCAGGTTGACTTTAGGGGCTACTAAGTTGACGGGACGGAGGGCTTTGTCAACTTAGTCAATATGCACGATTCTAGATCTAGTGACCGTGACGATGTCCATCCAACGGCCGAGTGCTTCTTCAACCTCCGGTCTTCTTGCTCCACCACCCAAAGCAGCGCACGGTCGGTCGCATGCTCCCGCCTCCCGCGGGTCGGTCAGGCTTGCCGCTGGAGGCCTCACCACCCCTACTATTCCCACCGCTGGCCAGGGCCTCGCGGCGATGGCAGCCTCACACCGCAGCCAACCGGTGAACCTCAGACTCCTCTCAAGACGGGCTTCCACCGCCGTTTTCCCGGCTCCGCCGCCCCTTCCTAGGCCTCGATGTCGCCCACCGCCTCGGTGCTCTCGGCAATGGCTGGTCAACATGGTCAAGGAACGACTTCCATCGGAAGAGTATCAGACGTGGAGAGGCCGATACCGGGTCCACGGCCGCAGAAGGAAGTGCCTCCTTATTACTCGCAAAATAATTATTCCTCCACCGACAAGAGGGACCCACCGATGGGCCACCAGATTTGTGAAAAAACGCTTCCCGACCATCGGGACCCATCACCACATCTTTGCATGCAAGGAAGTGCGTCCGAGCAAAAAACAATTACCGACATTGCTGGGACCCACCAGCTACATCTTCGCAGCAAGGAAGTGCTCACTACCGGGACCCACCTGGTCGGAAGCATACGTAGCATTTTCATTTTGGTCGCGAACGGTACGCATATACCTGGTCGATGTAGAGGCGCGACGCGTCGTAGTAGAGGCGCGCGACGTAGCATGTACACGCACGCATAGCCGCCGCTTTGCAAGAAAGAAAATACGGCCACATACGTACATACGGGCAGGTCTCGAACGCCTATCACAAGACATGTACGCACTCAGGGCTCGTACATGGCTGGGTCAGAATGGAGAAACTGCATCATCGTCGTGTTCATGGGGAGGCAACAGAACGCGCCGTGTTCATCAGGAGGCAACAGAACGCATGGGAGCCAACCGGCTTGGACGGAACAGCCGATGGAAACGAGGCCTGGCGTACCGCAGAACGGAGGAAACGGCCTTGTGTTCGACCGGCCATGTTCTAAACGGGATCCTGTTCATCGGGAGGGGTCTGGCGTACCGCAAAACGGAGGAAACGGACCTCCTACGGTTGAAACGGGGGTCCTATTGATCGGGAGGGGTGTGGCGTACCACAAAACGGACGAAACAAACTTGTGTTGGAGCGCTACGGTCGAAACGGCGGTCCTGTTCATCGGGAGGGGTGTGGCGCACCGCAAAACGGGACTCCACGGGATACTGTTCATCTCCACCGTCGACCCCCCTCAAGCCTTCACGGGCTACTGTTCATCCACCGTCGACCTCCTCCAGCCTCCACCGCGATCGCTCATCCACGGCCTCGCTCATCCACCTCCACCGCGCTACTCCACCGGCCATCGCTCAACCAGCCCTCTCCACGGGCCCTCGCTCAACCACCTCCCGGCTACCGCTCATCCATCCTCCACCGCTCACTGCTCATCCCGCCCTCCACGAGGTGGTCCTGTTCATCCAGCCCTCCACGGGTCCCGCTCATCCAGCCCCAACCGCTCGATCAATCGGGGTCCTGCTCATCCAGAGGCAACACCACGGGTTCCTGTTCATCCACCCCCACCGGAACCGCTCATCCAAACCCCTAGCAACGCCATCGCTCATCCAGAGGCAGCATCGATCGGCTTTAGTTAGCAGCAGAACGGCGAATCGCCGATCAGTTCATTAATAGCCATCGATCGATCGCCGGGTTCAAGAACGCCAGAGTTCGCAAAGGTAATCGCCGGTTCGATTAGAGCCCAATGCCTCGATCAGGTTTAGTTAGAGCCCAACGCCTCGCACCCATGCGCGTGCATGTATGAGAGAAACGCGCATCGCTCGGCCCCGAACACCCACCGTAACCGGGAACACCCTGATATTTTCCTCGCCCTCGCTTCTACCACGGTTTTTTCCGTCATGGACGGCCCAAAGAATGTCATGCAGCTGCGCCTCAGCCCGCCTGTGACTTAAAAGCCCATTTTCTATCATGATTTTTTGTCATAGAAGTAGGACCCCACCACATCTATGGTGATACCGTGTTTTGTCACAATTATTGTCATAGGAGTGTCATAAGTATGACAGAAAAAAATTCATTCGGCCCAAAATGTCACGGATGTGTCTTTTTTTGTAGTGAGATTAGCTGCCATTTTTTACTGGAGAGTGTTTTTAGGTTGATTCTTTTTGCAGACGATTAATAGACAAATTCCTCACGTCCACCAATTTATTTCAGAATTTTTTGAGTGATAGAAGTATACGTTTGATACAGATTACTACAGACTGTTCTGTTTTTGACAGATTCTGTTTTTCGTGTATTGTTCGCTTATTTTGATGAATCTATGGCTAGTATCAGTGGGTATGAACCATAGATAAGTTGGAATACAGTTGGTTTAACACCAATATAAATAAAGAATGAGTTCATTACAATACCTTAAAGTGGTGGTTTGTTTTCTTATACTAATTGAGCTCATGAGATTTTCTGTTGAGTTTTGTGTTGTGAAGTTTTCAAGTTTTGGGTAAAGATTTGATGGATTATGGAATAAGGAGTGGCAAGAGCCTAAGCTTGGGGATGCCCAAGGCACCCAAGGTAAAATTCAAGGACAACCAAAAGCCTAAGCTTGGGGATGCCCTAAGGCATCCCCTCTTTCGCCTTCGCTCATCTAAGAACTTTACTTGAGGGTATATTTTATTCACCACATGATATGCGTTCTGCTTGGAGCGTCTTGTATGATTTGAGTCTTTGATTTTTAGTTTAACACAATCATCCTTGCTGCACACACCTTTTGGGAGAGACACACATGAATCAGAATTTATTAGAATACTCTTTGTGCTTCACTTATATCTTTTCAGCTAGATAATTTTGCTCTAGTGCTTCGCTTATATCTTTTAGAGCACGGTGGTGGTTTTATTTTATAGAAATTATTGATCTCTCATGCTTCACTTATATTATTCTGAGAGTCTTATAGAACAACATGGTAATTTGCTTTGGCTATAAAATTAGTCCTAATATGATGAACATCCAAGATGGGTATAATAAAAACTATCATATAAAGTGCATCGAATACTATGATAAGTTTGATAATTGATAATTGTTCGAGATATTGTCAGACCCCGATTCCAAGTCACATCGATCTAGCCGTAACACCTCATATCACTTTGCGCCTCACGCACGGTGTTCCCACGGTGTCGCTTACCATGGCCCGGACCGCTTATGCCTTTTGGCTCACGATATGATAGTGTCGCTAGCATCCATATGACAAAGAACCCGGCCGACATGGCTAGTCGTGAACCCAAAGCGGCACTAACCCATGGGGACAGCATACATGAATCACATCGAGCATGTCGGTCATCAACGATGAATTTGGCTGTAGCACTGGCTAACAGGACTCCAGATCCCTGCTATAGCAGTTAGGCAGACTCAATATCACCGCTGTGACATTTCTCAAGGGATGATATAGGAACGAAATGAAACACATGTTGGCCAGTCAATGTCCAAGCAGAGTGCTGGGCTAGCAGACTCGGTGAACCGGTCAGAAGCGGACTACTGTCGCCGGAAGCACGAGACTACATTTCCCATATGAGAGACTGCCAAGGATAAACAACTAGATTGTCGGATCCCACACATACCAAGCATTTAAAACATACACACAATATGCTCAATATGTGCAAATACAACATGGCATCACAACATAACTCTACGACTCAAATATTTATTCATTAGGCTCCGAGGAGCGAGATATTACAAACATGGGTCTCATGACCCAACACTCGTGAGCATACAAGTCAAAGCACAAGCGAAGCTCAACATGTCTCGAGTACGTATATCTACAAATGAAAGGAGGCCGAGAAGCCTGACTATCTACCTGATCTCCGCCGAGGGCACAAGATCGAAAGGTGAGGTAACAAGCTAAACGTCAAGTCCACGTGGAACTACTAGCTAGACCGACGCCTCTCGCAAAAAACATAAAATAGGCAAACGTGAGTACAGCTTGTACTCAAAGAAGACCTACATCGTAACCAACTACATATGCATCATTATCAAAAGGGGTGGTGGAGTTTGACCGCAGCAAGCCAGCTTTGACTCGGTGGCTATCCTAAACTACGATCGCAAGTAACTCTTTTGAGGTGGCGCATATGAGTCCACATATTCACCATATCAATACACCACTATGGACCCGCCCCTGCCTCCCTACGAGAACGCCATCCATAGCACTCACGCTTATCTTGCGATTTTAGAATATCCACTTTCACTTGTCTATGAACTGATATAGGCAACCCGAAGTCCTTTGTAACGCCTCGATGCAGCTATATCTCCCACGTGTCGGAAGCACGACTTAGAGGCATAACCGCATTGAAAGCAATGTCGCAAGTGAGGTAATCTTCACACAACCCATGTAATACATAAGGGAAAAGATACATAGTTGGCTTACAATGCCACTTCACACAATACATAAATAAACATCCATCATCCAGATTACACTCAAGGTCCGACTACGGAACCAAAATAAAAGAAGATACCCCAAATGCTACACAGATCCCCGATCGTCCCAACTGGCTCCACTATCGATCATCGTGAAAGAGACATAGTAACCACCACGCCTCGTCGAACTCCCACTTGAGCTCTGGCTATGCCACCTGACCGCATCGCCGGCACTCGCAACTGTTTTGGTAGAATCTGTGAGTCACGGGACTCAGCAATCTCACACCCGCATGAGATCAAGACTATTTAAGCTTATAGGAAGGACAGAGTTGTGAGGTGGAGCTGCAGCAAGCAACTAGCATATATGGTGGCTACATTCGCAAAAGAGAGCGAGAAGAGAAGCAAAGCACGGTCGTGAAGCTAGTAGCGATCAAGAAGTGATCCCGAACTACTTACGCCAAACATAACTCCAACCTCGTGTTCACTTCCGGACCACGAGAAGAGACCATCACGGTTACACACGCCGTTGATGTGTTTTAATCAAGGTCAACTTCGGTTTTCTACAACCGACATTAACAAATTCCCATCTGCCTCATAATCGCGGCACGGCTTTCGAAAGATAATACCGCAGGGTGTCCCAACTTAGCCCATTATAAGCTCTCACGGTCAACGAAGGATATTCCTTCACCGAAGACCCGATCGATCTCGAATCCCTGACTACAAGACATTTCGACAAAGAATAAAACAAGACCAGCAAAGCCGCCCGAATGTGCCAACAATCCCGATAGGAGCTGCACATATCTCGCTCGTGGCACACCGGATGAGCAGTCCGCATAACTAAAACCAGACCTCAAGTTTCCTTGAGGGGCGCCAAAGCACTCTAGTTTGGGCCAAGACTCAAGGAGCACCGTCCGGGGTTAAATAAAGATGACCCTCGGCTCGCGAAACCCGGGGAAAAAGGCTTAGGTGGCAAATGGTAAAACCAAAGTTGGGCCTTGCTGGAGGAGTCTTATTCAAAGCGAACTGTCAAGGGGGTCCCATAAATCACCCAACCGTAAGGAACGCTAAATCAAGGAACATAACACCGTATGACGGAAACTAGGGTGGCAAGAGTGGAACAAAACACCATGCATAAGGCCGAGCCTTCCACCCTTTACCAAGTATATAGATGCATTAATTATAGCAGATATATTGTGATATCCCCAACAAGTAAACATGTTCCAACAAGGAACAACATCTCCATGTTCCAACAAAGGAACAAACTTCATCTTCACCTGCAACTAGCAACGCTATAAGAGGGGCTGAGCAAAGCGGTAACATAGCCAATCAACGGTTTGCTAGGAAAGGATGGTTAGAGGCTTGACATGGCAATATGGGAGGCATGATATAACAAGTGATAGGCATCGTAGCATAGGCATAGCAAAAGAGCGAGCATCTAGCATAGCAAAGATAGAAGTGATTTCGAGGGTATGGTCATCTTGCTCGCAAAGTTCTCGAGTTGTCGAAAGCTTGATCCTCGTAAGCGTTCTCAACAGGTTCCTCGCTCACGCACTCGCCTCCCGGCTCTACCCAAAGCAAGAACACAAACAAAGGAACCACAATAAATCACGTGCAATGCACAAGCAACATGATGCAAAACATGACATGATATGCTAGATGTGATATGCAATGCGATGCGCGCTTCGAAGGAAAATGATGAACCAGGCATCAACTTGGCAAACCAAGTATGCCGCTGAAAGATGAGATGATTTCGTTGAAATCGATATAAAGATCACCGAATCGGATGCACGGTTTGCAAATGACAAGCAAAACAAGAATGGCACTAATCGCCATTAACAAAGATGATGCCACATAGCAAGCAACAAGAAATTAAGCTACTGCACCCAAATGTACCAACAAAGTATATGGCAGTGATCTACTCAAGATGCTTGACAAAAGATGAACACTGAGCTACGGCTAAATCACATCATAACAGGTCCAAACAAGCATGGCAAAAGTGCAAAACATATCACTTCACAGACTTAGTGAAATTATGAACATGGCGTAAACAGCATCAGAAGCAATGTTCAGAGCAAGAAAACAACATGCTACAGGAACTTATAATAGCAAAACAAAGCATGGCATGAATCTACTCAAAGCATAGAACAAAAGTCCCTTACTAACCATAAGCCAAAAAGGATCAGAAGATATGATAGCACCCATGTCAAAATAGCAAGTTTCATAATGATTCAAAGAATGTGGCATGACAAAAACAGATAACAAGTAGGCATGTTTAAGAGCTCGATGCACTCACTACAGAGCATTACATGATAAACTAAGCATACATCCATCAAGAAGACATGGCATAGAAGATATACATGGCAAGAACAACATCATAGCATACACGGATCAACTACAACAACCTTGGCAAAATTGAATAACATGTAAACAATCTGCCAGGAAACATTTTATAGCAAAAGTAGAGCTCGATTGACTCAAGCTATGGCACTCCATAATTTCAAACAAGGGCATGGATGGATAGAGCATAACCATATGTTCAAAACATCATTACTGAAGTATCTCAAAATATGCATGGATCTCTCAGTAGCATCAAGTTAACATGGCATAAAAATATCAAGAAAACAGAGCTGAAATCAGCAACATCATGAAGCCTAGTTTGCATGCTTGTGCTAGTCACCACAGAGATCACAAAATACATGGCATACACCCTGGAAAGATGGCATGGCATATTACAAAACACATGTAGGACTCAAGATCATAGGATGCACACATCAATCATGGCAAAATGACAAAGTGCATGTTCGTTAAGAAATGAAACTAACATCACATAGCCCTCTTCCAACAGCATTTCGGGCATCAAGATGAGCTCAAATGAAAATGATGCAATGAGATGAAATGATCTACTCTTCGAGGCTAACATTTTGACATATTACACGCACTAAACGGAGCTACGGAACAGAGTTATGGCATGAAGAAAAGCAACAAATTAATCGCAGAAAATGACTTAGATGAATCGGGGAGAAGAAGTCAACCTTCGGTCCGATCTCAGATCCGCGCGGGCGGTGTCGCCGGAGGGAGGAAGGAGCGCCGCCGAGGGGAAGCCGAGGCGGGGCGGGCGGCGGAGGCGGCCGGCGACGAGGAGGCGGCGCGGGCGCGGGGCGGCGGCGGGCGGCAAGGCGCGGCGGGTGGCGGGCCGGTCGACGGGAGCGCGGCGGCGGGGCGGGCGGGCGAGGCGACGGCGGGGCTGCCGCTGGCGCGAGGCGGCGGCGGCGGCCGGCATGGGCGGAGGAGCGGAGGACGGGATACGGGCGCGGCCGGAGCGTCATGCGGAGGGCTCGCGCAAGGGCTCAAGGGCCGGCGGGCGGGCTGGCGCGGGCGGAGGGCTGCGTGGCGCTGCCTGATTGGCCGGGCGGCGGCGGCGGGAGCCATTCCAAGGACTGGACGGTCGCAAGGCGGAGGGAGCGGGCTAGGGTTTGGGATCCGGATTTGGAGGGGAGATGCATATTTATAGGTAGAAGGAGCTAGGAAGCTCCAAATGAGGTGTAGTTTTACCACACGATCGTGATCCGACGACGGAGAGCATGGAAGTGACTTAGATGGGTTATTGGGCTGTTTTGAAGGGGTGTTGGGCTGCAACTTAAAAGAGGCCTTTGCGAGAGTGCGGTTAACTGCTGAGTACCAAACGAGCTCCAAATGACCAAACTTGACAGTGGTCTACGGTGGTGTACCAAGGCCACTTGACAAACCTCGTCCATTCCGAGAAAGTTTAGTACCCGCCACGGAAAACGTAAAAGGGGACGCCGGGGACATAGGAGTGCCGGATTGCAAAACGGACAACGGGAAAATGCTCGAATCATGAGACTAACACGTATGCAAAAAGAAATGCACATGATGACATGATATGAAATGCATGACATGGACAAAATGCAAAATGAAGAAAACCCAACCACGGAGGGAATATCATATCACAATGCCGAAAATGGCAAGAGTTGAGTTACAAATATGGAAAGTTACATCCGGGTGTTACAACACTCCACCACTACAAGAGGATCTCGCCCCAAGATCTAGGACCGAAAGAACTCCTGATATTCGAACGGAGGTGATCCTCGCCCCTGTGTGGCTTCTCGGTCCGAATGGTGTGACCACTTCACTTTCAGGAATTTGATTGACTTGTTGCAGTCTTGCGCCGGTTTCTCAAGAATAGCAACGGGTGCTCATGATAAGAGAGATCTTCTTGGAGGTCAATTTCTTCAAGTTGATAGTGCGCTCAGAGTCTTGAAGCACTTGCTAAGTTGTGACACATGAAACACATCGTGCACGCTCGCGGTTGGACGGAAGCTCGTTGATAGGCTAGATCGCCTTTTGCCAATGATCTTGAAAGGACCCACGATCTAGGGCAAGCTTCCCTTTGATACCGGGCGACGAAAGTGCCTTTCATTGAGAGACGCGAGGTAGACATGGTCTCCGATTTCAAAAGCCACATCACGGTGCTTGTCATCATAATAGTTTTCCGCGCGATTATGCTGCTTTGAGATTCTCACGAATGACTTTGCACATTTCTTCGCTTCGGATCAAGTCGCTACAAGAAGTTGGCGCTCACCTGTCTCGCACCAATTGAGAGGAGTACGACACTTTCGCCATAGAGAATTTCGAATGGGGCCTTGCCGAACTCGCTTGGAAGCTGTTGTTGTAGGAGAACTCGATATGGAAGACAATCTTCCCATTTCATATGTAGGAAATGACACAAGCCTTGAGCATATCTTCAAGGATTTGATTGACTCGCCGACTTGGCCACTTGTTTGAGGATGGAAAGCTGTGCTAAACGAATGTTGGTGCCCATGGCCTTCAAAAGAATCCCAAAACTTGGAGGTAAAGATGCTGCCACGGTCCAAGAGATAATTGTGGAATGCCGCAAGGAGACAATCTCGAGGTGTATAGCTCGCCAACCGAGCTGCTGTGATGGATTCTTTGATAGGAAGAAAATGAGCCACTTTAGTAAGCTTGTCAATGACAACGAAGATAGCATCATTTCCACGCTTGGACTTTGGAAATCCAGTCACGAAGTCCATTTCGATATGATCAAACTTCCATTCGAATAGCAAGAGGTTGGAGGAGACCAGCTGGTCGTTGGTGTTCTCGCTTTCACTCTTCGCAGACATCACACTCATTCACGAATTGAGAAATTTCGCCTCATTCGAGTCCACCAATATGACCGCTTGAGGTCATGGTACATCTTCGCATTTCCGTGATGAATGGATAGAAGCGAATTGTGTGCCTCTGCTCATAATGACTTTTCGAGATCACCCTTAGGAACCACAATCCGTCCTCAAGAAAAGAGTATCTTTGTCATCAATGTGGAAGCACTTGTACTTGAATGCCCTTGTCGATACCACGCTTCACCTTTTTCACCATGGTATCCAGGAGTTGAGCCTCACGAATCTGATCTTCCAAAGTAGGAGAGACTATGAGGTTGGCAAGAAAGCCTTGAGGAACAACTTGAAGATTCAGCTTATGGAAAGCTTCACAAAGATCCGTTGGAAGGGCTTGAGGATTAAATTGTTGCAATAAGCCTTCTTGCTCAAAGCATCCGCAATGACATTGGCCTTGCCCGAGTATATTCAATACTTGGGTTGTACTCTTGAATCATTTCACCCATCGAGTTTGCCTCGAGGTTGAGGTTGGGTTGAGTGAAGATATACTTGAGGCTCTTGTGATCGGTGAAAATGTCCACTTTCCTTCCCAACAAGAGATGTCTCCATGTTATCAATGCATGGACAACTACCGCCAACTCAAGATCGTGGAGTGGGGTAGTTCTTTTCGCTGGGCTTCAATGACGAGAGGTATAGGCCACAACTCTTCTCTTGCATTAACACAAAGACCGAGACCTTGAAGAGAAGCATCACGTAAAACTTCAATGGCTTGGATTCATCAGAGGAGTCAAGACAGAGCTGTGACGAGTTTCTCTTTGAGAGTATTGAAAGCAACATCACACTCTGGAGACCGTATATACTTCACATGCTTCGAGGAGGTTGGAAAGAGGCTTTGCAATCTTAGAGAAGTTCTCAACGAATCTTCGCAATAGCTTGCAAGACCAAGAAAATCATGGAGTCGCTTGACATTCGAGGAGGTTCCCAATTCACAATTGCGTACACCTTCTGGATTAACAGCGATGCCCTTGGCGGAGATGATGACCAAGATAAAGCACTTCATCAAGCCAAAATTCACATTTGGAAAACTTCAGATAGAATTGATGCTCTCGAGCTTGTCTAGCACCAATCGCAAATGTTTGGCATGATCCTTCTTATTCTTGGAGAAGACCAAAATATCATCAAGATAGACCAAGACGAATTCATTGGTGTAGGGTTGAAGATGAAGTTCATCATTCGAGAGAATGTTGGAGGAGCATTGACAAGGCCGAAAGACATGATAGTATATTCATAAGAACCAAAGCTTGTTCAATGCTGCCTTGGGAATATCTTGTTCACTTAATGCTAATCTGATGATAACCCATAATGAAGGTCAAGCTTGAGAACACTTTAGCACCTTTGAGTTGCTCGAAAAGCTCATTGATGTTGGGAAGTGGATACTTGTTCTTGATAGTCTTCTTATTCAATGGACGGTAATCGACGCAAAGTCGGTCCGCGCCATCCTTCTTCCGACAAAAAGAACACCACAACCCCAAGGAGATGAACTCGGTCCGATCAAACCAGACGCTCTTGTTCATCGAGCTGCTTCTTCAATTCCTTCAGCTCATAGGTCCAAGCTTGTATGGACGCTTGCAAACGGGTTCAAGGCCGTGCTCAAGATCGATAACTAACTCAATCGGCCGGTGAGGAGGCATTCCCGAAGCTCTTCCGAAAGACATCTTGGTACTCACAAACGATCGAATCGAGAGATAGCATCCAATTCGCCCTTCTCATTGAGAGAAAACAACCAATGGTTTCATCACGAGCGCATAGATGATCACATCATTAGAAGAGTGAGTCAATTGAATTTCCCGGCAGCACAATCAAGTCGAGCTTTGTGCCGAGAAAGCCACCCATCCCGAGAATAAGATCAATATCCGAGTCACCAAGGACAATTGGTTTAGCCAGAAATCTATAGTCGCCCATCTTGATAGAAACATCCGGACATAATTATTAGCTATCATTTGCTTACCCGGGACACAATTGATAAAGAACTAGGCAATTCTTGATAACCCAACTCATGCTTAGATGCAAAAGGTCTTGAGATGAAACAATGCGATGCACCAAGATCAAATAAGACTTTTGCAGAATATCATTAATCGAGAGATTACCCATTATCACATCGAAGAATCCTTCCGCTTAGCTGCATTCATCATGTTCACCTTTGCGACTTGGGATTATGCTTGACCACCGCATTGCTGGAAGATTTCACAGAGGAGGAGGCGAAGGCGCCTTTGGTTGAAGCACTTGTTTGCATAGTGACCTTTCACGACATTTGTTGCAAGTCACCGAGAGCGGACGGTGGTAAGGAGCATTTGACCTTGGAGCTTGAGAATTTGACTTGTTCTCGATAGCTGGGTTGGGTGGGTGGGAAGATCCACGACCACCCGAGTTCTTCTCGCTGATAAGGCCGACGGAACGGAGGAGGAGGAAGGTAGAACTTCGCCGCTTAGCTGCCACTTGAGAGGAAGAAGAAGACTGAATCGCATCCCCGATTCTCTTCTTAGAAGCCTCACATTTGAGCTGGGCAGCTTCTTGCTTCAAAGGCCATGTTGTAGAATTCATCATACTTTTCTCGCTCAAAAGCACGAGAGCTAATTGCAGATCTTCTCCGAGACCACCTCTGAATTGATAGATCATACTCTTTTCATCGTGGACGCCTTGCTTAGCAAAGCGAGCGAAGTTTCGAACTGGATATTGTATTGATACACGTATATGTTGCCTTGCTTGAGATTGCGGAACTCCTCACGCTTGCTCTCAACAACACTTTTCGAATGTGGTGAGCTCAAGTCTCGCGAACTCATCCTGTAATGACACGACCTCCTCCGAATCTTTGTATTGCCGGAACCACTCAAAGAGCTTGGTCCTTGAGTTGAAACGAAGAAAACTTGACAAAGTCCTCGTGTCCGACATTGCTACATTCAAAATGTTTGCAGATGTCCACAAGCCAATCATCGGCGCCTCGTGGCCTCGGCTACGTAAACCGAAAGACTTCGCTGATTAGCGAGGAACCGATCGAGGGTAGCAAAGTGCGGCTGGTTGTTGCCTTGACCTTGATTTCCTTGATTGCCTTGCCCTTGAGTACGCTCTGCAAGAGTTGCAAAATCATCTCGAGCATTGGCATTGGTGGCTGCCATGATAGTTGCCATGCCTCCGGAGGCGGAGGTGGAGGTGGAGGTTCGATCGACTCCCATCATTTCGCTCGATTCGACGCTACATGGAGCCATCCTAAAGAGGGTGACATCCGTTAGCACTTGATAGATGATAGTCAAGTTGAATCAACGGATAGAAATTGCAACATATAGTCTTCACAATAAACATTCAACAAGGATGAACGAATGAATTCCAAAGCTAATCATCACACGCCCATTAAGGTGAGAAGCCACTTGATAAAGGGTTGATGAAAAAAACAAGGTATGATCGAACAAATAAGTGGTAAGGATTACCCAATCACAAACCAAATATTCAAGGGAAAAAATGCTAAGAGCTACTTGAATCCCACCTATAAACTCCTCAAACTTTTCGGTTATGCAACTGTGTTGGGGATACAGGGACACAAAATATATCACCCAAACTAACAATACCTAGATCCAATTGTATCCATCCACAACACATAACCAAGAAACCTTCGAAATCGTGGTACCTCGACCTTCAAAAGCATCCGTTATATGAGTCATGGCAATACTCCCGAGCTCGCCCAAGATCGGGTTATCGGGTTATCTCACCAACAACTGCATAAAAGAGAATTCGATGTCGGCAAATCTGTATTCCAGAATCGCAACGATAAAATTGTGACGACAACACCTGAGCTCAACTCCCGGACACCGCCACAACCCCTAAATGTCGAGGCACCAAGAACAATGTTCTCGCCACAAAACCATCGAACGATTCCAAGATACCCTGATCCTAAAAATTTTTAGTGAAAATTGAGGAGAGGAGAGTCAAAACTTCTACGCCAGAGACCTCACCAGAGCGATTTAAGGACTGGGAGTAAAAAGAATCCTACTCCGATATATATAATCCTAAGACTCAAAACATTTTTGTTCTAGACTCAACAACGCCAAAGAAACAATCAAGCTGGGGCTCCTAAGTCGGGATGGCTCGATTACCAACTTGTAACGCCTCGATGCGGCTATATCTCCCACGTGTCAAGCACGACTTAGAGGCATAACCGCATTGAAAGCAATGTCGCAAGTGAGGTAATCTTCACACAACCCATGTAATACATAAGGGAAAAGATACATAGTTGGCTTACAATGCCACTTCACACAATACATAAATAAACATCCATCATCCAGATTACACTCAAGGTCCGACTACGGAACCAAAATAAAAGAAGATACCCCAAATGCTACACAGATCCCCGATCGTCCCAACTGGGCTCCACTATCGATCATCGTGAAAGAGACATAGTAACGACCACATTCCTCGTCGAACTCCCACTTGAGCTCGGCTGCGCCACCTCAGACCGCATCGCCGGCACTGCAACTGTTTTGGTAGAATCTGTGAGTCACGGGACTCAGCAATCTCACACCGCGAGATCAAGACTATTTAAGCTTATAGGAAGGACAGAGTTGTGAGGTGGAGCTGCAGCAAGCAACTAGCATATATGGTGGCTACATTCGCAAAAGAGAGCGAGAAGAGAAGCAAAGCACGGTCGTGAAGCTAGTAGCGATCAAGAAGTGATCCTGAACTACTTACGCCAAACATAACTCCAACTCGTGTTCACTTCCCTGACCCGAGAAGAGACCATCACGGTTACACACGCGTTGATGTGTTTTAATTAAGGTCAACTTCGGTTTTCTACAACCGACATTAACAAATTCCCATCTGCCTCATAACCGCGGGCACGGCTTTCAAAGATAATACCCGCAGGGTGTCCCAACTTAGCCCATTATAAGCTCTCACGGTCAACGAAGGATATTCCTTCTACCGAGAAGACCCGATCAGTCTCGAATCCCTGACTACAAGACATTTCGACAAAGAATAAAACAAGACCAAAAGCCGCCCAATGTGCCAACAATCCCGATAGGAGCTGCACATATCTCGCTCGTGGCACACCGGATGAGCAGTCCGCATAACTAAAACCAGACCTCAAGTTTCCTTGAGGGGCGCCGCAAAGCACTTAGTTTGGGCCAGCACTCAAGGAGCACCGTCCGGGGTTAAATAAAGATGACCCTCGGCTCGCGAAAACCCGGGGAAAAAGGCTTAGGTGGCAAATGGTAAAACCAAAGTTGGGCCTTGCCGAGGAGTCTTATTCAAAGTGAACTGTCAAGGGGTCCCATAAATCACCCAACCGTAAGGAACGCTAAATCAAGGAACATAACACCGTATGACGGAAACTAGGTGGCAAGAGGAACAAAACACTGCATAAGGCCGAGCCTTCCACCCTTTACCAAGTATATAGATGCATTAATTATAGCAGATATATTGTGATATCCCCAACAAGTAAACATGTTCCAACAAGGAACAACATCTCCATGTTCCAACAAGGAACAAACTTCATCTTCACCGCAACTAGCAACGCTTATAAGAGGGCTGAGCAAAGCGGTAACATAGCCAATCAACGGTTTGCTAGGAAAGGATGGTTAGAGGCTTGACATGGCAATATGGGAGGCATGATATAGCAAGTGATAGGCATCGAGCATAGGCATAGCAAAAGAGCGAGCATCTAGCATAGCAAAGATAGAAGTGATTTCGAGGGTATGGTCATCTTGCTCGCAAAGTTCTCAGAGTTGTCGAAAGCTTGATCCTCGTAAGCTTCTCAACAGGTTCCTCGCTCACGCACTCGCCTCCGGATCTACCCAAAGCAAGAACACAAACAAAGGAACCACAATAAATCACGGTGCAATGCACAAGCAACATGATGCAAAACATGACATGATATGTGAGATGTGATATGCAATGCGATGCGCTCCGAAGGAAAATGATGAACCAGGCATCAACTTGGCAAACCAAGTATGCCGCTGAAAGATGAGATGATTTCGTTGAAATCGATATAAAGATCACCGAATCGGATGCACGGTTTGCAAATGACAAGCAAAACAAGAATGGCACTAATCTGCCATTAACAAAGATGATGCCACATAGCAAGCAACAAGAAATTAAGCTACTGCACCCAAACGTACCAACAAAGTATATGGCAGTGATCTACTCAAGATGCTTGACAAAAGATGAACACTGAGCTACGGCTAAATCACATCATAACAGGTCCAAACAAGCATGGCAAAAGTGCAAAACATATCGCCTTCACAGACTTAGTGAAATTATCGAACATGGCGTAAAACAGATCAGAAGCAATGTTTAGAGCAAGAAAACAACATGCTACAGGAACTTATAATAGCAAAACAAGGCATGGCATGAATCTACTCAAAGCATAGAACAAAAGTCCCTTATCGACCATAAGCCAAAAAGGATCAAGATATGATAGCACCCATGTCAAAATAGCAAGTTTCATAATGATTCAACAATGTGGCATGACAAAACAGATAACAAGTAGGCATGTTTAAGAGCTCGATGCACTCACTACAGAGCATTACATGATAAACTAAGCATACATCCATCAAGAAGACATGGCATAGAAGATATACATGGCAAGAACAACATCATAGCATACACGGATCAACTACAACAACCTTGGCAAAATTGAATAACATGTAAACAATCTGCCAGAAACATTTTATAGCAAAAGTAGAGCTCGATTGACTCAAGCTATGGCACTCCATAATTGCAAACAAGGGCATGGATGGATAGAGCATAACCATATGTTCAAAACATCATTATCAAGTATCTCAAAATATGCATGGATCTCTCAGAGCATCAAGTTAATATGGCATAAAATATCAAGAAAACAGAGCTGAAATCAGAACATCATGAAGCCTAGTTTGCATGCTTGTGCTAGTCACCACAGAGATCACAAAATACATGGCATACGAGGAGGCGGGCGGGCGGGCGGGGCTGGCGGCAGTGGCGCGGGCATGCCGGGGGCGGGCTATGGTGCTGGCGGGCGGGCGGGCGGGCGGCTCGGCGAGGGCGACGGCGGGTCAAGGGCGGCAAGGCGAGGCGGGCGGCGACGGCCGGCCGGGCGGCGCGCGGGTCATGGGGCGGAGGCGCGGAGGATGGGGCCGGGCGCGGGCCGAGCGGGCGCGGAGGGCTCATGGCGGCCTCAAGGGCCGGGCGGGCGGGTCTGGCGCAGCGGGAGGGCTACATGGCGCGGCCTGATTGGCTGTGGCGGCGGCGGCGGGAGCCTGGCTCCGGGCGGACTCGGACGGTCCTCACAAGGCGAGAGGAGCGGGCTAGGTTTGGGATCCGATTTGGAGGGGAGATGCATATTTATAGGTAGAAGGAGCTAGGAAGCTCCAAATGAGGTGTAGTTTTTACCACACGATCGTGATCTCGACGACGGAGAGCATGGAAGTGACTTAGATGGGTTATTGGGCTGTTTTGAAGGGTTGTTGGGCTGCAACTTAAAAGAGGCCTTTGCGAGAGTGCGGTTAACTGCTGAGTACCAAACGAGCTCCAAATGACCCAAACTTGACAGTGGTCTACCGTGGTGTACCAAGGCCACTTGAAAACCTCGGTCCATTCCGAGAAAGTTTAGTACCCGCCACGGAAAAACGTAAAAGGGGACGCCGGGGACATAGGAGTGCCGGATTGCAAAACGGACAACGGGAAAATGCTCGAATCATGAGACTAACACGTATGCAAAAGAAATGCACATGATGACATGATATGAAATGCATGACATGGACAAAATGCAAAAATGAAGAAAACCCAACCACGGAGGGAATATCATATCACAATGCCGAAAATGGCAAGAGTTGAGTTACAAATATGGAAAATTACATCCGGTGTTACATCCTTTTCATGACACGGCTATTCAATAGATCATATTAACCTCGCAGGGTGTACTTCTTCGCACACGCCCCACCACTTACCGCCATTTACACGACATGTACTGCAACCTTCTGCTGAAGCCCAACGTGGGTGTTGGCCACACTACCTACCTAAACACTCAAGTCCCTAGTCCAGTTTATCGCCTATTCAGTTCCATCCGTAGGAGTCCGCCGAGGTTTCCCATACAGCCTTTAACGATGTGTGCAGTGGTTCCCGAGATACCAAACGGGCACTCCCAGACATCGGGCCACGCGGTTTACCGCAACACAACCCACCCCTAAGGTCAGCGCAGGCAAGTATGCCCCAAGCATGCTACAAACACCGTAAACTACTTGCAACTCCTTGACCGAGGACAAGGGTGGTTAAGAAGTTTAGAGAGTCAATTATGATCCCAATGTGTGGTAGTAACTGCTTCATGGATCACAAACACGTAACTCAGTTCCCGAGGACGGCTTCAATGAGACAACCCACCATGTACTTCCTACATGGCCTCTCACCGCTACCTTTACCAAATCGTGTTCACACACTTAGCTCACACACACAAGAGGACATGTTCACACACTCCGATTCATCCCTCGATGAATCGACCGACTCAACTCTAAGCAAAGAGCAGTGCATGACAAACAAGCATGAATGAGTAGGCACAACATGGCTCAAGCAACCCTACTCATGCTAGTGGGTTTCATCTAATTAATGTGGAATGACAGTCATGCAGAGGATAAAGGGGTTCAGCTATAGCAAAGCAAGTAACACATGAGTCGTTGTTGTCCTAATGCAGTAAAATAGAGCAGGAGCGAGAGAGTGGGATTATATCGAATGAACAAGGGGTTTTGCTTGCCCGGCACTTCAAGATAATATAGTTCTTCATCGTGTCATCGAACTCATCGCTTGTGACGTCAGCTCACCGAGAGGGACAAACACCGGCAAACAAGAAAGGGCACAATCAATGCAATGCACAAACAAATGAATGACATGTCATGTTAAGGAACTGAATTCACCTAATGCAATATCTAGCCAAGTTAATTGAAGTGGAACTCAAACAAGAACAAATTCCAACTCCAAATGTTATTTCATAAATTGCCCTAATCATCATTTGTCCTATCCAGTGAGGTTAACTTTTTCAAACATGCATGATCATGGCATAAACAGATTCTTCATATTTTTCTGATCATTTTTCATATATAATTTATTTGATTTGGAGTTACGGTTGATTTTATATGATTTTTAGAAGTTAGCACTATTTTCTGGAATTTCCTGAATTAACTTAAATCCGTAAACTAGTTATTAAGGCCATCAAGGCCAGGTGACGCCAAGAAGTCAAAGGCGCCAGCCCAGGTCAAACTCGACGGCTGGGACCCACGGGTCAGTGTAACAGGCTGGTTTGGGTGGATGACATGTGGGACCAATGAACGGTCACACAAGAAAGTCAATGCCGACGTGGGTCCCGTGGGTTATGAACTAATCTAAACAGTAAAATTAAATTAAACTAATCAGCGCAGGGCACACATGGCGTGGCACTAGGGTTGGTTTAGCTGGGTCATTAGTGGCTAATGACGCCACGCCACCGCCACCGGAGTTCGGCCGCGGCGACCAACGCCTGATTGGCTGCAGGCGGCGGCGGGAGCCGTCTGGGCGGACGGACGTGTCCGTGCGCGTGGAGGCAGGGCTAGGGTTTGGGATCCGGGTTGGAGGAGATGCATATTTATAGGTAGAAGGAGCTAGGAAGCTCCAAATGAGGTGTAGTTTTCGCCCACACGATCGTGATCGACGACGGAGAGCATGGAAGTGACTTAGATGGGTTATTGGGCTGTTTTGAAGGGTTGTTGGGCTGCAACTTAAAAGAGGCCTTTCTTGAGAGTCACGGTTAACCGTTGGAGTACCAAGCGAGCTCCAAATGACCGAAACTTGACAGGTGGTCTACGGTGGTGTACCAAGGCCACTTGAAAAACCTCGGTCCATTCCGAGAAAGTTTAGTACCGCTCACGGAAAAAGCGTAAAAGGGGACGCCGGGGACATAGGAGTCTTGGGATTGCAAAAGCGGACAACGGGGAAAACGCTCGGAATCATGAGACGAACACGTATGCAAAAAGAAATGCGCATGATGACATGATATGAAATGCATGACATGGACAAAATGCAAAAATGAAGAAAACCCAACCACGGAGGGAATATCATATCACAATGCCGAAAATGGCAAGAGTTGGAGTTACAAATATGGAAAATTACATCCGGGGTGTTACATCCTTTTCCGCGGACACGGCTATTCGAATAGATCATATTAACCCTGCAGGGGTGTACTTCTTCGCACACGCTCCCACCACTTACCGTCATTTACACGACATGTACTCGGCAACCTTCAAGCGGAAGCCCAACGTGGGTGTTGGCCACAGCCTACCTAAACACTCAAGTCCCTAGTCCAGGTTTATCGCCTATTCAGGTTCCATCCGCAGGGAGTCCGCCGAGGTTTCCCATACAGCCCCGAACGATGTGTGCGGGGTTCCCGAGATACCAAGCGGGCACTTTCGCAGACACCGGGCCACGCGTGCCTACCTAACACAACCCACCCCTAAGGTCGGCGTTGCGTGCGGCCCCGACATGCTACAAACACGAAACTACTTGCAACTCCCCGGATGAGGACAAGGGTGGTTAAGAAGCCGAGAGAGTCAATTAAGGATCCCAATGTGTGGTAGTAAGCTGTTTCATGGATCACAAACACGAACTCAGTTCTCGAGGGCGGCTTCAATGAGACAACCCACCATGTACTCCTACATGGCCTCTCACCGCTACCTTTACCAAATCGTGTTCACACACTTAGCTCACACACACAGTAGGACATGTTCACACACCTCGATTCATCCCGATGAATCGGACTGACTCAACTCTAGCGTAGCAGGCATGACAAACAAGCATGAATGAGTAGGCACAACATGGCTCAAGCAACTCCTACTCATGCTAGTGGGTTTCATCTAATTCTTGTGGAATGACAGGTCATCTGAGAGGATAAAGGGTTCAGCTATAGCGAGCAAGTAACACATGAGTCGTTGTTGTCCTAATGCGGTAAAATAGAGCAGGGCGAGAGAGTGGGATTATATCGGAATGAACAAGGGGTTTTGCTTGCACAGCATACGAAGATAATATAGTTCTTCATCGGTGTCATCGAACTCATCGCTTCGATGCACGTCGTCTCTCGAGAGGGACAAACACCGCAAACAAGAAAGGGCACAATCAATGCAATGCACAAACAAATGAATGACATGTCATGTTAAGGAACTGAATTCACCTAATGCAATATCTAGCCAAGTTAATTGAAGTGGAACTCAAACAAGAACAAATTCCAACTCAAATGTTATTTCATAAATTGCCCTAATCATCATTTGTCCTATCCAGTGAGGTTAACTTTTCAAACATGCATGATCATGGCATAAACAGATTCTTCATATTTTTCTGATCATTTTTCATATATAATTTATTTGATTTGGAGTTACGGTTGATTTTATATGATTTTTAGAAGTTAGCACTATTTTCTGGAATTTCCTGAATTAACTTAAATCCAGAAACTAGTTATTGCGTCATCGGTCGTCGAGGTGGCGCCGGCAAGTCAAAAGCGCCAGCCCAGTCAAACTCGACGGCTGGGACCCACGGGTCGATGTAACGAGGCTGGTTTGGGTGGATGACATGTGGGACCAATCAGCGGCAGCGTCAAGAAAGTCAATCTTGGCGTGTGGGTCGATGGGTTATGAACTAATCTAAGCAGAAAATTAAATTAAACTAATCAAGCGCAGGGCACACATGGCGGTGGCACTAGGGTTGGTTTAGCTGGGTCATTAGTGGCTAATGGCGTGCCACGTCACCGACCACCGGAGTTGGCCGTGGCGACCAACGCTGGCGGATGTTAGCGAGGGCTGCGCTACTGGCATTTGGGCAAGAGAAGGGCACAGGAGGAGGCCCTCACTCGCGCGCATCGAGCGGAGCAGGTGGGAGGTCGCGGGGTGGTCGAGCTCGCGGAAGTGAGCTCATGGCGCCGGAGGTCGGGTGAGTGCGAGGTTGGCGCTGTGGTGCACGGAGGAGGCAAGTTAGCGTGTGCGTTATGCTCTGGTGGCTTCAGCGGTGACGCAGCTCCTAATCGAGTTCAAGCGGCGGCAGGACGGCGGCGACATGGCGGGCGGGGGAAGCTCGGCCACGGCAGGCTACTGACCTAGAGGGCGGGCGCGACCGAGGAGAAGGAGGAGACGCGGGTGCTCCACACAAGCGTCCGATGGCGTCGTCGGCGAGGTCGGGGCGGTCGGGTTCTTCTTGAATCGGCAGCGGCGGCTGTCGGTGCTGAGGGCGAGACAATGGTGATGGCGGCGCTATGGGCGCTCGGCGTCGTTAGCTCGGAGAGGCGAAGAAGAGGTCGAGGCGGAGCTCTTTGGGGACGGCAGAGGGGCAAGGGGGTGGGCTGTGGTCGCGTGGCGTGACGGCGGCGACGGGCATGCTCGGTCATGGGGGGGAAGCAGAGGAGCAAGGGAAGGAGGTCCAGAGCGAGGAGAAGTGGGAGGGTCGGGGAGGCGCGTGCGTCGCGCGAGGGGAAGAAGGCAGCAAGGGGAGCGAGGCTGGCCTTGGCTAACATCAGGCCACCACGACTGCTTCTCCTTCCGCGAAGGTTGAAGAAGCGTGCAGCGCTGGTTGGCTGGGCCAGATAAGCCCGGGCCGCCAGTGTGTGATCGAGGTGGGCTGCCAGTCTGGTAAGCTGGGCCAGTTAGTTTCCTTCTCTTTTTTTTTCTACTTTTGTTCTTTTCTATATATTTTGGTATGTTTTGAATTAGTAAAATACTAACTCATTTTATAAAATCTCGACAAAAATTGTGGGCACTATTTGAATTATTTCCAACAGCCCTCAATTGTTTTCGAAGTATTGAAGCATTTAAAATATTTATAGGCATTAAATGCTCCAATTCAAATACTTTAAGAATTAATCCGTTGACCAAATATGTCATGAAAAATGTGCATCACCTCTGGTTATGGTTTATAGCATTTTTCCAGAAATGATGAACATTTCCTAAAGCCATTTGGATTCACTGAAAATTAATTTTAGTTGAACATATTGAATTCTTTTAATGCTAGGGTTTAGGCAATCCCCATTTCAATTTTCATAAGATTTAAACATGATGCATGGATGCAATGCCACTAGTTACAAGCAAGCTCTAGGGCTATGACAGATATGAAGATGGTGATATTAGAGTCATGCTAGTTGAGTAGTTGTGAATTTGAGAAATACTTGATCTAAAGTTTGTGATTCCCGTAGCATGCACGTATGGTGAACCATTATGTGATGAAGTCGGAGCATGATTTATTTATTGATTGTCTTCCTTATGAGTGGCGGTCAGCGATGGTCTTTTCCTACCAATCTATCCCCCTAGGAGCATGTGCGTAGTACTTCGTTTCAATAACTAATAGATTTTTGCAATAAGTATGTGAGTTCTTTATGACTAATGTTGAGTCCATGGATTATACGCACTCTCACCCTTCCACCATAGCTAGCCTCTCTAATACCGCGCACCTTTCGCCGGTATCATACACCCACCATATACCTTCCTCAAAACAGCCACCATACCTACCTATTATGGCATTTCCATAGCCATTCCGAGATATATTGCCATGCAACTTACCACCGTTCCGTTTGTTATGACATGTTTCATCATTGTCATATTGCTTTGCATGATCATGTAGTTAACATCGTATTTGTGGCAAAGCCACCTTTATAATTCTTTCATACATGTCACTCTTGCTTCATTGCATATCCCGGTACATCGCCGGAGGCATTCACATAGAGTCATATTTTGTTCTAAGTATTGAGTTGTAATTTTTGAGTTGTAAGTAAATAAAAGTGTGATGATCATCATTATTAGAGCATTATCCCAAGTGAGGAAAGGATGATGGAGACTGTGATTCCCCCACAAGTCGGGATGAGACTCCGGACAAAAAGAAAAAAAAGAGGCCATAAAAATCAGACAAAAAGGCCAAAATAAAAAAATGAGAGAAAAAGAGAGAAGGGACAATGTTACTATCCTTTTACCACACTTGTGCTTTAAAGTAGCACCATGATCTTCATGATAGAGAGTCTCCTATGTTGTCACTTTCATATACTAATGAGAATTTTACATTATACAACTTGGCTTGTATATTCCAATGATGGGCTTCCTCAAAATGCCCTAGGTCTTCGTGAGCAAGCGAGTTGGATGCACACCCACTTAGTTTCTTTTGTTGAGCTTTCATACACTTATAGCTCTAGTGCATCCATTGCATGGTAATCCCTACTCACTCACATTGATATCTATTGATGGGCATCTCCATAGCCCGTTGATACGCCTAGTTGATGTGAGACTATCTTCTCCTTTTTGTCTTCTCCACAACCACCATTCTATTCCACATATAGTGTTATGTCCATGGCTCACACTCATGTATTGCGTGAAGATTGAAAAAGTTTGAGAACATCAAAAGTATGAAACAATTGCTTGGTTTGTCATCTGGGTTGTGCATTGATTTAAATATTTTGTGTGATGAAGATAGAGCATAGCCAGACTATATGATTTTGTAGGGATAACTTTCTTTGGACAGGTTATTTTGAGAAAACATGATTGCTTTGTTAGTATGCTTGAAGTATTATTATTTTTATGTCAATATTAAACTTTTATCTTGAATCTTTCGGATCTGAACATTCATGCCACAATAAAGAAAATTACACTGAGAATTATGCTAGGTAGCACTCCACATCAAAAATTCTATTTTTATCATTTACCTACTCGAGGACGAGCAGGAATTAAGCTTGGGGATGCTTGATACGTCTCCAACGTATCTATACTTTTTGATTGTTCCATGCTAGTATATTATCTATTTTGGATGTTTAATGGGCTTTATTATGCACTTTTATATTATTTTTGGGACTAACCTACTAACCAAAGGCCAGTGCAAATTGCTGTTTTTTGCCTATTTGATTGTTTATGAGAAAAAAGGAATATCAAGCGGAATGAAACCTTCGGGAGAGTTATTTTTGGAACAAACGCAATCCAGGAGACTTGGAGTGGACATCAAGGAAGCAACGAGGCGGACACGAGGTAGGGAGGCGCGCCCAGGGGGTAGGTGAGGGAGTCTTGGACTGAGGGGTCCTCGGGCGTCCGGTCTGTTAGCCATTGACCGGACTGATGGGCTGTGAAGATACGAAGACCGAAGACTGCACCCGTATCCGGATGGGACTCTCCTCGGCCTGGAAGGCAAGCTTGGTGACCAAATATGTAGATTCCCTTCTTTGTAATCGACCTTGTGTAACCCTAGATCCCCCCGGTGTCTATATAAACCGGAGGACTTAGTCCGGAGGGGAGATGCTCATTACCATAGTCATACACGCTAGACTTCTAGGGTTTAGCCATTACGATCTCGTGGTAGATCAACTCTTGTAATACTCATATTCATCAAGATCAATCAAGCAGGAAGTAGGGTACTACCTCCATAGAGAGGGCCCAAACCTGGGTAAACATTGTGTCCCCTGTCTCCTGTTACCATCAACCTTAGACGCACAGTTCGGGACCCCCTACCCGAGATCTGCCGGTTTTGACACCAACATTAGTGCTTTCATTGAGAGTTCCACTGTGCCGTCCCCAAAAGGTTTTGATGGCCCCTTTAATCATCAGCGACGATGCTGTCCCAGGCGAGACCTTCCTCCCCGGACAGATCTTCGTGTTCGGCTGCTTCGCACTGCGGGCCAACTCGCTTGGCCATCTGGAGCAGATCGATAGCTATGTCCCTGGCCACCAGGTCAGACTTGGGAGCTTGAACTACGTCGCGGACATCCATGGAGATTTGGTCTTCGTAGGATTCGAGACCGCGGCGACCGCTCCTGGTCACCTCGATGAACATGACCTAAATCTATCATCGGACCGCATTCAGGAGATAGCTCCTGTAACTGCTGTGTCCTTAGATCCGGAGCATACGACGCCATCCAAGGATTGGAGGCTCAACCCCACCACGGAGGCCACAGATTCCCCGGTGTTGGAGCCGCACATGGACTTAACCTCACACAATATTTGTGTCACCGGAACTTCGGACTCGTCTCTGGTTATAAGTTCCGAACCATGTGAGCCCGCGGATGCCGAACTTGATCGTTTATCGATCTTCGAATTCAGCGTCGCAGACATCTTCCAGCACTCGCCTTTGGGCGATGTACTAAACTCATTAAAGAGCCTGTCCTTGGCGGGGGACTCGCAGCCGAACTATGTTCGGTTCGAACTAGGGGCTGAAGATGGAGAATCTTGCTTCCCACCCGCCACCACTTCATAGCCACAGTCGAGGATTTAACCGACACACTTGATTACGACTCCGAAGACATCGATGGTATGGACGACGATGCTGATGAGGAGCAAAATCAAAATCCGCCATTCACTGGACGCTGGACGGCCACTTCTTCGTACGATGTGTACATCATGGACACACCCAAAACAACCAACGGCGATGACAAAGAAAATCCAGTCGAGAATAAACCTCCTGAGACATAGCAAAAACGCCGGCGTCCTCGGCGCCGCTCAAGTCACGTCGTTCCAAATACAGCAATGCTAGCACCAGATAAAATAATACTCCGAACGATGCCGAAAACAATGAAGACCTTACTGAGGTAACATCCGAACATGAGGAGCAAGAAAACGGGCTAGCTAGCCCCAACGAACAGGCTAGGCCCAACGACTCGGAGGACGGTAGTTCTCGTCCGCTCTCTGAGGATGAGGAAAGCCTCAGCAACGAAGATTTCATCATGCCTGAGGAACCTCTCGAGCAGGAGCGCTTCAAGTGCCAGCTAATAGCCACCGCAAGGAGCCTGAAAAAGAAGCAGCAACAGCTTCAAGGTGACCAAGATCTGCTCGTCGACAGATGGACTAATGTCCTGGCAGTCAAAGAATACGGCCTCAGATGCCCAGCCAAGAGTTACCCGAAGCGAAGGTTGCTACCTCAGTTCGACCAAGAGGCGCCGGAGCCCATACCTCCCTCGCGTAATGCGGCCGATCGACCGCTACACGGTCGGGATAGTGCGACGGACCGACCACCACGTGGTCGGGATAGAGCGGCAACTCAGGCCGAACAGCAGCCTGCCCCACCGCCACGTAAAAATAGAGACAAAACAGTTTGGGTTCATACATACGACCTCCGGCAGACCCTGGATAGACCAGGATATACCCGATCGATTTATGGATCGCGAGGACGTTCCTCGACACGTGATGATGGCTACCTATTCGGACGTGACAAACCTAGTCACACCCGAGCCGACAACCGCAGACGGACTCCATTCGAGCTACGACGCAATGCGGCCAGGTATAGAGGCGCTGCACGCCCTCTTTGCTTCACTAATGAAGTAATGGATCACGAATTCCCCGAAGGGTTCAAACCCGTGAATATCAAATCATACGACGGGACAACTGATCCCGCGGTATGGATCGAGGACTTTATCCTCCACATCCACATGGCCTGCGGAGATGACCTCCAAGCTATCAAATACCTCCCACTAAAGCTTAAAGGACCAGCTCGGCACTGGTTGAACAGCCTGCCTGAAAATTCTATCGGCAGCTGGGAGGACTAGGAAGAAGCCTTCCTCGACAACTTCCAAGGTACATATGTCCGGCCACCAGACACCGATGACTTAATCCACATAGTACAACAACCTGGAGAGTCGGCCAGGAAATTCTGGACTAGGTTCCTTACCAAAAAGAACCAGATCGTCGACTGTCCGGATGCCGAAGCCCTAGCGGCCTTTAAACATAGCATCCGCGATGAATGGCTCGCCCGCCACCTCGGCCAGGAAAAACCAAAATCTATGGCAGCCCTTACGGCACTCATGACCCGCTTTTGCGCGGTGAGGATAGCTAGCTGGCCCATAGCAAAAACACAGCCAGCGAGGCAGGCCCCTCCGAGGTCAAAAATAGCAACGGCAAGCTCCGACGTAACAGACACAAACGCCAAAGCAATGGTGATAATGCCGACGACACTACAGTCAATGCCGGATTCAACGGCTCCAAGTCCAGCCAGCGGAAGAAACCGTACAAAAGAAACAATCAGGGACCATCCAGCATGGACCGCATACTCGATCGCCGTGCGGATACATGGCACCCTGGACAAACCAGCCAATCATACCAACAGAGATTGTTGGGTTTTAAACAGGCGGCAAATTAAACGCCGAGAACGGGAAAAGGGATCACAAAGCAAGGACGACAATGAGGAGCCCCGGCAAGAACCGAACAGGGGGACAGAAGAAGTTTCCCCCTCAAGTCAAAACAGTGAACATGATATATGCTACAAACATCCCCAAAAGGGAGCGCAAGCGCGCACTAAGGGACGTCTACGCGATAGAGCCAGTCGCCCCAAAATTCAATCCCTGGTCATCATTCCCGATCACCTTTGATCGTCGGGATCATCCGACTAGTATCCGTCATGGCGGTTCAGCCGCACTAGTCCTCGACCCAATCATTGATGGATTTCACCTGATGCGCGTCCTTATGGACGGAGGTAGCAGCCTCAACCTGCTCTATCAGGATACAGTGCGAAAAATGGACATCAATCCATCACGGATCAAGCCCACAAAGATACCTTTAAAGGAGTCATACTAGGTGTGGAGGCCCGTTGCACGGGCTCAATCACGCTAGAGGTTGTCTTCGAATCTCCGGACAATTTCCGAAGTGAGGAGTTAATCTTCGACATCGTCCCCTTTTGCAGCGGCTATCACGCACTGCTCGGACGAACCGCATTCACGTGATTCAATGCAGTGCCACACTATGCTTATCTCAAGCTCAAGATGCCCGGTTCAAGCGGCGTCATCACAGTCAACGAAAATACGGAACGCTCCCTCCGTACAGAAGAGCACACAGCTGCCTTAGCAGCAGAATTACAGAGCGGCCTTCTCAAGCAGAACCCTAATTCGGCTGCCGAGCCCACGGACACCTTTAAGAGGGTCCAAACTACCCTGCAGCAGGACAACTCGGCTCATCAGGAGCTCGACTAGCAATCCAGCCTCCATCTCAGTCCCGATCAAGCGGTGGCATTTGTGCCGCACGTACATAACTACGCACTCAAAATTCCATGGGCATCGACGGAGGCATAGCTAGCTTGTGATCCATAGTGCGTCTCAACCGGCACCGGATACACACATACTTTCACTTTTACTTTTTCCTTTCAGGTCTCAATCCTGCAGGTCCCATCCGATGGCCTGATCATGGGTCCTCTCGAAGGACAAACACACCAAGGCGGCAAGAAACACAGACATATGGGGGACTTCTCTAGGTGGTTTCGTTAAACGATCACTCTACCTGTTTTTCAGGACCCACATGCAGCTCTCCCTTGGTTTTGGCATGTTAAACAGCCTATTGCTCATCGCACTACTTGTAGCAAATGCGCCTTGACGTATTAATCAAATTACAATGGAAACAATTCGTGGCCCGAGCTTTAGGGCCCTAGCCTATTATCTTTGCACCCTCTCTGTTTTCCTTTCCTTTTCTTTTTTTCTTTCCCTCCTGTGAGTAACCTCATCAGATATCACCCATACACTTTGGTACATTTCATATTCGCCAGGGGCTTCATAGCACCCCGCACTACCGCAACAAAAGTCCGAACACTTTTTTATAGTATAGTATAGTTCGGCACCCCGAATTTAGCACTATATGCATTGGCTTCGAATCATGTCTATGGTCAATAGTTGGGTTGACCGGCTCCTGTGCTTGCTACCTTACGTTCCACTATATCGGCTAAGGTAGTAAAGGGAGAACTACTGCGATTGTGCCTTGGTTTATCCAAAGGAGCACCTCGGTAGAGAAAGCCAAAAACTGACTGTCATGATACGGCGAGAGCTGGTCAGCTGTTCGGAGGTTGCAAATCGTTGGAGATTTCTCCCGCATTACGCGAATGATCGGCACTTCCCGATCAAACGCTCATAGCACTCTGGTTCGGATACTAGGGGTTGCGCCCATGTTTTATTGTAAAACTCCTATGGCTAAGTGAGGGCGTTCAAGCCGCATAGTCTGATTGCCTGGTTCGGTGCGCTAAACAACTCCTTCAAGGACCATATAATTGGATCAAGATTGTTTAGATTCCATCCCGAACACCTCCAGTACTACTGCTACAAGCGTAAATTTAACCGCCAACCCTTAGATTTCATACAACACGGCCGCACAGGAGGAAAAAAATAAAACATAACAAGCATTATATTACAAACCAACTTTGTTTCATCATACAAGGCAAAGACAACATGAATGTATTCATTCAAAAATAATGTCTTGCCCACACTGCGTTGCTACAATGCGAGACCCCTCTAGGACATCCGCAAAATAGCGCTTGGGTGTGCGGTGCTCCTTGCCCTCTGGCGGCCCCCTGGTTATCTCGACGTCGTCCATCTTCGCCCACCACATCTTGCAACGGGCGAAGGCCATGCGCGCACCTTCAATACATGCCGATCGCTTGACGGCGTCCGGTAGAGGACGGCGTTCACCACCGCTTCACGAGTCAAAGTAGCTGCCGGGCATAGCCCGGTGGCCATAGCCGGATTATCAAATCCTTCATAGCTAGTTCGGCCACCCTATGCAGCTCCACCAGCTGTTTCAGGTGATCGGTGAAGAGGCACGGATGCTCGGCACAAGATCTCGCGACCGAACAATTTCTCCGGAGCTCCTTCTTCGGCTCGGAAGAACTCCGCGGCGTCGGACACACTGCGCGGCAGATCTGCGAAGGCTTCTGGAGAACTCCGAATCCGGGTTAGTAAGAAATACTTCTTCTTCATATACTTACTTTGCATACTAAATGCCTTACCCGCCGTGATCTTCCTAGCCTCTTGGATCTCCTGGAGGGCACCCTGGGCTTCAACCCGGGCCGCTTCCGCGCTTTGTCGAGCCTTGGAGAGTTTGGTCTCTCGAGCCGAAACATCACCCTCCAGGGTCTCATACTTCTTCACCGCGTCCTGGAGCTCTTGTTGGACCTCGTTCAGCCGGGCCTTCAACTTCTTGCGAGCGGCCTGCTCCTTGACAGCTTTACCCTCAGCTTCGGCCAGGGCCTTTTTCAGGACCTCGACCTCGGTCGTCGCCCCTACACATATAATGACACTATGGTGAGTATACATCATTTACTCTTTCCAAATACACAGCGAGCCATTGCATACCTTGCTGGTCTTCCAGCTGCTTCCTCGCTTGGTCGAGTTCCTCCTCGGCCCGCTCCAGTTTCTGCTTTAGTCCGGAGACTTGGCGATGTGAGAGGTCGCGACTGCGACAGCGCTGCTTATTCATCATCGACACATTTTAATTAGTTTCCTGCGAAATTTCATTGATCCTCTGTCCGGCTTTTCTTTCCGAACACCGGACAGTGTCTCAGGGGCTACTGTCTATATTGGGATTTTTCTCGGTTAAATGCCGCTTACCTCAAAACCTGTCAGCAGACCGCTGCAGGCTTCGGTCAGCCCGCTCTTGACGAAATGAACCTTCTCAATCATCGTACCCATAAGGATACGGTGTTCTTCCACAATGGAAGCGCCTCGTAGCGCTTCCAGTAGATTATCCGGTGCCTCTGGTTGGACAGAGGTCACCGGTGGGACAGGCACACCCCTTCTTTTGAAGGAGGTTGCTCGCCGGATTCTGGAGCCGCTTGGGTCTCCGAAATCATATTCGGCTGTGGGCCGAACTGATTGAGGCCCCCAGTTGACATGGGGATTTGCTCCCCCATGTGTTCGGAAGCCAAGGTCTTGCCCCTCGGCGCCACCATGACGGCCTCCTGAACCTCTCCCTGGCCCGGGAAGGTCCTTTGGGACAGTGCCTCGTCGCCTCCCTTGGCCTTGGGAGAGTGAGCGGCCGGCGGTGTCTCGCTAGCCATTGCCTTCGAATCCAATGAGCCTATTGACGAGGATCGTTGGGGTCTGTCATGGGCCGGACTGCAATAACACGGTTAACCATATTAATGCCATAGAGTGAAAAGGCCGGATGAATAAACGAGTGTGGATTCTTAGTACTCACAATGCTGCCAGGGGCTTAGTCCGGGTGTTTCGCTCCGGGCTGCTGTCGACGTCCCATGCAGAGTTATCCACAAGGGGGCCTTTCCCCCTCTTGGGCGCCTCCGCCTCCATATCTGTGGAGGCCGCCCTCTTCTTCTCCCCCCATTAGGGGGAGAGTCGCTCTCCTCCTCCTCCTCCTCCTCCTCCTCCTCCTCCTCCTCCTCCTCCTCCTCCTCCTCCTCCTCCTCGTCGTTTTCGCCGGCGGAGGAACGGGTCTTGTCTTTGGACATTACATCCGAAGTGACCTTGCGGAGGGGGCCACTCCGGAAACCCTTGGCCTTCACCTTGTCCTTCTTCTCCGGTGGCTTATAGGGCGCCGGCACCAGCATCTTCGCTAAACGTGGGATGATTGGTTCCTCGGGCAGCGGAGCCGGACACCGGATCTGCTTCGCCCTCTCCATCCAATCCTGAAGAAGCAATGATAATGAAAGCTTAGATATCATCCTTGAAACAAGCAAGTAGGGCATGCGTTAAAAATGACATACCTCGTTGGCGATATGGTTAATGTCGTGCCCCCGGTCCGAATTTGTGGCCGGTGGTGTCTCGTTGCCCTTGAAGAGCAACTTCCAGGCGTCTTCGTGAGTGGTCTCGAAGAGCCTCTTCAGGGTATGGTGCTTCTTCGGATTGAACTTCCATAGCGGGAGGCTTCGGCTTCGGCACGGGAGAATCCGGCGAACTAGCATCACCTAGATTATATCGACAAGTTTGACATCCTTGTCCACCATGCTTTGAACGCGCGTCTGCAGTGCTATCATCTCGCCTAGCAAACACCAGTTCGGGCTCTTCTCGACCCAAGAGGTGAGCCGCATTGGAGCGTCGGAGTTGAATTCGGCATTGCGCGCGGCCGCTTAGTGCAGCGGGGTTACGTAATGTAGAACCATTGTTTCTGTCATTCCTTGACAGTCTCCACGAAAGTGCCTTTCGGCCAGGAGACATTGGTCAGCTTGCTCACCATGGCGCCCCCGCACTCCGCATGCTGGCCATCCACCACCTTCGGCTTCATGTTGAAGACCTTGAGCCACAGCCCGAAGTGGGCTTGGATGCGGAGGAAGGCCTCACACACGACGATGAACGCCGAGATGTTGAGGAAAGAGTTCGGGGATAGATCATGGAAGTCTATCCCGTAATAGTACATCATCCCGCGGACGAAAGGGTGGAGTGGAAACCCTAGCCCGCGGAGGAAATGAGGGATGGATACCACCCTCTCGTTGGGCTTCGACGTGGGGACGACTTGCCCCTGGGCTGGAAGACGGTGGGCGATTTCCTTCGCCAAGTACCCGGCCGCCCGAAGCTTAGTAATGTCCTTCTCCTTGACGGAGGAGACTATCCACTTGCCTTGACCTTCGGATACGGACATGGTTGAGTGCTAGCTTGAGTGGGAATAAGATGAGAACTTGGGCGCTGGAGCTCAAGAGTGGAAGGGCAGAGGAAGAGAGAAGGCGTGGGAGAAGAAGGGGGTATCCTTATCCCCTTATAAAGGCAGTGAATATTGAACGCCTCCCCACTCGACTTAAAACTCGCCTATTCCCAAGGGTTGTGTAAACGGCGCGGTTGGGTTACCCACACCCGCATTAATGAAGATCCCGCAATAAGGGGACACGATCTCTGCTTTGACAAGACGTGCCATGGAAACCGCGTCTTGAAGCGCGGAACGGCGGACAAAAACGGTTCGATATAGTGACCGAATAGATGTGATGTCATCTTGCAAAAAGTTGTCAGCAGATGGGACCCGTGAAATACTATATTCCTTGCGGTTGTGTGTGGTACTTGTGTTGCAGATCTGGAAGCCCTCGTTTCATCCGAAGACTATCCTGAAGTATTCGGAAAGGGGAACCCGCCTTGCAATGCCGAAGACAGATCTACGTGCCGCATACCTTGTCATTGAAGCCAGGTTCAGGGGCTACTGAGGGAGTCCTGGACTGAGGGGTCCTCGGGCGTCCGGCCTGTTAGCCATGGGCCGTACTAATGGGCTGTGAAGATACGAAGACCGAAGACTGCACCCGTGTCCGAATGGGACTCTCCTCGGCGTGGAAGGCAAGCTTGGCGACTAAATATGTAGATTCCCTTCTTTGTAACCGACCTTGTGTAACCCTAGATCCCCCCCCCCCCCTCCCGGTGTCTATATAAACCAGAGGACTTAGTCCGGAGGGGAGATACTCATTACCATAGTCATACAGGCTAGACTTTCCATTATGATCTTGTGGTAGATCAACTCTTGTAATACTCATATTCATCAAGATCAATCAAGCAGGAAGTAGGTATTACCTCCATAGAGAGGGCCCGAACCTGGGTAAACATTGTGTCCCCTGTCTCCTGTTACCATCGACCTTAGACGCACAGTTCGGGACCCCTACCCGAGATCTGCGGTTTGACACCGACAAGGTGGCGCGCCCCACCCTCGTGGGCCCCTCGTGGCTCCAAGCGACCTACTTCTTTCGCCTATATATACTCATATACCACGAAAACATCCGGGAGCACCACGAAACCCTATTTCCACCACCGCAACCTTACATGCCGTGAGATCCCATCTTGGGGCCTTTTAAGCGCTCGAGGGGAAATCGATCACGGAGGGCTTCTACATCAACACCATAGCCTCTCGATGATGTGTGGAGTAATAGTAGTAGATGCAAAATTATTTTGGTCTACTTGTCGCGGACATGATGCCTATATACATGATCATTCCTAGATATTCTCATAACTATGCGCTTTTCTATCAATTGCTCGACAGTAATTTGTTGTCACATCCCAGTTAGACCATGCATTAGGGTGTGCATCATGTTTAAATTCCATTTGAATTTGAAATAGGGAAGGCAGGAAACCCCAGAACACCCCCCTTAATTCAACTAGGGTTTACTAAAAATTATTTCAATGAACCTGAAATGCCCTTCAAAATGCTCATCCTCTTTGTTTTGGTTCAGAACCTATGTCAAAGGAGGTGTATCATTTTCTAGGTCACCCAAAGGTCCTTGGATTAATTCACAAGTTTTGAACTTGAGCATTTTAAATTATACAAAATATTTTAAATGTTCAAAAATTGCCAAACCAAAATGTTTCATGTTGGAAATATTCCAACAAGGGACCAGGAGCATTTTTGTGATTTTTAAAACAGTTTTGGTATTTTAGAAAACCCCACAAAGTTGCAGGAAATTAGGAAAAGATTAAAAATCAGAAAACCTTACGACGCCTGCAGCCCCTGGCCTGCCCAGCCAACAATTGCATGGGCCAATGAGCTGCTTGGCTCGCCAGACGAGCAGCCAGTGTTTCGGCGGCGGGCACCTTCGGGTGCCACGCACTGGTCGCCGCCGCGCTCCTCGCCGGTGCCGACGAGGACCGACCCTCTCGCTCTCCCGAACCCCTGGACACTCCCTCTCCTCCCGGGTCATCTCCTCGCTCTCCCCAACTTGGCCGACGCCACCGCCGCCGCACCACCGCCGTAGTCGTGCTCCCCGCCGTCCGTGCTCCTCCACACCATGTCCAGGAGCTCCGCCGCACTCCACTACCCCTAGCTAGCCGAGTCCCGCTCACTCAGGTGCCCCGAACCCATCTCACCGACCTCGCGCCGAGGCTCGCATGTCGCGGAGATCCCTTTCGTCGCTGCCGTCGCTCCGGTTCATCCCGACCTCGACAAGGCTTTCTCTGACGCGCCCGTGAGCCTACCTAACTTCCCTTCCTCTCTCTCACGCCCTCGAGCAGCGTAGCAACCGAGCCACGTTCACCCACACCCGCCGTGGAGCTCGTCGCCGGCGTGCTCCCGGTCACTCTCCGCCACCCTGTGGTGCCCGTTGCATTCACCGCACCCCGACGGGTCTGCCCATGCACTTCCGCACCTCGCCGAGCCCTCTAACCTCAAACCCGTCGTTGGCGAACCCGGCGGCCGCCTAGGCTCGTCGCCGGCGCCAGCTCGCCACCAGACCCCAACTAACCCCACCAATAGACGCGGGTTGCTCCTAGCTACCGTAGCTATCTTCGCGACTCGTTTGGTCGCGGAATCCTCAAACACACTTCCTCCGCCGTGTCGGGCTCTTGGTGACTAGTCGCCGGTGCGGCCGGCGTGGACATTGACCATCTGCGGGGCCGCGTTGACCCGACAGTCAGCGACAAATGGGGCCCAGCCACGCTAACTAAAATAGGTTAGTTTTAATTAAACTTTAGTTAAGTTAATTACCACGACATGCGGGACCCCTTTGTCGGGTTTGACCTGGACGTCCTGTTGACTCTCGGCGTCATCTTGACGCATGGTCGACGCATTAATTCAAATTTTGGAATTATTTTAATATAGTAAATTCCAAAATATAATTCAAATTTCAAATGCTTATAACTTTTAATCTATAACTCCAAATGCAAAGATTTATATATGAAAATTTATCAGAAAAATCCACTCTATCCATTGGTACAGGTTTCATGCATGTTAAAGCAAGTTAACTATGCTGTTTAACCAGAATAAGATATTGCACCATTAGGACTACCTCAAATGAGCTATCATTTGAATCCTTGATTCAAATGAGTTCATTCCCTGTTATTTCAGCTTGCATTAGGCCAACACACATCCATATTGCCATGTCATAGCATGCATCATATTGTTGCATATTGTCATGTGTGTTTACTTTGGTGTGCTTTCATGATAGGTTACGCTTCAAGGATAACCTCGACTATCCATCGAAGGCGATACTCTACCCCAGATTCCATCGAGCAAGCAACCCGTTGATCATTCGATACAAACCCATGTTCTCGCTTCGCTCTCGTTTCTCGCATTAAGACAACGCGATTCAAACTGTTGTGTGTCTGCGGTAGTTGAACCCACTTCCTTTGCATGACTGTCATTGCCACACAATAACTAGATGAAACCCACTAGTATGTGTAGGAGTTGATTGAGCCATGTTTGTGATTCCTACCATGCTATGCTTGCTATGCTTAGAGTTGTGTCAGTCGGCTCATCGGGATGATGAGCTGGAGTGAAAGGTTGTGTTGGTTCGAGGGTGAAAGTGTTGAACACGATTTGGTAAAGGTATCGATGAGAGGCCATGTAGGAGTACATGGTGGGTTGTTTCATTGAAGCCGAACTTAAGGCGAGATCTGTGTTTGTGATCCATGAATCGAGTTACTACCACACATTGGGATCCATAATTGACCCTCTAAACTTCTTAACCACCCTTGTTCTTAGTCCGGGAGTTGCAAGTAGTTTACGGTGTTTGTAGCATCTTTGGGGCCGCACGCAGCGCTGACCTTAGGGGTGGGTTGTGTTGCGGTAGGCACGTGGCGGTGTACCGAAGAGTGCCCGTTTGGTATCTCGGGAACCCCGCACACATCGTTCGGGCTGTATGGGAAACCTCGGCGGACTCCTGCGGATGGAACCGAATAGGCGATAAACTGGACTAGGGACTTGAGTGTTTAGGTAGGCTGTGGCCGACACCCACGTTGGGCTTCCGCTTGAAGGTTGCCGAGTACATGTCGTGTAAGCGGCGGTAAGTGGTGAGCGTGTGTGAAGAAGTACACCCTGCAGGGTTTAATATGATCTATTGAATAGCCGTGTCCACGGAGAAGGACTTCGGGTTACCTATATCGGTTCATAGACAAGTAAATGGATACTACTAAAAGCCTCAAGATAAGTGTGAGTATCATGGATGGCCCTCTCGTGGGATGACGAGAGGATCCACGATGGAGTATTGTGATGGTGATTAGTGGACTCGTGTACGACAAATGCTTTACAAAGTGGTGTCACGTGGGATAGCTTAGCCAAGAGTCAAAGATGGCTTGCTGCAAATAACTCCACTTCCTACCTTGAGAATGTGCATGTATGATAGGATTACGTGGTAAGACTTCTTTGAGTACCTTTGTACTCATGTTTGTAATTAATGTTTTTAGGAGGACAATACTACCCCTCCGACGGATTCTATGTAGATATTGACTTGACGAGTGAACTAGCCACCCGGTGGCGATCTAAGACTTGTGAAGGGCCATTGTAGATAGAAAGGCTCCAACAAGCTTTCTTTCTTTCTAGAGTCGTACTCGAGACTAGTTTGCTTCGCATGTGCTTGTATGATTGTATGACTTGAGTGTTGGGTCATGTGACCCCTACTGTATGACTATGTTATGTATGGCTCCTCGGAGCCTCTTAAATAAAGTACTTGAGTTGTAGAGTTTTGTTGTGATGCCTTGTTGTATTTACTCATATCGGGCATATTGCGTGTATGATTGAAATGCTTGGTATGAGTGGGATCCGACAAACTAGTTGTTTATCCTTGGCAGCCTCTCATATGGGGAAATGTAGTCTCGTGCTTACGGCGATAGTAGTCCGCTTCTGACCGGTTCACGAGTCTGCTAGCCCAGACTCTGCTTGGACACTTGATCGGCCGACATGTGATTCATTTCGTTCCTATATCTGTTCCTTGAAATGTCACGCGGTGGTATTGAGTCTGCCTAGCCTGCTACTGCCGGGATACCGGAGTCTGTTAGCCATGCTACAGCCCGAATTCATCGTTGATGACCGACATGCTCGAAGTGATTCATGTATGCCTGTCCCCATAGGTTAGTGCCGCTTTGGGTTCACGACTAGCCATGTCGGCCGGGTTCTTTGTCATGTGGATGCTAGCGACACTATCATATCGTGAGCCAAAAGGCGCTAAGCGGTCCGGGCCATGGTAAGGCGACACCTGGGAATACCGTCGTGAGGCCGCAAAGTGATATGAGTGTTACCAGCTAGGTCGATGTGACTTGAAATCGGGGTCTGACAGCGTTGGTATCGAGCGAGGGCTGCTGTAGGTTCGCTAAGCCAAACTGGTGAAGTTGAGTCTAGAAATGCTTTAGTTATATGTAGGGAATTGATTGTGGGAGGAGCGTAAGGCTCTTTTACTTCTTTACCTTATGCCCTCGATCCGAGTCATCCTTTCCTCATTCGGCGTGGGTATAGGACTAGGCTCTCTTCTCTCTATCGAGTTCACGTGTTACTAATCCGTAGTAACTTATAGGATTGTTGGTTACATCCTCGATTCAGTGCTACTAAATTTTAGTATGCTATCAGTTGAACGAGAACCTTGATATGATGTTGTTGAGTGGTTTTGCAATCTGTTTTGAATGTCTCAAATCTGATTTTGAGCATTTCTGAGATGTTATGCTGCCCGATTTTCCTAGAAATTCTAATGTCTTTGCATTGTGGCTGTGCTTTCGGATGGCCACCGTCCCCGAGAACCAAGTGGTTACTTTGACCCGTGCATTGATGTGTGGTCACACGGCAATCTTGGTTAGTGATGATTGAGTCTGGTTATCGATGGTATCCTGAATATACCGTCGAGGAGCAGTTTAGGATTTCAATCAAAGCCAATACCTATGCACGGTCGGATTTATCCATCTTATCCGGACTCTTGAGCCACTTCACTTCGTTCTTATGGGCTCGGAATCACTATTGGAATGTCATGCAAGATGCAGCCTATTCCATGATGACTATTATTCGAGCGAGCGCTTTGTTGGGCAACAACGATTTTCGCTATATGCGGCATCCCTCACAGGGCGCATGGCTACCTTGAGGTTTGTACAGCGATGCATCCCATGAGGACTCACTCCTTCGCACTACTCTTGAGTTCTTTGGAGGACAAGGACCGTGAGAACCGGGCCTTGCGTATGGAGCTTTTAATGCCCGTTCGACCTTTGGGCTACTCGACTAGGTTTGCACTGCCGTGCAAGCGGGTATATGGACATGAGGGACTTGTACCCTGTGGGCGTAGTCTGCCGGACTTTATGGAGTGGCGTGAGGTTGGAGGCATCACTCCTCCTCGTGGGCCTCGTCGCCACCGTTTGTTGGACCACGGCCACATCCGAGTCCTTATGGTCCACAGGCCCCAGGATTGTCTGCTTCCGGACGATCATGTTCCACTTCAGTGCAGGTGGTGACTTCTATGAGGACTACTATGGAGCTGCTGAGATAGTAGTAGTATTCCTAGTATGGTAATAGTTGTGTTTCCACCGTCCTGCGTGACTCGTGGAATACGACTTAGTGTGTATCGTTCCGGGAGTGTAGAAAAATAATGTATAGGAGTTGGAATGCTTCCGATGAGATGTAACGCCTTTCCTTATAGTTGTACTCCGCCAGGCTTGTACTAAACTATGAATGGTGTGTATGACCGTTGGTATATATATATGGCAGTTTTATATTACCATGTCATACGGATGAACATCTTTGCATTCCATGCTATCCATTACCTTCCGCACTTCCTTGTTAAATTCTGCCATCCTGGTTTAAACCTTTGCTTTGTCTCCCAGGATGGTCAACACTCATAACCTCCTGCTGCCCGGGCGCAGGAGAAGCCATGCAGCCATAAATGTGAATCTGCCGCAACCGCCATCTTTGGCGAGGTGAT